>OV702299.1:525705857-526905857 GCA_916181665.1 Avena sativa
CCCAAAATTGTGGGCAATTGTCATGAAAACAGCCATAAACACGAAAATGACGAGTGTTTGGTCATAGCTTGCAAGACATCTATCGGGTCTTACGACCGTTGTAAATATATTTGAAACCCCAAAACTATGGGAAATAACTCATGAAAACAGCCATAAAATGTGAAACCACGAGTGTTTGGTCATAACTTGCAGAACATGTATCGGGACTTACACTCGTTGTAAATAACCCTGAACGCCAAAACTATGGGCAATATCTCATGAAAACGGCCATAAAACGCGAAACGACAAGTTTTTGTCATAACTCTCAAATATGTATCCGGGGTTACGGTCATTGTAAATATCTTTGAAGCCCCAAAACTATGGGCAATCGCTCATCAAAACGGCCATAGAACGCGAAAACGAGCAATTTTTGGTCATATCCCTCAAACATGTATCGGGCTTTACGGGCCATGCAAATCTCCTTGGAACCCCAAAACTATGGGAAATAGCTCTTGAAAACGGACATAAAACACAAAAACGACGAGTTTTTTTCATATATCTCAAACATATCGGGTGTTACGGGCTGTGAAAATCGGCTTGGAACCCCAAAACTGTGGGCAATAGCTATAAAACACGAAAACCATGAGTGTTTGGTCATAACTCGCAAAACATGTATCAGGTCTTATGGTCGTTGTAAATTGCCCTGGAACCCCAAAACTGTGGGCAATAGGTCATGAAAACGACCATAAAACATGAAAAAGATGTGTTTTTGGTCATATCTCTCAAACATATATCGCGTCTTACGGTCCATGCAGATCGCCCTGGAACCCCCAAACTGTGGGCAATAGCACATGAAAATGACCATAAAGCGAGAGAACAATGAGTTTTTGTCATAACTCTCAAACATGTATCGGGAGTTACGATCGTTGTAAATAGCCCTAGAAACCGAAAACTATGGGTAATAGCTCATGAAAACGGCCATAAACACGAAAACGACGAGTGTTTGCTTTGTGGGCAATATCTCATACACACGGCTATAAACATGAAAACGATGAGTGTTTGGTCATAACTCAAAAAAAGACATGTATCGGTCTTACATTCATTGTAAATAGCCCTAGAACCCCAAAACTGTTGGCAATAGCTCATTAAAACTGCCGTAAAACACAAAACGACAAGTTTTTGTCATAACTCTCAAACATGAATCGGGAGTTTTGGTCGTTGTAAATACCTTTGGAACCCCAAAACTCTAGGCAATAGCTCATGAAAACGGATATAGAACACGAAAGCGATCACTTTTTAGTCATACCCCTCAAACATGTATCGGGTCTTATGGGCCATGCAAATCTCCTTGGAACCCCAAAACTATGAGCAATAGCTCATCAAAACGGCCATAAACTACAAAAACGATAAGTTTTTGGTCATATCTCTCAAACATATATCAGGTCCTACGGTCCACGCAAATCACCCCGGAACCCCCCATATTGTGGGCAATTTCACATTAAAATGGCCATACAACGCGAAAATGACAAGTTTTTGTCATAACTCTCAAACATGTATCGGGAGTTACGATCATAGGAAATAGCCCTAGAACCCCAAAACTATGGACAATAGATGATTAAAAATAGCCATAAAACACGAAAACGACGAGTGTTTGCAAATAACTCGCAAAACATGTATCGGGTCTTACGAGCCATGAAAATCTCCTTGGAACCCCAAAATTGTGGGCAATTGCTCATTAAACGGCCATAACACACGAAAACAACAAATTTTTGGTCTTAACTCACAAAACATGTATCGAGCCTTACAGTCATTGTCAATAGCCTTGGAATGCCAAAACTGTGGGCAATAGCTCATGAAAACGGCCATAAAAAGCGAAAACGACAAGTTTTGTCATTACTCTCAAATATGTATGTGGATCTTTGAAACCCCAAAAGTAGGGCATTCGATCATGAAAACGTCCATAGAACGCGAAAACGGCCAATTTTTGGTCATATCCCTCAAGCATGTTTTGGGTCTTACGAGCCATGCAAATCTCCTTGGAACCCCAAAACTATGGGCAATAGCTCATGAAAACGGCAATAAAACAGAGAAACAATGTGCTTTTTGTCATATCTCTCAAACATAAATTGGGTGTTACAGGATGTGAAAATCACCTTGGAACCCCAAAACTATGGGCAATAGCTCACGAAAACAACAATAAAACATGAAAATAATGAGTTTTTGTCAGATTTCTCAAACATATATCGGGTGTTACGAACCATGAAAATCGCCTTGGACCCCAAAATTGTGGGCAAATTGTCATGAAAACAGCCATAAACACAAAAACGACGAGTGTTTGGTCATAACTCGCAAGACATGTACCAGGTCTTACGGTCATTGTAAATAGCCCTGGAACGCCAAAACTATGGGCAATAGCTCATGAAAACAGCCATAAAATGCAAAAACCACGAGTGTTTGGTCATAACTCGCAAAACATGTATCCGGGTCTTACGGTCGTTGTAAATAGCCTGGAACCCCAAAACTATGGGCAATAGCTCATGAAAATAGCCATTAAACGCGAAAACCACGAGATTTTGTTCATAAATCGCAAAACATGTTTTGGGTCCGACGGTCATTGTAAATACCCCTAGAACCCCAAAACTATGGACAATAGCTCATGAAAAACAACCATAAAATGCGAAACCACGAGTGTTTGGTCATAACTCATAAAACATGTATCGGGTCTAACAGTCGTTGTAAATAGCCTTGGAACGCCAAAACTATGGACAATAGCTCATGAAAACGGCCATAAAAAGCGAAAATGACAAGTTTTTTCATAACTCACAAATATGTATATGGAGTTATGGTTGTTGTAAATATCTTTGAAACCCCAAAACTGTGGGCAATCGCTCATGAAAACGGCCATAGAACAAAAAAAACAGCCAATTTTTGGTCATATCCCTCAAGCATGTATCGGGTCTTACGGGCCATGCAAATCTCCTTGGAACCCCAAAACTATGGGCAATAGCTCAAGAAAACGCCCATAAACACAAAAACGATGAGCTTTTTTTCATATCTCTCAAACATAAATCGGGTGTTACAGGATGTGAAAATCGCCTTCGATCCCAAAACTATGGGCAATAGCTCATGAAAACAGCAATAAAACAAGAAAACGATGAGTTTTCTGTCATATATCTCAAACATAAATCAGGTGTTATGAACCATGAAAATTGCCTTGGAACCCCAAAATTGTGGGCAAATTGTCATGAAAACAGCCATAAACACGAAAATGACGAGTGTTTGGTCATAGCTTGCAAGACATCTATCGGGTCTTACGACCGTTGTAAATATATTTGAAACCCCAAAACTATGGGAAATAACTCATGAAAACAGCCATAAAATGTGAAACCACGAGTGTTTGGTCATAACTTGCAGAACATGTATCGGGACTTACACTCGTTGTAAATAACCCTGGAACGCCAAAACTATGGGCAATATCTCATGAAAACGGCCATAAAACGCGAAAACGATAAGTTTTTGTCATAACTCTCAAATATGTATCCGGGGTTACGGTCGTTGTAAATATCTTTGAAGCCCCAAAACTATGGGCAATCGCTCATCAAAACGGCCATAGAACGCGAAAACGAGCAATTTTTGGTCATATCCCTCAAACATGTATCGGGCTTTACGGGCCATGCAAATCTCCTTGGAACCCCAAAACTATGGGAAATAGCTCATGAAAACGGACATAAAACACAAAAACGACGAGTTTTTTTCATATATCTCAAACATATATCGGGTGTTACGGGCTGTGAAAATCGGCTTGGAACCCCAAAACTGTGGGCAATAGCTATAAAACACGAAAACCATGAGTGTTTGGTCATAACTCGCAAAACATGTATCAGGTCTTATGGTCGTTGTAAATTGCCTTGGAACCCCAAAACTGTGGGCAATAGGTCATGAAAACAACCATAAAACATGAAAAAGATGTGTTTTTGGTCATATCTCTCAAACATATATCGCGTCTTACGGTCCATGCAGATCGCCCTGGAACCCCCAAACTGTGGGCAATAGCACATGAAAATGACCATAAGCGAGAGAACAATGAGTTTTTGTCATAACTCTCAAACATGTATCGGGAGTTACGATCGTTGTAAATAGCCCTAGAAACCGAAAACTATGGGTAATAGCTCATGAAAACGGCCATAAACACGAAAACGACGAGTGTTTGCTTTGTGGGCAATATCTCATACACACGGCTATAAACATGAAAACGATGAGTGTTTGGTCATAACTCAAAAAAAAGACATGTATCGGGTCTTACAGTCATTGTAAATAGCCCTAGAACCCCAAAACTGTTGGCAATAGCTCATTAAAACTGCCGTAAAACACAAAAACGACAAGTTTTTGTCATAACTCTCAAACATGAATCGGGAGTTTCGGTCGTTGTAAATACCTTTGGAACCCCAAAACTCTAGGCAATAGCTCATGAAAACGGATATAAAACACGAAAGCGATCACTTTTTGGTCATACCCCTCAAACATGTATCGGGTCTTATGGGCCATGCAAATCTCCTTGGAACCCCAAAACTATGAGCAATAGCTCATGAAAACGGCCATAAACTACAAAAACGATAAGTTTTTGGTCATATCTCTCAAACATATATCAGGTCTTACGGTCCACGCAAATCACCCCGGAACCCCCATATTGTGGGCAATTTCACATTAAAATGGCCATACAACGCGAAAACGACAAGTTTTTGTCATAACTCTCAAACATGTATCGGGAGTTACGATCATAGGAAATAGCCCTAGAACCCCAATACTATGGACAATAGATCATTAAAAAATAGCCATAAAACACGAAATCGACGAGTGTTTGCAAATAACTCGCAAAACATGTATCGGGTCTTACGAGTCATGAAAATCTCCTTGGAACCCCAAAATTGTGGGCAATTGCTCATTAAACGGCCATAACACACGAAAACAACAAATTTTTGGTCTTAACTCACAAAACATGTATCGAGTCTTACAGTCATTGTCAATAGCCTTGGAACGCCAAAACTGCGGGCAATAGCTCATGAAAACGGCCATAAAAAGCGAAAACGACAAGTTTTTGTCATATCTCAAAAATATGTATGTGGAGTTACGATTGTTGTAATTATCTTTGAAACCCCAAAACTATGGGCAATCGCTTATGAAAACGGCCATACATAGAGAAAACGACCAATTTTTTGTCATATCCCTCAAGGATGTATCGGGTCTTACGGGCCATGCAAATCTCCTTGGAAACCCAAAACTATGGGCAATAGCTCATGAAAATGGCCATAAAACACAAATACGACGAGCTTTTTGTCATATCTCTCAAACATAAATCGGGTGTTACAGGATGTGAAAATCGCCTTCGACCCAAAACTATGGGCAATAGCACATGAAAACAGCAATAAAACATGAAAACGATGAGTTTTTGGTCATATATCTCAAACATAAATCAGGTGTTATGAACCATGAAAATTGCCTTGGAACCCCAAAATTGTGGGCAAATTGTCATGAAAACAGCCATAAACACAAAAATGACGAGTGTTTGGTCATAGCTCGCAAGACATCTATCGGGTCTTACGATCGTTGTAACTATCTTTGAAACCGCAAAACTATGGGAAATAACTCATGAAAACAGCCATAAAACGTGAAACCACGAGTGTTTGGTCATAACTCGCAAAACATGTATCGGGACTTACACTCGTTGTAAATAACCCTGGAACGCCAAAACTGTGGGCAATAGCTCATGAAAACGGCCATAAAACGCGAAAACGACAAGTTTTTGTCATCACTCTCAAATATGTATCCGGGGTTACGGTCGTTGTAAATATCTTTGAAGCCCCAAAACTATGGGCAATCGCTCATCAAAACGGCCATAGAACGCGAAAACGACAAATTTTTTGTCATATCCCTCAAACATGTATCGGGCTTTACGGGCCATGCAAATCTCCTTGGAACCCCAAAACTATGGGAAATAGCTCATGAAAACAGAAATAAAACACAAAAACGACGAGTTTTTTTTCATATATCTCAAACATATATCGGGTGTTACGGGCTGTGAAAATCGGCTTGGAACCCCAAAACCGTGGGCAATAACTCATGAAAATAGCTATAAAACGTGAAAAACATGAGTGTTTGCTCATAACTCGCAAACATGTATCAGGTCTTATGGTCGTTGTAAATTGCCCTGGAACCCCAAAACTGTGGGAATAGGTCATGAAAACGACCATAAAACACGAAAAAGATGTGTTTTCGGTCATATCTCTCAAACATATATCGCATCTTACGGTCCATGCAGATCGCCCTAGAACCCCAAAACTGTTGGCAATAGCTCATTAAAACTGCCGTAAAACACAAAAACGACAAGTTTTTGTCATAACTCTCAAACATGAATCGGGAGTTTCGGTCGTTGTAAATACCTTTGGAACCCCAAAACTCTAGGCAATAGCTCATGAAAACGGATATAAAACACGAAAGCGATCACTTTTTGGTCATACCCTCAAACATGTATCGGGTCTTATGGGCCATGCAATCTCCTTGGAACCCCAAAACTATGAGCAATAGCTCATGAAAACGGCCATAAACTACAAAAACAATAAGTTTTTGGTCATATCTCTCAAACATATATCAGGTCTTACGGTCCACGCAAATCACCCCGGAACCCCCATATTGTGGGCAATTTCACATTAAAATGGCCATACAACGCGAAAACGACAAGTTTTTGTCATAACTCTCAAACATGTATCGGGAGTTACGATCATAGGAAATAGCCCTAGAACCCCAATACTATGGACAATAGATCATTAAAAAATAGCCATAAAACACGAAATCGACGAGTGTTTGCAAATAACTCGCAAAACATGTATCGGGTCTTACGAGTCATGAAAATCTCCTTGGAACCCCAAAATTGTGGGCAATTGCTCATTAAACGGCCATAACACACGAAAACAACAAATTTTTGGTCTTAACTCACAAAACATGTATCGAGTCTTACAGTCATTGTCAATAGCCTTGGAACGCCAAAACTGCGGGCAATAGCTCATGAAAACGGCCATAAAAAGCGAAAACGACAAGTTTTTGTCATATCTCAAAAATATGTATGTGGAGTTACGATTGTTGTAATTATCTTTGAAACCCCAAAACTATGGGCAATCGCTTATGAAAACGGCCATACATAGAGAAAACGACCAATTTTTTGTCATATCCCTCAAGGATGTATCGGGTCTTACGGGCCATGCAAATCTCCTTGGAAACCCAAAACTATGGGCAATAGCTCATGAAAATGGCCATAAAACACAAATACGACGAGCTTTTTGTCATATCTCTCAAACATAAATCGGGTGTTACAGGATGTGAAAATCGCCTTCGACCCAAAACTATGGGCAATAGCACATGAAAACAGCAATAAAACATGAAAACGATGAGTTTTTGGTCATATATCTCAAACATAAATCAGGTGTTATGAACCATGAAAATTGCCTTGGAACCCCAAAATTGTGGGCAAATTGTCATGAAAACAGCCATAAACACAAAAATGACGAGTGTTTGGTCATAGCTCGCAAGACATCTATCGGGTCTTACGATCGTTGTAACTATCTTTGAAACCGCAAAACTATGGAAATAACTCATGAAAACAGCCATAAAACGTGAAACCACGAGTGTTTGGTCATAACTCGCAAAACATGTATCGGGACTTACACTCGTTGTAAATAACCCTGGAACGCCAAAACTGTGGGCAATAGCTCATGAAAACGGCCATAAAACGCGAAAACGACAAGTTTTTGTCATCACTCTCAAATATGTATCCGGGGTTACGGTCGTTGTAAATATCTTTGAAGCCCCAAAACTATGGGCAATCGCTCATCAAAACGGCCATAGAACGCGAAAACGACAAATTTTTTGTCATATCCCTCAAACATGTATCGGGCTTTACGGGCCATGCAAATCTCCTTGGAACCCCAAAACTATGGGAAATAGCTCATGAAAACAGAAATAAAACACAAAAACGACGAGTTTTTTTTCATATATCTCAAACATATATCGGGTGTTACGGGCTGTGAAAATCGGCTTGGAACCCCAAAACCGTGGGCAATAACTCATGAAATAGCTATAAAACGTGAAAAACATGAGTGTTTGCTCATAACTCGCAAAACATGTATCAGGTCTTATGGTCGTTGTAAATTGCCCTGGAACCCCAAAACTGTGGGAATAGGTCATGAAAACGACCATAAAACACGAAAAAGATGTGTTTTCGGTCATATCTCTCAAACATATATCGCATCTTACGGTCCATGCAGATCGCCCTGGAACCCCCAAACTGTGGGCAATAACACATGAAAATGACCATAAAGCGAGACAACAATGATTTTTTGTCATAACTCGCAAACATCTATCGGGAGTTACGATCGTTGTAAATAGCCCTAGAAACCGAAAACTATGGGTAATAGCTCATGAAAACGGCCATAAACGCGAAAACGACGAGTGTTTGCTTTGTGGGCAATATCTCATAAACACGGCTATAAACATGAAAACGATGAGTGTTTGGTCATAACTCACAAAAGGACATGTATCGGGTCTTACAGTCATTGTAAATAGCCCTAGAACCCCAAAACTGTTGGCAATAGCTCATTAAAAACGGCCGTAAAACACAAAAACGACAAGTTTTTGTCATAACTCTCAAACATGTATCGGGAGTTTCGGTCGTTGTAAATACCTTTGGAACCCCAAAACTCTAGGCAATAGCTCATGAAAACGGATATAAAACACGAAAGCGATCACTTTTTGGTCATACCCCTCAAACATGTATCGGGTCTTATGGGCCATGCAAATCTCCTTGGAACCCCAAAACTATGAGCAATAGCTCATGAAAACGGCCATAACCTACAAAAACGATAAGTTTTTGGTCATATCTCTCAAACATATATCAGGTCTTACGGTCCACACAAATCACCCTGGAACCCCCATATTGTGGGTAATATCACATTAAAATGGCCATAAATCGCGAAAACGACAAGTTGTTGTCATAACTCTCAAACATGTAACGGGAGTTAAAATCGTAGGAAATAGCCCTAGAACCCAAAACTATGGACAATAGATCATTAAAAAATAGCCATAAAACACGAAAACGACGAGTGTTTGCAAATATATCGCAAAACATGTATCGGGTCTTACGAGCCATGAAAATCTCCTTGGAACCCCAAAATAGTGGGCAATTACTCATTAAACGCCATAACACACGAAAACAATAAATTGTTGGTCTTAACTCACAAAACATGTATCGGGTCTTACAGTCGTTGAAAATAGCCTTGGAACGCCAAAACTGTGGGCAATAGCTCATGAAAACGGCCATAAAATGCGAAAACGACAAGTTTTTGTCATTACTCTCAAATATGTATGTGGAGTTACTATTGTTGTAATTATCTTTGAAACCCCAAAACTATGGGCAATCTCTCATGAAAACGGCCATAGAACGCGAAAACGGCCAATTTTTGTCATATCCCTCAAGCATGTATCGGGTCTTACGGGCCATGCAAAACTCCTTGGAACCCAAAAACTATGGGCAATAGCTCATGAAAATGGCCATAAAACACAAATACGACGAGCTTTTTGTCATATCTCTCAAACATAAATCGGGTGTTACAGGATGTGAAAATCGCCTTCGACCCCAAAACTATGGGCAATAGCACATGAAAACAGCAATAAAACATGAAAACGATGAGTTTTTGGTCATATATCTCAAACATAAATCAGGTGTTATGAACCATGAAAATTGCCTTGGAACCCCAAAATTGTGGGCAAATTGTCATGAAAACAGCCATAAACACAAAAATGACGAGTGTTTGGTCATAGCTCGCAAGACATCTATCGGTCTTACGATCGTTGTAACTATCTTTGAAACCGCAAAACTATGGGAAATAACTCATGAAAACAGCCATAAAACGTGAAACCACGAGTGTTTGGTCATAACTCGCAAAACATGTATCGGGACTTACACTCGTTGTAAATAACCCTGGAACGCCAAAACTGTGGGCAATAGCTCATGAAAACGGCCATAAAACGCGAAAACGACAAGTTTTTGTCATCACTCTCAAATATGTATCCGGGGTTACGGTCGTTGTAAATATCTTTGAAGCCCCAAAACTATGGGCAATCGCTCATCAAAACGGCCATAGAACGCGAAAACGACAAATTTTTGTCATATCCCTCAAACATGTATCGGGCTTTACGGGCCATGCAAATCTCCTTGGAACCCCAAAACTATGGGAAATAGCTCATGAAAACGGAAATAAAACACAAAAACGACGAGTTTTTTTTCATATATCTCAAACATATATCGGGTGTTACGGGCTGTGAAAATCGGCTTGGAACCCCAAAACCGTGGGCAATAACTCATGAAAATAGCTATAAAACGTGAAAAACATGAGTGTTTGCTCATAACTCGCAAAACATGTATCAGGTCTTATGGTCGTTGTAAATTGCCCTGGAACCCCCCAAAACTGTGGGAATAGGTCATGAAAACGACCATAAAACACGAAAAAGATGTGTTTTCGGTCATATCTCTCAAACATATATCGCATCTTACGGTCCATGCAGATCGCCCTGGAACCCCCAAACTGTGGGCAATAACACATGAAAATGACCATAAAGCGAGACAACAATGATTTTTTGTCATAACTCGCAAACATCTATCGGGAGTTACGATCGTTGTAAATAGCCCTAGAAACCGAAAACTATGGGTAATAGCTCATGAAAACGGCCAAAACGCGAAAACGACGAGTGTTTGCTTTGTGGGCAATATCTCATAAACACGGCTATAAACATGAAAACGATGAGTGTTTGGTCATAACTCACAAAAGGGACATGTATCGGGTCTTACAGTCATTGTAAATAGCCCTAGAACCCCAAAACTGTTGGCAATAGCTCATTAAAACGGCCGTAAAACACAAAAACGACAAGTTTTTGTCATAACTCTCAAACATGTATCGGGAGTTTCGGTCGTTGTAAATACCTTTGGAACCCCAAAACTCTAGGCAATAGCTCATGAAAACGGATATAAAACACGAAAGCGATCACTTTTTGGTCATACCCCTCAAACATGTATCGGGTCTTATGGGCCATGCAAATCTCCTTGGAACCCCAAAACTATGAGCAATAGCTCATGAAAACGGCCATAACCTACAAAAACGATAAGTTTTTGGTCATATCTCTCAAACATATATCAGGTCTTACGGTCCACACAAATCACCCTGGAACCCCCATATTGTGGGTAATATCACATTAAAATGGCCATAAATCGCGAAAACGACAAGTGTTGTCATAACTCTCAAACATGTAACGGGAGTTAAAATCGTAGGAAATAGCCCTAGAACCCAAAACTATGGACAATAGATCATTAAAAAATAGCCATAAAACACGAAAACGACGAGTGTTTGCAAATATATCGCAAAACATGTATCGGGTCTTACGAGCCATGAAAATCTCCTTGGAACCCCAAAATAGTGGGCAATTACTCATTAAACGCCATAACACACGAAAACAACAAATTGTTGGTCTTAACTCACAAAACATGTATCGGGTCTTACAGTCGTTGAAAATAGCCTTGGAACGCCAAAACTGTGGGCAATAGCTCATGAAAACGGCCATAAAATGCGAAAACGACAAGTTTTTGTCATTACTCTCAAATATGTATGTGGAGTTACTATTGTTGTAATTATCTTTGAAACCCCAAAACTATGGGCAATCTCTCATGAAAACGGCCATAGAACGCGAAAACGGCCAATTTTTTGTCATATCCCTCAAGCATGTATCGGGTCTTACGGGCCATGCAAAACTCCTTGGAACCCAAAAACTATGGGCAATAGCTCATGAAAATGGCCATAAAACACAAATACGACGAGCTTTTTGTCATATCTCTCAAACATAAATCGGGTGTTATAGGATGTGAAAATTGCCTTGGAACCCCAAAACGGTGGGCAATAGCTCATGAAAACAGCAATAAAACATGAAAACGATGAGTTTTTTGTCATATATCTCGGACATAAATCAGGTGTTACGAACCATGAAAATCGCCTTGGAACCCCGAAATTGTGGGCAAATTTTCATGAAAACAGCCATAAACACGAAAACGGCGAGTGTTTGGTCATAACTCGCGAGACATGTATCGGGTCTTACGGTCATTGTAAATAGCCCTAGAACCCCAAAACTATGGGCAATAGCAAATTAAAACACCATAAAACGTGAAAACCACGAGTGTTTGGTCATAACTCGCAAAACATGTATTGGGTCTTATGGTCGTTGTAAATAGCCTGGGAACCCCAAAACTATGGGCAATAGCTCATGAAAACGGTCATAAAACGCGAAAACCACGAGTGTTTGGTCATAACTCATAAAATATGTATCAGGTCTTACGGTCGTTGTAAATAGCCCTGGAACGCCAAAATTATGGGCAATAGCTCATTAAAATGGCCATAAAACGCAAAAACAACAAGTTTTTGTCATAACTCTCAAACATGTATCAGGAGTTACGATCGTTGTAAATATCTTTGGAACCCCAAAACTCTAGGCAATAGCTCATGAAAACGGCCATAGAACGAGAAAACAACCACTTTTTGGTCATACCCCCAAACATGTATTAGGTCTTATGGGCCATGCAAATCTTCTTGGAACCCCAAAACTATGAGCAATAGCTCATGAAAACGACCATAAACTACAAAAACGATAAGTTTTTGGTAATATCTCTCAAACATATATCAGGTCTTACGGTCCACGGAGATCACCCTGGAACCCCCATACCGTGGGCAATATCACATGAAAATGACCATAAAACATGAAAACGACGAGTTTTTGTCATAACTTTCAAATATGTATCGGGAATTACGATCGTAGGAAATAGCCCTAAAACACAAAAACTGTGGGCAATAACTCATTAAAAAAATAGCCATAAAACACGAAAACGACGAGTGTTTGCAAATAACTCGCAAAACATGTATCGGGTCTTACGAGCCATGAAAATCTCCTTGGCACCCCAAAATTGTGGGCAATTGCTCATTAAACGGCCATAACACACAAAAAAACGAATTTTTGGTCATAACTCGCAAAATCATGTATCGGGTCTTACAGTCGTTGTAAATAGCCTTGGAACGCCAAAACTGTGCGCAATAGCTCATGAAAACGGCCATAAAAAGCGAAAACAACAAGTTTTTGTCATTACTCTCAAATATATATGTGGATCTTTGAAACCCCAAAAGTAGGGCAGTCGCTCATGAAAACGTCCATAGAACAAGAAAACGGCCAATTTTTGGTAATATCCCTCAAGCATGTATCGGGTCTTACGAGCCATGCAAATCTCCTTGGAACCCCAAAACTATGGGCAATAGCTCATGAAAACGGCAATAAAACACAGAAACAATGAGGTTTTTGCAATATCTCTCAAACATAAATTGGGTGTTACAGGATGTGACAATCGCCTTGGAACCCCAAAACTATGGGCAATAGCTCATGAAAACAGCAATAAAACATGAAAACAATGAGTTTTTGTCAGATCTCTCAAACATATATCGGGTGTTACGAACCATGAAAATTGCCTTGGAACCCCAAAATTTTGGGCAAATTGTCATGAAAACAGCCATAAACACAAAAACGACGAGTGTTTGGCCATAACTCGCAATACATGTATCAGGTCTTACGGTCATTGTAAATAGCCCTGGAACGCCAAAACTATGGGCAATAGCTCATGAAAACAGCCATAAAATGCAAAAACCACGAGTGTTTGGTTATAACTCACAAAACATGTATCGAGTCTAACAGTCGTTGTAAATAGCCTTGGAACGCCAAAACTGTGGGCAATAGCTCATGAAAACGGCCATAAAAAGCGAAAATGACAAGTTTTTTTCATAACTCACAAATATGTATATGGAGTTATGGTTGTTGTAAATATCTTTGAAACCCTAAAACTGTGGGCAATCTCTCATGAAAACGGCCATAGAACAAAAAACGGCCAATTTTTGGTCATATCCCTCAAGCATGTATCGGCTCTTACGGGCCATGTAAATCTCCTTGGAACCCCAAAACTATGGGCAATAGCTCAAGAAAACGGCCATAAAACACAAAAATGACGAGCTTTTTGGCATATCTCTCAAATATAAATCGGGTGTTACAGGATGTGAAAATCGCGTTCAACCCCAAAACTATGGGCAATAGCTCATGAAAACAGCAATAAAACATGAAAACGATGAG
Organism: Avena sativa; assembly: GCA_916181665.1. NCBI lineage: Eukaryota > Viridiplantae > Streptophyta > Magnoliopsida > Poales > Poaceae > Avena > Avena sativa. The sequence goes on from OV702299.1 coordinate 525,720,090, forward strand.
TTTTTTGTCATATATCTCAAACATAAATCAGGTGTTATGAACCATGAAAATTGCCTTGGAACCCTAAAATTGTGGGAAAATTGTCATGAAAACAGCCATAAACACGAAAATGATGAGTGTTTGGTCATAGCTTGCAAGACATCTATCGGGTCTTACGGTCGTTGTAAATATCTTTGAAACCCCAAAAATATGGGAAATAACTCATGAAAACAGCCATAAAACGTGAAACCACGAGTGTTTGGTCATAACTCGCAAAACATGTATCGGGACTTACACTCATTGTAAATAGACCTGGAACGCCAAAACTGTGGGCAATAGCTAATGAAAACGGCCATAAAACGCGAAAACGACAAGTTTTTGTCATAACTCTCAAATATGTATCCGTGGTTACGATCGTTGTAAATATCTTTGAAGCCCCAAAACTGTGCGCAATCGCTCATCAAAACGGCCATAGAACGCGAAAACGACCAATTTTTGGTCATATCCCTCAAACATGTATCGGACCTTACGGGCCATGCAAATCTCCTTGGAACCCCAAAACTATGGGAAATAGCTCATGAAAACGGACATAAAACACAAAAACGACGAGTTTTTTTTTTCATATCTCTCAAACATATATCGGGTGTTACGAGCTGTGAAAATCGACTTGGAACCCCAAAAATGTGGGCAATAGCTCATGAAAAAAGCTATAAAACACGAAAACCATGAGTGTTTGGTCATAACTCGCAAAACATGTATCAGGTCTTATGTCGTTGTAAATTGCCCTGGAACCCCAAAACTATGGGCAATAGGTCATGAAAACGACCGTAAATCACGAAAAATATGTGTTTTTGGTCATATCTCTCAAACATATATCACGTCTTACGGTCCATGCAGGTCGCCATGGAACCCCCAAACTATGGGCAATAGCACATGAAAATGACCATAAAGCGAGAAAACGATGAGTTTTTGTCATAACTATCAAACATGTATTGGGAGTTACGATCGTTGTAAATAGCCCTAGAACCCGAAAACTATGGGCAATAGCTCATGAAAACGGCCATAAACGCGAAAATGATGAGTTTTTGCTCTGTGGGCAATATCTCATAAACATGGCTATAAACATGAAAACGACGAGTGTTTGGTCATAACTCACAAAAAGACATGTATCGGGTCTTATAGTCATTGTAAATAGCCCTAGAACCCCAAAACTATTGGCAATAGATCATTAAAATGGCCGTAAAACACAAAAACGACAAGTTTTTGTCATAACTCTCAAACATGTAACGGGAGTTTCGGTCTTTGTAAATATCTTTGGAACCCCAAAACTCTAGGCAATAGCTCATGAAAACGGATATAGAACGCGAAAACGATCACTTTTTGGTCATACCCCTCGAACATGTAACAAGTCTTATGGGTCATGCAAATCTCCTTGGAACCCCAAAACTATGAGCAATAGCTCATGAAAACGGCCATAAACTACAAAAACGATAAGTTTTTGGTCATGTCTCTCAAACATATATCAGGTCTTACGGTCCACGCAGATCACCGTTGAACCCCCATACTGTGGGAATATCACATGAAAATGGCCATAAAACGCGAAAACGACGAGTTTTTGCCATAACTCTCAAACATGTATTGGGAGCTACAATCGAAGGAAATAGCCCTAGAACCCCAAAACTATGGACAATAGATCATTAAAAAATAGCCATAAAACACGAAAACGACGAGTGTTTGCAAATAACTCGCAAAACATGTATCGGGTCTTACGAGCCATGAAAATCTTCTTGGAACCCCAAAATTGTGGGCAATTGCTCATTAAACGGCCAGAACACACGAAACAACAAATTTTTGGTCTTAACTCACAAAACATGTATCGGGTCTTACAGTCATTGTAAATAGCCTTGGAACGCCAAAACTATTGGCAATAGCTCATGAAAACGGCCATAAAACACAGAGTGTTTGCTCATAATTCACTAAACGTGTATCAGGACGTACCTTCATTCTCAATAGCCCTGGAACCCCAATACTATGGTCAATAGCTCATGAAAACAACCATAAAACACGAAAAAACGAGTGGTTGGCCATAACTCGGAAAACATGTATCGGGTTTTATGGTCATTGTAAATCGGCCTATAAGCCTTAAAATTGTAGACAATAGCTAATGAAAACAGCCACAAAATCCGAAAATGAAGAATGTTTAGTCATAACTCTCAAACATGTATCGGGTCTTACGGTCTTTGTAAATCGCCTTGGAAGCCCAAAACTGTGGGCAATAGCTCATGAAAACAACCATACGAAGGCAAGTTTTTGGTCATAAATCTCAAACATGTACGGGTCTTACGGTCGCTATAAATTGCCCTAGAACCCCAAAACTTTGGGCAATGGGACATGAAAACGGCCATAAACGCGAAAACGAAGTGTTTTTGTCATAACTCTCAAACATGTATCGGCAGTTATGGTTGTTGTAAATAGCCCTAGCACCCAAAAACTGCTGGCAATAGCTCATGAAAACAGCCATAAAACGTGAAAACCAAGAGTGTTTGCTCATAACTCTTAAACATGTATTGGGAGTTACGGTCGTTGTAAATAGCCCGGGAACCCCAAAACTGTGGGCAATAGCTCATGAAAACGGCCATAAAACGCGAAAACCATGAGTGTTTGGTCATAACTCACAAAACATGTATTGGGTCTTACAGTCGTTGTAAATAGCCCTGAAACCCCAAAACTGTGGGCAATAGCTCATGAAAACGGCCATAAAACACGAAAACGACAAGTTTTTGTTCATATCCCTTAAACATGTATCGGCTCTTACGGGCGACGGAAATCTCCTTGGAACCCCAAAACAGTGGGCAATAGCTCATGAAAACGGCCATAAAACACGAAAATGAAGAGTTTTTTGTCATATCTCTCAAACATAAATCGGGTGTTGCGGGATGTAAAAATCGCCTTGGAAACCCAAATCTGTTGGCAATAGCTCATGAAAATGACCATAAACATGAAAACGATGAATGTTTGGTCATAACTTGCAATACATCTATCGGGTCTTACGGCCATTGTAAATAGCCCTAGAACCCCAAAACTATGGGCAATAGCTCATGAAAACGGCCATAAAACGCGACACCACGAGTGTTTGTTCATAACTCGAAAACATTTGTCGGGTCTTAAAGTCGTTGTAAATAGCCCTGGAACGCCAAAACTGTGGGCAATAGCTCATGAAAACGGCCATAAAACACGAGAACGATGAGATTTTGGTCATATCCCTTAAACATGTATCAGGAGTTATGGTCGTTGTAAATATCTTTGAAACCCCAAAACTATGGGAAATAGCTAATGAAAAAAGCCATAAAACGTAAAACCACGAGTGTTTGGTCATAACTCGCAAAACATGTATCGGGACTTACACTCATTGTAAATAGCCCTGGAACGCCAAAACTGTGGGCAATAGCTCATGAAAACGGCAATAAAACGCGAAAACGACAATTTTTTATCATAACTCTCAAATATGTATCCGAGGTTACGATCGTTGTAAAATCTTTGAAGCCCCAATATTGTGGGCAATCGCTCATCAAAACGGCCATAGAACGCGAAAACGACCAATTTTTTGTCATATCCCTCAAACATGTATCGGGCCTTCCGGGCCATGCAAATCTCCTTGGAACCCCAAAAATATGGGAAATAGCTCATGAAAACGGACATAAAACAGAAAAACGATGAGCTTTTTTCATATCTCTCAAACATATATCGGGTGTTACGGGCTATGAAATCGTCTTGGAACCCCAAAAGTTTGGGCAATAGCTCATGAAAATAGCTATAAAACGTGAAAACCATGAGTGTTTGGTCATAACTCGCAAAACATGTATCAGGTCTTATGGTCGTTGTAAATTGCCCTGGAACCCCAAAACTGTGGGCAATAGGACATGAAAACGACCATAAAACACGAAAAAGATGTGTTTTTGGTCATATCTCTCAAACATATATCGCGTCTTACGGTCCATGTAGATCGCCCTGGAACCCCCAAACTGTGGGCAATAGCACATGAAAATGACCATAAAGCGATAAAACGATGAGTTTTTATCATCACTCTCCAACATGTATCGGGAGTTACGATCGTTGTAAATAGCCCTAGAACCCGAAAACTATGGGAAATAGCTCATGAAAACGTCCATAAACGCGAAAACGATGAGTGTTTGCTCTGTGGGCAATATCTCATAAAAATGGCTATAAACATGAAAACGACGAGTGTTTTTGTCATAACTCACAAATATGTATCCGAGGTTACGGTCGTTGTAAATATCTTTGAAACCCCAAAACTATGGGAAATAGCTAATGAAAAAAGCCATAAAACGTAAAACCACGAGTGTTTGGTCATAACTCGCAAAACATGTATCGGGACTTACACTCATTGTAAATAGCCCTAGAACGCCAAAACTGTGGGCAATAGCTCATGAAAACGGCAATAAAACGCGAAAACGACAATTTTTTATCATAACTCTCAAATATGTATCCGAGGTTACGATCGTTGTAAAATCTTTGAAGCCCCAATATTGTGGGCAATCGCTCATCAAAACGGCCATAGAACGCGAAAACGACCAATTTTTTGTCATATCCCTCAAACATGTATCGGGCCTTCCGGGCCATGCAAATCTCCTTGGAACCCCAAAAATATGGGAAATAGCTCATGAAAACGGACATAAAACAGAAAAACGACGAGCTTTTTTCATATCTCTCAAACATGTATCGGGTCTTACAGTCATTGTAAATAGCCTTGGAACGCCAAAACAGTGGGCAATAGCTCATGAAAACGGCCATAAAACACGAAAACGATGAGTTTTTTGTCATATCCCTTAAACATGTATCGGGTCTTATGGGCCATGGAAATATCCTTCGACCCCCAAAACAGTGGGCAATAGCTCATGAAAACGGCCATAAAACACGAAAATGACTAGTTTTTTGTCATATCTCTCAAACATAAATCAGGTGTTACGGGATGTAAAAATCGCCTTCGGAACCCAAATCTGTTGGCAATAGCTCATGAAAACGACCATAAACACGAAAATGATGAGCCTTTTGTCATATCTCTCAAACATATATCAGGTGTTACGAACCATAAAAATCGCCTTGGAACCCCCAAAAACTATGGACAATAGCTCATGAAAATAGCCATAAACACGAAAACGACGAGTGTTTGGTCATAACTCGCAAGACAGGTATCGGGTCTTACGATCATTGTAAATAGCCCTAGAACCCCAAAACTATGGGCAATAGCAAATGAAAATAGCCATAAAACGTCAAAACCACGAGTGTTTGGTCAGAACTTGCAAAACATGTATCGGGTCTTATGTTCGTTGTAAATAGCCCTGGAACCCCAAAACTTTGGGCATAGCTCATGAAAACGGCCATAAAATGCGAAAACGAAAAGTTTTGGTAATAACTCTCAAACATGTATCGGGAGTTACTATCGCTGAAACTATCTTTGGAACCCCAAAATTATGGGCAATAGCTCATGAAAACTACCATAGAACGCGAAAACGGCCACTTTTTGGTCATATCCCTTAAACATGTATCGAGTCTTAAGGGCCATGGAAATCTCCTTGGAACCCCAAAACTGTGGGCAATAGCTCATGAAAACGACCATAAACGCGAAAGCGACGAGTGTTTGGTCATAACTCACAAGACATGTATCTGGTCTTACGGTCATTGTAAATAGCCCTGGAACCCCAAAACAGTGGGCAATACCTCATGAAAACGTCCATAAAACGCGAAAACCATGAGAGTTTGTTCATAACTCGCAAAACATGTATTGGGTCTTACGGTTGTTGTAAATAGCCCTGGAACCCCAAAACGGCCATAAACGTGAAAACGGCAAGTTTTTGTCACAACTCTCAAACATGTATCCAAAGTTACGGTCGTTTTAAATACCTTTGGAACAGCAAAACTGTAGGAAATAGCTCATTAAAACATCCATAGAACGCGAAAATGACCACTTTTTACCATATCCTTCAAACATGTATCGGGTCTTACGGGCCATTTAAATCTCCTTGGAACCCCAAAACTGTGGAAAATAGCACATGAAAACAGCCATAAAATGCGAAAACGACGAGTGTTTCCTCATAACTCACAAAACATTTATCGAGTCTTACGGTCATTGTAAATAGCCCTGGTACCCCAAAACTATGGTTAATAGCTCATGAAAACGGCTATAAAATCAGAAAATCATGAGTATTTGGCATAACTCGCAAAACATGTATCGGGTCTTACATTCATTGTAAATCGGCCTAGAACCCAAAACTATGGGCAATAGCTAATGAAAACAGCCATAAAACCCGAAAATGACGAGTGTTTGGTCATAACTCTCAAACATGTATCCGGTATTACGGTCGTTGTAAATCACCTTAGAACCCCAAAACTCTGGGCAATAGCTCATGAAAACAACCAAACGAAGGAAAGTTTTTCATCGTAACTCTCAAACGTGTATCGGGCCTTACTGTCGCTGTAAATTTCCCTAGAAGTCCAAAATTGTGGGAAATAGGTCACCAAAACAACCACACAACACGAAAATGATGAGTTTTGGGGCATATCTCTCAAACATATATCGGGTCTTACAGTCCATGCAGATCGCCCTGGAACCCCCAAACTATGGGCAATAGCACGTCAAAATGGCCATAAAACACGAAAACGATGAGTTTTTATCATAACTCTCAAACATGTATCGGGATTTACGGTCATTGTAAATAGCCCTAGAACCTCAAAAATGTGTGCAATAGCTCATGTAAGCGGCCATAAAACGTGAAACGATGAGTGTTTGCTGATTACTCGCAAAACATTTATCGGGTCTTACGGTCATTGTAAATAGCCCTAGAACCCCAAAACTATGGTTAATAGCTCATGAAAACGGCCATAAAACGCGAAAACAGTGAGTGTTTGTCCATAACTCGCAAAACATGTATCGGGTCTTACGGTCATTGTAATACAGCCTAGAACCCCAAAAATATGGGCAATAGCTAATGAAAACAACCATAAAACCAAAAACAATGAGTGTTTGGACATAACTCTCAAACATGTATCGGGTATTACGATTGTTGTAAATCTCCTTGGAAACCCAAAACTGTGGGCAATAAATCATGAAAATAACCAAACAAAGGCATGTTTTTCGTCATAACTCTCAAACGTGTATCGGGTCTTACAATTGCAGTAAATTTCCCTAGAACCCCAAAATTGTGGGTAATAGCTCATGAAAATGGCCATACAACACGAAAACGATGAGTTTTTGGTCATATCTCTAAAACATATATCAGGTCTTACGGTCCACGCAGATCGCCTTGGAACCCCCAAACTGTGGGCAATAGCACATGAAAATGGCCATAAAACACGAAAACGATAAGTTTTTGTCATAACTCTCAAACATGTATCAGGAGTTACGATCATTGTAAATAGCCCTAGAACCCCGAAACTATGCACAATAGCTCATAAAAGCGGCCATAAAATGTGAAACGATGAGTGTTTGATAATTACTTGCAAAACATTTATCGGGTCTTACGGTCATTGTTATTAGCCCTAGAACCCCAAACTGTGGTTAATAACTCATGAAAACGGCCATAAAACGCGAAAACATTGAGTGTTTGGCCATAACTCACAAAACATGTATCGTGTCTTATGGTCATTGTAAATTGGACTGGAACCCCAAAACTATGGGCAATATCTAATGAAAACTGCCATAAAACCAAAAAAACGAGTGTGTGGTCATAACTCTCAAACATGTATCGGGTATTATGTTCGTTGTAAATCTCCTTGAATCCCCAAAATTGTGGGCAATATCTCATGAAAACAACCAAGCAAAGGTAAGTTTTTCGTCGTAACTCTCAAACATGTATCGGATCTTACGGTTGCTATAAATTTCCCTAGAAGCCCAAAATTATTGGTAATAGGTCACCAAAACGGCCATACAACACGGAAATGATGAGTTTTTGGTCATATATCTCAAACATATATCGGGTCTTACGGTCCACGCAGATCGCCCGGGAACCCCCAAACTATGGGCAATAGCACATGAAAATGGCCATAAAACACGAAAACGATAAGTTTTTGTCATTACTCTCAAACATGTATCGGAAGTTATGGTCATTGTAAATAGCCCTAGAACCCCAAAACTGTGCGCAATAGCTCATGAAAGCAGCCATAAATCGTGAAACGATGATTGTTTGCTGATTACTCGCAAAACATTTATCGGGTCTTACGGTCATTGTAAATAGCCCTAGAACCCCAAAACTGTGGTTAATAGCTCATGAAAATAGCCATAGAACGCGAAAACAGTGAGTATTTGGCCATAACTCGCAAAACATGTATCGGGTCTTACGGTCGTTGTAAATCGGACTGGAACCCCAAAACTATGGGCGATAGCTAATGAAAACAGCCATAAAACCAAAAACGTTGACTGTTTGGTCGTAACTCTCAAACATGTATGGAGTATTACGGTCGTTGTAAATCTCCTTGGAACCCCAAAATTGTGGGCAATAGCTCATGAAAACAACCAAACGAAGGCAAGTTTTTTTCATAAAATCTCTAATGTCTATCGGGTCTCACGGTTGCTGTAAATTTCCCTAGAAACCAAAACTGTGGGCAATAGGTCACCAAAACGGCCATACAACACGAAAACGGTGAGTTTTTGGTCATATATCTCAGACATATATCGGGTCTTATGGTCCACGCAGATAGCCCTGGAACCCCCAAACTGTGGGCAATAGCACATGAAAATGGCCATAAAACACGAAAATGATGAGTTTTTGTCATAACTCTCAAACATGTATCAGAAGTTACGGTCAATGTAAATAGCCCTAGAACCCCAAAACTATGCGCAATAGCTCATGAAAGCGGCCATAAAACATGAAATGATGAGTGTTTGCTGATTACTCGCAAAACATTTATCAGGTCTTACTGTTAATTTAAATAGCCCTAGAACCCCAAAACTGTGGTTAATAGCTCATCAAAACAGCCATAAAACACAAAAACAACGAGTGTTTGGCCATAACTCGCAAAACATGTATCAGGTCTTACGGTTGTTATAAATCGTCCTGGAACCCCAAAACTATGGGCAATAGCTAATGAAAACAGTCACAAAACCAAAAATGATGAGTGTTTGGTCATAACTCTAAAACATGTATCGGGTCTTACGGTCATTGTAAATTTCCTTGGAACCCCAAAACTGTGGGCAATAGCTCATGAAAACAACCATAGGAAGGCGAGTTTTTGTTCAGAACTCTCAAACATGTATTAGGTCTTATGGTTGATGACCCACAAGTATAGGGGATCACAACAGTCTTAGAGGGTAGTATAACCCAATTTATTGATTCGACACAAGGGGAGCCAAAGAATACTTATAAGCCTTAACAACCGAGTTGTCAATTAGCTGCACCTAGAAATAGTCTTGCTCCTAGTAGTTTATCAGTAGCAATAGTTTTATAGTAGCAATAGCAAAGTAACAGTAGCAGTAAAAAAAAGGCAGTAGTAACAATAGTAGAAACAGTAGAATTCAAGTGCGGTAGGCATAGGGATGGATGGACGGGCATTGCATGGACGAGACTATTCATATAACTTCAAGATCTAGGGCAATTGCAGATAAATAAGATAAAGCATCCAAGTACTAAACAATCATAGGCATGTGTTCCATATATATTCATACGTGCTCGCAATGAGAACTTGCACAACATCTTTTGTCCTGCTGCCCCTTGCAGTGGGGCCTCAAGGGAATCTACTAGGAATTAAGGTACTCCTTCTAATAGAGTACCGAAGCAAAGCATTAACACTCTGTGAACACATGTGATCCTCATATCACAGCCATTCCCTCCGGTTGTCCCAATTTCTGTCACTTCGGGGCCTTTGGTTCCGGACAATGAAATGTGTACACAACTTGCAGATAAGATCACAAACAATACTATCATCATGAATCAATAATAAGTTCAGATCTAAGATCATGGCACTCGGGCCCTAGTGACAAGCATTAAGCACAACAAGTTGCAACAGAGTCAAATAGCACTAATAAAGATACTAGGCACCATGCCCTAACAATCATATTTGAATACAAGATAGATCTCATCCAATCCCTACCATCCACATAGCCTACAGCGGGGGATTACTCACTCATGGATGGGGGAAACATGGATGGTTAATGGAGAGGTGTCGGTGATGATGATGATGATGATGATGGCGATGATATCCTCCAATTCCCTGTCCCGGTAGGGTGCCAGAACGGAGTTTCTGGTTCCGAATCGCGGTTTTTGGTGGTGGCGGCGCAGCGGAACTCTTTCAGAATATATAATTTACAAAATTCCTAATAAAATTTAATGTCTAAAATTTTATATTTTAATTTATTTGAGTAGTTTGGATTTTTGTGAATCCAAAGATATTTTATTTATAATTTTTGGACTTTTATTTTATTTTCTAGAATTTTATTAAGTCCAAGGGTATTTTGTTCCTTTCTTTGTATTGAAACAGGCCTGGAAAAGGTTTCTGGGCTAGTTATTCTTATTGGGACCTGGTGGCCCATTAATTCTAGACAAAAGAGCCACCCCGAAGGGTCTGGCCCAGCTCGGCCCACTCCTCTCTGCCTCTCTCTCTCTCTCGAGTTCCTCTTCTCCTTCTCTGACCCCTACCCTGTGGCCAGCGATGCCGCCACCGTCAGTTCCCGCCGCCGTCGACCGTTCTGGTCGCCATCGTGGTGCAATTGGGGGTTGTCGACAATGTTTGTTCGTTATATCCAATTGGATTCGAGCCTAGGGCTCTCCTGCGATGGATCGGTGCCGTCTCGAACCCTAGGGTTTGGGGGTTGTCATGGATTCAAGTGCTGTCGTGGTCGTCGTGCGTCGAGGTGATGCTCTGCTCCTCTAGGTGTGATCAGGGTCGCTGCTGTGGCGCCGTGCGGGTTGCAACGCCCCCTCTGGGGTGCTCCCCGTGCCGCCATGGTCGTCGGCCCCTCTGCTTCCTCTTCTATCCTTCAGCGAGGACCTATGGTGAGTTTGATTCTTCTCCCCTAGTGCTCTCTGTGTTTGTTGGTTTAATGCTAGAAGCTGGCAGTGTTCTCGCTGGCTACTGTCAGTTTCATATTAAGATGATCATCCATTTAGGGTTCCTGCTATGTGCTTGTTCATGTACTGGATGAATTGATTCATGTTTGGATGGTCTATACAGATGCTAAATGCTTATTGGTTTGAGGCTTGTTGCTTAGATTGATATATGATGTTTCTGGTGGCTTAGTAGATAATTTGATGCTTGGATTGCATCTGATTCAGATGATGTAGTTGTTTGGAAAGCATGCTTGGTAAAGCTAATGATTTGATAACTTTACACTGTTTATTTGATTCATGGTTATGCTTATGATAAGATACAGCTACTGTCTTAGTGCTGTTAGCTTGGAAATTAACATGTGGTTCATGATCTCAAATAGTTAAGTGTATTATAGGAATATCCTAGTTATGATTCCTGTTTTAACAGGAAAATGATTAGTTAGTTGATTTTCTGAACCTATGATGATTTACTGCTTTTCCTGATTCATATTGGATTGTTCTTGTGACACCATCATGTATGGCACACAAGTTTGATTCTAAACCATGGATTTGGTTAGTTTATGCTTAAGACAATCTTGGCTTTGAAAAATAAATATAGATGCTTTTATCTGAATTCCCTAAGACCAATGATGTTGGTCTGAGGCTTAGGGATTCATCTTATCTAATTGGTTCATCTAGATAGTCCTGGTAGTGGTACCAGCTATTCTTATTGAATCAAAGCTTGGAAAAATTGATAGTGAGCTTGATCAATCTATGGATCGAAAGATTTGTTTCTAAGGTGCTACCCTTCTTTTAGGGATGTGCCTAGAAATAGAACATAGGTATATGTATGATTGAATTGTAGAATATAGTTTGACAACCAGAGCAAGGATGTTGCTCTGAGCTCTGGTTGGATCTTGGTACTTTGTTGTTTGCCTTTAAGGTTTCAGAAATCCCTATGATGGATTCACCCCTCTTGGGTGCTCTCTGAGGGTTTGTTTTATAAAACAACGCATGCTCCTCTCTGAATAAGATGATTAGATCATGTGAAGGTTTTATGAAACTCACCACAAAATATGATGGTGGGGTAGTAGATTGATGATGATCTTGATATTGATCTTCTTTTGATCTGCTTTTGCTGGGCTCCTGAGCTTGCCCTTGAGCTTGCCTGCTCCTCCTAGCTTCTGGGCTTGACCTTGCTGTCCACCAGATGCATCCCCCTTCTTATGTCACCATCCTGGTGATGTTTGGTTGATTTGGGTTGGTCTGGTTTGGCTGCTGTTCTTGTTGTCTACCCTGGCTGTTCTTGTGTGATGTGTAGTGGAGAGATGCACTGATGTGCTCCTCCACGGCTATGCTGTGGTTTTGTGATATTAAATATGCTTATGAGCTTGACAACACACCACATGCATGTTGGTGTGTGTCCAGCTTGTGTGCCTGCTATGCACATGTGGATAGGTTCAGAAATTTTATACTTACTATTACCAGATTACATTTACCTGGCTGGTGAATTGGCCCCTTTTTAGCTATCATTTAACTTCTGGCTTTGAATTGATGAAAGATGAAACCTTTCATATTGGTGAAACTTTCCCCTTTAGAACATTTCTCAATGATGAATTTGTCAAGTGCATTTCATTGACATATCTGAGAGAAATATACTAACACTAATCTTATTTTGTTTCTATTTTGTCTTTGTTTTGCAGGTACAAAGATGAAGATGAATATTTAGTGTAGATTTAGATATAGGATAGTTAGTAGATTTTCAAATGTAATTTTTCTCTTATTATCCTTATAATCTTTATTTTATTTAATTGTAATAAAGATTATATTATTGTTAATAAAGAATATTCTTATTCTTTGTTCTTTTGTAAATAATACAGTTTGGAATGACTTCAGTAGATTATATTCTTTGTAACTTATTTATGTATTAATCATATGAAATGAATTTCATATTCAATATTGTTATTGGATAAGATTTAAGTTATAATACTTATTTCTTAATTAATTTAAGATTCAAATCTTATACCTAAAATGTTTAAATTATAATTCAAATACTCAAGTTTAATATTCAAATTCATTTTAAACACATATCTCCTTAAGATCATCTCAAAGTTTATAGCAATCCTCCTTTAAGACTAAACCTAATCTCAAAGTAAGAAAGAAACATTGATCACTCAAGGTTTTATTTGGCGAAAATTTTACCCACATTTTCACAAATGAATGCATGCAACAATACATATTCCTAAATCTACCCTTCGTTAGGTCCTAAATACTGGGATGTTACAGATAAGGCCTAGGCTAGACCTCTTCGTGTACTTCTTCACCGTCAAACGTGAAGTCGGAGCTATCAAGGACGAACTTAGGAACTGTGGCACCAAAAGCTTCAAGATCCGTCCTGGCTGGCGGTTCCCCGACATCGTCGGCCACGAGTCTTGCAAGAATTGGCAGCGTACCTACTTCTACGGCCCAGATATCCCTCTAGCTAACCGAGAAGTAACGTACTCGGACTTCGTCGATGAAGCCGCCGCTGAAGCCTCGTCATGGAGATCCCAAGCCTCCCTTCCTTCCGACCTCGACGCTTCTCGTGCCATAAGGCGGATCAAATGGTTCGTAGAGACAGGTTTGACCGGCTTGGACCTAGCCATGTGCTGGTTCATCAGGCGAATCCAACCTCTGCAGCACCGCGCGAAGCTCATGCACGAGTATAACAGCGACAGAAGGGATAGCCTCCGCATCTCCATGGACAACTTCTCGAGCGACTCCGTCAAGCTCCGCCTTAAGGACATCGTTAAGGTGAAGGACAAGAAGCGTGGCTTCGCCATCACCTATGACATGTTCGTAGACGGCAAGTGCCCAAAGGTAACTATTTATTTTCCATGTATGACATATACTCCAGTTCTTTCGTCTAGCAACTATCATCTCATCTAACACAGTGGTTCTTCACTTAACAACTTTGCGACATAGATGAGGACAGCATGGCTCCCATAATCTATGGACCAAAGATGAAGGAAGTCACCGTCATGTCCGACGACGATGCTCCGGTGGCGCGAAAGTGGAAGAGCTCCACCTCTGACGTTGCCGATGGAGGTAAGAAGAAGAAGACGGAGGGTGGAGCCTCCAAGAAGACTACCGCCGCCCTGGAGGCGCAGAAAATAAAGACTATCGGGATCCCTTTTTCCAAAGCACCCCCACTTGTGTAAGCTTATTTTCCTCCGACATTGTCGATTTATCTGTCTTGCTCCTATACTTATGCATTTTGCACGTTTCAGGAAGAAAGCCAAGACCAGCCTCAAGAAGACCTCCAAAACATCGGGGACTTCTAAAACCATCAAGGACATGCTGCATCACGACGCATCTCCCGCCATCGCCCCTGCCACTCCCTCCGTCAAGCCTTCGTCTGCCCCGACAAGCTCACAAGCTAAGGAGGCATTTGTCCCTTCCGCCATGGAAGTAGACTCAGGTGCCTCTACCGAGGTTGATGTTGTCGGCGAGCAGGCGATGCAGGAGAGTGTCGCCCACCAAATGGCTGAAGCTCCGGCTAAGGATGCCATCGGTGGCGGTAAGGCGGTGGTGGAAGCAGGTACTTCTGTCGAAGGCGGCAGCCTCGCCCCCCAGAAACCCATAGAGTTCCCGAAGATAGTCTACCCGGCACTTACGCCAGGTAGCACTGCTCTGGTTCCTGGTGCGGCGCCGACATCTCTGACGTGCGATCTTGAGGAGCTCCTCCGACAAGCAGACATCTTGCAAGGAAACAGCATATCCTTTGGCAAGTTGTTGGCCGAGAGCGCTACAAACCTCAAGATCATTGCACTTGTAAGTATTAATTGCATTTTGCATTTCATATGAATATCCCACTGTAGCCCCCGAGGATGTAGACGGAAAACCATAGGTCTTTGCATCTAGATGCTCTAAGAGTAACCAAAGTAGAAAAATTCTCACTATATCCCCCAAGCATTTAGGTAGAATGAATTATTCCGGCTAGATGCTTTAAGAGTAGCATACGTAGTGTTTGTAAACTTCAATACTGTAGCCCCAAGCCTCTAGTTGTAACTGAATTAGTTCCGACTAGATGCTTAAAGAAAAGATAATCATATATCCCAGTTTAAAACTTTATACTGTAGCCCCCAAGCCTCTAGTTGTAAATGAATTAGTTCCGACTAGATGCTTAAAGGAAAGCTAAGCATATTGTTAAGTCAAAAACTCTCGCTGTAGCCCCCGAGCGTCTAGGTGGAAAATTTCCGGCTAGATGCTCCAAGTAGACTAAACAACGTTTTAATTTTTTCCTTGTTTCCACAGAACGAGAATGCTCGGAGAGGCATGGCCAATGACAAGTATCAGAAGATGTGCGCAGACTTGGAAGCTGAAAAGGGTAAAACTGCCTTCTTGAAGGGACAAATCACCAAGATCAAGCTTCTATTTTCTTTTCCGCATTCTGACTTGGTTTTGTGACCTTATTCTCCGAGTACACACTATGTACTTTGATTTCTCCGACTTTGTATAATATGTTGCCAAGGCTAAGGACATTGTCGAGCAATCTAAGCACATTCAGCAGTTGGATAGCGAGAACAAAATCCTTAAGTAGGAGAGGAAGGACATGCTGAAAATGCATGAGGAGTCAATGAAGGCCTTGCAGGACTCCACCACCGAGGAGATCAATCGCTTGAAGGAGGAGATCTCGATCTTAAGATATCAAAAGCTAGCTACCGATGAGCAGAATCAACGTCATCATGAGGCGTATAAGTTTCTCCAACAAGAGAAAGAATCCTTGGCGGACACCCTTTGGCAGGCTGAGGCCAGCATCTTCAGTACGTTTTCTCCGCCTTGAATTCATATAGTCTGGGTACTTAAAATTTTTGAACTCATGTGCTCCTTGTTAGAATTTGCAGCTCCTATGGGTTTGACCCGTTCGCCTCCTCCGGCCAAGGAATTCATGGTTCTTGCTGGCAACTTCATCAACACCGCCATCACGCAAGCCAAAGAGATCGCCAAGCCCCTTCAAATTAATATCAAGGCGTCGGACTCAGTGGCGAAGTACTCGGAGATTCTACGCCGAGCCCCCGAGCGTATCACAAACTGGAAAGCTTCATGTGCACGGGCTGGCACAAGGATGGCGCTGTCAATGGTGAAGGCACACTACAAAGTTGCCGACATCGACATGGTGACCTCTGGCATTCCTGACGTAGATGACGATGGCAAAGCAATTAATCATGAGTCTATCTTGTCGTCACTCGCAGGTTATGACACCAGAGTCGCCGACTTGGTTGACATCAACGTCTTTGTGCCTAGAAATACCATCGATGACGGTGACCAAAGCTCCTCTGAGTCTCTTCACACCGCCGACTTCGAGGGTGGTTCTCCTGCTGGTGATGACGCTGCTTCCAAGTCACCTGCGCTGAAGGAATGAAGAACAACTTTGTAATATTTGTTTCACCTTTGGTGCATATGCGGAAAAAACTTATTTATGTAATCTTAAGACGGAAAACAATGGTTGTTATTTCCTGCTACTCAAGAACTAGTTTCCAGCATGTATAGATTTTTTAAGAAAGTGCTGGCTTATCCATTACTTTGGTTCTTATGCTTGACTTTTCGTGAGTCGGAAGACTCATTGTCGGAACCATGCGCTTAGGTTATGATGCCCAATGGCACCGTCAATAACCTAAGCACAAAATCGCCGACAATAAGCGCCAAAAGTCACTACTCCAGAATCCACATAAAAACGACAAAGAACGTGTAGACCAGAAAACTTAAGCTAGCGCCCGTAGGCGGAATTTTCACAAGTGCAATCGCAAAGCTTGTGCATAAAGATTTTACATGATCCAAAAATGAACACTAAAGGAGGTAAAAGACTCAGAAAATATGAGTGAACCAAAGAGCTTTATTTCATTGATCATATAAGAGGTACACAATTACATAAAAAATGCTAAGTGTAAAAAGGACGTAGTTGTGCTATGTTCCATGGCCGATCAAGCTCCGGGTAGTCATCATCCGGGTCACGTCGCTTACGCTTATGATCCTCGTTGGATCTATCCTTTAGTTCACGATTGTCAACGAGGTAGTAAGACCCATTGGCAGCGCCTTTCTTATGATGAACGGTCCTTCCCATGGCGGGGATAATTTGCGTGACTTCTTCTGCTTAAGTCGGAGCACCAAATCCCCCTCTTTAAACGAGCGACGCCGAACGCGGCGATTATGGTAGCTGTATAGCTTCGGCTGGTAGATGGCGGATCTTTGGCATTGCCAAAACGCGCTCCTCCTCGAGAAGGTCCCCATCTAGGCGTCTGGATTCTTCAACATCATCCTTGTCGTAGGCGACGACTCTTGGTGCATCTTGAAGTATGTCGGAAGGTAGGATAGCTTCTGCTCCATATACCATGAAGTAAGGGGTGTAGCCGGTGGATCTGTTGGGTGTAGTTCGTAAACTCCACAGCACAGATGGTAATTGTTGAATAATAGAGCAATTTACCAAGCGAATTATCCATAATAAACGCTAGACAAAATATGATTAGAATAATAGGCAATATACTAATCATATGAAATAGCGAATACATATTAAGGCATATAACCAAACAAACTGCAAGGTATAAAACTTTGGATATGATCAGAACAAGATTTATAAAGAAAACATACACGGCAGCGGCAGCAGAAGAGGAACCGCCGGTGTTCGTGTTGGCACCGTCGTTAGCCATGTCGTCGAGGAAGAGAGTGCTGATGTCGGGGAAGAAGTCCTCGTCGGGGAAGACGTCGCCGTAGTCGCTATCTGTGAGGGAGTCCGTGACGAAGCCAGTAGTCGCGCTGATAGCGCTCCCCAAAAACCTTATCGCCCTTCTCCCGTACAGGACTCGAAGCAGCGGGGTCTCGGAGGCCTACTGTCCCGGCTAGCGGTGCACGCCGCAAGACGGGATGGGGAAGATCTAGGTAGCACAGTGCTCTGGAACTGGAGGCGCAAAGCATGTGCGACCGACTATCTGAGAGGAGGCGCGACCTCTCTCTCTTATAGGCACAGAGGGGAGCAGAAGATGAAACGAATGGACGGAAGATGAAGCGAACAGGCGGCAGCCCATCGGACAGCCTCCACTCAATTCGTATTCATTTAACTCGTATTAAAAGTCCAGTCAAAGCAAACGTTTCAGCTTCTGTACATCTGTTCATATACCATTCATGCGTGGCAAAATAAAGCTCGGCTCGGCGAGATTCTCGCAACCCGCAACCCGCGGTGTGTGCGCGCGCGTCGTGATGTGACGAGGCGAGGCGTGCCGAGGCGAGCGAGGAGGAGGAGCGCGTGTGGAACTCTCTCTTTCTCCTTCTCATCCTTTTACCAAGTGGTACGAGAGATCACCTTATAAGCTGGTCCAACTTTCACTCAACTAGCAATGTAGGACTAAACATTTGTCCCAGCTCTTGCCTTGCATGAATGGGCCAAATGGGCCTCTAGGATTTCAGGAATTTATTGGCATATAATAAATGGGCTGGGCTTATTTACGCAAAAATTCCAACAATCCCCCACCAAATCCCAGAGGCACATGAAGTTTGCCTTTGGTTCCAAAACATTGTTTATATACCGGTACTGTAGTGGAGACTGTTAAGTTGAACTTCCACCTAGAGCTTTATGTTATACTAGGCCGCAACTTGTATAGTGGACTATGCCTTGAACTGCAAGTTTGCTGCGAACCTAGCTTCACAAAAAGTCTGGACCGATACTAGGCTATCGTGGGACTTCCCCGCGGGTGGAGCTTATACGTCATACTCCATGACCTTTCATGAGTTTATTAGAGAGCACCCTACTCTCATAGACTGCGACGTTTTAACAGTCACACTCATATAGATGTGTTCTTCAAAAGATGTTCTGCAGGACAACATCTTTGCTTAGGATAAGCCACTTAGAACACAAGATAATAAATCAACCTGCCGTGCAGAATAGGAAAGTATTGCATCTTTATGGAGTGGTGTTTATTAAAGTAGGGATACTTTCCTCTCAGCTAACCAACAGCTTGTCTCCCAATTCTAATTCACGGGATCTCCGATCACATAGAGTGGTTTACCTCTATGGAAAGCTCAAATTGTGGGTCTCATACCCATCTCCTTCGATGCATTTTCTATCACGTTGCGTGATAGACCCTTTGTGAAGGGATCTGCCAGGTTCTTAGATGTTTGGATATAATCTAGTGCGATAACTCCGAAGTTTCTCATTTTCCTAACAGATTTTAGTCTCCTCTTCACATGTCTTGAGGACTTCATATTATCCTTAGAGTTGTTCACCTTAATAATCACAGTTTAATTATCACAGTTCATTGGAATTGCGGGTATAGGTTTTTCAACCACATGTAAGTCCATCAAGAGTTCACGAAGCCACTCTGCTTCAACAGTGGCCGTGTCTGGTGCTGTGAGTTCTGCTTCCATAGTTGACCTCGTTAAGATGGTCTGCTTGCAAGACTTCCAAGAAACAGCGCCACCACCAAGTGTGAAAACATATCCACTCGTGGCCTTTATCTCGTCAGCATCAGATATCCATTTTGAATCACTATAACCCTCTAGTACCCTCGGATACCCGGTATAGTGTATGCCATAGATCGCAGTGCCTTTTAGATATCGCATAACTCTCTCAAGAGCATGCCACTGATCATCTCCTGGATTTGAAACAAATCGACTGAGTTTGCTTACAGCAAAGGCGATGGCAGGTCTCGTGGCACTAGCTAAATACATAAGCAAGCCAATGATTTGAGAGTATCTTAGTTGGTCTCTAGCATTTCCTCGATTCTTTCGAAGCAACACACTATGATCATATGGTGTAGGAGAAAAATTGACGTTGCTATACCCGAAACGACTCAAGATCTTTTCCACATAGTGGGACTGAAGCAGTGTAATCCCACCATCATCATCTCTCAATAGCTTGATGTTCAGGATGACATCAGCTACTCCCATATCCTTCATCTCAAAGGAACGAGATAAGAAAATCTTTGACCTCCTTAATTGCATTAAGGTTGGTTCCGAAAATCAGTATGTCATCAACATACAAACAAAGGATGACTCCCTCACCCCCACCATGGCGATAGTATACACACTTGTCAGCTTCGTTTACAACAAAGCCTGCAGCGGTTAAGGTTTTATCAAACTTTTTGTGCCACTGCTTAGGTGCTTGTTTAAGACCATATAAAGACTTCAGTAGCTTGCACACTTTTCTTTCTTGACCATTTACTACAAAACCATCTGGTTGATCCATATAAATTTCCTCATCCAAATCTCCATTTAGGAAAGCCATCTTAACGTCCATTTGATGAACGAGAAGACCGTGTGAGACATCCAGAGATAGTAGTACTTGAATGGTGGTCAACCTTGCTACAGGTGAGTAAGTGTCAAAGAAGTCTTCACCTTCCTTTTGGGTATAACCCTTGGCCACAAGCCTTGCCTTGTACTTTTCAATAGTACCATCAGGCCTTAGTTTCTTCTTAAACACCCATTTACATCCTATAGGTTTGCACCCATAAGGACGATCAGTGATCTCCCATGTTTCATTAGCTAAGATGGAATTCATCTCACTATGAACAGCTTCCTTCCAGTAGTCAGCATCAGGAGATGCATAAGCTTCTGAAATGGAAGTGGGAGTGTCATCGACAAGGTACACAATGAAATCATCACCAAAAGACTTTGCAGTCCTTTGTCTCTTGCTCCTTTTAGGAATTTCATTATCATCCTCCTTAGGACTTTCAGAGTGTTCAATTGGAATAGTAGGTTCAGAGAATATAGCAAATTCCTGATTAGATGAACTAGGTATCTCCGGATTTGATGAGTTAGGTTTATCCTTCATTGGAAAGATATCCTCAAAGAAAGTCGCATCAGTCGACTCCATGATTGTACCGACATGAATGTCAGACACTTCAGATTTTACTATCAAGAATCTATAACTAATGCTATGAAAAGCATATCCCAAAAAAACACAATCAATGGTTTTTGGTCCAAGCTTGCGCTTCTTTGGGATTGGTACATTAACCTTTGCCAAACAACCCCAAGTACGTAAGTAAGAGAGTTTTAATCTTTTCTTCTCCCATTCTTCGAATGGAGTAATTTCTTTGTTCTTTATGGGAACTCGGTTTAGGACATGACACGCGGTCAATAGTGCCTCCCCCCACCATTCCTTAGAAAGACCCGATGTATCTAACATGGCGTTAACCAAATCTGTTAGAGTACGGTTCTTTCTTTCGGCTACTCCATTTGACTGGGGTGAGTAGGGAGGCGTCCTCTCATGAATTATGCCATGTTCCACACAAAAGGAATCAAACTCGTTGGAAAAATACTCTCCACCACGATCATACCTAAGCCTCTTAATCTTTCGATCAAGTTGATTTTCTGCCTCGGCTTTATAGATTTTGAAGAAACTCAAAGCCTCATCTTTTGATTTCAGAAGATACACATGACAATATCTCGTAGAGTCATCGATCAAAGTCATGAAATATTTCTTTCCACCTTTTGTCAACACACCATTCATCTCACAAAGATCAGAATGTATGAGCTCTAGTGGTGTTAAATTTCTCATTTCTGCAGTCGTATGTGCCTTGCGAGGTTGTTTAGCTTGCACGCAGACTTGGCACTTAGATCCCTTAACAGTTGAGAAATCAGGGATTAAATTCATTTTGGCTAGCCGTGTCATACAACCAAAATTAATATGACAAAGACGAGAGTGCCAGACATTTGATTCAAAATTTGTGTAAATATGATTAACAACTTTATTACAAATGTCTGACAGAGATAAGCGGAACAAGCCTCCGCACTCATAGCCTTTACCAACAAAGGTTCCATACTTCGAAATTACAAATTTATTGGACTCGAATACAATCTTGTAACCATCTCGACACAGAAGAGATCCGCTAACAAGATTTTTATTTATTGAGGGAACATGATGCACGTTCTTCAGGCGCACGGTCTTTCCCGAAGTGAACTTCAGATCGACTGTACCAACACCATGAACAGAAGCATGCGAGCCATTCCCCATCAGCACTGTTTGAGTCCCTCTGACCTGATATGAAGAAAACATGGAAATATCAGAACGGACATGTACATTAGCGCCCGTGTCAATCCACCAATCAAGAGAATGACATAATGAAAGAACAGTAGGTAATATACCATACCCAACATCTTTCATCTCAACGTCGCCCATGACAACATTAGCTGTCTTGCTGCCCTTCCCATGCTGGCGCTTGTCAAAGCGGTTGGGACAAGCATGAGCCCAATGATTAGGATCACCGCACACATGAAAAGCACCTTTCCTCTTATCAGTCTTCTTCTTGAAGCTAGTGGACTGTGAGGCCTTGTTCTTTCCATCGAACTTTCCTTTGTCATCAAACTTTCCTTTGTTCTTGAACTTGTGAGGCTGGAAGTTCCTTTTCTGTACCAGGTTGGCATTAGAACCTCCCTCGGTACCTCGAGATGTGTGTCTTTTGCTCTCGCCTTCTCTTCCACATCAAGAGTCCCAATGAGATCTGTCACGGAGAACTCTTGTCTCTTGTGCTTCAGAGAAGTAGCAAAATTCCTCCATGACTGGGGAAGTTTGGCAATGATGCCTCCGGCAACAAACTTGTCCAGTAACACACAAGTGAAGTGCTCAAGCTCCCTGGCAAGTGACTGTATCTAATGAGCCTGCTCCACAATGGGGCGGTCCTCAACCATCTTATAGTCATAGAATTGTTCCATGACATACAGTTCACTGCCAGCATCGGAGACTCCAAATTTTATCTCGAGCGCATCCCACATATCCTTGCCATTGCTAAATGACATATATGAATCGATAATATTGTCGCCAAGAATGCTGATCAAGGCAGCCTTGAAAGTGGTATCAAGTTTTTTGGAACGCCGCTTCCTGAGCGGGATTAAGTTCTCCCTTAGGTGCGCCATAGATGGCGTTATAGCAGCTCATGGTCTGAAACCAGAGCACTACTCTCGCACGCCATCGTTTGTAATTCACACCTTCGAACACAGGTGGCTTCATAGAAGCAAGAAAGCCACTTGGGGCAAATTGCCTGAAATAAGGTTTTTGGATTGTTGAATAATAGAGCAATTTACCAAGCGAATTATCCATAATAAATGCTAGATAAAACATGATTAGAATAATAGGTAATATACTAATCATGTGAAATAGCGAATACATATTAAGGCATATAACCAAACAAACTGCAAGGCATAAAACTTTGGATATGATCAGAACAAGATTTATAAAGAAACATACACGGCAGAGGCAGCAGAAGAGGAACCGCCGGTGTTCGTGTTGGCACCGTCGTTAGCCATGTCGTCGAGGAAGAGAGTGCTGATGTCGGGGAAGAAGTCCTCGTCGGGGAAGATGTCGCCGCAGTCGCTATCTATGAGGGAGTCCGTGACGAAGCCAATAGTCGCGCTGATAGCGCTCCCCAAAAACCTTATCGCCCTTCTCTCGTACAGGACTCGAAGCAGCGGGGTCTCGGAGGCCTACTGTCCCGGCTAGCGGTGCACGCCGCAAGACGGGATGGGGAAGATCTAGGTAGCGCAGTGCTCTGGAACTGGAGACGCAAAGGATGTGCGACCGACTATCTGAGAGGAGGCGCGACCTCTCTCTCTCTTATAAGCACAGAGGGGAGCAGAAGATGAAACGAATGGACGGAAGATGAAGCGAACAGGCGGCAGCCCACCGGACAGCCTCCACTCAATTCGTATTCATTTAACTTGTATTAAAAGTCCATTCAAAGCAAACGTTTCAGCTTCTGTACATCTGTTCATATACCATTCATGCGTGGAAAAATAAAGCTCGGCTCGGCGAGATTCCCGCAACCTGCAATGCTTGCGCGCGCGTCATGACGTGACGTGACGAGGCGAGGCGAGGCGTGGCGTGGCGAGGCGAGCGAGGAGGAGAGCGCGCGTGCGGAACTCTCTCCTTCTCATCCTTTTACCAAGTGGTAGGAGAGCTCACCTTATAAGCTGGTCCAACTTTCACTCAACTAGCAATGTGGGACTAAACATTTGTCCCAGCTCTTGCCTTGCATGAATGGGCCAAATGGGCCTCTAGGATTTCAGGAAT
Organism: Avena sativa; assembly: GCA_916181665.1. Taxonomy (NCBI): domain Eukaryota; kingdom Viridiplantae; phylum Streptophyta; class Magnoliopsida; order Poales; family Poaceae; genus Avena; species Avena sativa. Next base: position 525,744,144 of record OV702299.1, read on the forward strand.
TTATTGGCATATAATAAATGGGCTGGGCTTATTTAGGCAAAAATTCCAACAATCCCCCACCAAATTCCAACAGTAATTCCTCCGCCCAAGATCCAGCTGCTCTATGTAGCGGTGCCTCAAGACATGGCTTGATTCCTTGCAGAATTAATCCATTGGCTCGCTCAACCTGACCATTGGAATGTGAATGTGCCACAGATGCAAGGTCAAGTCGGATGCCTTTCTCCCAACAATAAGCCTCCACTTCTCCGAGTGACAAGTTGCTGCCATTGTTGGTGATAATGCTATGTGGGAGACCAAATTTCACCACTAGATCTCGGACAAACCTAAGGGCAGTTGCCCCATCAAGCTTTCTAATGGGTTTAGCTTCTCTCCATTTAGTGAATTTATCAACTTCTACTAACAGATGCGTAAATCCACATGGTGCCTTTTGTAACGGTCCCACCAAGTCTAGCCCCCAGACTGCAAACGGCCAAGTTATTGGTATTGTTTGCAATTCTTCAGCAGGAACATGTGGTTGTCAGGCATAATACTGGCATCCCATACATGTTTCCACCAGCTTGTCGGCGTCCGCCTTCGCGGTCAGCCAGTAGAATTCTTGCCGGAAGGCTTTCGCGACCAATGATCGAGGAGCAGCATGATGCCCGCAATCTTCGAGATGGATTTCGCGTAGGATTTCCATACCTTCTAGCTGGGAAACACACTTTAGGTATACACCAGTAGTGCTCCTTTTGTAGAGTTGTCCATTGATTATGGTATAACCCTTTGCTCGTCATACTATTTTCCTTCTTGCGACCTCGTCGTCGGGCAAAGTTCCGTGTTCGAGATATTCCATGAACGGTTTTGTCCAAGCCAGAGGGACCTTTGTCACCATGTTGACAAAAGAGTCATCTCTATCCGGGTTGTCGATGTCATCCCCTTTCACAGATGGTGTGCGCAGATGCTCTAGGAAAACTCCTGGCGGAATTCGTGTGCGACCTGATCCAAGCTTAGATAGCAGATCAGCCATCTCGTTTTGCTCCCTAGGTACATAATTGACTTCGTAGCCCAAGAAACTCTTGGCTATTTCATTCACTTCGTCTCGATATTCCGCCATCATAGGGTTCCGCGCATTCCAGGTGCCATCCACCTGCTGGGCAACCAAGTAAGAATCTCCACAGCAAACTATGCGCTTGATGCCAATATGCTTGGTTGCACGTAGTCCGTGAATGAGTGCTTCATACTCCGCCATGTTGTTTGTAGCCTCGAAGTGGATCTGCAGAACGTAGTGTAGCTTGTCTCCTGTTGGTGACTGTAGCAATACACCAGCCCCCGAGTCGTTGAGCAGCTTTGATCCGTCGAAGTGCATCACCCAGTACTCTAGTTCCGGCAATGGAGTAGCATCTGGTAACTCTGTCCAATCTGCAAAAAAATCCGCCAAGGCTTGTGACTTGATAGCGTCGCGTCTCTTGTAGGTGATCTCGAAGGTGGCAAGTTCAATGCCCCACTTCGCGACCCTTGCTGTGGCATCGTTGTTGTTAATAATGTCGGACAGTGGAGTCTTGCTCACCACTGTGATTGGGTGCTCCTGAAAGTAATGCCTCAGCTTCCGAGAAGCAAGGACTACTCCATAAGCTATCTTCTGGTAGTGCGGGTAACGCTGCTTGGACTCCGTCAAGACCTCGCTTACGTAGTAAACTGGTCGTTAAACTCCGTGCTCATAGCTTGGTTCCTTCCGCTCTACCATGACGACGATGCTGATTACCCGGTTGGTTGCCGCCATGTAGAATAACAGGGGCTCTCCAGGTTCAGGTGCTGCAAGTATGGGCGCTGAGGAAAGAGTCTCCTTGAGCTGCTTCAATGCTCCATTTGCTTCGTCCGTCCACGTGAATTTGTCCGCCTTCTTCAGCAACTTGTACAGCGGCAGAGCCTTTTCTCCAAGTCGGCTGACGAACTGACTAACTACTGCAACACAACCTGTTAGTCGTTGGATGTCCTTTAGGCATGTCGGACGGTTTATGTTTAAGATGGCCTTGATTTTCTCCGGATTGACCTCGATTCCACGTTGGGAAACGATGAAACCCAACAATTTGCCGGCTGGAACCCCGAAGACGCACTTCTTAGGGTTAAGCATCATGTTGTATTTCCATAGATTATCAAAGGTTTCTTTTAAGTCGGAGATTAAGTCATTTGACTTTTTAGACATCACCGCGATATCATCCACATAAGCGTGAACGTTCCGACCAATTTGGTCGTGAAGGCAATATTGCATTGTCCGCTAGTACGTAGCACCGGCGTTTTTCAGCCCAAAGGGCATCGTAACGTAGCAAAACGTGTCGTAGGGGGTAGTGAACGAAGTGGCCATTTGGTCCGACTCCCTCATCTTGATCTGGTGGTATCCTGAGTATGCATTGAGAAAACACAAAAGCTCCGAGCCAGCCGTCAAGTCAATGACTTGGTCAATGCGAGGCAGAGCAAACGGATCTTTGGGACATGCTTTGTTCAAGCCGGTGTAATCAATGCACATTCTTAATTCATTGGTTCCCTTTTTGGGGACAAGTACAGGATTTTCCACCCATTGGGTGTGAAGGACTTCTTGGATAAAACTAGCCTTATGTAACCTAGCTATCTCTTTGCCAATGGCGCGTCTCTTCTCATTTACAAAGCGTCGTTTGGATTTTGGATCAATATTTAAGCTGTGCTCGACAAGTTCCCTAGGTACACCTTTCATGTCGACAGGTTGCCAGGCAAAGATGTCCCTATTCTCACGGAGGAACTCGATGAGCGCGCTTTCCTATTTGGGATCTAGGTTTGTCCTAATGGGGGTGGTCTTGGAGGCATCGCCTACCACAAGTTCCACCGGCTTGGTCTCGATGGCGGCCTTGAATGCAGGAGCGGAGTCGGATATTTGCTTCTTCGACGCGGGCATCTCTGAGTCATCGACCTTGCTCTGGATCTCTTTGAATTCTTCGCTGTAGAGGACAGCTTCCGCAACGGTTGCTTCATTGATCTTGATGCCCGAACAAGTACCATATTAAATGGACTATACCCCTAAACACCATTCATATATAATCTAGACACCAAAAGTGTGGGGCGTAAGGGTGCCCACCCATATGTTGGATCCGCACAAGGAATCACAACGTCACGTTAAGGTCGTCTTGCCTACATACGAGAGGAAAGGGATACAGCTAACTTCTCCGTCCCATTCCAAATCTCATGGTCAACGCGTAATATACGGCGCAAGAATCACTGGCGACATTGGTTGTTAAGTCGTAGAGGATATATTCCTGAGCAGTGGTATTCCAACTGCCAGATTTAATAGATAAGATGATCACCCTGGATCAGTAACCAATAGTTCACATTATTATCAAAAATAGTGTTTTCTGACCTTTTTGGAATGCAGGTGATGACAACACTTGATTTGCAAAATACTTTACAGGAAACAATCAAAAGGACATGAGCAAGTGTGAACTTGCATTTTGTGATTGCAAGATTATGCACTCGCGGTCTTCAAGACAATATAAGATCCAATATCTAAAATCAGCATCATTGGACCGGTAAGGACTAATGTTTAAAGAAGCAAGATGCTTTTATGCATAAGTGATGTAATGCAAGTTGATAAACTCGAATCCCGGGGGTAACGTTGTTCTAGGGTTTGGATATTGGAAAGGGTTTCCTTGGAATGTGTTGCCCTTTTAGATTAAGTTTCACACATGTGCTTCTTATTAAGGCTTGTGAGTGTGTGTGAAACAACATGTAAGTATAATAAAGCACACACAATAATGGAATACTCAAGTGGGAAATGTATCTGTAGACTATGTATATAAGGTTTGTTCATCATTTAGAGCTTTCATAAAAATGCTTATGTCTTGCTTTATAATGTTCCTTAAAAGAATAACTTTTGAAGAAAATCTTACTTAACTAAGGGAAAGTATTTAAATTTTAAGTTAACCTTATCAGGTGTTCTTTCAAGTTATAGTCTTTAAGTAAGAAAGAATTTCTTTATTTGAATAATGATATTATTAGTATTTGAGACTTATCTATCTTGGTTTTGAACTTGGTTAGTTGGGTATTAAGATGCTTTATAACTTAACTATAACACACCAAAGTTAACTATAAAACACATAACAAAGTCTTTTAGAATAGTATTTAAAGTTTTATAGACTAAAGTTAACTTTAAAGACATAGATGGGCTTAAGGCATATTGCTTATGTTATTTGTACCAGGTGTACTTTATAATGTTTCCCTAAGGATACTTTTAAGAATGGTAGTACTTCTATTTGAATAGTGGTTTCCTAATTATTTAGTGGAATAGAATGATTTTCCTTTTTATGGATGAGTGGTTATAGTTTGTAAACAAAGAAATAATATTACTTAACTACTTATGGATTCAATATAGTGTTTTGGTTTGTTTATAACTTTTAGTTGAAATATTGGAGTAGGTTTTATTTCACTACAAGATTATTCTTGGAGATTTTTATAATAGATAAGGATCCTTTTATAAAATAATCTACATTTATGGTTGAAGGATAATTCAATAAAATTGTATTTAAAATGTGTTAAACAAATTTGACTTCACACTATCAATATTTAAGACTAATACTATTTATTAGACTCAATTGGCTAATTTTTAGAATTTTTAGCAAATTTTATTTACCTTTATATGAATTATTCATTAAGAAAAAGGTTTAAATTCAAGTTATTAAAGTGTTTAACTTTTTATTTAACTCAAATGTGCAATATTATATTTTTAACATATAGGTATTATTTTTGTGATCATTTTGGTATATTACACTTATTTTTGTGATTAAAAATAATAAGATATGATTTTTTTAATACTTATTACTTTATAAATACTTAATAAATAACAAATATTTAATTAAGTGGAATAATAATGCATGCTTATAGTGTTAAATTATAATTCTTATTTTTCTAAGATTTTTGGTATTTTATTTATATTTTTAACATTTACTTTTATTAAAATATAAATTATCAAAGTATTATTACTTTTAAAATCTTTATTAAATAATAATTATTTAAATTGTTAACATAATAATGTATAATAATGGTTTTAAGTTATAGATTTTATTTTCCTAAAAAAATTCATATAGTATACACATTTTTCTGAATTATAAATCAAAAGTTATTAATTAAACAAGATTTAATTACTTTATTATATTTTAGGAAATATTTATATTTGAAATAATATTGTTTTACTAATTTACTAAACAGATACATAACTTTTTAGACCTAGAGTAAAGTTACCCCAGGTCACTGACCAGTGGGGTCAGGACCACATCAGATGCCACGCGGGCAGTGGACCAGTCAACCATGGACTTGGTCAAGGATGACACCGGCGTGACCTCATGATGACGTCATACGAACTGATCTTCTCACATCAAGTTCGATTTGGGTGATTTGGTGATCGTGCGAGGCTGTGGTTGGGCTTATCGGAAAGAGGACATGACGGCGAACCTAGCAGTGGCGGCGCCGCTCTAAAATGGTCACCGGAGCAGCCGCTACAGCGGTGAATGGCGACGGCGACGACAGTTGCACGGCGCGGGCTCGGTAGAGGGAAAGAGAGAGGTAAAGGGGTGGTCCCTAAGGACCAGGAGCTCACCACAAGCCGGACAGAAGGGTCGTTGAGGAGCGAGGTGACCGGAATCGATGGCGCGCGCGTCGGCCAGAGGCGGGGAGCGAGGGTCGAATTGCGGCAATGGAGACCTCGCCTTCTTGCACGCTTCAGGGCAATCAACAGAGACGAACGAGGCAGATCTCCCTAGCATAACGGCGAGGCTTGGGACAGACGGAGGTGTCGGGAACACCGGAGCATCTGAAGCTAGGGTTCGGTTGTCGCAGGAGAGCAGAGGAGAAGAGAGCGGGCGTGTGGGAGAGGATGAAGATGAGAGAGGCATCGCGGTGGCATTCTTATCCTCCCGAGTGACGTCGGCAACTACACGAATCGCGGAGCAACGACGGCGTACGGCAGAGCACTTGCCAGCGAGCTGCTCCCAGTCGTCGAGGAAGACGACGATGGCGTTTTGTGGAAAACCCCCTGACGTTCTTCTAATTTTCTCTGTAGTCCCTCCACGGCCCCACTATTCAGCCAGAGAGAAAGATAGATCGGGCCAGTTTATGGGCTTCTACTGGGCTTTGGTGGAACGCACGTGAGCTGCAGTTAGTTCCGTGAGGAAGTGGGCCATGGGCTGATACTGCTCGTTTACTCTTTTTCTTTTTTTTCTTTTTTTAATAATTTGTTTTCAATTCAATATCCTTCAAGGTTTTAAATACCATAATTTTTGTATAATATTTTAAATATTCCAAAGATAACTATACTGATTGATTACTCTATTCATGTTGATATTTTTCAAAGCTCACAATTATAACAGAAATTATTTATTGAATGGAATAAATAAGAATTAGGGTTTTAGGATTTTGTTTCTAAATTTGTATTTTAATATGTTATTTGAACTTTTCTTTATGGAATTTATTTGCTAAATACTTGCAGCAACAATAAAGTTATTATGAATCAATTTGTGAACCTTTATTATATATTGTTATATTTTCTTTATATATAAACTTTTCCTATTATTATTTGTGAGGGCCTTTTCATATGAATTTAATTTATCTAATACTCATAAGCTTATTAAAGAATGCTTTACTATTAACCCATGAGAATTGTTTCTTATTATTTATAATATTAAAGAACTTTGATATATAGTGATCCTTAATTGTTATTTGATGCATAATATCCTAAGGATTTAACATGATTAATATTACTCCCATGAATCTAGGGAATAACAAGGTATATATATATTATTATAACTAACAAAAGAGTTAGAGTTTGAATTGTAAATGCTTACCCTAGGGTTTAGGGTTCTTAATTTACTTATATTCTTTTGTTGATGTGAATAAAGATTAATGGCTAAACACATTGTCTTTATGTTTGTGATTTTTAATGATATCACCATTTAAAATAAAATAATGGGGTTGTTTCCTAGGCTAACTTATGAGGAAGAATTGATAAAGATAGTTCTTAAGCACCTAAGATAATGATGGTTGAGAATGACAAAGATGTGCTTAAGTGATTTGATATAGGAAATTATTCCTATAAAGCATTGTGAAAATAAAATGATTTATCCAACAGATGAGATGGATATTAAGCTTGGTTATAGATTTAGGGTTTAGTGTTTACAAAAGTTCCTATCCTCCATAATTCATAACTCTTGACTTCTACTAAAAGAATTCCTTTCCTAGATATACTACTTCTCCATATCAATCATCATGTGTTATCATGATGAGATCTACTTCTTAAGAATATTCTTATCCACCTTTTATTCTTTTGAACCAATTGATAAATCCAATGAGCTTGACACTAAAGCTTTTCATAATCTTCACCTATCAAGACTTGGTTATATCAACTACTATATTGCTGATACTCTCCCATCCAACAAGTAGTTACTTCTAACTCCATTCATACTCCTCTTTAGTCATCCATCACTAATATTTCTCCAGTAGATGTCTATATCAAACTACTTCACCTCAAGTGTTAGTATTTTCCAAAAGGAAACTACAACTTCTATAATCCAATGTTACTCTAGCATCATCTTGATCATACTATCTTGTCTCTACTTGACTCCAGTATCTAATACTCCAACCTCACATTATATTAATATGACCTGTAATGGATAACCTAGGATAACATATATATACTAGGTTTCAATCATATTTTATCCACCAATGTCACTTATACATGATATAAGCATTCAATCTTGGTGAGTAAGGCATGATCATTATAATCCTTTGATCCTGTATGGTTTAGGTTTCCAGTTGGCTAATCAAGGCTTCATCAATTCAACATTACAGTTGTATTGAAATTATCTTCTTAATATCTCTATTGGATTAAGGAATGCTATTCATGGACTATGGTTACTTAATCCAATAGGATTACTCCTTGGTATCTATCTTCAGGATTCATCCTTATAATCTTCTTTGTTACCACATATATCTCTATTTCAAATAACTCTTCTATCCATTCAGGAGTGAGTGAACTCCATCAATTATCATATTGATTTAATTCTCTTCCAACATTCCCATCATATAGATGATATTTAAATCTAACATTACCACCTATCTCTTCTTACTTCTTTCTCTAAGGGTTTTAGAGTGGATGCTATGATAAGGACAAGAGTTGATAGGTCAGGAATTGATAGGTTTAAGAATTGGTAAATCAATGGTTGATTACTCAACATTGATGAACAACAGATATTGAGATAGGATTCCATAAGGATTGATATGGAAAGAAAGATATATGGTGAATGATCTTGACTTGGTTTCCTTCCTACTCAAGATTACTACAGGGTTAAGGTTACGTATTACCATGATACTCATGGTATAAGTAGATGAGATTAAGACATATCAAGGTTTAGTTGTTCCATTCCTATTACTTAAATTATGTTTATAACTTGGTATTCATAAGTGTATAATGAATACTAGGATATGATTACTTAAGGATCAAATATTAACTATTAAATAATGTTTTAGGATTAAACCTTAATTACATTTGATCTACCCTTAGGTCAAATCTCCCTTACCCAAAATAAGGTTTTAACAAAGGTCATATTGAAACTTATCGCAGTCAACTTGATGATCTACTTCAATTCCATCAAGTTGAGAGAATCACTTTGACAAGTTTTGTTCAAAATCGTGAAAATTATTCAAATTTTCTATGCATGAATGCAATGCACACATCTATGTTCAGCTTATTTCTAAGCTCTAATGCTGGGATGTTACAGACTCTCCCCCTTAAAATAAACTTCGTCCTTGAAGTTCGTAAACTCTCACGTTTCGGAGTAAGTAATTGTCTTGTAATGATTACGATACGTCTCAGCTCCATGGTAACCTTAATGGGAATAATTGTAATACCCCATATCCAGATCTTTTTCCTTGAATTCTCACCATACCTAGAAATTTTCAACTAGTTGTCTCCAATACTCCAAAAATCCTTTTACTTTACTCCCTTAGGAGTATTTCCTTATTATACAATTCTTTAATTGATGTCTCTTATCTAGTTCATTTCCCTAATGAGGTATCCTAATCCAATTCCCTTACTTGATCATCGAACTTCCTTACTGTATTATGCAAGGTCTAGGAAGTCTCCCTAAAACAGGTTTTAAATTTTATTAGTCAATAGTGTGGTTAAAAGACTAATCTTTGACTTGTCATTGTATGAGTTGTACTGGTAGTTTTTCCGAATATTGGTTTTGAACACATTTAGTTCAAATCCATTGGAATTTCTTGTTCCTCTACATTCGTCCAATTGGATGTGCTCTATTACTTCTTAAGGCTTACTTAAGAGTTGTTTCTTTTAGAATTAGTCTGTTAGGACTATTCTATTTTATTACTTCATGCTTTTACCTTATTAAGATTTAGATAATATTTCATTATCACCTATAGTACTTCTTCAACTTTCATTTATAATGTTTACTCTCCCCCTTAGGGTTCACTAATAGTCTTCAAACTATCTATTTAGTATTTCTTGGCTTTATAAATAGAATATTGGTCTCTATCCAGCTTATACTCTACCTAGTTAGGGTCTTATGAAATATTGTACGGTGTATCCAATTGTGGATCTCCGAAGCGAATCTTTCATCATTATTAGTTTTACTTACTACTTGGTCATTTTCGCTTTGATATATCTGACTTCGCGAAGAGTCTTGAAAGACGATCGCATAAAATTTTATACTCCTTTCATTCTTACTTAGCTTAGGCCAAGTTTTATGCTTTTTATGCAACTTTTAAGATGATGTGGTTAACTATGTCAACCAACACCGGCTACAGACAAGATACCAACGGTGGATCAAATACCAGCGGCGGATCATCCTAGGTTGTAGGTATTACCCTACGGCTTCCAACATCTTTAAGGCATTCTCTCTGAACTGTCAGAGCTTGAATACCACTTTGGTTCCAAAACTTCTTCTTTGCACTTATTCATGATACTTCCATGAACTTGGTACTACCATTCCATTACTTCTTAGCAACATTACCTACTTTGATTGAACCTTAAGTTCATCACTTTGTTGCTCCATATATTCCATACATTAATCTTCCTTCTTATAATGGACAAACAATGATTTGAACCTGATCCGATCCTTCAATTTGTGTTGTGATACTCCTTACACTTGACTTAATTCTTCATGTAGGTGTTCATCTTGATCTTTGGAACTTGTCACTCCCTTACACGAATTCCCATTCCTAACTAGGTCTATAACATCAAGTAGTAATTGGATGTTGCAACATGCATTTGCACATCAAGTCAAACTTCATGTACAGATCTAGTCAATCAAGAAGATCCAAGAAAAACCAATAAATCCAAATGTGGTACATATAACACACAATATTCTAAGCCCAAAATATAATAGTTGAGTATATTATCTCTAGAATTCAGGCTTAGTTGTGTAGTATATGACACCTCCTCATATAGGTTTACATTGTGATACTTAGCACATAGAGTCAAACTATTCTTTATCTCAATATTTACCCAAATTGCTCAAGTGCAACAGGATAATCTTAAGCAAAGTGGTCGCAATTTGGTTTTGACTAACCTTTAGTCTCGCTCCTGGAATGGATAATATAACCAACCTATCATTTATTAGTAGCTAACCTCACATGGTCACTCCTAATGACTATTCATATTCTATTTCCTAACTTAAACCAAAGATTATTATAAATTTTCAGCACCTAAAACTTCTATCATAGCTCTATGATGGTATTTTCATACTTCTACTCCAAGATAATTCACTAAGTACTTGTCATACTTACACTTACATCATGGTTTCGGAGCTAATCTCACCATGATATTATTATGTTTTGCCTCTTGATCATGATTTAAGAGCTAATCTAACCATGATAACTTTACTTCACATTACTCTATCATTCAGTCTTAACATAATTTCACTTCATCACGTAAAATTCTCAAGTGAATCCCACATGATTACTACTCATTATATCAACATTTATTCTAATGATATTCATCATGTTGTCTTTGGTTATCAACTAACCATAAGATTCCATTGTCTTACTTAAATTCTAGGGTTAGACTACACCATTAAGACTACTTCAATTGATGTCTTACACTGTCCTACAGTATCTTGGTTGATTTTGTCTCCTTCGGAAGACACTTAAATAGCTCTATGCTAAGAAAATATGGATAACGACTTTTTAGAAAGATGACCAAAGCATCAAACTTAAGTGTGACAAGGTTATCCTCAAGTGGATACCCATCACAAGTCATAAGAATATTGGGTTTAGATAAGATGGCTCCTATAGTCACTATCCAACCTACAGATCTTCCTAAAAGGGTTTTAATCCTAAGGTCAAAGCATATGCTCTGATACCAACTGCGGTGACCCAGCATACCACTGCATGATGTAGTACACTATAGTCGTTGACATAACACCAATGAAACACCGTTCACTAGTATTACATCCCTCAGAGTGGTACAACAGAAACACAGCAGGTCCAAGACATGACTACAGTTACAACTCAACTCTTTACACAAGATCCAGAGAACACTCTAGGTTAAATAGAGAGAAAGAAACTTCTTACAAAGAAGAATCAGAGATAAACAACTCAAAACTATCATACTATTAAGACCAGTATCTTAACTAATGGTCTGGCATTGCTACTATTGCAATACACTATAGAAATAGGTTCTAAGGCTAGAGATAATATTCCTATCTAATTAGTAACTTCGTCTTCACTTGAGTTGATGTATATGTTGACTTTCTTGATTTCATCGAAGAGCTCGAGCTTTGGATTACGATTTCTGGAGCATAACTTGATGTAGACGTCGTCTGTACTGGCTTTAGAACCTAGCAAGGGTTAAGAAGATACTTTGAGTACGAGCGTACTCAGCAAGTTCACTAGAAAAGGAGTGTTTGATGCACTATATCTACAGCCACAGACCGTAGGTCGTAGGCAATGCAAGTTTTTGTAAACATTTCTTCAAAGGTTGCTTTTATTCTGAAAAGCTATGTCCGTCAGCCTTCACGGGTTTACCAGAACTTTCATGGAGTTCCTTTCCCGCCGCGTTCGCACCTCCTTCCCGGAACAGGGAGTAACAAGTTACAGTTCTTACACTCTGCAGAGGTGCGTTACTTTACCCATGAGAGATCTTGAGCTTTGTTGCACGGCCAGGAGTATGTTCCCATTCAAATTTCCATGGTTTGATGCCCAACCTAAGATCCAAGCAAATCACTGCCCTCTCTGCGACCTCATATGTCTGCACGATCCTTCGGGGCCGGCTCACCTTCGTTAGTCCCCTTTCGGGAAGGCTATAACCATGATGAGTTCCCGAAGACTCTATGACCTAGTGATGCCCGGACAAGTACCATATTAAATGGACTATACCCCTAAACACCATTCATAGATAATCTAGACACCAAAAGTGTGGGGCGTAAGGGTGCACACCCATATGTTGGATCCGCACAAGGAATCACAACGTCACGTTAAGGTCGGCTTGCCTCCATACAAGAGGAAAAGGATACAACTGACTTCTCCGTCCCATTCCAAATCTCATGGTCAACGCGTAATATACGGCACAAGAATCACTGGCGACATTGGTTGTTAAGTCCTAGAGGATATATTCCTAAGCAGTGGTATTCCAACTGCCAGATTTAATAGATTAGCTGATCACCCTAGATCAGTAACTAATAGTTCACATTATTATCAAAAATAGTGTTTTTTGACCTTTTTGGAATGCAGGTGATGACAACACTTGATTTGCAAAATACTTTACAGAAAAAAATCAAAAGTACATGAGCAAGTGTGAACTTGCCTTTTGTGATTGCAAGATTATGCACTCACGATCTTCAAGACAATATAAGATCCAATATCTGAAATCAGCATCATTGGTCCGGTAAGGACTAATGTTTAAAGAAGCAAGATGCTTTTATGCATAAGTGATGTAATGCAAGTTGATAAACTCGAATCCCAGGGGTAACGTTGTTCTAGGGTTTGGATACTGGAAAGGGTTTCCTTGGAATGTGTTGCCCTTTTAGATTAAGTTTCACACATGTGCTTCTTATTAAGGCTTGTGAGTGTGTGCGAAACAACATGTAAGTATAATAAAGCACACACAATAATGGAATACTCAAGTGGGAAATGTATTTGTAGACTATGTATATAAGGTTTGTTCATCATTTAGAGCTTTCATAAAAATGCTTATGTCTTGCTTTATAATGTTCCTTAAAAGAATAACTTTTGAAGAAAATCTTACTTAGATAAGGGAAAGTATTTAATTTAAGTTAACCTTATCAGGTGTTCTTTCCAGTTATAGTCTTTAAGTAAGAAAGAATTGCTTTATTTGAATAATTATATTTTTAGTATTTGAGACTTATCTATCTTAGTTTTTAACTTGGTTAGTTGGGTATTAAGATCCTTTATAACTTAACTATAACAGACCAAAATTAACTATAAAACACATAACAAAGTCTTTTAGAATAGTATTTAAAGTTTTATAGACTAAAGTTAACTTTAAAGACATAGATGGGCTTAAGGCATATTGCTTATGTTATTTGTACTAGGTGTACTTTATAATGTTTCCCTAAGGATACTTTAGTGGTTTCCTAATTATTTAGTGGAATAGAATGATTTTCCTTTTTATGGATGAGTGGTTATAGTTTGTAAACAAAGAAATAATATTACTTAACTACTTATGGATTCAATATAGTGTTTTGGTTTGTTTATAACTTTTAGTTGAAATATTGGAGTAGGTTTTATTTCACTACAAGATTATTCTTGGAGATTTTTATAATAGATAAGGATCCTTTTATAAAATAATCTACATTTATGGTTGAAGGATAATTCGATAAAATTGTATTTAAAATGTGTTAAACAAATTTGACTTCACACTATCAATATTTAAGACTAATACTATTTATTAGACTCAATTGGCTAATTTTTAGAATTTTTAGCAAATTTTATTTACCTTTATATGAATTATTAATTAAGAAAATAGGTTTAAATTCAAGTTATTCAAGTGTTTAACTTTTTATTTAACTCAAAAGTGCAATATTATATTTTTAACATATAGGTATTATTTTTGTGATCATTTTGGTATATTACATTATTTTTGTGATTTAAAAATAATAAGATATGATTTTTTTAATACTTATTACTTTATAAATACTTAATAAATAACAAATATTTAATTAAGTGGAATAATAATGCATGATTAGAGTGTTAAATTATAATTCTTATTTTTCTAAGATTTTTGGTATTTTATTTATATTTATAACATTTACTTTTATTAAAATATAAATTATCAAAGTTTTATTACTTCTAAAATATTTATTAAATAATAATTATTTAAATTGTTAACATAATAATGTATAATAATGGTTTTAAGTTATAGATTTTATTTTCCTAAAAACATTCATATAGTATACACATTTTTCTGAATTATAAATCAAAAGTTATTAATTAAACAAGATTTAATTACTTTATTATATTTCAGGAAATATTTATATTTGAAATAATATTGTTTTACCAATTTACTAAACAGATACGGAACTTTTTACACCTAGACTAAAGTTACCCCAGGTCACTGACCAGTGGGGTCAGGACCACATCAGATGCCACGCGGGCAGTGGACCAGTCAACCATGGACTTGGTCAAGGATGACACCGGCGTGACCTCATGATGACGTCATACGAACTGATCTTCTCAGATCAAGTTCAATTTGGGCGATTTGGTGATCGTGCGAGGCTGTGGTTGGGCTTATCGGAAAGAGGACGTGACAACAAACCTAGCAGTGGCGGCGCCGCTCTAAAATGGTCACCGGAGCAGCCGCTGTGGCAGTGAATGGCGACGGCGGCGAAAGTTGCACGGCGCGGGCTCGGTAGAGGGAAAGAGAGAGGTAAAGGGGAGGTCCCTAAGCACTAGGATCTCACCACGAGGCGGACGAAGGGTCGTTGAGGAGCAAGGTGACCGGAATCGATGGCGAGCGCGTCGGCCGGAGGCGGGAAGCGAGGGTCGAATTGCGGCAGTGGAGACCTCGCCTGCTTGCACGCTTCGGGGCAATCGACGGAGACGAACGAGGCGGAGCTCCCTGGCATCATGGCGAGGCTTGGGACGGCCGAAGGCATCGGGAACACCGGAGCATCTGAAGCTAGGGTTCGGTTGTCGCAGGAGAGCAGAGGAGAAGAGAGCGGGCGTGTGGGAGAGGATGAAGATGAGAGAGGCATCACGGTGGCGTTCTTATCCTCCCGAGTGACGTTGGCGACTGCACGAATCGCGGAGCAACGGCGGAGAACTCGCCAGTGAGCTGCTTCCAGTCATCGAGGAAGACGACGATGGCGTTTTGTGGAAAACCCCCTGACGTTCTTCTAATTTGCTCCGCGGTCCCTCCACAGCCCCACTAGTCAGCCAGAGAGAAAGATAGATCGGGCCAGTTGATGGGCTGCTACTGGGCTTTGGTGGAACGCGCGTGAGCAGCAGTTAGTTCCATGAGGAAGTGGGCCATGGGCTGATACTGCTCGTTTACTCTTTTCCTTTTTTTCTATTTTTAATAATTTGTTTTCAATTCAATTTCCTTCAAGGTTTTAAATACCATAATTTTTTATAATATTTTAAATATTCCAAAGATAACTATACTGATTGATTACTCTATTCATGTTGATATTTTTCAATGCTCACAACTATAACAAAAATTATTTATTGAATGGAATAAATAAGAATTAGGGTTTTAGGATTTTGTTTCTGAATTTGTATTTTAATATTTGATTTGAACTTTTCTTTATGGAATTTATTTGATGAATACTTGCAACAACAATAAAGTTATTATGAATCAATTTGTGAACCTTTATTATATATTGTTATATTTTCTTTATATATACTTTTCCTACTATTATTTGTGAGGGCCTTTTCATATGAATTTAATTTATCTAATACTCATAAGCTTATTAAAGAATGCTTTACTATTAACCCATGAGAATTGTTTCTTATTACTTATAATATTAAAGAACTTTGATATATAGTGATCCTTAATTGTTATTTGATGCATAATATCCTAAGGATTTAACATGATTAATATTACTCCCATGAATCTAGGGAATAACAAGTTATATATATTTTATTATAACTAACAAAAGAGTTAGAGTTTGAATTGTAAATGCTTACCCTAGGGTTTAGGGTTCTTAATTTACTTATATTCTTTTGTTGATGTGAATAATGATTAATGGCTAAACACATTGTCTTTGTGTTTGTGATTTTTAATCATATCACCATTTAAAATAAAATAATGGGGTTGTTTCCTAGGCTAACTTATGAGGAAGAATTGATAAAGATAGTTCTTAAGCACCTAAGATAATGATGGTTGAGAATGACAAAGATGTGCTTAAGTGATTTGATATAGGAAATTATTCCTATAAAGCATTGTGAAAATAAAATGATTTATCCAACAGATGAGATGGATATTAAGCTTGGTTTTAGATTTAGGGTTTAGTGTTTACCAAAAGTTCCTATCCTCCATAATTCATAACTCTTGACTTCTACTAAAAGAATTCCTTTCCTAGATATACTACTTCTCCATATCAATCATCATGTGTTATCATGATGAGATCTACTTCTTAAGAATATTCTTATCCACCTTTTATTATTTTGAACCCATTGATAAATCCAATGAGCTTGACACTAAAGCTTTTCATAATTTTCACCTATCAAGACTTGGTTATATCAACTACTATATTGCTGATACTCTCTCATCCAACAAGTAGTTACTTCTAACTCCATTCATACTCCTCTTTAATCATCCATCACTAATATTTCTCTAGTAGATGTCTATATCAAACTACTTCACCTCAAGTGTGTAACATCCCAAAAATATTAAACTTGGATCATCAAACTCTAATCATCAAAATTAGGGTTAACAAAAACTTTTCCAATTAAAAATATGAAAGCATTCATATGTGTATGCATTACAATTTGGATTCTTTTGAATTGCTTTGGTTTTGTGTTTCTTTGCTTGTAAAATGATTCTTAGGTGAAATAAACATCATCTAAACAATCCACACACTTTTTCCAAAGACAAACAAATCAAAACAAACAAAATAAGTGAATGGTCATTTTGGCCAAATTAACTTCCATGCCTACTTTTGCTATCTCTAACTTTCAGAACTTAACAGAAACATGTATGGATCTTGGCACCCCTTGATAGTACTCATAACAAAATACCAAGGCTCACCTTGTGATCATCCAAAAACATTTGAATGCATAGTTTAAATGACAGTTGAAAATTGAATCTATTTCATATGGGAAGATCCCACTTTTTCAAAAACCACTCAAACCAGCTCAATTTTCAAAACCCAGGCATCCACAGTATCACCAGCACATGCCTAGCACACCCACCAAAAATATTTTCAAAATTCAAAACTTGAGTTCATGCGTCCATTTCATCAAACAGGTTGCAAATGCAAATCAAACAAAATCAAAACACTATGTTGAGCAGTGTTTTGGGCCTAACTTGTTCCCTCTCTGGACACCACTAGCCTTAGTAGATCATCTAACAACCTTAGTTAATCACTAGCACCACTGTAAGCTGGCCATTGTCCTCAATGGTGAGCAGGCCAAGAGCACCATTGCCACCCCATAGTCGATAGAAATCTACGAGCAAAACTAGCCTCTCCAACCTTGTCTAGGAGCAAGCTAGCACCCCACCGCCACTCCCTGTCCCAGCCGCGAGCAATGCCAGCCACTGGACCACACGCCCAGGCCATGCCAACCTTCTCTGCAACCATGCCGAGAGCGCGCCTCGTGCGCCACACTCGACCAGCACCCACAGACCGCACGCCGCCCTCGCCACGTGCACGCGTGATCACCACCGTCCCAGCAACCCCGCAGACACGCCCGTTCGCCGCCGCGTGGACCACGCGCGCTGTGCGCCATCAAAACTTCCGTCAGACCAGCACAGAGCATCGCAGCGTTCCGACCACTCAGCATTGCCCCACGCCTCACCACCACACCGTTGAGCTTCGCCAGGGAGCACAGCACCGCCCCCTACCGTCGCCCACGCCGATAGCCCTCTGTGCCATCGACCACGATAAGCTCATCCCGCGCCCATCGGTCCCCTCTCGCCACTATAAATAGAGGCATCCCCCGCTCGAATTCTTCACACCATTCTACTCCTCTCTCACCCAGAACCACCCCATCTCATTCCCGGAGCAAGGCGAGAAGCGCGTCACCAAAATTTCACTGGAGCCCGCCGCTGCTGGAGAAGAAGGAAGCCATCGATTGGAGCCGCCCTGTCACATCCCAAGATTTTCCAAATCTTGTAATGTGAAAAATAAATAAACAAAATAAATTTTTGTTGGAAATCAGGGTGAAAAGAAACTTTTGTTTCTAAAAGGAGACTTGAAATCCCATCTTGAACAAACTTTGGCTAAAGTTTAAATTCAACAAAAATCCAAATCAAGGGAAATGCATTCCTTAATGAATGTATCTGGAAATTTGAACATTTGGAAAGTAATCCAAAACCCTAAACCCTAATGGAAGGAAATCATTTTCCAAAGTATCTCCAAATCCATGGATTTGATCCATACCAAATTTGATCAACAAATTTCCACAAAGGATCAAGAAAGACCTTAGAGATTGGTTTCACTTAGTTTGGAACCATAGACAAGATCTTGTGAATATAATAAGAGAAGGAAATTGAATTTCCAAAGCCAATAAAGCCCTTACCAAAGCTCATACCAATTGGTGATCAAATAATCCTAAAGGGATTTATAAATATAAACATTTATCAAAGGAAAATAAATTGTTTTGGAAATACTAATTTGGATCTTTTAGTAAAAGACTTTGTTTTCAAATGAAAAGGTGAGCCAAATTAATTTTTGCCAAGCTTTTGTAATAAAATATTTTGTTTTGATAAAATGAATAAAGGTTTATTTAAATAAAATAATAAGGATTTAAATATCCAATTTTATTTAAGTAAAGGCTTTTTCCATTTTAAATGAACACCAAGTATTTTATTACTACTTTGAAATCTTTTATTAAAAGGTTTTGCTTTGATTAAAATGAGTAAAGGATTATTTAAATAAAATGATAAGGATTTAAATATCCAATTTTATTTAAGTAAACGCTTTCCCATTTTAATTAAACACCAAAACTTATTTATTTATTTAAATAAGTTTCCAAGTATTCTTTTATTTTTCAAATAAAACCTTCTGGTTTGGTTTTGAAAATAATTGGATTTCAAATGGAAATTTTATTTAAATAAATCAAACCCTATTTTATTAATAAACTAAAGATCCATTTTTTATTAATTGGATCCTAAAATAAATAAAAATTATTTCATTTTGGATTTGGATTATGTTGATAAACAGAACCAAATTCAAATGAAAAGTTTGTTGTGTTGTTTGAATTGTTTGAATTGTTTGGTTGTTTGAAAAATTGAATGAAAATTCAAAACAGAAAAGAATTAGAAAAAGAAAAAGAGAGCAGACAGAAAAAAAATAGGAAAAGGACAGCCCAGCCCAGCAACCCACTAAGGCCCAGTCCAGCCCAGTACTCCCTCCCCGAAGAAAAACATTTTACACCCAGATACTGACCCACTGAGTCAGCGAAAACCAGGACCCACTCCTCCTCCCCTCACTCGCTGACGAAACGACCCCACCTCTCTCACCCACGCCCCGAACCGTTTTTCTGCACCACGAAAGAAACCCGCACTGAGGCTGACCCGTGGACCCCGTTCCCTCTTCCTTTCCCACTGAACAGAGGACCCCACCGCCACCTCCTTCTTCTTCCCCGCGCGCTGACCACGCCTTCCCTCTCGCTGCCGTTGCTGTCTTTGAATGCCGAGATCAATTCGCGTTACTGCCGCGCCTTTACCTCGCCTTGATCACGCAGATGGAAACGCCTGTGTCTCCTCTATATTTCCCCTCTGACACCCCGCGCTGGCACGCCCTAGACCGCCTCCAATTTCTCCCCGAGCACCCTCTGCTCCGACGAGGTCCAGAACCGATTCCGACCAGCACACGCTGCCCCTTGCCTCCTCGACCATGCTCTCGTGAACCCCACCTTCTGGCGATCATCCCCGTAGCGCCAGCTTGCCCCAGAGCGACCCAGAGCATCGACAACCACCTCGACCGAGCGCCACCACAGTCTGCTTCAACTCCGGCGAACAGGAGCCGACAAACCAGCGCGCCCCTTTCCTTCTGGTAAGATCTTTCACAACCTAGTCAACCTTGCGCACCCTCCTGACAAGTTTACTTGATCAAATGCAACACAGACGCTCGCCTTCGACGACGACCACCGACTCCGCCATCTGCTTCCTCTCCGACGAGCCCCACCGGTAAGACCAGACCGCCCCTTCACTCCTCGTTCACGCACACAGCTTTGTCTTGGTCCTGCGCATCTAACCGTGCCTTCTTTTCGCTTCGGAGAGAACCACAGCAACGTCCTCGACAGCAACCAGAGCCAACCGCCGCCAGCACGAACTCCGGTGAGGAATTGCCGCAGACCCCGAGCGCCCCTTGACCAACCGCGAGTACCTTGAGCATCGCCGTGATCCCCTGAGCCCGGTGAGCTACTTCTCTTTCTCCCTCACCCCATGTAGCGTCGCCTCCGTCGTCGACCGACCGCTCCGCCGCCGTTAGCCACCGCAGCGCCGCCAGTTGATGGTCTGATTGTTAGCAGCCGTTCAATCTATATCTAGCGCTCACGATTAGTTCCCTTAAACACCGAAGAGGTATGTCCTCTGGACCGCACGATTTAACTTAGATCTAACGCTCCACAGCCACGATCCGGCCGAACCGGTATCGACCAGTAAGAACACGCCGCGTGTCGCCTGTTAGGTTTAAAACAGAAATTGAAAACAGAAACTTTTGCCATTTTCAAACCCTTGTAACTTTGGATCCACACGTCCAAAAATTACAAATTTTATGTCGTTGGAATCAGCAAGACAAGCTCTAACCAACCCTGCCCTTAGTTTAGCAAATAGTATCTGTTAGCTTGTTTGATTTTGCAGATTCTTTTGTGTGCTTGCTAACATTAGGAAAATTGTTTAAAAATGTTTTTAGGGTTAGAACCTTTGCAAATTGGTTTGTTGTGACCTTACTGACCCTAGGAACCAACCCAAGTTTTGGAAAAATGATTTTGAAAAGTTTAGAATGGATTAATTGGTTTAGTCCATTTCTAGCTAATTAAAAACCATTGTTTTGTTTATGAAAATGCTTTCATAAAGAAAACTTTGAGAAAATGGTTTAGACCAAACCTACTGACCCAAACACCAAGTTTTGCAATAGCAACTCATTTGGTGAACCCTATAGGTTAGTGCCTTGGTAATAATATTTCTACACCACATAGAATGACACTTTGTTTTGAAAATGGTTTTTGAAGTGAAACCTTTTGCTAATAACTTTGCCATTTTGGTAAATGACCAATTTGGATCTTACAAAGTTTAGGAATCTAATAGAGACCCTCTTTGCAAATGACTTAGCCACTTTACAAAATGACCAATAGGTGTGCCCAAATGCCTATGACCCATTAGGAACCACTTTTTCAAACAAAACAAAGCTTGGCATGCTTGCATGCATTACTTTGACTTTGCCATTTTGGTAAATGACCAATTTGGAACTTACAAAGTTAGAAGCCTAGTGAAGACCATCCTTACAATAGAACAAACCTTTGCATACTTATGCATGACTTAGATCCCATTACTTTGTGTGTGAGAAATTGTTTGTTTGACTTTGGTTTGGAATGTGAATTGAATTGTGTTTGCTTGATTGACTTGTAGTGAAGTGTGAGACTGGCAAGATCAAGGAGTGAACCTATACCCTCTACCAAAAAGGAAAGTGATGCTTCATATCTTTTGTCCCATTATTTTCACTAAGCATTAGTGATATTTCTAAGTAGGACTTGCATGGAATCTTATTTTGCTAAGTATAGACCTTGCTATGGGAAAACCTAGTAGATGAAGCCTTAGAAGAAATTTCCTAAGTTAAGATTCCTACTACCTTCATGCTTAGCTTAGCTAATAGAAAACAAGGGTGGAATATATATTCATGCTATGAAAAATTACTAAGTCTGTGGACTTATGTTTTGTTTAACAAAACAACTAAGTTAATGAATCACCTGGGTGGAATGGAAAGAATGGTTTGTGTTGAGTGGTTACACAAGGCCAGGGGACTGGTGAACCTTGTGTATCTCACTTGTGGATGGCCACCCAGGAACAAAGAGATTTGAGATGTCAAATGTTGAGAAGCTTCAAGTGCAACCACTTGGCAATATGGGCTCTGCCATGACCTTAGGATGCTAGAACTTAGTATTTTGGACAGTGGGTGGTAGATGGGTTGATAGGTTGGAACGCGTCCATTTGACTAAGGAAAGGCTACTGAAGGATCTTGTCTTGGGAAACCAAGTCTTGTTTGGAAAGTGCACCACCTCTGCAGAGTGTAAAACCTAAGTACTTAGCCATGTCCCTGGTAAAGGACAATTTGAGCATCAAGACATGGAAACTTCAAGAATCTCATCACTCCAATTTCTAAATAAAACTTGTGGGTGAACAAGGGTTAAAATGATCTTCAGTCATTGATTGGTAGATGCCCTGAGTGGATCTGGAGTCTTTGATTGATAGATGCCTTGGGTGTTTTGTGCCAAGCAAAAACTTAGTGTTTTCAAAAGTTAAGGAAAAATCTATTTTGAGCAATGCAAGCCTAAGCTCCACCAGCCAAATGCATATAGTATTATAGTCCACTTAAAATATACTAAGGTATCACTTGCCAATACTATTCCAATGTATTGACCCTTGTGGCTGTAACTTATGATGTTGCAGGTTTGATTGATTTAGTGAAGATTGATTGATTAGGATTACAAAGTCTACAACCAACATCTGCCTGTGGCACTTTGAAGATGAAGGACCCATGACTATAGTTATTCCGCTGCAATGTAATGTAATAGCCTAATGAGCTATGTATTGATGTAATAAAACTATGTTATTCTTGGTTATAAAGTTATATTATGACCTTTGTTTCTTGATATTACATCTAAACTGTGGATGCTAGCTATTGATCCAGGGACTAGCATTGTAAACACAGGGGACTCAATCTTATTAAAGGTTGGGGACGTTACAGATGGTATCAGAGCATTGTGTTGCCTGTAGGATTTGTAACCCTAGGATTGGACAAAAACCCTTAGACAATAGGAGTTGTCTTATTCCAAAACTTATTTACAAAAAAATCTTGTAAACTCTTTCCTCAACCATTTTGGTTTCAACTCTACTTCTCTTCTACTTCAAAACTTGATGGAAAAGCCTACCTCATGACCAAAGACTACACTATGTGCAAAGGACTTCTTCAACATTTTCAACTCTAATGACTTCAACTTCTTCATGTGGCTTCAACATCTTCAGCATTTTCACCAAGGACTTCCAACTTGGATATCATTAAAGACTACAAGTAAGACAAGAAATGTTACTCAAGACTTGAAGACTAAGGAAAAACAACTTAGAAGGAGCCATCATCACCTTTGAAGTTTTGTGACCAAGACACAAGAATTCTCCAAGGATACAAATATCTCATTCAAGAAGAATCAACCAAGAAGGATGGAAAGATCACAAGTAAACCATGTAGATGGACCACCATATTTTAGTTAAGTCAAACCCACCAACTTATGTGGTGTAACAAAAATATTTTGTTGCCTAAGTATGTGCTTGAAACTGTTGTTTGAGTGGAGTGTTTGTTTGTGATTGCTTGCACATTGCTTGTGTGAATTGTGAGGTGTGTGATTAGAATTGATCCCTTAGAAAAAAAAAATCCTTTTGCCTATTCTAATCCCTATCCAACCCAAACAGATGACTACTCCAAGAGACTCCAACATCAAGGTTGATGACACCAACAACAACAATCAAGAGGTCAACATGAGAGAACAACTACTAGCAAACCAAACCCAGTTGAGCCAAGTAACAACTCAGCTTTTAGCCAACAACAATGGATTAGACCCAACCATGCAAAAGTTTTTAGAAACTCAATCCCATTTGTTGCAAAGGATGGCTACTCAAATGATCAACATTGGAGACAACTCTTCCAAAGGAGTTTATGACAACAAGGATGACCAAGATGTTATTTTAGAAGGAACTCAAGCTTGCAATATTTGTGGAGACAAGGACCACACTTCCAAGGATCATGGAGATCAATGCCCTAATATGTGAAGAGGAACATCCAGTTGGCCAATGCCCCACATCTCAAGTTACTTGCTTCCTATGTGAAGGAAATAATCATGTCCCTATTCAATGCCCCATCTATCCTATAGTTCAACAAATGAAGCAAGATAGAATACATCAAATGTTTGGAAACCTCCGTAAGGGAACAATTTCTACCAAGAAAGATGAAGACAAAGGAAAATCTCCACTTGTACCTCCATGCAATACAACCCAATTTGAAGGACCAAAGAAGCGACATATGAATTATCCAAGGAGAAATAGAAGGTCAAAGAAACCAGTAGACATTCCTACCTTTGAGATAACCTATGAAGAACATGAACTAGAAGCACTCCTAGCTTTAGAGAAACCCAAGAAGAAGAAGAACCAAGGAAACAAACAAGAGGCAATGATACCAAAGGAAAAGAAAGATATCAGCCAAGTGATGTGTTTCAATTGCAAGGAACCAGGACATTATGCAAGCAATTGTCAAGAAAAGATGAAGCACAAGATAAACAAGCCTATGAGAGATATCAGCCAAGTCACATGTTTCAAGTGCGGAAACAAAGGACACTACGCAGATGTTTGCCCAGAGAAGTTTCCTCAAGATTCCAAGCAAGCCAAGATGTAGTTTAGTTGGAAAAATTTTAAGGGTGGTAGTACCCTAGCTGTTTGAGCCAACTTGTAACCCTAGCCTCCCCAAATCTCGGGACGAGATTTATTTTAAGGGTGGTAGCCTGTCACATCCCAAGATTTTCCAAATCTTGTAATGTGAAAAATAAATAAACAAAATAAATTTTTGTTGGAAATCAGGGTGAAAAGAAACTTTTGTTTCTAAAAGGAGACTTGAAATCCCATCTTGAACAAACTTTGGCTAAAGTTTGAATTCAACAAAAATCCAAATCAAGGGAAATGCATTCCTCAATGAATGTATCTGGAAATTTGAACATTTGGAAAGTAATCCAAAACCCTAAACCCTAATGGAAGGAAATCATTTTCCAAAGTATCTCCAAATCCATGGATTTGATCCATACCAAATTTGATCAACAAATTTCCACAAAGGATCAAGAAAGACCTTAGAGATTGGTTTCACTTAGTTTGGAACCATAGACAAGATCTTGTGAATATAATAAGAGAAGGAAATTGAATTTCCAAAGCCAATAAAGCCCTTACCAAAGCTCATACCAATTGGTGATCAAATAATCCTAAAGGGATTTATAAATATAAACA
The DNA here is from genome assembly GCA_916181665.1 of Avena sativa. Lineage (NCBI taxonomy): Eukaryota > Viridiplantae > Streptophyta > Magnoliopsida > Poales > Poaceae > Avena > Avena sativa. The sequence goes on from OV702299.1 coordinate 525,769,543, forward strand.
TTTATCAAAGGAAAATAAATTGTTTTGGAAATACTAATTTGGATCTTTTAGTAAAAGACTTTGTTTTCAAATGAAAAGGTGAGCCAAATTAATTTTTGCCAAGCTTTTGTAATAAAATATTTTGTTTTGATAAAATGAATAAAGGTTTATTTAAATAAAATAATAAGGATTTAAATATCCAATTTTATTTAAGTAAAGGCTTTTTCCATTTTAAATGAACACCAAGTATTTTATTACTACTTTGAAATCTTTTATTAAAAGGTTTTGCTTTGATTAAAATGAGTAAAGGATTATTTAAATAAAATGATAAGGATTTAAATATCCAATTTTATTTAAGTAAACGCTTTCCCATTTTAATTAAACACCAAAACTTATTTATTTATTTAAATAAGTTTCCAAGTATTCTTTTATTTTTCAAATAAAACCTTCTGGTTTGGTTTTGAAAATAATTGGATTTCAAATGGAAATTTTATTTAAATAAATCAAACCCTATTTTATTAATAAACTAAAGATCCATTTTTTATTAATTGGATCCTAAAATAAATAAAAATATTATTTCATTTTGGATTTGGATTATGTTGATAAACAGAACCAAATTCAAATGAAAAGTTTGTTGTGTTGTTTGAATTGTTTGAATTGTTTGGTTGTTTGAAAAATTGAATGAAAATTCAAAACAGAAAAGAATTAGAAAAAGAAAAAGAGAGCAGACAGAAAAAAAATAGGAAAAGGACAGCCCAGCCCAGCAACCCACTAAGGCCCAGTCCAGCCCAGCAACCCACTAAGGCCCAGTCCAGCCCAGTACTCCCTTCCCGAAGAAAAACATTTTACACCCAGATACTGACCCACTGAGTCAACGAAAACCAGGACCCACTCCTCCTCCCCTCACTCGCTGACGAAACGACCCCACCTCTCTCACCCACGCCCCGAACCGTTTTTCTGCACCACGAAAGAAACCCGCACTAAGGCTGACCCGTGGACCCCGTTCCCTCTTCCTTTCCCACTGAACAGAGGACCCCACCGCCACCTCCTTCTTCTTCCCCGCGCGCTGACCACACCTTCCCTCTCGCTGCCGTTGCTGTCTTTGAATGCCGAGATCAATTCGCGTTACTGCCGCGCCTTTACCTCGCCTTGATCACGCAGATGGAAACGCCTGTGTCTCCTCTATATTTCCCCTCTGACACCCCGCGCTGGCACGCCCTAGACCGCCTCCAATTTCTCCCCGAGCACCCTCTGCTCCGACGAGGTCCAGAACCGATTCCGACCAGCACACGCTGCCCCTTGCCTCCTCGACCATGCTCTCGTGAACCCCACCTCCTGGCGATCATCCCCGTAGCGCCAGCTTGCCCCCGAGCGACCCAGAGCGTCGACAACCACCTCGACCGAGCGCCACCACAGTCTGCTTCAACTCCGGCGAACAGTAGCCGACAAACCAGCGCGCCCCTTTCCTTCTGGTAAGATCTTTCACAACCTAGTCAACCTTGCGCACCCTCCTGACAAGTTTACTTGATCAAATGCAACACAGACGCTCGCCTTCGACGACGACCACCGACTCCGCCATCTGCTTCCTCTCCGACGAGCCCCACCGGTAAGACCAGACCGCCCCTTCACTCCTCGTTCACGCACACAGCTTTGTCTTGGTCCTGCGCATCTAACCGTGCCTTCTTTTCGCTTCGGAGAGAACCACAGCAACGTCCTCGACAGCAACCAGAGCCAACCGCCGCCAGCACGAACTCCGGTGAGGAATTGCCGCAGACCCCGAGCACCCCTTGACCAACCGCGAGTACCTTGAGCATCGCCGTGATCCCCTGAGCCCGGTGAGCTACTTCTCTTTCTCCCTCACCCCCTGTAGCGTCGCCTCCGTCATCGACCGACCGCTCCACCGCCGTTAGCCACCGCAGCGCCGCCAGTTGATGGTCTGATTGTTAGCAGCCGTTCGATCTATATCTAGCGCTCACGATTAGCTCCCTTAAACACCGAAGAGGTATGTCCTCTGGACCGCACGATTTAACTTAGATCTAACGCTCCACAGCCACGATCCGGCCGAACCGGTATCGACCAGTAAGAACACGCCGCGTGTCGCCTGTTAGGTTTAAAACAGAAATTGAAAACAGAAACTTTTGCCATTTTCAAACCCTTGTAACTTTGGATCCACACGTCCAAAAATTACAAATTTTATGTCGTTGGAATCAGCAAGACAAGCTCTAACCAACCCTGCCCTTAGTTTAGCAAATAGTATCTGTTAGCTTGTTTGATTTTGCAGATTCTTTTGTGTGCTTGCTAACATTAGGAAAATTGTTTAAAAATGTTTTTAGGGTTAGAACCTTTGCAAATTGGTTTGTTGTGACCTTACTGACCCTAGGAACCAACCCAAGTTTTGGAAAAATGATTTTGAAAAGTTTAGAATGGATTAATTGGTTTAGTCCATTTCTAGCTAATTAAAAACCATTGTTTTGTTTATGAAAATGCTTTCATAAAGAAAACTTTGAGAAAATGGTTTAGACCAAACCTACTGACCCAAACACCAAGTTTTGCAATAGAAACTCATTTGGTGAACCCTATAGGTTAGTGCCTTGGTAATAATATTTCTACACCACATAGAATGACACTTTGTTTTGAAAATGGTTTTTGAAGTGAAACCTTTTGCTAATAACTTTGCCATTTTGGTAAATGACCAATTTGGATCTTACAAAGTTTAGGAATCTAATAGAGACCCTCTTTGCAAATGACTTAGCCACTTTACAAAATGACCAATAGGTGTGCCCAAATGCCTATGACCCATTAGGAACCACTTTTTCAAACAAAACAAAGCTTGGCATGCTTGCATGCATTACTTTGACTTTGCCATTTTGGTAAATGACCAATTTGGAACTTACAAAGTTAGAAGCCTAGTGAAGACCATCCTTACAATAGAACCAACCTTTGCATACTTATGCATGACTTAGATCCCATTACTTTGTGTGTGAGAAATTGTTTGTTTGACTTTGGTTTGGAATGTGAATTGAATTGTGTTTGCTTGATTGACTTGTAGTGAAGTGTGAGACTAGCAAGATCAAGGAGTGAACCTATACCCTCTACCAAAAAGGCAAGTGATGCTTCATATCTTTTGTCCCATTATTTTCACTATGCATTAGTGATATTTCTAAGTAGGACTTGCATGGAATCTTATTTTGCTAAGTATAGACCTTGCTATGGGAAAACCTAGTAGATGAAGCCTTAGAAGAAATTTCCTAAGTTAAGATTCCTACTACCTTCATGCTTAGCTTAGCTAATAGAAAACAAGGGTGGAATATATATTCATGCTATGAAAAATTACTAAGTCTGTGGACTTATGTTTTGTTTAACAAAACAACTAAGTTAATGAATCACCTGGGTGGAATGGAAAGAATGGTTTGTGTTGAGTGGTTACACAAGGCCAGGGGACTGGTGAACCTTGTGTATCTCACTTGTGGATGGCCACCCAGGAACAAAGAGATTTGAGATGTCAAATGTTGAGAAGCTTCAAGTGCAACCACTTGGCAATATGGGCTCTGCCATGATCTTAGGATGCTAGAACTTAGTCTTTTGGACAGTGGGTGGTAGATGGGTTGATAGGTTGGAACGCGTCCATTTGACTAAGGAAAGGCTACTGAAGGATCTTGTCTTAGGAAACCAAGTCTTGTGGGGAAAGTGCACCACCTCTGCAGAGTGTAAAACCTAAGTACTTAGCCATGTCCCTGGTAAAGGACAATTTGAGCATCAAGACATGGAAACTTCAAGAATCTCATCACTCCAATTTCTAAATAAAACTTGTGGGTGAACAAGGGTTAAAAGGATCTTCAGTCATTGATTGGTAGATGCCCTGAGTGGATCTGGAGTCTTTGATTGATAGATGCCTTGGGTGTTTTGTGCCAAGCAAAAACTTAGTGTTTTCAAAAGTTAAGGAAAAATCTATTTTGAGCAATGCAAGCCTAAGCTCCACCAGCCAAATGCATATAGTATTATAGTCCACTTAAAATATACTAAGGTATCACTTGCCAATACTATTCCAATGTATTGACCCTTGTGGCTGTAACTTATGATGTTGCAGGTTTGATTGATTTAGTGAAGATTGATTGATTAGGATTACAAAGTCTACAACCAACATCTGCCTGTGGCACTTTGAAGATGAAGGACCCATGACTATAGTTATTCCGCTGCAATGTAATGTAATAGCCTAATGAGCTATGTATTGATGTAATAAAACTATGTTATTCTTGGTTATAAAGTTATATTATGACCTTTGTTTCTTGATATTACATCTAAACTATGGATGCTAGCTATTGATCCAGGGACTAGCATTGTAAACACAGGGGACTCAATCTTATTAAAGGTTGGGGACGTTACACGCCCCAGGAGAAGCAGCCGGTGCCAGGAGAATCGCCGTTGTCAACTTTGTCGTTCGCCCGTATCGCCGACCTTTGCCTGACCCCCGGTGAGCCTCCCACGACCCCCACCGAGCCGCTAGGGTTCGAGCTCGCGGTGACATGTTCATCGTTGACGACGACCCTCAGCCGTTGATATCGCTTCTAATCCAACGCACCACATCGCCTCATACCGCTTCGCGTTTTATGAGCCACTGACCAGTAGACCCCCCCTGTCAGTTGCGCCCCGCGCCGTGGAGTGACACTAGGCCGGCCCATTACCCCTTCCCGCGCAGCCCACTCGTTTGAATTTATCTTTTTCTATTTATATTCAAATTCAGTTCTATACCTAGTTTCAAAAATCAACTCGGCTCGATCCAGTAAACCAAATTGAATGAAACCAATTTTGTTAGAAAGGTATTGAAAGGCTGAATCCAAGCTCGTTGGATTCAAATCATTTGGATATATAGATCAACCTTGGTAAAAATAACAAGGCAGAAGCTTTTCTGCATTCAAATATTTTTCAAATTTAAACCATAATAGCTTTTGAGTTGATTCCAACTCTCAAATATCACATTTGATCATACCTTTCAGAATATATAACAATATATGGGTTTACTTACAGAAATAATGTCCAAGTAATAAAAGAATGCCACATAGGCATTTCTAGTCACTTTATTTATTTAAAATAAAAGGTTAAACCTTATTAAATTGTGACACCACTTTAAATCATATTCCCATGTACTGAAATATGTGGTGATGACATGTGTCAACATGATCCCATGTTTGAGTTGGAGAATATTAAATCTTAAGTAGTTTTTCAATGAGTAGAAATTACTTTTCTCAAATTAAAATAAATAAGACAAATGCTTTAATGTTAGTGATGATGCTAGATCATCTATAGAACCCTTTTGTGTGATGATGGAAAGTAGTTAAGTATTGTTTGGTGATTGTGTACCTCGTATTTATTCATAGACGCTAGTACCGACCAAGGATACGAGGAGGAAGGAGGATACTACGAAGAAGAAGCCGAGGAGAACTTCAACCACTGCTCTGCACAAGGCAAGCCTTACTAATCAAGTTGACCTATGCAAGCCTAATACTACTAGTTGATTGAGCAAGATAACACTTGCAAGACACCTTACTTATGCAAGCAAATACTTGCTTGTTACTATGCCAACTATATGCCTTAAGCATATGTGGTTATACCCACTTGATAACCCAATCCTAGTTTTACTTGCAAGCTTTCTACTTTATTTCTTTATCAAAGCTTTCTTTTAGAGTTTACTTAAGTGACTTTTAGATTCTAGAAGGATAACTGAAGGTTGCATAAAGAGCATTAAATTTGACCTAAGCTAGATAATCTTGATGGCATCCCAAGGCATGAGATTGAACTTAGTTAAAATCCAATTGTTTACCACCCCTCATTAGTAGTCACCCCCACTTGTAGATGCTAGTGCTAAGCATCAAACTTGATCAACTTTAGATGGGAATACTTGGTGGAAAATGGTTATGAAAACCTTAGAATGATGAGTCATTCTACTGAGATGTTTTGACATGTGTTTCCGAACACCAAATGATTTTGGTGATGAAAATGTTAAGGCATGAGCCTTAGCCCTTTACAAAACTGATGGTTGTCTGGATGCGATACCATTCCAATTTTACCGTACAACCACAATACCCGAAGTTTGGGTAGGGCTTGACTGGAAACTTATATACCTTAGTATGGGTTCCCTCACGGCCAAGGTCTGAGCTGAGGCTACCTTGTGAAGATTATCCACCTGTGCAGTACCCAAGATCAGTGGCGGAGCTAGGATTCTCATATTGGGTATTCGGAGTAAAAACAATTACCAGCACATAGATATAATATATGTAGGTTCACAATAACAAAAAAAAGAACTACAAATTATTCATAAATAGTGACATCTTAAAACCGAAACAGAAAGTTATGTGAACCACTCCCTCTTACCGTGAGTGACTTCTGATTCTGAATTCAGTGTAGAATTGGCACCAACTTCTGATTCTAATTCTGAATTTTTTGAAGTTAAAAAAGGGATCAATTCTGATTCAGAATTCAAGGTTAAATATAGAAATTATAACCGAGCACTTCTTAGTTCTTACTGTAGTGATCAAGATGAACTGATTCTGATCAAGATGAACTTCTTAGTTCTTACTGTTGTGCATGGCCTGCATGGGGACGGGCGGACACCGGAAGGGCGGCGGCGTACGGCTGTGGCGAAGCGTCGGCGAGCGATGAGCGCTTGGATACGGGCGGCAGCGCGCCGAGTGCGGCAAACCGGCGGCGGCGTGTCGTGAGCGGGCAGCGCCGCAGCGGCGACCTAGAGACGAGGAATCAGGGCGGTCCCGTCGTGCGTCCTAGGAAAGATCGATTCGATCGCTGTCAGGAGGCTAGAAACTATGGCCTATCATGGGCCGTGACTAGGTAAAGGTCCAAATAAAGACGAATTGGATTTTTGGCCTAGGTTGGGATGTCTGTAGTCAGGAGCGGCTATAGACAGCTAGTTTTTGTGATTTTTACGAGTTCAGCACGTACAAATAAACCCTTATGTATATATACATGTATACAGGAGCTTATATACCGAATTATTTTCGCAAAAAACATTGGGTATTCATTGCATACCCATGAATAGTTCTAGCTATGCCCATGCCCAAGATGACAGTTGGTCATGGTTGGGAGGCCAAACTCACAGGAGAGGTGCCTATACTAGGGCGTGTAATTGAAAGATTAGGATTGATTATCCGCATACTGAGTATGGTGAATTCAGGATTTGTTCCTGACGGATGTATTGAATGTTGTGGTGAAAGTGTACAATCTCTGCAGAGTGTTAAACTATTCGAATAGTCGCATCCGCGGTTATGGACAGTTGGAGTGGCCATACTGTTCCCCCGTCAGATGTTTTAAAAATGACTTGTGAATTGAATTGAGATTTTGACTTGACCACAACAGGGTTGTGATATGAAATACAAGTTCCCACTTAGGTGATATAAAATCTTCAACTAGTTTTTCTTGCTTCTGAACTTAGTAGAGGTAAATCTGGCTTTTTGCAAAACAATCCTAGAGCTTAGTGTCCTACTACAAAAACCCCCCTTCACTTGTTAGTATTAGTTTGCGAGTACTTAAAGAGTACTCATGGCTTTGTCCCTGGCTATTCCCGTGGCCAGACTATGAAGAGGAGTACCAGGATGATGGACCCCAGGAAGGTTACGACAACTAGGATCATCTCCCATCGTCAGCATTGCCTGTGACTCCGAAGATGGAGCTTTGCCTACGCTACCTTTATTATTACGTATTTCTGCTGCTTGAGTTATATTAAGAACTGGATCATGAGATCCTTATTTGTGTAAGACCTTATGTATGGTTTGTAATGGATGATGTACTGTGGTATCCAATTCTGTCATGTCTCGCAAAAATAGTAATCCTGGGATTGCGATGTATGGCATAACAGGCATCTGGGATTAAAAACCCGGGTGTTGACAAAGTGTTAGTATTTTCCAAAAGGACTACTACTTCTATAAACCAATGTTACTATAGCATCATCTTGATCATACTATCTTGTCTCTACTTGACTCTAGTATCTAATACTCCAACCTCACATTATATTAATATGACCTGTAATGGCTAACCTAGGATCACATATCTATACTAGGTTTCAATCATGTTTTATCCACCAATGTCACTTATACATGATATAATCATTCAATCTTGGTGAGTAAGGCATGATCATTATAATCCTTTGGTCCTTTATGGTTTAGGTTTCCAGTTGGCTAATTAAGGCTTCATCAATTCAACATTACAGTTGTATTGAAATTATCTTCTTAGTATCTCTATTGGATTAAGGAATGCTATTCATGGACTATGCTTACTTAATCCAATAGGATTACTCCTTGGTATCTATCTTTAGGATTCATCCTTATAATCTTCTTTGTTACCACATATATCTTTATTTCAAATAACTCTTCTATCCATTCATGAGTGAGTGAACTCCATCCATTATCATATTGATTTAATTCTCTTCCAACACTCCCATCATATAGATGATATTTAAATCTAACATTACCACCTATCTCTTCTTACTTCTTTCTCTAAAGGTTTTAGAGTGGATGCTATGATAAGGACAAGAGTTGATAGGTCAGGAATTGATAGGTTTAAGAATTGGTAAATCAATGGTTGATTACTCAACATTGATGAATAACATATATTGAGATAGGATTCGATAAGGATTGATATGGAAAGAAAGATATATGGTGAATGATCTTGACTTGGTTTCCTTCCTACTCAAGCTTACTACAGGGTTAGGGTTACGTATTACCATGATACTCATGGTATAAGTAGATGAGATTAAGACATATCAAGATTTAGTTGTTCCATTCCTATTACTTAAGTTATGTTTATAACTTGGTATTCATAAGTATATAATGAATACTAGGATATGATTACTTAAAGATCAAATATTAACTATTAAATAATGTTTTAGGGTTTAACCTTAATTACATTTGATCTACCCTTAGATCAAATCTCCCTTACCCAAAATAAGGTTTTAACAAAGGTCATATTGAAACTTATCGCAGTCAACTTGATGATCTACTTCAATTCCATCAAGTTGAGAGAAGCTTTAATCACTTTGACAAGTTTTGTTCAAAATTGCGAAAATTATTCAGATTTTCTATGCATGAATGCAATGCACACATATGTGTTCAGCTTATTTCTAAGCTCTAATGCTGGGATGTTACACCCTCGCCGAGGGTCGATCTGGGTTGGACGAAGCTCTTGGGCGGCATGTCGGGCGGGGAGCTCAGTGGAGTGGCGGGGGTGGGGGAATGGGGAAGAAAGGTGGGAGGGGGAAGAAAAGGGTGGGAGCTCGGCAAAGTGGCGGGAGAGGTGCCTTCTCTCGCCGACAGAGCTGGCCCACGCCCGTTTTCGATGAGTCCGGCCTCCCCAGGCCGTACCCAGGATCCTGGGTACGGCCTGGGTAGGCCGGACCAAAACACGCCGAAATCCGGACGAAAACAAGTCCCTGGGTACGCGACTGGGCCGATTTTCGGCGTCCAGACGTAATTTCGGCGTCCGGATCGGTCTCCTGGATAGGCGAGTGGAGATGCTCTAACGTGGTACGGTGAAGGTTTTAAGCATGTTTTCAAGCTAATTAATCAGTTGTTGACTAGTGATTGATTTGCAAATGTAGTATTTGCACTATACAGCTGGTGGTATGCTTTGATACCAATAATTGTTGGGAATCAAATCAGTGGCACTACATGTGAGATTTCCAAGCATCATGACCACCGTTTTTAGGGGAGTATTTTCTGGGACAGGTATGGTACTGATCACCATTGACAAAGTTATTAAGATTCGCAATCAAGCATCCTTTCATATATGAATATATTTGGAACTCGGACTCAAAGGCAGGAAGAATTTGACAATTAATGTTCTGTTCACACATGACAGTACACCTTATACCAGCTAATTAGTGGTTAGCTACTAGCAGTGATCAGCAGTCCTTGTTAGTTATGACTATATTATATATCCATACAATTATTGTAAGCTCGTGCTAGCCAGCATCAGAAGTTTTGTCCGGATTAGCGTAGGATCATCCGGCGAGTGCCATCTTCGGATCAGTGCCACAAATTAACTGATTAACTAAATAGGTGACAGAGACAGTCCAGTACGCATCACAGAGACTGGTCAAACAAACATATTATTAGTAACTGGTACTCCATCCGTTTAGAAATATAAGAAATTTTAATTTTATATCTAGATGTTTTTTAAGTGTATAGCTTCACTCTGAATCTATACACAAAAATCGTGTACATGCATTCATTTCACAAAGCTAAAACGTCTTATATATTTCTAAATAGAAAGAGTACATGTAACCATTGTATTGTATTTGTGAATATTTTGTTGTCAGCCTCCGCATATCAATCGAGGCAGAGCGTCCCGTGTCGGCGAGCAAAGCGGGCCATGGGTGACTCACTGATAAGTAATAAGCATTGGCCGGAGAGTAGGAAAATCAAATTAAAGGCTAATATATGTATGTGTCATTGTCGCCCCATTATAAAGCTAGATATAAGATATTGATGTCCGACCTTGTCTTGCCTAATCACGACCCGTCCATGATCCATCACCTCGATCTTTATCTGCTTGTTATCCAGAAAGCGAACTCCGGTTTGCTCCACTTCGAATGGGTACGCGAGTGTAAGTACATATATGCATTAAGCGCCACCTCTCGATCGGGTTCAAATCATCTTTGTCGCTTATGAGGCCTGAATTTTCTTAAATCATAGCCACTTGTCACAACCTTGTTGGATCTCCCTTTCTCACTCCCACCCAAGTCAAATCGCACGCCCTTTTATTACTTCGCTATTCAGCGGTACATATGTATCTAATGTAGCCGTCACCGCCACCGTCATGGCCCTGTCGCTGCCCCCGAGTTGAACTGCCCTCCACTCGTCTCCCTGGCCCAAGTTGACGGTAGTACTACTGTGTCGTCTTGCAACCGCAACATCGCCGACAAGGTTTCATGCTCTATGGCCGGCCTCGGTCTCCCTCTCCGCCTTAACAACATCCCACCTCACACCTCAGACGAGTTCGGGCACTGCCGACGAGCATCACGAATCTCGAGTCAAATCAAGGGCATCAAAGATGGACCTTGGTTTCAAGGTTTTCTAGATACTCAACTAGCTGGATCTCCACCATCCATCCATCTTTCGTATCGAACTACTAGTTGCCACATACTTGTCACGCTTGGGACCTCCACTAGCTAGGATCGATGGATAGCTGCAATGTTGCCACGCATGCTTGGGACCTCTCTCGTGGATTGGAACACATCACCACATAGCTAGCTAGCTCTAGGCACCTTTCTCGCTTTATCACATTCACATAAGTATATCCCCGTAGCCAGGCTAGCCTAGCCTGCATGGGCAAGGCATACACACGCACGCAGCATCAAACAAGGGCTAGCCACCAACGAAAAGCGCACCACACCAAGTCAAAAGCTCTAAAGCGCTAAGGTGTTAAATGCAAGGCCATATGACCATTCTCGCAAAAAAAAAAGTTCATATGCCCATGCATTTGGGTTGCAAGCGACAACCCGCATAAACGCGTGAAAAATAAATTTAGTTCAAACTATAGTTATAAAAATTATACTTATTTTGCTTAAATATTTACACTAGACTAATCAATTTTGACTACGACACGTAACGGATCGGGTGCCGCTTCGCATACCCTACCATGCATACATGTCTGATCACTATTACTCCCACCGTCCCATATTAGTTGTAGGGGTTTAGTACTAGAGGGAGTACGACATACCTATCTTGCTTGCTTTTGTGTTAGAGATCCACGCAAATAATTATCATTTGGGTTTGTAAACTGTGTTCAATTTCTTCCGCCTATCTATATATCACGCACACCAAAAAACATATCTTTCACCAAAATTGTGTGTAAGAATTCATGTGATACAAGAAATACATCGTCAGAATCGTTTGTAAGATCGCTTTTCGGTCACTACTATATGCAGGATGAGACCAAACCGAACCACAAACTCGGTTTCCCAACCTCACCTAATTTCCTCTTTGAGACACCGTAATCGGGTCAAAAGAGAGCCTTTGTATATGGATAGCATTTAGGAACCGACCTTTCGGGAGTAGTCGGCATCGTCTTACTGCTAACGACGGTGCAACACGCAGCTAATTTGACAGATGGTCGATAGCGATACATATACGATTAATGAACCCCCATATTACCCGTTGATTAATCCCAAGGCATTAGTTTTAGTTGCTCTCCTAGTATAATTCTATGCATATAGTATAATGTAATCTTCCATGAATTCTACCAATGTTATACTATAAGATTTAGTTTCAGACTAATTTGTTGACTTTGAACACCATTCGCTCCAAAATTAGACGGCACACCCAGCGTTTATACGCGCTTGCTTAACCTCACCTCTCGTAAATGGTCACCAGCCCCACAAATTCTATTATATTATTATTATTATTCACATCTCCTGTGCAGGCACTGCTCCTTCACTTTTCAAGCACGCCGATTTGATGTCACAATGTGTCTAGTCTAAGGCGGTACTCGCTGGTAGGCCCATCTTGTAGCTGGTGTTTCTCGAAAGGAAAAGTTCGTTCCTGGTCCTCAAGTAATGCTGGAATCCATGTTTGGTCCCTCAACTCTAACAACAGTAATTCTTGATTCTCTATTCTTCCTTTTTGAACCGGGAGTTCATAAAAGCGGTGTCAGTACAGTTTACAATAGGGTCATTGGAAAAGTAAGAAAGTTCGACATGGACCTAAGAAAATGTGAAAAGGACCCTACAACAAATTAGAAAAACACAATTGAGTCCTCTTACACCGCCATAGAACAGAGGATCGCTGAGACGACCTTCGCTTTCGGCGCCCGGACACAACCCACTTGGTCCGGAGGACAAGAACAGCGCCGCCCAGCATACTACACAGGGCCTCCTGGAGGTTTAAACATGCGCCAACACATGAAGATGGCGACGAGGGGCCGCCCGTCGGCCATCTGAGCCGCCCAGCATACTACACAGGACCACCGAGATTGCATCTTGCAGTATCTTGAACCCCAGCATTGCATGTATGTATTTCTCATCCCCATAGTTTTCACTCAGTGGTACATCATCGGGTATATATTTGACTAGCACTTCACCTCTACATGCATGCATGTGTTTCGATGCGAAGTTTACCTGACAAATAATATATACTTCCTTTGATCCATATTAATTGTCGTTGAATTGGGTGTATCTAGACATCTAGATATATCCAATTCAACAATAATTAATATGGATCGGAGGAAGTATTATCTTTCACATCTTTTGAGTAGGCAATGTCAGCTTAACTTGTCAGCATGCATGCCGATTCATAGCACAGTTATGTCCAATCTAAGTCACTCTGGTAGGTCCATCTTTCAATTGTTGTTTTTCAAAAGAAAAAAAGTGCTCTCTCTATTCTAAAATTTAAGATGTTTTAGTTTTTCTTAAAACGCATGTATCTAGACACTTTAGCATGTAGATTCGAAGCAAAATAAGTGAATAAATACACTAAAAGACTTCTAAATAGATGTGATTTTAGAAAAAATGCTAAAAACATCTTATATTGTGCAACGGTGGAAGTATATTTCTGGTCCCCAACTATAGCTTTTGCATGAGAAAATATGTCTTGCTCATGTTGTATACACTCGCAGAATCTAACACACCTGATCATCACATGGTGCTTCGAAACAACGAGCTTTAGCAACGGTGCTTACTAAGGATGAACACTTTATAACTTGAATTTTTTTGCTTGAGGGATCATCTTATAATGCTACCGTCGTAAACTAAGCAATAAAAGATGCATAAAAAGATTAACATCACATGCAATTCATAATATGTGATATGATATGGCCTTTCTTCTTGTGCTTCCGATCTTCATCTTCAAGCACGAACATGATCTCCATCATCACCGGTATGGCGTCAAGGTCAATGGCGTCGCTTCATGGTTGTCGTCCACCAGTATCAACTATTACAACTACTTTGAATAGACACGCACGTCTTAACGGAATTAAAAGACAACCATATGGCTCCTGCCGGTTGCCGACTTACAATAAGGAACATTGCATACATCATATATAATCAAAATCATGGTCATATCACATCACAACACACCCCTGCAAAACAAAGTTAGACGCTTCTAATTTTCTTTGCATGTTTTACGTGCTTTGGGGCTTTCAATAAGTGTCGTTCTAACTTACGAACAAGAACCACAACATTAATACTAGTATTGCCAATCACCCGTTGTAAATTGGATCTTAACTATGTTGGGAGAAACAGGCACCCGCAAATCCACTTATGCAATACAAGTTGCATGTCAACCGTGGAGAAAGTCTCATGAACGATGTCATGTAAGGTTAGCCCGAGCCGCTTCATCCCACCATCCCACAAGATGCAAAGTACACAAGAAGCAATCGAAAACAAAAACATCAATGCCCACAATGACCATTGTGTTCTACTCGTGCAACAGATCTACATATATACACGGCTCTGATACCACTGTAGGGGTTCGTAGCATGGAAAACAAAAAAATTCTACCGCATGCATACAAACAAGCCAAGATCTATCTACTATATTGTAGCAACGATTCGATAGAAGAACTCACCCTCGAAGATTCCAAAGCGGTTAACGAGAGCAGATTCTCGTGGGTGATGTAGTCGTATACTTGCCGATCTCAAGATCACGTAGACGATCCTTCCGGCGCTGCGTTCCGGCAGCGCTTCCGCAGTCGGTCACACGTTCGGTACTCGATGAAGACCTTCCTCTCCCTTGTTCCAGCAGGCAGCGGAGGTTGTAGTTCTCCCCTCGTGATTCTGACAGCACGACGGCGTGGTGTCGGAAGTAGAGGGATGATCCCGCAGGGCTTCGCCTAAGCCGGTGCGAGTTATGGTCGGTCTAGGGTTTCCCGATGGTCTAGTGTTTAGAAGACCGGGAGGAGTTGGAGGTGTCGGCGGCGGCTAGGGCGGCGGCGATGAGGCGGCGACGGCGTGATGGCGGCGGCGCGGCGGCGGTGGCGACGCAAGTGGAGGGTTTGCTTGGTTGTGTTTGGGGCAGCCCTCCCCCTCTATTTATGAGAGGGGAGGCAGCCTTGGGAGGGGAGGGTTTGAATCCAAACCCAAACCCAAGTTGGATTGAAAGGACTCTTTCCTTCTTCCACTAGGAAACCATTGTTATAGTTTGACTTTTCAAACCTTTCGTTTGACTTTCAATTTAGAGCTTTAGTTCTCTCTTGCAGATTCGCAAACCAAGTGACCTAGGATATGATCCAATCATTCCACTTACCCATGACACATTCATGTTCCATTCCCCTTCCGGTCCGGTGAACCTTCTAGAACCTTCTAGAACATCGGAATCTTTCCCGAACTCCGGAATCGGACTTTCCTTATATGAATCTTATTCTCCGGACCATTACGGATCTCCTCGTGATATCCTGGATCCCATCCGAGACTCCGAACAACATTCTGTATCCCTACTTACATTCCATATCTACTAAACAACATCGAATCCTTAAGTGTGTCTCCCTACGGTTCGTGAATTATGCGGACATGACCGAGACACTTCTCCGATCAATAACCAATAGAGGAATCTAGAAATTCATATGGCTCCCACATATTTCAACGATTACTTTGCGATAATGAACCACTTACATATGATACCATTTTCCCTTTGTCTCACGATAGTTTACTTATCCGAGGTTTTGAACGTCGGTATCTCTGCATACCTAGTTCAACCTCGTTACCGATAAGTACTCTTTTCTCGTTCCCGTGATATGTGATCCCTTGTGAACCAGTCACATGCTTGTAAGCCAATTGGATGACATTCCACCGAGAGGGCCCAGAGTATATCTATCCGTCATATGGATGGACAAATCCCACTCTTGATCCATGTGCCTCAACACATACTTTTCTGAACACTCAATGCCACCTTTATAGCCACCCAGTTACGGTGTGGTGTTTGATGTCATCAAAGCATCCTTCCGGTGACGGTGATGAGCATGATCTCATGGTCGAAGGAATTTAGGTTACTATGTATCAGAAAGCTTATAGCAAACGAACTATTGAAATGACTTGATCTTTATGCTACGCTTATCTATAGGAGTATGTCCATCATACCATTCTCCTAATGATATGATCTTGTTGTTAATAACATCTCAATGTTCATGATCGAGAAACCACAATCATCTATTAACCAACAAGCTAGTATTACAAAGAGGCTTTACCAGGGACTCTAATTTAGTTTACAAATCACACAAGTATTAATATTTCCGGTTAATACTGTTAGAGCATGAATGTAAACATTTATCATAAACACAAAGATATAATAATAACCACTTTTATTATTGCCTCTAGGGCATATCTCCAACAGTCTACCACTTGCACTAGAGTCAACTAATCTAGATTACATGGTAATATACTGAACACCCATGGCAGTTTGGTGTTGGTCATGTTTTGCCCTTGGGAGAGGTTTAGTCAACGGATCCGCCATATTCAGATCTGTGTGTACTTTGTGTAGGGAAACGGGTAGGCTACACTAGCGCAAATCAAAATTTTCTACCGCGTATATCAGGATTACTGTTGTCATAGATCACGGGATTACCACTAGACGCGCAATTGTGGAATTGATGAAGCGCGTCGAGGCAGTGCAGACGTTCCACGTCTCCTCCTTTTCCTCGTCCCACGAGCAGCTCCCCTTGCGCGGCTCGTCCAAGCGCTATAGATGCAGCGCCTCCGAGGTATCCACACGTACAGGATGGAAGCGTCAGACATTGGACTGCTAGGTCCGCACGTGCAACACAGGCGTGAGGAGTGGCGGCTGGGAATGATCTCAGGTCTAAGGTCTCCCCCTGGTCAGCTCGCCCTACCCTCTCTTATATAGGCGTCCCTAGTGGGCTTCTACATTAGCAACCCATTAGTACCCTAAGCCTTGTCTAATTCGGATCCAATCCTCATTAGGCTTCCAGCCCCTTAAGTGTGTGACCCTATAGGTTCATATGCGTATAGACATGACACGAATACACTTATTCTGTCAATAGTTGGTAGCGGCCTCTAGCAAGACGTGCCAACTCCTAAACGCATACAAAGATCATATCGGACGAACCATCACAAGGTTTAGTACATGTCTTTCCCTTTGCCTCACGATATTTGGTCTAGCTCCAAGCTGACCTCCTTTTCTCGATACCGTGATTTGGAATCCCTTTGCTAGGTTAACTCTTAACCATAGGTAGCACGGCCATGCATTTCTAGATCCGATCACTCGAGGGGCCCAGAGATATCTCTCTCAAGTAGAGAGGGGCAAATCCCATCTTGATTGACCATGCCTTGCAGCATGCTTCAGGACAAACCCGAAAGCTACCTTTATAACTACCCTGTTACGGTGCAGCGTTTGATAGCCCCAAAGTAGGTCGATCCACATCTCAAGTACATGCGACAATCTCAGGTCTAAGGACAAAACGTACACGATGTGTAGAGAGAGAGCTACAACTAATTGCCAGTCTCAGGTTGGGTCAATCCAACCCCATGTTCATAACATGTGTCCACATCATTGGTTTGACATCTCCATGTCTATGACTTGCGAAACATAGTCATCAACCAATCGATGTGCTAGTCCAATATTCATGTGTGTCCTCACATGAACTCCGACTAGGGACAACTCTTAAATAACCATACAAGGAAAGAGTTTCACAAACAATTCACATAATTTACAATCAATACAAGTTGCCTGGTATGGATATTCAAGGAACATTACAATAACTCATGGATACATATGAAATATAATCTCTATGATTGCCTCTAGGGCATATTTCCTTCAGTCTCCCACTTGCACTAGAGTCAATCTAAAATGTATCTAATACCAATTGCTCTTGTGTGTGCTTCATGCGCGGGCTGCGGGAGAGGCTTAGTCAAGGGATCAGCAACATTTGAGTCCGTATGTATTTTGCATGTCATGACACTACCATCCTCAACGAACTCTCGAATCTGATGGTAACGCATGCGAATATGTTTGTTCTTCTGGTGCTGTCTAGGTTCCTTGGCTTGTGCAATAGCACCATTGTTGTCACAATAAACATCCAAGGGATTGGACGCGCCCTGAACCACACCGAGAGCGATTAGGAAATTCCTAATCCAAACAGCTTCCTTTACGGCCTCCGAGGTAGCAATATATTCAGCTTCTGTTGAAGAGGAAGTCACCGTATCTTGCTTGGAACTTTTCCAGCTCACAGCACCACCATTCATGACAAACACATAACCTGATTGCGATTTCGAATCATCTGAGTCGTTAAGGTAACTCGCATCTGTGTAACCCTTTACACTGAGTTCATCCTCACCTCCATAAACTAGGAACACATCCTTAGTCCTTTTTAAGTACTTAAGGATGTTCTTTACCGCTGTCCAGTGACCTTCACTTGGATCAGCCTGGTATCTGCTCATAACACTTAGAGCATAGGAAACATCTGGGCGAGTACAAATCATTGCATACATGATGGATCCAATAGCCGAAGAATATGGAACCCTACTCATGCGCTCACGCTCATCAGTAGTCGAAGGACACTGAGTCTTGCTGAGTTTTATGCCATGATGCATGGGCAAGAACCCCTTCTTAGCCTCTTCCATGCTGAACCGTTTCAACACGTTGTCAATGTATGTACTCTTGCTTAATCCAATTAGCCTCCTTGATCTATCTCTATAGATCTTGATGCCCAGAATATATGCCGCTTCTCCTAAGTCCTTCATTGAAAAACTATTTTTCAATGAGGTCTTAACAGACTCGAGCATAGGAATGTCATTTCCAATCAGCAATATGTCATCTACATATAAGATTAGAAATACCAGCGCTCTCCCACTTTCCTTCTTGTAAACACAAGGTTCTTGTTCGTTTTTGATGAAGCCAAACTCCTTTACAACTTCATCAAATCGAATGTTCCAACTCCGAGATGCTTGCTTCAGCCCATAAATGGACTTCAGAAGTTTGCATACCTTTCCAGCATTGTTTGGATCGACAAAACCTTCGAGTTGCATCATATACACGTCCTCAGTTAGGATTCCATTTAGGAAAGCCGTCTTGACATCCATCTGCCATATTTCATAGTCGAAATGTGCAGCAATGGCTAGAATTATCCGTATAGATTTAAGTATCGCTACGGGCGAGAAAGTCTCGTCGTAGTCAACTCCTTGAACTTGTCGAAAACCTTTTGCAACAAGTCGAGCTTTATGGATGTGAACATTTCCATCCATATCAATCTTCTTCTTATAGATCCATTTGCACTCGATGGCTTTAAAACCATCAGGCAGGTCAACCAAGTTCCAAACTTGATTGTCTCCCATGGATTCTATCTCGGATCTCATGGCGATCAGCCATTTCTCAGAGTCTGCGTCCACCATCGCTTCTGCATAGGTCGCAGGCTCATCATTGTCTAACAATAATAATTCCCGCGCTTCGCGGAGCCTCGCCGACCTTCGTGGTTGTGGTGCTTCTGTTGCCACGGGTTCCTCAACTTGTTCTGCTACAATAGCATCACTCGTAGAAGCATCCCCAACTGGCTCATCTTGAACTTCTTCAAGTCGCACCGACCTTCCACTTGTTCCCTTTGTGAGAAACTCTTTCTCTAGGAAGACACCGCTACGAGCGACAAACACTTTGCCCTCCTCTCGGTTGCAGAAGTAATACCCTAAGGTTTCCCTCGGATATCCCACGAAAATGCACTTATCCGATTTGGGTGTTAGCTTGTCTGACTGAAGTCTCTTGACAAATGCATCACAACCCCAAATCTTTAGAAAAGACAAACTGGGATTCTTTCCAGTCCACATCTCATATGGTGTCTTAACTACGGATTTAGATGGTACCTTATTAAGTGTGAAAGCTGCCGTTTCTAGAGCGTAACCCCAAAATGACAATGGTAAATCCGACTGGCTCATCATAGATCGAACCATGTCCAACAAAGTTCGATTACACCGTTCGGAGACCTCGTTTCTTTGAGGCGTTTTGGGCGGCGTAAGTTGTGGAACAATTCCGCAACTCTTAAGATGATCGCTAAATTCGTGACTCAAATATTCACCTCCACGATCAGATCGCAAGGCCTTTATTTTCTTGCCACGTTGATTCCCTACTTCACTCTGAAACTCTTTGAACTTTTCAAAAGTTTCAGACTTATGCCTCATCAAGTAGACATGACCATATCTACTGAAATCATCAGTGAAAGTAATAAAGTAGTGATATCCTCCTCTGGCTGTCGTGCTCATTGGCCCACATACATCAGTATGTATGAGTTCCAACAAGTCTGTCGCTCTCTCGGGTAAACCCGAAAAAGGTGACTTGGTCATCTTTCCAAGTAAACAAGCCTGACATGTCTCGTATGATTCAAAATCAAACGAAGTTAGAAGACCATCACCATGGAGCTTCTTCATGCGCTTTTCACTTATATGCCCCAAACGACAATGCCATAAATAGGTAGGACTCAAATCATTAGGTCGAAGCCTTTTAGCACTAACATTGTAAACAGATGCATCATCAAGATTTAAAATAAATAACCCATTCACAATGGGAGCATTAGCCATAAACATATCATTCTTAGAGATTACACAACCATTGTTTATACTCGCAAATGAATATCCATCCCTCATCAAACATGAAGGTGATAAAATGTTTCGACCCATACTTGGAATGTAATAACAATTATTCAACTCCATAATAAATCCTGACGGAAGGTGAAGTTGCATGATGCCGACGAACAATGCAGCAACCCTTGCTTTATTTCCGACGTGAAAATCCACTTCGCATTTCTGCACTTCTCTAGTCCTTATTAGCCCCTCCATCGAATTGCAAATATGAGCAACCGATCCGGTATCAAATACCCAAGAGTTAACATAGGAATCAGCGAGAAGAATGTCCACAACATTTACAACAAGCATACCTGAGTTGGAAGTACTCTTACTTCCACTCTTCTTCAAAGAAGCCTGGTACTTGCTGCAGTTTCTCTTCCAGTGGCCATGTTCATGACAAAAGAAGCACTCAGTGTCTTCTACAGGTCCAGCCTTTTGCTTGGGTGCAGACTTAGGGATCGTATCCTTAGCCTTGCCCTTCTTCTTCCAAGAAGTACCCTTTTTCTTGAAGCTAGGCTTGTTCTGCACAGCCATCACATGGCTATGCCCTGCACACTTCTTCATGTCACTTTCTGCTGTTTTAAGCATCCCACATAATTCATTAAGGCCCTTCTCCACCCCATGCATATGGTAGTTCGAAATGAACTGCCCATAGCTGGATGGAAGAGACGCCAAAATGAAGTCAGTGGCCAACTCTTGGCCTAGTGGAAAACCAAGCTTTTCCAAAGTCTGACTGTAACCAACCATTTTGATCACATGGGGGCCTACAGCTGCTCCCTCTGCTAGCTTGCATTCGACAAAGGACTTGGCAACATTGTACCTCTCGGTCCTTGCCTGATCTTGGAACATGTCCTTAAGCGCAACGATCATATCGTACGCATCCTGATTCTCAAACTTCTTTTGAAGTTCAGGTTCCATGCATGCAAGCATAAGACAGCTAACCTCAAGAGAATCATCACATGCTCTCTTGTAGGCATTCTTTAGGGCAGCAGATGCATTGTCAGCAGGTTCATCGGGGATTGAGGTATCCAGAACCGTTTCCTTTTTATCAGACCTGAGAACAATTCTCAGGTTACGGACCCAGTCTGAATAGTTTGTTCCATTAAGTTTATCTTTGTCAAGAATCGAACGCAAAGAAAAAGGTGATTCAGTGTTCGGTGCCATTGATCTACAATAGGAAACATGCAAAATACTAAGCCATGTAACCAAGAAAGAGTAAAACATATTAAACAATTTAATAGCATATACTCCCACTTAAATCAATATCCCTCTATTGATACTAAGTGATTCAAGATCCACAATTAACAAGTCGACTAGTGAGCTTTAGCATCACTGCTAGAAGACAAGGTAAATCGGTAAGAAACACTTGCTAATCATATCACATATGACTCGTGTTGTTGGGTGACATCTCTATGTCATAACTAGACGCCCAACCTTTATGCCCCAAGGTCCTTAAATGTTAAGATGACCTTGTCAAGTTCACCAACCCTTATGCGTGTAGGTATCCGATACAAACCCATCCAGCCAAGGAAAACCGCGACACCCTAATTTCATAGGCCCACCAACGATTGTACATGTCATAGGATGGTGCAAGGTTTGGTTGGGAGGGCATGGTTTAACTTAAACTTTGTGAGGGATCGTTCTACTTCTATCATCTAAGCATGCATAGTAGTAAAACGCACAAGAATAACTTTCACATAGATGTGACACAGTATGGCCCATTTTCTCATGGTGATCTCCATCGCCATAGAACCTGCCCACCATGATGATCTCCATCTTCATGTTCCATGTGAGCCATCCCACAAGTGATGAGTCCTCCAAGAACTAATACAAGCTATTACTCCTAACAGCTAGTAATCAAAATTACGTAGTATTGGGATCATCACAAGTTGGCACGCAGGCCATTACAATAAACGATAACACATATGGCTCCAGCCGTGTTGCCCTACTCACGACACGCAGGTCATGCTAATTTTCATACATGCATCACATACATATATGGGCCATACTGATCACATACATCCTGCAAAAACAAGTTATGCATAGAATCGCATTCTACCGGATCATGTGACATCGCAGCACCTAGTTACCTTAACGAGATACAAAAAGGGGCTACGATTAAGGGGGGTCTAGGGGGTCTCCCCCTGCGGGGTTCGAAGGGGCAGCGCCCCTCGCGGTATCTTCGCGTGATACAACAAGATTTATGTGTCACTGTCTACCCCGATGGCGGAAACCGACCGGTAGGGGTAAGTCGTTCGACAACCTCAGAATTACGATCACAGAAAACAAGATCATAGATCAATCCTAAACCACCGCCATATAAACGATCACATCATTCATATCAATATGCATATCACCATATGCAACCATCCCAAACCTATAACTGAATACCATCGGCTCTGATACCACTGTAGGGAAACGGGTAGGCTACACTAGCGCAAATCAAAATTTTCTACCGCGTATACCAGGATTACTGTTGTCATAGATCACGGGATTACCACTAGACGCGTAGTTGCGGAATTGATGAAGCGCGTCGAGGCAGTGCAGACATTCCACGTCTCCTCCTTTTCCTCGTCCCACGAGCAGCTCCCCTTGCACGGCTCGTCCAAGCGCTACAGATGCAGCGCCTCCGAGGTATCCACACGTACAGGGTGGAAGCGTCAGACGTCGTACTGCTAGGTCCGCGCGTGCAACACAGGCGTGAGGAGTGGCGGCTGGGAATGATCTCAGGTCTAAGGTCTCCCCCTTGTCAGCTCGCCCTACCCTCTCTTATATAGGCGTCCCTAGTGGGCTTCTACATTAGCAGCCCATTAGTACCCTAAGCCTGGTCTAATTCGGATCCAATCCTCATTAGGCTTCCAGCCCCTTAAGTGTGTGACCCTATAGGTTCATATGCGTATAGACATGACACGAATACACTTATTCTGTCAATAGTTGGTAGCGGCCTCTAGCAAGACGTGCCAACTCCTAAACGCATACAAAGATCATATCGGACGAACCATCACAAGGTTTAGTACATGTTTTTCCCTTTGCCTCACGATATTTGGTCTAGCTCCAAGCTGACCTCCCTTTCTCGATACCGTGATTTGGAATCCCTTTACTAGGTTAACTCTTAACCATAGGTAGCACGGCCATGCATTTCTAGATCCGATCACTCGAGGGGCCCAGAGATATCTCTCTCAAGTAGAGAGGGGCAAATCCCATCTTGATTTACCATGCCTTGCAGCATGCTTCAGGACAAACCTGAAAGCTACCTTTATAACTACCCTGTTACAGTGCAGCGTTTGATAGCCCCAAAGTAGGTCGATCCACATCTCAAGTACATGCGACAATCTCAGGTCTAAGGACAAAACGTACACGATGTGTACAGAGAGAGCTACAACTAATTACCAGTCTCAGGTTGGGTCAATCCAACCCCATGTTCATAACATCTGTCCACATCATTGGTTTGACATCTCCATGTCTATGACTTGCGAAACATAGTCATCAACCAATCGATGTGCTAGTCCAATATTCATGTGTGTCCTCACATGAACTCCGACTAGGGACAACTCTTAAATAACCATACAAGTAAAGAGTTTCACAAACAATTCACATAATTGCCAATCAATACAAGTTGCCTGATATGGATATTCAAGGAACATTACAATAACTCATGGATACATATGAAATATAATCATCTCTATGATTGCCTCTAGGGCATATTTCCTTCACTTTGCAAATCTTTATGTCACCATCTTAGACACTCTCTCGAATAGCGTGAAAACGTAGCTTGATGTGCTTCAGCTCTTGTGTGACCTTGGTTCTTGCGCATTGGCTATGGCGCCCATGTTATCACAGTAGATAGACATTGGGTCTAGTGCACTTGGAACCACACCGAGCTCTGTAATGAACTCCTTCATCAATATTGCCTCTTGTGAAGCCTCCGAAGCAGCTATGTATTCCGATTCAGTTGAAGATCTCGCCACAATGCTTTGCTTTGCACTCCTCCAGCTAACTGCTACACCATTCAAAGTAAATACGTATCCATATTGAGATTTAGAATCATCCGGTTCGGTGTTCCAACTAGCATCGGTGTAACCATTAACAACGAGTTGTTCATCACCTCCATAAGAAAGAACCATATCCTTAGTTCTTCTCAAGTACTTAAGGATGTTTTTGACCACTGTCCAATGATCCACTCCTGGATCACTTTGATATCTGCTAGTCAAACTAACAGCATATGCAATGTCGGGTCTAGTACATAGCATGGCATACATAAGAGATCCTATGGCTAAGGCATAGGGAGTCTTACTCATCCTTTCTCTATCTTCTGCCGTTGCAGGACTTTGAGTTTTACTCAAGGTCGTATTGGGCAACATGGGCAAGAACCCTTTCTTGCTATCTTCCATTCCAAACCTCTTTAGAACTTTGTCCAAATATGTACTCTGTGACAATGATATTAGGCGTCTCGATCTATCTCTATAAATCTTTATACCTAATATGTAAGCTGCTTCGCCAAGATCTTTCATTGAAAAACTATTATTCAAATAATCCTTGACACTATTAAGAAGGTCTACATCATTCCCAATCAACAATATGTCATCTACATATAGTATTAAGAATGCTACAGAGCTCCCACTCACTTTCTTGTAAATACAAGCTTCTCCATAAGTTTGTATAAAACCAAAGCTTTTGATTACCTTATCAAAACGTCGATTCCAACTCCGGGATGCTTGCTTCAATCCATAAACGGGAAGTTTGCATACCTTGTTAGTATCTTTAGGATCGACAAAACCTTTGGGTTGTACCATATACAACTCTTCATCAATGTCTCCATTGAGGAACGCTGTTTTGACATCCATCAGCCATATCTCATAATCATAATATGCAGCGATTGCTAACAAAATCCTCACAGATTTTAGCTTCGCTACCGGTGAGAAAGTCTCATCGTAGTCAACTCCTTGAATTTGTCGAAACCCTTTTGTGACAAGTCGAGCTTTATAGATAGTAACATTACCATCAGCATTTGTTTTCTTCTTGAAAATCCATTTGTTCTCGGTAGCCTTCCGGCCATCTGGTAAGTCCACCAAAGTCCATACTTTGTTTTCATACATGGATCCAATTTTGGATTTCATGGCTTCTTGCCATTTATTGGAATCTGGGCTCATCATCGCTTCCTCATATGTCGCAGGGTCATCGGTGTTGTCCACCAACATGACACTCATAACGGGATCATACCAATCAGGAGTGGTACGAGTTCTCGTTGACCTGCGAGGTTCCGTAGTAACTTTGACCGAAGTTTCATGATCAACATCATTAGCTTCCTCTCTTATTGGTGTAGGTGCCATAGGAACTACTTCCGGTGCTGCGCTACTTGCAAGTTCGAGAGTAGGTTCAACAACCTCGTCGAGTTCTACCTTCCTTCCAGTCTCTTCTTTCGAGAGAGACTCCTTCTCTAGAAAGGATCCATTCTTGGCAACGAAGATTTTGCCCTCGGATCTATGATAGAAGATGTACCCAATAGTTTACTTCGGGTATTCTATGAAGACGCATTTTTCCTCTTTGGGTTCAAGCTTGTCGGGCTGTAACTTCTTTACATAAGCTTCGCAACCCCAAACTTTAAGGAACGACAATTTAGGCTTCTTCCCAAACCATAATTCATACGGTGTCGTTTCAACGGATTTAGATGGTGCCCTATTTAAAGTGAATGCGGCTGTTTCTGATGCATAACCCCAAAACGATAGCGGTAAATCTGTAAGTGACATCATAGAACGAACCATATCTAAGAGAGTTCGATTACGACGTTCGGACACACCATTACGTTGTGGTGTTCCCGGCGGTGTCAATTGTGAAAGTATTCCGCATTTCTTCAAATGCTCGCCAAACTCGTAACTTAGATATTCACCTCCACGATCAGATTGTAAAAATTTAATCTTCTTGTTACGCTGATTCTCTACCTCACTTTGAAATTCCTTAAACTTCTCGAAAGTTTCGGACTTATGTTTCATAAAATAGATATACCCATATCTACTCAAATCATCCATGAAGGTAAGAACATAACGATAACCACCGCACGATGGTACACTCATTGGGCCACACACATCAGTATGTAGGATTTCCAATAAGTCCGTAGCTCGTTCCATCATACCAGAAAATGGAGTCATAGTCATTTTACCCATCAGACATGATTTGCATCTTTCAAGTGATTCAAAATAAAGTGATTCAAGAAGTCCATCGGAATGGAGTTTCTTCATACGCTTCACTCCAATACGAACAAGACGACAGTGCCACATATAGGTCGAGTTATCGCTCAATTTCAAACGTTTAGCTTCAATGTTATTAATGTGTGTATTTCCACAATCGACATTCAATAAGAATAGACCATCTATCAAAGGTGCATGTGCATAAAACATATTACTAATATAAATTGAATAGCCATTATTCTCGAACTTAAACAAGTAACCGTCTCGCAATAAACATGATCCGGATATAATGTTCATGCTCAACGCAGGCACCAAATAATAATAATTTAAGTATAAAACTAATCCCGATGGTAGATGAAGAGGTAGCGTGGCGACCGCGATCACATCAACCTTTGATCCATTTCCAACGCGCATCGTCACCTCGTTCTTCGCTAGCTTCCGTCTATTCTGCAGCACCTGTTTTGAGTTACAAATATGAGCAACCAAACCAGTATCAAATACCCAGGCACTACTACGAGTACTAGTGAGATACACATCAATAATATGTATATCAGATATACCTCTCTTCTTGATGTTGTCGTTCTTCAAATCCGCCAAGTACTTAGGGCAATTCCGCTTCCAGTGACCTTCTCCCTTGCAATAAAAGCACTCAGTATCAGGCTTAGGCCTAGCCTTGGTCTTCTTTGCTGGCGTGGTAAATTTCTTACCGCCCTTCTTAAAGTTTCCCTTTTTCTTAGACTTGCCTTGCTTCTTGAATTTGGTGGTCTTATTGACCATCAACATTTGGTGCTCTTTCTTGATCTCCACTTCCGCAGATTTTAACATGGAGAAGAGTTCAGGCAACGACATGTCCATGTTTTGCATATTGTAGTTCATCACAAAGTTCTTGTAACTTGGTGGTAGTGATTGGAGGACACAGTGAATCTCCAAAGCATTAGGAATCACTATACCCAAGATTTGAAGCTTGCTTGCGTGCCCAGACATCTTAAGCACGTGCTCACTGACAGAGCTGCCCTCTTCCATCTTGCAGTTAAATAACTTTTCAGAAGCCTCATAACTCTCAACTGTCGCGTGAGCCTCAAATATCATTTTGAGTTCACGGACAATATCATGTGGGTCATGGTTCTCAAACCTTTTCTGAAGATCCGATTCCAAACCATACAAGATAGCACACTGAATTGTGGAGTACTGATTCTTTCGAGCGAGGAAAACATTCTTTACCTCATCGGTAGCATCAGCTGCAGGTGGGTCACCCAGCGGTGCATCCAGCACATAGGTCAAATTACCAGCATTGAGAATAATCATCAAATTGCAGAACCAATCCGCGAAGTTGCTTCCATTGTTTTTCAACTTTTCTTTCTCTAGGATCGCATTAAAATTGATGGTAGAGGCCGCCATTGATCTACAACATATTTGCAATAGTTTAGACTAAGATTATGACAAAGTAAGTTCTAATTAATAGTTAAATTAATCTAAGTGAACTCCCACTCAAAACAATATCCCTCACATTGTTTTAGTGATCACACGAACCAAATCCACCACATCAAAACCGATCATCACAAGAGTTGATGTAGCTTCAATGGCGAACAATCAACATGTTCATCATATCTACTATATGACTCATGCTTTACCTTTTGGTGATCCGTGTTCCGAGACCATGTCGGTACATGCTAGGCTCATCAAGATTAAACCTTAGCTTTCGCACGAGAAAATATGGCTTGCTCATGTTGTATACACTCGCAGAATCTAACACACCCGATCATCACATGGTGCTTCAAAACAATGAGCTTTAGCAACGGTGCTTACTAAGGATGAACACTTTATAACTTGAATTTTTTTGCTTGAGGGATCATCTTATAATGCTATCGTCGTAAACTAAGCAATACAAGATGCATAAAAGGATTAACATCACATGCAATTCATAATATGTGATATGATATGGCCTTTCTTCTTGTGCTTCCGATCTCCATCTTCAAGCACGAACATGATCTCCATCATCACCGGTATGGCGTCAAGGTCAATGGCGCCGCTTCATGGTTGTCGTCCACCAGTATCAACTATTACAACTACTTTGAATAGACACGCAGGTCTTAACGGAATTAAAAGACAACCATATGGCTCCTGCCGGTTTCCGACTTACAATAAGGAACATTGCATATATCATATATAATCAAAATCATGGCCATATCACATCACAGCACACCCCTGCAAAGTAAAGTTAGATGCCTCTAATTTTCTTTGCATGTTTTACGTGCTTTGGGGCTTTCCATAAGTGTCGTTCTAACTTACGAACAAGAACCACAATGTTAATACTAGTATTGTCAATCACCTGTTGTAAATTGGATCTTAACTATGTTGGGAGAAACAGGCACCCACAAAGCCACTTATGCAATACAAGTTGCATGTCAAGCATGGAGTAAGTCTCATGAACGATGTCATGTAAGGTTAGCCCGGGCCTCTTCATCCCACTATCCCGCAAGATGCAAAGTACACAATAAGCAATCGACAACAAAAGCATCAACGCCCACAATGACCATTGTATTCTACGCGTGCAACAGATCTACATATAGACACGGCTCTGATATCACTGTAGGGGTTCGTAGCATGGAAAACAAAAAAATTCTATCGCATGCATACAAACAAGCCAAGATCTATCTACTATATTGTAGCAACGAGTCGATAGAAGAACTCACCCTCGAAGATTCCAAAGCGGTTAACGAGAGCAGATTCTCGTGGGTGATGTGGTCGTATACTTGCCGATCTCAAGATCACGTAGACGATCCTTCCGGCGCTGCGTTCTGGCAGCGCTTCCGCAGTCGGTCACATGTTCGGTACTTGATGAAGACCTTCCTCTCCCTTGTTTCAGCAGGCAGCGGAGGTTGTAGTTCTCCCCTCGCGATTCCGACAGCACGACGGCGTGGTGTCGGAAGTAGAGGGATGATCCCGCAGGGCTTCGCCTAAGCCGGTGCGAGTTATGGTGGATCTAGGGTTTCCCGATGATCTAGGGTTTATAAGACCGGGAGGAGGAGGAGGTGTCGGCGGCTAGGGCGGCGGCGATGAGGCGGCGACGACGCGAGGCGGCGGCGCGATGGCGGCGGCTGGCGGCGGTGCGGCGGCGGTGGCGACGCAAGTGGAGGGTTTGCTTGGTTGTGTTTGGGGCAGCCATCCCCCTCTATTTATGAGAGGGGAGGCAGCCTTGGGAGGGGAGGGTTTGAATCCAAACCCAAATCCAAGTTGGATTGAAAGAAGGACTCTTTCCTTCTTCCACTAGGAAACCATTGTTCCAGTTTGACTTTTCAAACCTTCCGTTTGACTTTCAATTTAGAGCTTTAATTCTCTCTTGCAAATTCCCAAACCAAGTGACCTAGGATATGATACAATCATTCCACTTACCCATGACACATTCATTTCCATTCCCCTTCCGGTCCTTTGAACCTTCTAGAACATCAGAATCTTTCCCGAACTCCGAAATCGGACTTTCTTTATATGAATCTTATTCTCCGGACCATTACGGATCTCCTCGTGATATCCCGGATCCCATCCGAGACTCTGAACAACATTCTGTATCCCTACTTACATTCCATATCTACTAAACAACATCGAATTCTTAAGTGTGTCTCCCTACGGTTCGTGAATTATGCGAACATGACCGAGACACTTCTCCGATCAATAACCAATAGAGGAATTTGGAAATTCATAAGGCTCCCACATATTTCAACGATTACTTTGCGATCGAATGAACCACTTACATACGATACCAATTTCCCTTTGTCTTGCGATAGTTTACTTATCCGAGGTTTTGATCGTCGGTATCTCTGCATACCTAGTTCAACCTCGTTACCGACAAGTACTCTTTTCTCATTCCCGTGATATGTGATCCCTTGTGATAAAGTCACATGCTTGCAAGACAATTGGATGACATTCCACCGAGAGGGCCTAGAGTATATCTATCCGTCATATGGATGGACAAATCCCACTCTTGATCCATGTGCCTCAACACATACTTTTCCGAACACTCAATGCCACCTTTATAGCCACCCAGTTATGGTGTGGTGTTTGATGTCATCAAAGCATCCTTCCGGTGATGGTGATTAGCATGATCTCATGGTCGAAGGAATTTAGGTTACTATGTATCAGAAAGCTTATAGCAAACGGACTATTGAAATGACTTGATCTTTATGCTACGCTTATCTATAGGAGTATATCCATCATACCATTCTCCTAATGATATGCTCTTGTTGTTAATAACATCTCAATGTTCATGATCGAGAAACCACAATCATCTATTAACCAAAAAGCTAGTATTACAAAGAGGCTTTACTAGGGACTCTAATTTAGTTTACAAATCACAGAAGTATTAATGTTTCCGGTTAATACTATTATAGCATGAATGTAAACATTTATCATAAACACAAAGATATCATAATAACCACTTTTATTATTGCCTCTAGGGCATATCTCCAACAGTTTGGTCTTATATACCCATCTACTGCCCATAGGTTTGGCTCCTTCAGGAATTTTTACCAAGTCACATACATCATTAATGCTCATGGACTTCATTTCATCTTTCATAGCATCAAGTCATTTTGATGAATGATCACTTTGTATGGCTTCCTTAAATGGGTCTATACCCTACATCATAGACGAGGTGGTCGGTGAACCTGATGACCACTGAGTCATCGATGGCGGTGCCGCGATCGTTGTCAAAGATGGTGAGAGAGCCTGTGTCGTCCATGAAGCCGACGACCAGGGACTAGAGGAAGGGGATGGTCTGGGCACCGTGGAGTCTGAGGTTGCTATTGACGCGACGATCCATGATGGAGTCCTTGTACTTGCTGGTAGTGCTCCACCCGGCCAAGGGCACCACCTTGCCCCGTGTGAGCAACAAGAAAGTCGTCGAGTGCCGCCCTCTTGATTTCGTCTTCCACCCTCACAGCATGCATGTGGTGCCGTGTTCGGCGACGCGGGAGGAAGAGGCAGCGTGGCCGGCGAGCGTGGATGTGTGGGCTCCTGGTTCATTGATGGAGTGGCGTGTGAAGCTTTCAGGAGGAGGTTAAACGGGTTTTGGAAAAAACGTTGACTAGTCATTGAAAGCATGTGATAAGGGTAGATGAAAAAGGTCTTGTAGAAATTCTGTTTGAGTCATTTCATGAACTGCATGCCATGTCTATCTTCTTGGCATATGTGACTAAATGTGGACCTTTCTGGTGTAGACAATTAGGCCTTTCACAATGGGTGTATCTTAGCTCTATATCCTAGGCAATTTGCTTATGTGGCACCATAGTTAATGAAAAAAGAGAGTGATGTTGTATCTTAGCTAAGCTACACCTCTTGCATGCAACCATAGGCAAAAAAAACATGGCTAGTCCAATCACACACATGCATGAGCACAAAATCATTAAATACAACATCTCTAAGAAACCACATCTAAGATACCCCCATTGTCATAGTTGTTTCTTAAGTTTTAATTTCTTTTATGAAAACGTGATAAGATACACCCCACTAAAAAAAGCCTTATCCATCCACAAGTCAGTCCAGAATTAAGCTGACCTTCAGTCCCACGCTCATTGCTTTGCTATAATAATTTAAAAATTGAAAGATGTGCTTTCCACCAGAAAGAGCCTTCTAAATGGGCGGGCCACATGGTGATGCCCGCGCGGAAGCTGTGTCCAAGAAATTATTTTAAGATGAAAAGTAAACAGCGGCCAATCATGGCCCTAATTAAATGACAATGGATATTCAATAGTACTAGTGTCGACACTGCTCCTGACTGACGACAGATCATGCCATATAAATTGAGGAGCATAGTATCACTATTCACTACCTAGCATAGCAAAAGAAAAAGAAAAGGAAAAAAAAAAAAGCAAATCGCGGGCTCGATCGGAGCGACAATATATGAACATGGACAAAAGCAGCGGCTTCCATATGAGCGGTGGCGATGGCGAAAGCAGTTACGCCGCCAACTCCAAGGTTCAGGTTTGTGGATTTGCTTTGGGTACTGTTTAGTGTTTAGTGATGAACCTTGGAGTTGATGATGCATGGATGGGTCGTCGATGATAACCATTTCCTATAGGAGAAGACCATACTGGAGTCGAGGCCACTGCTTCACGATGCGGTGGAGGCAGCGCACGCGTTAGCGTTGCTCTCCTCCGGCGCGACGCTGGTGGTGGCTGACCTCGGCTGCTCCTCGGGGCTCAACACGCTCCTGGTGGTGTCGGAGGTGCTCGGGGCGCTCGCCGGCCGCCGCCGCCGCTGCCAGGTCCAGTTCTTCCTCAACGACCTCCCTAGCAACGACTTCAACCAGGTTTTCCGCTCCCTGGAACTCTTCAACGACAACAATAACAACAGGAAAGGGGAAAAGGCGCCTCCGTACTACGTCGCCGGCGTGCCGGGGTCCTTCTACACGAGGCTCTTCCCTGACCGCTCCGTCCACCTCTTCTACTCCTCCTTCTGCCTCATGATACGCTCCAAGGTACCCGAGGGGGTCGGGAGCCTGAACCAGGGCAACATATACCTGTGGGAGACCACGCCGGCGCCGGTGGTGGAGCTGTACCAGGAGCAGTTCCGGGAGGACTTGTCGCAGTTCCTCAGGCTACGCCACTCCGAGCTGGTGGCCAGCGGCCGCATGGTTCTCACGTTCGTGGGCAGGAAGGACGCTCACGTGCTGCGCGGCGAGATGTGTTGCTTCTGGGGCCTCCTCTCCCAGGCTCTCCAGGCTCTAGTTCATCAGGTATTCCCCCGTTTCAAAATATAAAATATTTTACTTTTGAGAAATAAATGTATCTAGATTTTTTTTTAGTATGTAGGTTCATTACAAACAGAGAGAGAGTAGTACGCTATGTTTTTTCTTTCATTCATTCAGGTCACCCTGATGCATTTATTTGATCTAGTATGTAGGGAAAAAATCCATCTTTTGTGTCGAGGGGCCAAATCAATATTATTTGATTCATCATGATGTATATTTATACATTTTGGTATCGAATATTGAACTGCAGGGCCGTGTGGAGAAGGAGAAGCTGGATTCCTTCAACCTGCCCTTGTACACGCCTTCCATCGCCGAAGTGGAGGCGGCAATCGAGGAGAGCCAACTGTTCGACATCAACCACATCCGGCTCTCGGAGCATGGTTGGGACGACTTGGACGGCGATGTGGTGCTCGACACCGTCCAGAGCGGCGTGAAGGTCGCGCGGAACGTGAGGCCCGTGATGGGGCCTATTCTTGCGCGCCATTTCGGAGAGGGTATACTCGACGATCTCTTCGAGACGTTTGCGCAGAATGTGGCCAAGCACCTCGAGAGAGTCGTGACCCAGGAGGTGGACACCAAGTACGCCGTCGTCCTCCTCTCCTTGACGGCAAGGTGCGCTGTGATGCCAGACATTGTCACGTCCGTTTAGTTTATACTTTGAGTTAACTGATGGGGTGACATCTTTCCGGATGTGTGTATACGTTTGAGGATATGACGTGTGATATTTGTTATCCAACATGGATGACAACGTGGTCTACGGATCGGACCTTCTTTCCTTAAGGGTTATGCGGATTCTTTAAGTTGCTTATATTTTGTCTTTTCCTTTAGTTTTGTGTTTGGACTTGTTGCCACCATGTGCATCCGAATTATGCAAGGAAGAGCAAAGTTTGTTTTTCCGTTGTAAACTTTTCAATTGGCTCATAGTTACCCCCTAAACTTTGCTTGACTCACTAAACTCCCCTAAACTACTAATAATTGTCCATTTAACCCCCTCATCCGGTTCAAAAGGACAGGTCAAGATCCAAGTTAAGGTGGTTAAATGGACCATTATTAGTGATAGTTCAGTGGACCAAGTAAAGTTTGGGGGTGGGGAGGGGGATCTGTGTAAAGTGAAAAGTTTAGAGGTGAAAACGGACTTTCTTCTGCAGAGAACGAGTGTAATGCTTAAACCATTTAAGTAATAAAACGTCTTCTATAACAACAAATGTAGTACCAAAGAGGTTACAACGAGATTAATTAAGATATATAATAGAGTTGAGAACTTTAGCACAACGGTCCTTCAAGGTTCAATCAATGTGTGACCTGTGTGCCATCTCTAATCTAGTTGCTTGGAATATTAATTATTTTTAGTAGAGGTTAAGTAATGAAAAAAATACATGCGCTAGTAGATATTAGGGGATATTAAAATTGGGACAAGAGTGAGCTCTCTCACAACCTCAGTGATTCTGGTTGTCTGATTCCGTCATGGTCATGTCTAGCCATAGGACTTGCTTCC
This sequence comes from Avena sativa, assembly GCA_916181665.1. NCBI lineage: Eukaryota > Viridiplantae > Streptophyta > Magnoliopsida > Poales > Poaceae > Avena > Avena sativa. The sequence goes on from OV702299.1 coordinate 525,804,509, forward strand.
GTTCCCGCACTGGACCAAGTATCCCTTAGGAGTAGCTACTGTGCATGTGGAAATAGCCTGATCTATTGGTCCCAAAATTATCTTCTAAAGCCCCCTAAGCGGTACTCTGTTATAATAACCTACCCTTCACTAGTACAGAACGGCCCATTGGTCCCGGTTGATAAGGGGCTTTAGTCCCGGTTACCCAACCGGGACGGGGCAATCGGGACTAAAGCCCGAACCTTTAGTCCCGGTTGCCCCACCAACCGGGACAAAAGAGCGTACACGCGGCCGCTGCTCCGTGCGAGGGGGGGGAGCAACCGTCCCGGTTCGTAATACGAACCGGGACAAATAAGCTTCTGCCGCGGCAGAGATTTGACACATTTCTCTGCCGCGGCAGAGAATTCATTTTGAAAACTTTTGTTGCCGCGGCAGCATTTTGGCCACTTTTTGTGCCGCGGCAGAGAATTCGTTTATGTTGTTTTATTGTTTATTTAGTGTTTTGCACTCATCAATGAGGGAACCATTATATTACACAAGATCATCATGACAATATTATATTCGATACACGGGTCGAGTTCATGCACTACATACAAAAGTTGCTCTTTATACAATCTCTATTGTCTATACACAGCCGAATAGTATTCTCCTTTTGGGTTTAAGACTTCTGTATCCAAGAATCCCGCTAATTCCTCCTGAATTGCTCGTACGCGATCCTTTGGCAGAAGACCGTCCCGTAGACGTTCGATCTGATTTAAAAAAGGAGTCGGCCTATATGAATGAAACTAAACACAATTTGATTGTAATTAAAAACTATAGAAATTGTTTACGTACGTGGAGTTGCTCTAAATTTCTACCCTTCTCATCGCACGTCTGCCGGATGAACTCGCAAACATAGTATCCACATAGATTGTTACCTGGTCTCTGCGTCAGGCACTTTACAAGAACATAGTTCAATCAAAATAATAATAAAGCATGATAATAACTGTATCAAAACTAGAATCAAAGAGATGCGCAGATATAGCTAGTGGTGCTTACATCTAGTGCTTGAAATGTAAGCTCCACTTTCCAAACACACCTAGCCTTGTTGGTGAACCGTTTCCAAGCGTTGTCCGGCGAAGAAAACGAATAAAATAAGTTATTAATTACTTGATATCATAAAATTCATGAACGTTGCCGATATAGTGTCGTAATGATTAGAATTACCGCTGGAGAAGCATCTGCATGTCCTTCCACTGCTCAAGGGGTTTATGTTTCGAGTCCATGACTAGTACACGCCCTTTGTCAAGTTGAATGATTAACAGAATATAGTGGAAGCTGCGAATGCATAACTAATCAATTATATACTTAACATCGAGTAAGCGAAATAGAAAGTGTATACAAGAAAATAACACTCACTCGAAGTTGTAAGGAAAAAATATTTCCCTTTTGGTTTCTTGAAACCTTAACTCGTGTACTATATTATTCTCCGTATCCTGGGAGCTTGTTTTGAGATTAGCTTGATGAACCCAATATGGGTCAATGAAGCCAATGTCATAGATTTGTCCTCTGCTGCATTCGAGAATCTTCATTCTGCATATTACAATATGATTATATACATGCAATAAACAAGGTGAGATAACTGGAGACTAAATTAATTACAGAATTAGTACTTACAGACAATAGGCACTGATGATCGATTTGTCCAAGGCGTCTTGATTCAATAATTGAAATAGTTCATCAAATTCAATGGATATCATGTCATCCTTTTCTTTCCCATGATGCTTTTTTGTAACCCTCAGCACTATCCAGTTAGCCCCGGCCTTTGTGGCATGAATGTACCAGTTATGCAATCTTCGCATTTTTGTTGGAAGATTATTTACCTCAGGTTTGACGAGAGGTTTGCCGTACTGGTATTTGTATGCTACTTCAATCACGGGGAAGTACTCTAACTGGGATAAGTACTGGGCAATACTCATACCTTGAGCAGCGGCAGCTTCTCCGTATTCTGCAACTACCTCTGGATCATACTGCTCTTCGGCCCCATATTTGCTCGACCCCACATTGGTATGGGAAATCATGTTGAGAGGGGCGCAAGACTGTTTTGCTTGTTCTCCGAGCTGGGCAACAGATTTCTCGCTTGCATTAGTACTGCTCTTCGAGGCTTGTTGTGTCGCATGTGACTTGAGAATAGAACGCTCATAGTCTGATGACAGCTTTGGCTCGGGTTGATGAAGAGCCTTTAGCATTTTCAACACTCTGGCTTTTTCTTCTTTGGTGCTGGGGAACTCTGGCTCTTTCGGCCGCCTCAGCTTAGCGAAAAACGCTGTCGTTTCCGCATCAACGATCGCCGCAGTCTCCTCTTCAGTACAGTCATAAGCTCTCTTGGGAGGAACCTTTGGTACTTTTGGAAGAGGCTCTTGTTTACGTTTCGGCGATCGCTTACCACGACACAGAGTAGCGGTACGCTTACGCTTTTTATCCTGAGGCGCCGGCGATGGCTCCCGCGGCGATGGCTGCGTTGGAGATTGGTGAGGCGACGGAGCCGGGTGAGGCGACGAAGACGGCTGCTGCAGCGGCGACAACTTCGCTGGAGACGGGTGAGGCGGCGGAGAAGATGGCCTTGGCGTGTGATTTCGAAGCACGATACATTCCTTTGGCCATAGAATGGTGACGTTTTTTGCGTCTCCCAGTTCAGTCACATCCCCTTCACCTGCAGGGTAGTCAAGCTTCAAAACTTCAAAGGTGGGCATGATTTCATCCACCCCGACAACAGCGTAGCCCTCTGGAACCGGACGACAGTGGTAAGTTGGTGTGGGTCCAATTGGTAAGGCATAGCCGACCGCCACCTTCATTGATATGTTCATAACTTTGACATGTAGCTCGCAGTGTGTCATCTCTGTGATATCATCCACTGGGTAGCCAACAAGAGCCATCGTCGCCATTGTCATCACCCGGGACCTCGGTGGAAGCCACACTGCTTTTTCGATTATTCGATAGGCCGGTAGCATTGAATGCAGTGTGCTGCTGAGATGGGACGGTAGTACTTTGCTCTTTAAGTGCGTTAATTTCATCTTGTTGTTGCTTTATTCGTTCTTCAATTATACGCATTCGCTCTTTCTGAATATCTGCTTCAACTTCCGCCCTGTCCTTTCTCCTCTGACGGCTTCTATCAGGATATTTCTTCCTTTCTTCGGGAAACCCAGTCCATGCGAGAGGAAGAAGATACAGTTGACTTCTCTGTCCCATTCCAAATCTCATGGCTAACGCGTAATATACGGCGGTAGAATCACTGATGTCAGGGGTTATTAAGTCCCTACTTGATCATCATTGTTGCAATTAGAACTCTAAGTTCTATTGCTCTATCATATCATCACTTAGTATGATATCTATAATTTCTTTATTTGTGAAAATAATATTTTCTTTCTTTTATAGCATATATGATAACACACATTTTGCAAATACTTTGATAAGAACTCTTCAAAGGACATGAGCAAGTGATGAACTTGCCTTGTGATGGCAAGGTAGTGAAGTCTGATGCTTGCACTGGACCTTGAGCTTCTAGTTCTACAAAAACATCATTATTGCCCGATAAGGACAATATTTAAAGAAGCAAAATAATTATACAAGTAATGTAATGCATTATTTAATTTTATATGCATTTACCCCCAAAAGTTCCCTTTTGAGTAATAAAGGATTTATAAATATTACTTTTTAATATTTATAACATATATTGAGTTACTTTACTTTATTTCACTTTTATTGATTTAATAATTCTTTTAGGAATTATTAATTATACATTAAAAATGGTGATTAAATATTTATTTAGTATTTTTCTAAAATACTACAATATTAATACGTAATGAAAGTGAATTTTAATTAATTTTATCATCCTTCAATAATTTTGTAAAATTCCATGGAAAAATGTCGAACCCCCCGGGTTTTTTTAGGTCGGGAGGCTTTAAGTAGGCGAAGAGGGAGGCCGATGGGGTGCCCAAGGTGGCCACACCCCTACCAGGCATGGCCTGGCCTGCCCCGCACGGCCAGGGGGTGTGGGACCCTCATGGCCCACATCTGCCTCGTCTTCTGGCTCTATGAGTCTTCTGGTAAAATCGGATTTTTGGCATATTTCCCGGGATTTTTCCTGAAAGTTGATTTTCTGCACAAAAACTAGACACCAAGGCAATTCTGCTGAAAACAGCGTCAATCTGTGTTACTTGTATCCAAATCACACAAGTTTAGAGAAGAAACAATAGCAAAAGTGTTCGAGAAAGTAGATACGTTTTGGACGTATCAATGGTCGCTGTAAATCGGCCTGGAATCCTGAAACTGTGGACAATAGGTGATGAATACAACCATAAAACACGAAAATGATGAGTTTATTGTCATATCTCTCAAACACATATCGGGTCTTATGGTCCACGCATATCACCTTGGAACCCCCAAACTACGGGCAATAGCACATGAAAATGGCCATAAGATGTGAAAACAATGAGTTTTTGTCATAACTCTCAAACATGTATCGGGAGTTATGGTCGTTGTAAATAGCCCTGGAACCCGAGTCGGTGTGATGCAGGTGGTGTTGACAAGCTCAGCACCACGAGTGTTTGGTCATAACTCGCAAAACATGTATCGGGTCTTACAGTCGTTGTAAATAGCCCTATAACCCCAAAACTGTGGGCAATAGCTCATGAAAATGGACATAAAACACGAAAATGATGAGTGTTTGATCATAAGTCACAAAACATATATCGGTCTTATAGTCATTATAAATAGCCTTGGAACCCAAAAAAATATGGTCAATAGCTCATGAAAACGACCATAAAACACAAAAACGATGAGTTTTTGTTGCAACTCCCAAACATGTATCGGGTCTTACGGTCATTGTAAATCGCCTTGGAACCCAAAACTGTGGGCAATAGCTCATAAAAACGACCATAAAATACGAAACGGGGAGTGCTTGGTCATAAATCCCAAACATCTGTCGGGTCTTACGGTCGCTCTAAATCGCACTGGAACCCTAAAACTATGGTCAATACCACATTAAAATGGCCATAAAACAAAAACAACAAGTTGTTTTCATAATTCTCAAACATGTAACGTGACTTATGGTTATTGTACCCTAGAACCCCAAAAATGTGGGCAATAGCTCATGAAAACGGCCATAAAACGCTGAGTGTTTGCTCATAATTCACTAAACATGTATCGGGTCTTACCTTCATTGTAAATAGCCCTGGAACCCCAAAACTATGGTCAATAGCTCATGAAAACAACCATAAAACACGAAAATAACGAGTGGTTGTCCATAACTCGGAAAACATGTATCGGGTCTTATGGTCATTGTAAATCGTCCTATAAGCCTTAAAAATGTGGGCAATAGCTCATGAAAATAACCATACGAAGGCAAGTTTTTGGTCATAAATCTCAAACATGTATTGGGTCTTACGGTCGCTATAAATTTCCCTAGAACCCTAAATCTTTGGGCAATGGGACATGAAAACGACCATAAAACGCGAAAACGAAGAATTTTTTTCATAACTCTCAAACATGTATCGGCAGTTATGGTTGTTGTAAATAGCCCTAGCACCCAAAAACTATGGGCAATAGCTCATGAAAACAGCCATAAAACACGAAAACCACGAGTGTTTGCTCATAACTCTTAAACATGTATTGGGAGTTACGGTCATTGTAAATAGCCTTGGAACCCCAAAATTGTGCGCAATAGCTCATGAAAACGGCCATAAAACGCGAAAACCATGAGTGTTTGGTCATAACTCACAAAACATGTATCGGGTCTTATGTTCGTTGTAAATAGCCCTGGAACCCCAAAACTGTGGACATTAGCTCATGAAAACGGCCATAAAACGCGAAAACAACAAGTTTCTGTCATAACTCTCAAACATGTATCGGGGGATTTGGTCATTGTAAATTATCTTTGGCACCCCAAAACTATGGGCAATAGCACATGAAAATGGCCATAAAACGCGAAAATGATAAGTTATTGTCATAACTCTCAAACATGTATCAAGAGTTACGGTCGTTGTAAATAGCCCTGGAACCCAAAAACTATGTGCAATAGCTCATGAAAATGGCCACAAAACACGAAAATAGCGAGTGTTTGGTCATAACTCGCAAAGCATGTATCGGGTCTTACGGTCGTTGTAAGTAGATCTAGAACTAGAAACTGTGGGCAATAGCACATGAAAACAGCCATAAAATGTGAAAACGACGAGTTTTTGTCATAACTCTCAATCATGTATCGGGAGTTATGGTCGTTGTAAATAGCCCTGGAACCTGGGTCGGTGTGACGCAGGCGGTGTTGACGAGCTCAGCAATGCGCAGGAGACATGCATCTTTTCTGGCCGCGTCAGGCCGGTGACGTAGTAACTCCCGCGTCGTGCGCAACGCCACTGAGGGGGTGAGCCTAGCGCCGGATCCTTCGCTAGAGGTAGAGGTGAAGGTTGAGGTATCTTATGGCTTTGGTGAAGGAGCCAGGGGTGGGTCTTGACATGTTTCCCTTCCTGCTCCTCACAGTTGGATTTTTGTCGATGCGAGGAATGTTAACATCATTCACCGTTGTGTTTTCGACAGGTGTGGCCTAGTGTTGGATGACCTTTCCATGGTTTGAACCGGCCATGTTTGTGAGGAGGTTGCAGATACGCCTTGATCCCCTACCTGGCGTGCCAAATGTCGGAGATTGTCCCGGCAGGGTATCTCGCAAAGCAGGTGGAATCAAACGCAGGGGGGCCAAACATGATCTCTCCAAGCTCCCTCTATGACTTTGACGAGGAATAGTAGAATCATGGAAAGGAGGACACAAGGAGTATACCCAGTTCAGGCCACCATGCGGTGTAAAACCCTACTTCCTACATTCTTTAATTGCTTGATGAGGTTACAAGTACAAGAGGTTCATTGTGCGATCAGAACAGGAGCTCCTCGGAGGAGAACGCTAGGGTTCCTAGATGTAAGAAGAGGGCCCTTACTATGGTGCCTTACCCCTCCTTTTATAGGCACCCCGGTCCTCTGCCCGCCAATGAGGGAGCGGTTGAGTCAAAGATGTTGCTTTTGTCACACCCTTCATGTCTCCACTGAGAGAGGGTATGGTCCCCAATGTCGAGGCCTTGTCGGCCCCTTTTGGCTTGAGTAAGGGGAAAGATCCTCTTGGATTGGAGATGAATTTGATGGCCTGTCTTCTCTTGGGGCGCAAGTGTTCTTGCGTGGCGTCAGTACTCCAAGTGTTGGTGCACGAGTATGCCCTAGGTGGGAGCTCGCCGAGGTACCTCTGGCTATGTGAAGCTTCTCTCGGAGAGAAACTTGCTCTGGAGGCCTCGCGGGGGGCTCTCCTTGACGCTTGGTGAGGGAGCCTCTCCGGGACTTGGTGAATGTCTTGCCGTAGAGGCCTAGCAATAGATGGGCCAGGGTATCCTGGTTATCATTTGCCCGACAATAAGATTTGTCAATTATGCTTCATGAACTAACCCATTATGCATATGTTCTTTTTTGTTCTCTATGTCGGTTAGATATATTTTCATTGGCATGCATCAAAATTAAAGATTTCATATAGCCCATGAGAGGATGACATCAAGTGGTGATCGTCATCAAGATTGAGAAGGGCAAGTTAAAGGTAAGCATATCGAGAAGATCATATGCTTGAATCTTGCCGTCCATTTTGTGATAATGGACATGTGAATATGTGTCTTAATGAAGCTACCCCATAGTGTTATATGGGGGACAAATTATGAGTCTTCACGAAACAGCAATGATCAAGTGGAGCATTCTGGCTTGAATGGATCTTCAAATGTTGTTATCAAGATCAAGCAAGGTGCGCAAGGCAAAGGTATGTCCTTTATAGCTTTTACTTTTGCCGGTCTCAAAGGTTGTTGTTGCGAGACTGGGTTATCGGATAGATAGCCGCACTATCAAGATAAGCTTTCGGTTTGGTAAATTGTTCACATCGTCTTATGGATCTCAATCCTCTACATACTTTCCATCCCCTTATTCTTGTTTCTTTTTAGTGTTTATCAATGTGAGTTTATTGAGCTTGGAGGTTTTATCGGAATTCCTATGCATCTTCTAGTGTGTTTTCGAGTTTAGAGGTTTTATCGATTCTTCATTTAGGAAGGTTTCACACCTCTCCTTGTTTGGTACTATACCTCTTTCTCTTTCTTGGTTTTTATAGCCTGACTTAAATAGAGCTTGTTCTTAGCTTTCAAAAAAACTCAAGTTTACTAAAATCGCAGTTCAAGCGCAAAAATTATCACCATTTTTGTAAGCCTGGTTTTTTTCAAGAAAACAACGTGCAAACCCGTGGTGTCGGTTTACACGCCGAACCATCCGTGGGCTCCTGGTTCTCATGCTAGAGTCTATCGGATGGGTATATTGACCCTGCTTTTCGACGGTCACCGGTTAGTCCAAGGACATTCTGACAAGGAAACCGGCGGACCGGAATTTTCGCCAACCGTTCCGATGTACACCTGTGTGCTGGAATTTTCACCAATCTTGATTGAAACCGCTCGATTTTGGTCTAAATGGTCATATTTTCTTTTCCTATAAAAAGTGATTTTTTTTCCATTGTTTTGCTAGGGTTCTTGAGCACGTTCTTTACCATTGTTAAACCTCTTAAGCTAGGGCAACGGACGGATATCTGCTCGGGACCCTACCCATATCATTGGGCCCGACTTCATAATCGTTGTTTGCTCACTTAAGACGAGAGGTTTTTTTAAATCATCATATATTGAGCATGCAAGCCGTCTCATTAAAACCTTTCAGTCCCTTAGATATTCTGTTAAGTAAAAAGAGTACGTCTAAAACTTGCAGCCTCTCAAAACAAGTTTATATCGTTTATTAAAGAATTAATAAAACTAGGGGATCACTTAAAACGAGAGGTTGGTGCTTTCTGATACTCTAGACCGGTGGTTTTTTGAAAACGAAAACATATTGCGGTGGTTTTTCGTAGAATTTTCTCTAGTCTAGTATAATAATAACCCTTTTGCTAACTCTCGGCTAACCGAGAAATAAGTTAGCTCTCGATCGATTGTAGCTGACGTTCTATCTAACTTTGTCATACAGAGATTTGCACGTGACTCTCTTTTTCCTTTTGGTGGCTTGTTACCTTGCGTGGACTTGTAGGCCTTCTTGTTATTGACTATTAGCCTTTTTTCTGCTTTTTTGTTGTTAACGGTGGGCTTTTTATCTTTTAAGTGTTTTTAATTAATTACGTATGTATAGTCGTGTAACTATATATATGTATAAATCAGAACTTAAATATTTAATGTGTGCAATTGCGCATATGTGCGCAGTTGAGAACCCTCGTCTTTTTATGTGTGGTTTGCACATATATGTGTAATTGCATAAAATTGCGCAATTGCATATATGTGTAATTTGGAAACCAATGCTATTAACGTGCAATTGCATATATATCCCCAATTGCGTATATGTGTGCAATTGAAAACTCTTGCTATTTTTTTATATGTGTTTGCACATATATTCTTTTTTTGCGGAAAGTTTGTACATATATTCAATTGCACATATGAGCGCAATTACATAAATGCGTGCAATTTGAATGTGTCTTTCACATGTACGTGCAATTTTATGCACCAGAAAAAACGTACTTTTTTTTGCTTGTGGACACACAATTGCACGTAAGTGTGCAATTTTTTTGTGTAATTACAATTTTTTTATTCTCTTGCAATTATCTAGTAAAAAAGCCTAGTTAAAATTCCACATAATAAAGCAGATGAACGAGTCGGGGTCCAATCCTCCAAGAATTTGATAAATTCTTAGCCAACCGCCGCATCCAATATTAGAGTTTTTTCATACTATTTAATTTGTAGCTGGCTGATTATTGTTTTTTCTTGTTATTGGCCCAAGAGCCAAAAATCCATCGATCGAGAGCTAAGGTAACTCTCGATCAACCGAGAGCTAGGCATGTCCATAATAATAATAATCCTAAAAGAATTTGTGTAGAAATTTGAAGTCTCCCTCGCCTCGAGAAAAACAGGGAACGTGCGGTGTGTGGGGCCGGTGCTCGTGGGCGTGGGTACGTGGGAAGTGGCAGGCGTGAGCGTGGGAAGTAGCAGCAGCCTGCCAAGGAAACAAATTATCGCTCCTTTCCTTTCTCTCTCGATGATCGACCGTGGAAATCCATCAATCCCGCCCGCCCGCCGATAGCATATCATCATCAATCACCCAACGGTCGCCTTCCCTTCCGTCTATATATATACTGCACACGGCCGGGCCTTCTTCCTCCTCTGAACTGAATCCATCCATCCCTCAGCCAGCGTCGTCTTCAAACCTCGGAGGAGTGCAGCAGCAGAAGCAGCAAGCCATGGCGGCGACCGACGAACCCCTCGGTGTAAGTTCCCTCACCTCACGTCCTCTTCCAGCGCACTCATCTGCCTTAATTTAACAATGACACTGGCTTGGCTGTTTTGTATTAATTTTCAGTCCGCCAAGACCAACATGGGGCTGGGGCTGGGGCTGGGGATGGCATTGGCGGTGGCGCACCAACAAGGGCCTCCTCTGCTCCGCCGCAGCGAACACGTTCTTGACGGCGACGATGATAATGATCTCAACCTGATGGTGAGCCTCATCTCGTCTCGATCGATCTCCATATGTTTCGGGCATTCATTCTCTGTTTTTTCAAACCACCATGCCTGTTGTTTTTGTTTTTGTTTTGCGGTGCCTTAATTTTCAGGAGAAGCCGGGTTGTGATTTTTCTCAGTCCGCCAAGACAGACATGCACATGGGGGAGGAGATGGCACTGGTGGTGGTGGTGCATCAATGGCCTTCTGATCTGCTCGACGACGACGACGACGATGATGATCTGAACCTGATGGTGAGAACCACCCTGCCGATCTGATCTCACTTTGCTGCATGCGTTTCAGGCATATTCTGTTTCCTCAGCTCCGTACAGAGTGTCAAACCAAATGCCAAACGGTTTTCAGGCATATCATACTCGGCCAGAAACATGAAAGGGTTCTCTTAGTATAGGTGATCGGTCAGCAGATTATTCGCACGTGCTACTCTTTTAATTATTGGAGATTCCTGACTGACTGGGATTGTTGTTTTGCCACTTCAGTATTAGTCCATCCTTTGTAGTATCACCTTTCTTTCTCTGAACCTTCAATCTTGCATACCATGTGGAACTTCCCGCCAAACTGAAAAGTAGTACATGCTAATGTGTCTTCTTCTAGTGCCAATTAGTAAAGAATTGGCTACTAAAAAATTAATACACGGTGACGGCATCCACTCTCCAGCTACCATTGTTTCTTCGTAGAGAATACTAAATCCAAACTTCTTGTGATTGAATAGTATTGAGAAAAATGGTTATTGCAGCAGAAGCAGGAGGAGGAGCTTTCTATTGTTGTTCGTCAAGTGGATGCTTCCCAAGTAGAATATGTTCCTTTGAGAGTAAGTGTTCAATTTCTCCTCTATATATATATATACACTAGTCAGAACACAAATGGCTCCATTCAGAATCAGAGCATCACTTGCAATGAAAGGAGGAACAATGTCTGCGTGTTGTTGCAGTAGTTCCTCAGTGTCCTCCTTTTCATATCTCGATCATAATTTCCATCAAGTACAAGTGTATATACGAAGCTGATTGGACTGATGTCCTATGGCAGATCGTGAGGCCAGAGAGCGAGGAGACTGCCCAAGAAAGGCGTCCAGTCTTCCGTTATGAACAAAGACCAAAGATAACGATAACTTATACAGTAAGATACACTCCTGATTTCCATCCTTGTGTTTGTGTGTGTGATTCAAACATGTCTTATCAGGAAATTTAGTTTAGAACAAAGAAACAAAGCTTCTAATTAGAGCCATGCTTCCCATTTCTTAAATCTTATTATTGCAGTATATTAAGCTGTGCGTTTTCTTCTTCTAATAGAAAAGATACGCACCTCCATGTATGTACCAGAAATAAAAAAAATAAACTCATAGTCCTTCAGAGATGAAAATTTTCCAATTTCAGATTATTCACTTATCTTCATATGCATATATAAACAGATGTTGAATCTGTTGCCCCGCTTTGGTTGGCTCTTTAATTTTTCAGAGGAGAAGAACGAGGCCAGAAAGTTCCCATCCTGCCAAGAGTAAGATAGAGCTGAATTCGGGATTCTTTGACAGTGGCAGCGGTAGTAAGGCAGGCAAGGATGTTAATTTTGAGCCGCCGACACCGATGGTAAGGATAATTTTTGTTGAAGTAATTTAAAATTGCTTCAGTTAGGATAATTTTTGTTGTCCAACCTTGATCTAGGCCACAGTATGCATTGTGCATGGCTTAGTAGAAACTAATATTTTTTGGAGAAGTAGACTAACTGTTGGTTATACTATTACAGAGGAAGAGACAGAGGCTAGCAGGCTCCAAATATGCCAAGAGAAAGAAGGAAAAAGATCATGATTTTGTGCCAGGGGTAAGTTCCAAAACATAATCACAAAATCATTTCAAAAAGATTGATCCAGTCTAGACAATTTTTATAATTCAAAGATTGACATAAGCACTTTTTCATATAGGACACCAATTCCTTTTGTGTATAAAAATAAAATATGATACCTTAATTTAATTGCAATAACATCATGATATACGCTAGACTATGGATTGTGGATTGCTGAATCGGAATTTTTCACTAGAGAAATAGACTAACCATGAACATGTTGTGACTCGAAAGGCATTTAATGATAATGATAATTACGATGGTGATGGCCAAAAGAAACATGCACGGTACTTCCAACATTTTTGTTGTTTTCTCAAGTAGATTACATTTAAACGATGTCGAGTGTGTCTGACTAAATGAATCTTCAAACAAATTATAGTGTTAAGGATAGTGCTTGGGATAGAGCTGTGAAGCTACAAAAAAGATTGACAGCTGAAGGTCCAAGCTTCATCAAGTGTATGCTACACTCACATGTTGTAAATGGATTTTGGTTGGTAAGTCTCCATTTACTAGTTGCTTCAATTCAATGTTTATCCAACGTCGAAGAATCCAGTATTCCATTTTGTTTCGTATGACCAACATTCAGTTTGCCCTTTTTGTCTAATTTATTTTGACTCTTGTATTCCTGTGGCAGGGCCTCCCGGCTAGTTTCTGTAGCGACCACCTTCTAGATTACGATGTTACAATCGCGCTAGAAGATGAGGAAGGGCGCACCAAGTACGCAACTTACAAAGCTGCCAAGACGGGACTCAGTGCTGGATGGCGTGGGTTTGCAAAACAGCATCATCTTATTGTTGGTGACGTCCTGGTCTTTAAACTCGTGACGCCGACGAGATTTAAGGCGGGTGCTTTAATCTTCCTTTCATAACTTTTTTTTTCCTCAAATGCACATTGCTTGGTAATAATTGTTAGTGTTGTGATTTAACTATTGACTGGTGTTTTTTAGGTGTACATACTACGAGAAAATGAGTCCAAGGAGGAGGCGGAGGTGACAAGAGTCTGCGCCGAAGCATCTGACGATGACAGCGGCAACCGAACCAGTGAAGATGCAGCGGACGGACTTCCAGATCAAGAAAATAGTGATGTTCATTCAGGTGCGTTGAAAGGTATTATCATGTTCATTCAGCAACGCTACCAACTCTTTTGAATCACGCGTCGTGTTCGGCGACGCAGGGAAAGAAGAAGAAAGTTCCGACGAAGACGCCAAGTCCATGGAGGAGCCGGAGGTCACTAGAGTCACCGGGTCACCAGGTCACCCGTTGACGAAGCACGAGCTATACAAAAAGGCTTTGCTCAAGCGGGCACTGGCCGTGCAGCACTTGAGAGCCCTTGAGTCGAGCATCTCGGTCGTGGAGGATGCTCTGAAAGAGATTGATTTGCAGATGAAGGAGATGGAGGAGGAGGAGAGCACGAGGAAGAAGGACCAAGCTTTCTGTAAGCTGGCGACCGTGCCATGGTGATCGCGACAACGATTTTTTGGCAATGCATCTTCAGTATAGTAGCTCCACGTAGCACATGCTTTTCACCCTGTCTATCTACCTAGTTCTAGTTTATCTAGTTGAGTCCGTTGCTACATCAGCACGCCCATGATTTCAAAGTTTAGTATGGTGTTCTTGGTTTTGTCTGGAGCTAACTGATTATGGGTTTACTACCATGCCACCGTTGCTCCGGTTCAGTTACTACTGAACATATAGCACCAAGTTCGGTTGCCAGATTTTAATTGTGGATTAAAGTTTCAAACTACACTCCAGAAGTGGAAAAATTAAATGTGAAGAAACATAGTTCAAGGAATAGAGGTGATGGCCAATTCATGGAACTTGTGAGGACAGGGAGGGCAATCAAAATCCAAAATGAAAGAGTTCGGAAGAGTAAGTCCTTGCCAGGACATGGAAAGAGACCGGAAGATCTGACTTTACTGCATGTTCTGATTGTCTTTGTCTGTTCATCTACAAAAATCTGAGTTGTATCTTTAGAATCTCTGTGGCCTGCCACCGTAAATTTGATTATTTTGCGAGTTTATGATTTCCAGCTGGCTATTCTAACTGCCTTAATTGATACCTCTGGTGTTACCATATATATGTTTTAACTGTTGGAAAGTGAAAGATTGAGAGTGAAACTTGTTGTCTATTGATTCTCAGAACTTGGTATATATACAGGGGTTGGTGCCTCTTGGAGGCACCCTTACAAAGGGACACGACTGTTCCATATGACGGTAACTAGGAGGCAACTGTTAGACGTGTTGATCTAATATGTTTTCTGTTTCTAACCAAAAGGTATCTATATAAAAGGGACACGTCCGTACGGACACACATGACCGTACGACGCTTTGGGCATATAGAAACTGTCTAGAGCAGTTGTAGTTTATTCCTAACACTCCCCCTTGCACAAAGCATCTTCTCGTATATCTTGTATTCCTTGTATAGTTTTGAGAATCCTTAGATCTCGATCACAATGGTAAAGTAACTTCTCAAAAAACCCTATGGGAAAAAATATGAGGAGATAGTGTTTGATATGTTGTTAAAACTCCTTTAAAACCCAGTGGGAAAAGTAAGGAGAAAATGATACAACATATAATAATCATTGTCTCTTTGATTACTTATATGAGAAAACCTTGAAAGGATAAAACTCATTGATAAGTTTAGAGAACAATTAATATGTCTTATATACGCCCGTTAAAACCCCGGTGGGGAAACTAGGAGGTATGGCATATATTCTTATGTTGATACTACCTCATTAAAAACCTTGATGAGAACCATGAGAGTAAACTCATAAAGGGAAAAAGAGTGTAATATAATGTTTGATTGGGTTATTATTTCAGAGAGTTACTCCCCCTGATCCTTGCAAATCTCGAAGTCGTCGCATACCAGTTCCGTGAACATATTTTTCAAATGTTGAAGATGGTAGTGACTTCGTGAATAAGTCAGCAAGATTATCGCATGATTTGACTTGCAAAATGTTTATCTCTCCACTCTTTTGTAACTCATGAGGATAAAACAATTTAGGTGCAATATGCTTAGTGATATTGCTTTTTATGTAACCTGTTTGCATTTGAGCAGCACAAGCAGCATTATCTTCGTAGATAATGGTTGGAGATTCGATAGAACCTTTTCCACATGATTGTTGTATGTGGTTTACCATTCTGCGAATCCAGACACATTCACGTGATGCTTCATATAATGCGATTATTTCAGAATGATTGGTGGATGTAGCCACTAGAGTCTGTTTGGAAGACTTCCATGAGATGGCTGTCCCACCGTGTAGGAACACAAAACCGGTTTGTGATCTGGCATTATGGGGGTCTGATAAATAGCTAGCATCGGTATACCCAATCATATCAATGTCCAGATTTTTCTGAAATTGATAATATAGGCCAAGATCCTTTGTACCTTGGAGATATCGAAAGATATTCTTGACTCCTGCCCAATGTCGTTTAGTGGAAGATGCGCTATGTCTAGCTAGTAAATTCACTGCAAATGCAATATCAGGCCTGGTGCAATTTGCAAGATACATAAGCGCTCCAACTGCACTGAGATATGGAACTTCAGATCCAAGTATCTCTTCTCCATCATCCCTTTGTCTAAATTGATCTTTCTCTACGTCTAGAGATCGAACGACCATGGGAGTTTTGGATGGATAGGACTTGTCCATATTGAATTTCTCCAATATTTTCTGGATATAAGCGGTTTGATGAACCAAAATACCTGAGGGAAGGTGCTCGAGTTGTAATCCTAAGCAAAATTTGGTTTTACCCAAATTCTTCATCTTAAATTCCGTCTTTAGATGATCGCGTGCTTCATCAATATCTTGTGTGTTGCCAATGATGTTAAGATCATCTACATACACTGAAATAATGCAAAATCCAGTTTTGGACTTCTTGATGAAAACACAAGGACAATCATCATTGTTGGAGTATCCCTTTTTCACAAGGAACTCACTAAGTCGGTTGTACCACATGCGTCCCGACTGTTTTAAGCCGTATAGAGACTTATTTAGTTTTACACAATATATGTTGCGTTTTGCGTTTGAATTCGGAATTGGGATTCCATCAGGAACCTTCATGTATATGTCTGAATCAAGTGAGCAGTAAAGATAAGCGGACACTACATCCATCAACTGCATAGATAGACGATTTTGTACTGCCATAGATATAAGGTATCGAAAAGTAATGCCACTCATTACTAGAGAATATGTTTTATTGAAATCAATGTCTGGTCTCTGCGTGAAACCTTGGGCTACAAGCCTTGCTTTATATCTCACCACCTCATTGTTCTCGTTCCTTTTGCGGACGAAAACCCATTTGAATCCCACAGGGAAAACTTTGGGAGGTGTAGGTATCGCTTCAGTGAATACCTTACGTTTGTTGAGCGAGGCTAATTCTACTTGGATTGCATCCTTCCATTTAGGCCAGTCGGAGCGTTTCTCACACTCTGCCATGGTCTTTGGATCATGATCGTTTAGAAGGTTGTTTGCAATGGTAGTTGAGAAATATATGTCGAAAATTGTAGACTTACGGTTGTAAGATTCTCTAGAGTCTATAAAGTTTGTGGAAATTACATTTACCCTTGTTGACTCGTCATTATTTTCCAATACGGTTGAGTCTGGGTGATCCGATGTCCCAGTCATTGTGTGCACAGCTGAGCTGGGTTGTGAAGGTTGTCCTTCCATTGGGCGTATATTACCCGTTTGATTATCAACGCTAGGTTGATTTTCATTTACTGGTTCAGAGGGTTTCTTTCTCTGTTTCCTTTGTTGCTTGTGAGGAGCTGATCCCTGTTCTGTGGTCGTACTTCTCCCCCTCTTCTTTTGAACAGGAGGTTGAGTGGTTTTTGTTGGTACTTCCACTCGTTCAGGCGCATTTATTGCAGGATTGTGGGATTTAGTAACACCTTTATAGTCAGTAAATAAATCTGACAGGTTATTTGCAATGTGTTGCAAATTAATTATTTTCCGAACTTGAAGTTCAGTTTCTTGAGTACGTGGATCTGAGGAGGAAATGCCTTGGACATTCCAATCGATTTCCGGGCATTCTTTTTGGTACTTGATATCTTCCCCTAATGCCGGAAAATGGTCCTCATTAAGATGCAATCAGCGTGACGGGCTGTGAATAGATCCCCTGTGAGGGGTTCAAGGTACTTGATTATCGACGGTGATTTGTACCCCACATAGATCCCCAATTTCCTATGTGGGCCCATGGATGTACGCTGCGGTGGTGAGATCGGCACATATGTGGCACATCCAAATTTATGCAGATGGGAAATATTTGGAAGATTTCCATGTACTAATTGCAGAGGGGAAGTGTTATGATATGCAGCTGGTCGCAATTGAATTAAGTCAGCAGCGTGTAAAACTGCATGACCCCAACATGAAGTTGGTAAATTGCAATTTATTAGCAAGGGTCGTGTGATGAGCTTAATTTTTTTAATTAGAGATTCTGCCAATCCATTTTGTGTGTGGACATATGGAACCGAGTGCTGAACTTCAATTCCTAGGGCCATGCAATAATCATTGAAGGCACGTGAGGAAAATTCAGCAGCGTTATCCATTCGAATTGTTTTAATTCGATTCTCAGGATAATGAGCTTGTAATTTAATAACTTGTCTCATTATTTTGGCAAATGCATGGTTTCGTGTGGACAGTAGGCACACGTGGGACCATCGTATAGATGCGTCTATTAGAACCATGAAATACCTAAAAGGTCCAGACAATGGTTGGATCGGACCACAAACATCACCTTGAATTCGTTCAAGGAATTGGAGTGGTTCCGCTTGAATTTTAAGACGAGAAGGTCTTAAAATTAGTTTTCCGGTAGCACATGTAGTGCACATGAAATCCGTAGATTGTGGGAATTTAGCTTCATTTAAGTCATGACCATTTGAATTGCAGATAATTTTTCTCATCATCCCTATACCAGGATGACCAAGGCGATCATGCCAAGTTTGAAATGCATTGACATTCTGAAAAATTACCTTATATGCAACATGTGTTACGGGTTTAATATATGTGTAGTACAATCCTGATGATAAAGAAGGAATTTTCTCAAATATTTGTTTGCCATATCCGTTGTCTTTGGTAAAAAGCAGATATTCCTCTTTGTTGTCTTCATGGGTTTCAATGTGAAAGCCATTTTTCCGGATATCTCTATATCCTATGAGGGTACGGGTTGAATTCGGATACAATAAAGCATCCTCAATTATAATATGTGTACCCATAGGGAGGGTAAATATGGCACGTCTTGTGCCAACAATTACCGCATCGCGTCTAGCGATTGTTAAAATATCTCCATTTAACTTTTTAAGAGTTTGGAAATACTTCATTTCCCTAAGTATAGAGTTTGTGGTACCACTGTCCACAAGGCACGTTTCCTCCTCCATTTGGATTGACTCCCGTAGAATCTATATATTAAAAATGTAGAATTTTCAGTGATGAAAATACTTTTATTGAATATATAGAATATTTAAAACTTTATTGATATCAAAGTGCTGATACAATATATATATTGTTCTTTACAATATAGAATGAAGACAACAACAACAACAATAATAATATGGTTTATTACAACAATCTGATAGATGTATATAAATATATTATCTAATGGAGTTGATCGACTAGTCAAAGTCCCCGAATACATCGTTTGAGGCGTATTCGTATTCGATCATCATGTTCTCCTTGTCCATGGAGTCCTGTGGTAGATGGAATTCCTTGGTGTTGCTTGGTTCTCCTTGAACATCTTGCGAACATCCAGTTTCCATGTTTTCTCAGGTTGAAGATTGAAGTGTGCTTCATACCTTGCTCCTTGGGTAGGTCTGTTATGTCCCATGGATTGCAGGTAGAGGTTTACCAGATGTCTTGGGGTGCGACATTTCTTGGTGGTGTGCTTGTAGCATCCACATTTCTGGCAAAGAGTAGTTTTATCAAACTTCTTTTTTGCTATGCCCTTCCCCTTTTCTGAATTATGTGGCATATTCTTCTTGTTGCGATAGCGGTTGGCTTTACCCTTAAAGTTCTTGGTTTGGCCTTTGAATGGACCATTGAACTTGTTGTTTTTCTGAAAATTTGCATGTACCTCAGGCAGAGAAGCAGCCCAACTGGGCGTTGATGACTATTCTTCAAAAGAAGTTCATCATGTTTCTCAGCCTGGAGAAGCACATGTATAAGTTCAGAATAAATTTGGTAATTCCGGGCACGATATTGTTGTTGTAGGATCCTATCAGCAGGGAGCATAGTTGATAGAGTCTTTTCTATCTTTTCCACTTCTGAAGGTTCCTTCTCGTAAAATCGCAGCTTTGAACAAATCTTATGGACTTCGTGATTATAAGCTCCAACGGATTTGTAATCCTGGAGCCTTAAGTGAGTCCATTCATGAATTGCTTCAGGCAGTATGACCGCCTTCTGCTATTCATATCTTGTTTTAAGTGATTGCCACATATTGCTTGGAGATTCCTCCATCAAGTATTCAGATTTTAAATCTGGGTGAATATGGTGCCTTATGATGTATAATGCTCCATATTTCTATTGCTCAGTTAATTGTGCAACTCCGTCCTGAGGAGGATCCTCGGGTGGTATGAGTGCACCTGCAATGCCACGGGATGAAAGACTTATCTTAACATCCATAGACCATGTAGGGTAGTTATGCCCGTCGAGCACAAGCTCTTCAAATTCTTTGGCAGTCATTTTGTCCTACATGAATGGGAACCAGAGATTTGATTAATTTACTTGTATGTAAATTAAAATCATCATGGTTATGTTGTAATAATATTTGCAAAATCTTGTGAACTCAAGTGAAAACTTGAGTTTTAGTGTAGACCTCAAATCATCTATCATAACACTTTGTAGATAATCACCATTTTCATGGAGTACATCTCTCAGCACTAAGAAGCATAATCTCACATAAGTCAGTAGATGCCTTTGGTCTTAGTACCTTATGCTATGACTTGATTTAAATATATTGAAGAGCACATTAAAGATAGTCATAATGCCAATTTTGACAAATGTAGACCTCGCAATAATCGTGGATAATCTGCACATTATGCAGTAGATGCCACGTTACCTTGTGATCCCATATATTAATTTGAGGTAGTCACTCTTGATTCTGCATATTAATTCTTTCGTTTTAAGTCGTGGTGCCTATTAGGCATATTTTGGACTTTACGATGGTGAATTAATATTTTAATTTGCAAGAAAATTATTCTCGATTGCAAAAATTATTATTGTACCATTTATATATGTTATAGGGATTGCAAGATGCAAGCACATTAAACATATAATGATTTATAGACACAATTTGGTCTAAAACATCAGTATACACAATTGAGTACATAACGTAGTTACACAAGTTTTATAGAACACGAGTACTTAAAACTGTACTAGTACTAGTGCTAGTTGATCAATCGGTTAGATGTGCTCGTGTATACTAGCCATTAAACAAATATATACTTTGCTGGTAGACACCGACACAAATAGATGGCCCTAGAAAAGACCAGCATCAGCTGGCCCGGTCGGATATGGATAAGACCGAAGCGAGCGATCAGGAAATTCCCAAATCCACTCGATCCCAAATCCACTCGACCGAGACCAGCGGATGGAGGCTTCATGTTCGGCCGCAGCGGCGACTACTGCTCCCGTCGCGCTTCTCCTCTCGGAGGGGCTGCCTGGGAGGCAGGTGCTAGGCACGACGCCATTTGAGAATCCAAGGGAGGCTGGTTCCCATGTGCCCACGCGGAAGCCTGGCTGGCGGGAGGCCATTGCCGCCGCAAATCGGCGCAGGAGGCGGCGAGCTTCTGGTGGCGGTGTTGATGGCCCAGCCGGCCGCGCTGCCTGAGCCGGAGGAGTCGAGGGTGGGGCATCAGCCACGACAAATTCCTCCTCTTCCTCACGCTCGATTTTGATGTTGAGGTCAAAGGCGAAGGGCGTGGTAGCATAGGAAGCGCCGGTCTCCTCGGTCGGTGGCGGCAATTCCAGTTCAGGAACCGGACCGAATCCCGGCGGCATGAAGTGCTCCGGGTCTTCGTTGCTCAGCACTGGCGTCGGCGTCGGGAGGTCCATGTACGCCTCCGCCTCGGGGCCATACCCCGGCGGAAAAACGTACTCGGGGAGCTCGGTGGAAGGTGTCGGCGATGGCGGGTTGAAGATGGCGCCAGGAAAGTATGCCGGGTACAGCGGTAGCGCGAGGGCGACGTCGAAGTCGTCCTCTTCCCCAAGGAATGGAGCCGCATGCCCACCGAGCAGCCAGTCCATGGGCGGTATATGGAATGCCGGTGGCAGAGGAGCGGATGGGCTAGACGGTGTCGGTGGAGCAGCCTGAAGGCCTTGGGCGTCTGAAAGGATACAAATGTCGCCTATAGGGGGTGAATAGGCGATTAAAACTTTTCCTAGAGTGGCTCAACAAAGGCGGAATAAAACTAGTGTTTACTTTGTTAAGCACAACCTAGAACAACTAAGGTTCACCTATGTGCACCAACAACTTATGCTAAGCAATACAAGCAACAAAGTGATAGCAAGATATATATTACTTCAAGCACGAAGGCTATCACAATGTAAAGTGCATAAGTAAAGAGCTCGGGTATAGAGATAACCGAGGCACGCGGGGACACCGATATTTTACCGAGTTCCTCCCAACATGGAGTACGTCTCGTTTGGAGAGGGGGTGGTATCAAACCACCAACGCCACAAAAGGCCTCCCTTATTCTCCGGTGAATCTCACCCCAACGGGATCGATCCACGCTTCCACTATCGGTGCACTTGTCGGTGGCAACCGGAACCTCTCACAAGGTTGGGGCACTTCTCCACACCTTAATTGGAGGCTCTCAACAAATGCCACAAAAGGCCTCAACAAATGCCACCAAGGCCACAAAACCGTCTAGGGTTCCAAGAACCCAAGAGGGACAAGCTCCAATGAGCAACTCAAACCAAATCCTCCGAGGAGAACTCAAACCGATGCACCAAATGCAAATGGCAAGAACACCACAAAGGTGTTCAAATCCTTCTCTCCCAAATTCCACCAAAGCTACAAAAGCTTATGGGGGAATAAGAGAGGAAGAACAATGGAGGAAATCCACAAAAGACTCCAAGATCTAGATCCCAATATGTTCCCCTCACTTAGAGGAGAGATTGATTGGTGGGATTGTAGATCTAGATCTCCTCTTTCAAATCCCTCAAGAATATGCAAGAATCATTGGAGGGATTGAGAGAAAGCAATCTCAAGAAGGTCAACAATGGAGGGGAAAACTTGCAAGAATGGTTGAGGAACCATTGGGGAAGAAGGCCCCTTATATAGGTCCCTCCAAAATCCAACTGTTGCAGCCCAAAAACGCGATTCCCGGTACTACCGGACTTTTTCCCGGTACTACCGGACTTTCCCGGCACTACCGGACATTTCCTGGGGTTCCTAGGGCTCCAAACGCATTTTCTCTCTGCGCTCCCCGGTACCAAAAAGCGGTACTACCGGACCCCGGTACTACCGGATCCTGGTCCGCCGGTCATCACAGAACGAAAACAACCATAACTTTTGCATCCGGACTCCGATTTCGATGATCTTGGGCTTGTTTCGAAGAGGACAACAACCTCTATAAGATCATGCAAAGAAAGATCATATTCCAGCAAGGGAGGATAGATCCAAATGACGAAGTAAAAAACCTTCTGCCGTGCTAGGTACTAAAATGCGGTACTACCGCTTTTTGGTACCTAGCCCGGCAGTGGATTTTGGCAACTTTCCAAAACCTTCTGCCTTGCTAGGTACCAAAATGCGGTACTAGGAGACCAGCAGATATTCAAACGGCTATAACTTTTGATTGGTAACTCCAATCGACCCGATTCCAATTGCGTTGGAAAGAGGACGACATGAGCTTCCCTATAAAAGGTGAAAATATTGGTTATCACCAAGTGATAATGTATCAAGTATAATAATGTGAGATACCTCACTTGGTGAGAAACCGAAAAACTGCATAGATCAAAATCGCAATAAGATATAAAAGAGGGATCCGATTTTGATGAACAAGAGCTTGTTATGGAGATTACCACAATCTCTATATCCTCACATGGATAAGACAAAATAACAACCAAATACGATGATGCAAGTATGCAAAGGTTTGAGCTCTCTCCGAACGATGTGATCGAGTTACTCATTCGAGAGCCCCTCTTGATAGTACGGTTATCTATCCTAAACCCGGTCTTCCACTAACAATATAAGACCGGCAAAAGGGAAAACCTATCAAGATTATACCTTTGCCTTGAGCATTCCACTTGAGCTCGATGTAGACGATCTTTACCTTCTCAAGATGGAACGCCTTTCTTGATTCCTCATCATCGATCCATGATCACCGAGGATGGCAAGCATCAAACATGAGATCTTCTAAAGATTGCGCATTTTGAGCTTGCACAACATATATTCTTCTCATTTCATCGACCTTGAAGCCGACACAAGCTCCAAGCGATGCCAATGGACAATTCCTACAAGTATAACTTAATACACACATTAGTCCATAAATATTGTCATTAATTACCAAAACCACACATGGGGGGCCACATGTTCTTTCAATCTCCCCCATTTTGGTAATTGATGACAATCCTTTTAAGAGGGTTTATATAAGGAATTTTAATGAATAAGATGGTAATACAAATATCAAATACTACAAAAGTATGTGATATTGGTACCACCACCATATATAGAGCAAACTCCCCCATAATATATGCATGTGTGATGAACTTGAATTTCATTGCATATATTGCCAATCATTATCATTGGTGGAGTTTCCTCTATATATAACACATGCTAAGCAACAATAAATATGCAAGAGCATGAAAGGCAAATGCTTAAGAACAAACTCAATGCATCAACCAACTTCCCTTAAACCCTCTAAAACTTGTCCCCCATTGGCATCGATTGCCGAAATGGGTGACAAGTTCTAGAAGGCAAATATAGTAATAATTCCTCCAAAGGTGTGCCTTCGCATATATCCAATGATGAATACTTGGGAGGGAGTAGGACAATATCGAGGACCCGAAGATTGCCAAAATAAAGCCAAATGATGCAAGCAATTACAAGGTCTGACAACCAATTGAAAACAACAAATGAGTCCAAATAGAAACAACAAGATGTTATGATATGAGCAAAAGAGTGTTTGAAATAGAAAAATAGAGAAGCTCCCCAAGATTTGTGCATACTTTAAAATCGGTATATTTCAATACAAAAAATGCACAAATATGGAATCCTCACTCCTCCATAAACATTTAAAACACATCAAATGAAAGATCAAATAAATGCATAAATAAAATAGAGAAGTTCCCCAAGATTTGTGCGCACTTTAGAATCGTTGTATTTCAACAAAAATGCACAAATATGGAATCCTCACTTCTCCATAAACATTTAAGGCACAATAAATGATAAATAAGACAAATGAGAATTATTAAATGAATTAGATGAGCTCCCCAAAGATAATGCACCAATTATGATAATTGTATTTGGGAACAAGGTGCATAAGCATGGAATCCTCACGCATCCAAGTTTATTTAACAATGCAAGGCATGAGAGAACAAATATGAGTGCCTGTTGGGGTTCGTAGCATGGAAAACAAAAATTTTCTATCGCATACAAACAAACAAGCCAAGATCTATCTACTAGATTGTAGCAACGAGTCGATGGAATAGCTAACCCTCGAAGATTCCAAAGCGGTTAACGAGAGCAGATTCTCGTGGGTGATGTAGTCGTACTCTTTCCGATCTCAAGATCGCGTAGACGATCCTTCCGGCGCCACGTTCCCGCAGCGCTCCCGCAGTCGGTCACACGTTCGGTACTCGACGAAGACCTTCCTCTCCCTTGTTCCAGCAGGCAGCGGAGGTTGTAGCACTCTCCTCGCGATTCTGGCAGCACGACGGCGTGGTACCGGAAGTAGAGGGGAGATCCCGCAGGGCTTCGCCTTAAGCCGGTGCGAGTATGGTGGAGTTTATGAGAGAGGCTATTAGTGGTCTAGTAATTAGACACACCAATTAGAGGGCTCTAAACCAATTAGAAGGCTCTAAACTGAATAGCTCTAAACCGGGGTCTAGATCTAGGGTTTAGTTTAGAGGATAGGAACTTGTGTTGTTGTGTCTAGAGGAGGAGGCCCTGCCCCTCCTTTTATAGGTGGGAGGGCCGGCGCCATGGGGAGGAGTTCCTCCCCAACTCGGCCTAGGGAGGTGCGCCGGCCTAGGGGAGGAACCCTCCTCCAACTCGGCCTCCACCTCTCCTCCTCTTTCTCCACTTTCCGAAAACTGGCAGTTTGACCGAAAACTGGCAGTTTGACTTTTCCAATTAGGATTTGAATTAACCCTTTATTTCGGACAGCGAGAACACTTAGTACATGATGCAATCATTCCAACATGCAATGACACATTCATGTACCCTTTCCCCCTCCGGAGTGCCGGACATTCCGGGACTTTCTAGAATGTTCCCGATGAAAACACCGGAACCATTCCCCAACTCCGAAACGGGACTTTCCTTATATGAATCTTATTCTCCGGACCATTCCGGATCACCTCGTGATATCCCGGATCCCATCCGAGACTCCGAACAACATTCGGTCTCTTTCTCATAATACCATAACTACTCAAACAACGTCGAATCCTTAAGTGTGTCTCCCTACGGTTCGTGAATTATGCGGACATGATCGAGACACTTCTCCGAACAATAACCAATAGAGGAATCTGGAAATTCATATGGCTCCCACATATTTCTACGATTACATTGCGATCGAATGAACCACTTACATACGATACCAATTTCCCTTTGTCTCACGATATGTTACTTATCCGAGGTTATGATCGTCGGTATCTCTACATACCTAGTTCAACCTCGTTACTGATAAGTACTCTTTTCTCGTTCCCGTGATATGTGATCCCTTGTGAGCCAGTCACATGCTTGCAAGCTAATTGGATGACATTTCACCGAGAGGGCCCAGAGAATATCTATCCGTCATATGGATGGACAAATCCCACTCTTGATCCATGTGTTTCAACCAATACTTTCCGAACACTCAATACCACCTTTATAGCCACCCTGTTACGGTGTGGTGTTTGATGACATCAAAGCATCCATCCGGTAAAGGTGATATGCATGATCTCATGGTCGAAGGAATTAGGTTACTATGTATCAGAAAGCATATAGCAATTGAACTATTGAAATGACTTGATCTTTATGCTACGCTTATCTATAGGAGTATGTCCACCATATCATTCTCCTAACGATATGATCTTGTTGTTAATAACATCTCAATGTTCATGATAGGGAAACCACAATCATCTATTAACCAACAAGCTAGTTTAACAAGAGGCTTTACTAGGGACTCTTATTTTAAGTTTACAATTCACACAAGTATTAATGTTTCCTTGTTAATACTATTATAGCATGAATATAAACATTTATCATAAACACAAAGATATAATAATAACTATATTTATTATTGCCTCTAGGGCATATCTCCAACAGTCTCCCACTTGCACTAGAGTCAATAATCTAGTTTCAAACCTTTGTGTATTCAACACCTATGGCTTTCCGGTGTTGCATGTACACGATTGCTAGTGGTCAACTGATCTCCGGATCTGACACTTCCAGGTCCGTGTGTAATTGCATGTCTTTGCGTCTCTACGCATCACTCATTCTCTAATGAGATGGCTTTGTATAATTTGGTCTTTCGGTGTGACCTTTAGTTCTTTGGGGTTAAAACATGTTGATAATATTGTCGCACAATATATCTTCATAGTATTATCCCGCTGTGAACTACACCTAGTTTGATAACAAACTACTTGACACAAATGCCCTCTTTTGCTGCTATAATAGCAGTCATACACTTAGCCTTTTGTTGCAGTATCTGTCACAATGTCTTAACTTTGGAACTCATCCAAATCCATTATGGAACTCACTTTCCATTATATTGTGCCACCCTTAATTTAGATTGAGATAAACTTAATTTGTACTCTGTGACAAAACTAGTATCAATGTAGTACTTTTACAATGAACTAACCATCTATTTGTCACTTCTACAAATAATATACTCTTAGTTCTTCCAAAAAGATCATAAGAATATCCTTACTATCGTCCAATGATCATCTTATGAATCATTCTGGTATATGCTCATAACTTTTAGAGCATAGGACATATCTGGATTTGTACATACCACAGTATGATTGATATAAACACTCTTTGCGATTTCATATATCAAGTATCAATCTATACTTGAATCTTTGTTTCACTTACCAAATGTCAATACACTTGAATATATCATCAACATTGAACTCTTTCAATCCTTTCTGTGCGACAAGAACCTTTTCTTGTAGTTTCTATATTGAACTCATTCAATATCTCGTTTATGTACTTCTGGCACAACCATATTAGCATCTATTGATGCCAAATATTTGGGTTTTGCCTAAGTCTTTCATCAGGATGAAATTCTTAATATGTGTCAATAAAAGATACATCATTTCTAATCAACAATATGTCCTCCACATAATGTATTAGAAATATGTTTTTAGCGCTCCCACTTAATTTTTTTTTTGCAAATGCAAGCATCTTCATTGTCT
The DNA here is from genome assembly GCA_916181665.1 of Avena sativa. Lineage (NCBI taxonomy): Eukaryota > Viridiplantae > Streptophyta > Magnoliopsida > Poales > Poaceae > Avena > Avena sativa. The sequence continues at coordinate 525,832,453 of OV702299.1, forward strand.
CCGATGAAATTAAACTCTTTTAACAGTTTCATCATAGTGAAGATTCCAACTCCGCTATGCTTACTTCAACCATTGAAGTTTGCATATGCATTCAGCATCCTTTGAATTAACAAAACCCTTTGGACCATGTCATGCACACGTCCTAGGTAACAATTCTATTAGAAGAACTTGTTTTGTTTATTCAACTACCACATAACAAAATTATATGTAGTGGTTGCTATATTAATCCGTATAGACTAAATATCGCTATGAAAGATCAAATCTTGTCATAGTCAATCTTTGAACATTGTTGTGAACTCTTTCCCAACATGTCGACTATTTCATAGATGTGAAACATCCATGTCTACTTCTTTATAGATCCAAACACAACTGTAAGGTCTTACACCTTTCTCGAGGGACCTTCAAGTTCAAAACTTGATTTCTCGTGTATGGAATTATCACGGATTTTATGGCTTCAAGCCATTTGACGGAGTCAGGGCCCATCATCGCTTCTTTGCATGTAGTCCGTTCATTATTCTCAAATAATGATTCAACCCTCAAATCTTAGTATTTGATTGTTTACTCGACCTACTTGTTTCAATAGGAACTTAGATCTCAATGACCACATCCTTTTGAGGTACATGAGCCATGAGCATTAGTTGCTGCCTCCGGAACACTTTTCGGTGCTGCGCAACTCTGATCATATAGCTAAGGTTCTTTTAACCCTATCAAAGTTCTATTGTCCTCCCACTTAACTTTTCACGAAAAATTCCTTCTCAAAGAAACTTGACGTTCTAAGCGACAAACACTTTTGTCTCCGGTGTTTATGGAGGAATACTTAACAGTAATACAAAGACAGATTTATCCGACTTTGGTTGCAAACATCTTTAATGCATAGCATACCAATGTTTAAGAAAGGACCACTTGGGTTTTATCCCAAACCATAACTTTATATGGTGTCATTTCAGCGGATTATGATGGAGCTCTTTTCAGTGGAAAACGGTAGTCTCTAAAGCTTTTAATCTTTTAAAATATAATGGCAGTTTTATGAATTACACCTTTTGATCTTACCATGTCAAACAAGGTTTTAATTACATATCTCGAACGCTCCATACTCTTATGGTGTTTCGGGAAATGCAAATCCACGGAACGATTCCTTAAATCTTAGGTATTATGCTAAACTTGTAACTCAAATATCTTCCTTTATGATCTTATCATAAACTATTTATATTCTTGTTACAATGATTTTGCACTTCATCTTGAAATCTTTGAATTTTTCAAATATTTCATACTTCATCCTTATTAAGTAAATATTCATATATTCACTCAAATTTTCGGAGAAAGCATATGAAGTTGAAATCCATCGCTCTTGACTACACATAATGGAGTTCGTACAACAATATGCACAAGTTCCAATAAGCTAGTCTTTCGTTCCCTTTTGGCCTATGAACGAAGTTTTAATTATTCTCTAGGAAAGTTTCACAAACGTCATTTGATCAAAAATCAAAAGACTCCAAAATTCCATCCACATGGAGTTTCTTCATGTTTTCTTTCCAATATAATTTAAACTGCGATGTCACTTCCTAAGTGATCTTTCAATCAATTTGTCTTTCGACATTTTTTTTAGCACTAGTTTTATGGATGTGATTTCTCCAACGAGATTTGTAAATCATCCATCTTTTATGGATTACGGCAATTATTTGAACAACCCTGTTGTTCTCATAATACCTGATGAAACAAATCTTGAAGGCAAGCTTTGATGTTTAACGAGCAACACAATAACCCTTTATTTGTTCTTGATGAACATCATCACATATTCTTTTGCTAGTTACTTAGGCCATTGTAGTTCATGAATTGTGTTGTTTCGTATGACGATTCATACCAACAAATTCAGTATAAAATACTTAAGAACCACATTGTTTAATGAGCAAAGAATATAGCCATAACATGTATATCATCTATATACTTAAACTGAACAATTCTAGTCTTTTCTTTTCTGCCATATATTTCTGAGATTCTCTTTCAGTATTTCCTTTTCTGTTTGAAAGAATCTATCAACATTAATAGTGGAGTCATACATATGACACATAGTCCAAAGCGTGTATAATTAAATACCAATGTCTTTGGATTTGCACTTTGAAGTAGATCACCATCATCAAATGTTTGGTGTTCTTTCAAATTCCTTTCTTTAGTAATCTATTGGTGTAGTAAACATTTTACCTACATCAAATATTCACCTTTATCATGGAATCGTCCATGACCAAGCTACTTTTAGCTTATAACGGTGAATCGCGAGTATAATGTTGCTCTCCAAAACCTTTTGGAGGATTAGGATAACTAGTGTCTCCAACCTTTTGCAAATTTTCATCAAATATGAGAACATGACTTTTGCCATATTATACTCCATCATGTTGTAACCAAAACTTTGTTTCAGATATCACAATATCTTCCACATATCATGGTTTCTGAAACAACTCTTTCAGATCCTAGATAACCTTGATATTAAGACAATCCTTGAATATCAAGAATCATGGAGACAAACATGATACTTTATATACTAACACTTGGAACTGTTACTCTTTGATTTAATACCAATTATTAAACTTCATGGAGTAACCGGAACTTACTGAAAGTTTGCAATAGGACTTTTAAACTTTAGATTAACACTTCAAAACAATACGATACCAGTTCGTAAAGTAACTAACCAGAATTCTATAGTTCTATCATCTCAATTATAACTAAGCGCAAGGTGGTAAACGGATGCCAATGACTACAACAACTATGCAAATTCACTTTGATTTAGTTTATGATAAATTGAGTTCTAATTAATAATTAAATTAATCTAGGTGAACTCCCACTCAAAACAACATCCCTCACATTGTTTTAGTGATCACACGAACCAAATCCACTACATCAACTCCGATCATCACGAGAGTTGATATAGTTTCAATGGCGAACAATCGACATGTTCATCATATCTACTATATGACTCATGCTTTACCTTTCGGTGATCCGTGTTCCTGAGGCCATGTCTGTACATGCTAGGCTCGTCAAGATCAAACCTTAGCTACCGCATAAGCAAATCTGGCTTGCTTACGTTGTATTCACCCGCGGAATCAAAGACACCCGATCATCACGTGGTGCTTCGAAGCAACAAGCTTTGGCAACGGTGCATACTAAGGGTGAACACTTTAGAACTTGAAATTTTGTGCATGAGGGATCATCTTATAATGCTACCGTCGTCTACTAAGCAATACAAGATGCATAAAGGATTAACATCACATGCAATTCATAATATGTGATATGATATGGCCTTTCTTCTTTGTGCTTCCGATCTCCATCTTCAAGCACGAACATGATCTCCATCATCACCGGTATAGCATCAAGGTCAATGACGCTTCTTCATGGTTGTCGTCCACCAGCTTCAACTATTACAACTATTTTGAATAGACACGCAGGTCTTAACAGAAATTAAAGACAACCATATGGCTCCTGCCGGTTGCCAACTTACAATAAGGAACATTGCATACATCAAATATAATCACAATCATGGCCATATCACATCACTGCACACCCCTGCAAAACAAAGTTAGACGCTTCTACTTTCTTTGCATGTTTTACGTGGTTTGGGGCTTTCCATAAGTGTCGTTCTAACCTACGAACAAGAACCACAACATTGATACTAGCATTGTTGATTACCCGTTGTAAATTGGATCTTTACTATGCTAGGAGAAACAGGCACCCGCAAAGCCACTTATGCAATACGAGTTGCATGTCAAGCGTGGAGCAAGTCTCATGAACGATGTCATGTAAGGTTAGCCCGGGCCGCTTCATCCCAACATACCGCAAGATGCAAAGTACACGCAAAGCAATCTACAATAAAAGCATCAACGCCCACAATGACCATTGTGTTCTACTCGTGCAACAGATCTACATATAGACACGGCTCTGATACCACTGTTGGGGTTCGTAGCATGGAAAACAAAAATTTTCTATCGCATACAAACAAACAAGCCAAGATCTATCTACTAGATTGTAGCAACGAGTCGATGGAATAGCTAACCCTCGAAGATTCCAAAGCGGTTAACGAGAGCAGATTCTCGTGGGTGATGTAGTCGTACTCTTTCCGATCTCAAGATCGCGTAGACGATCCTTCCGGCGCCACGTTCCCGCAGCGCTCCCGCAGTCGGTCACACGTTCGGTACTCGACGAAGACCTTCCTCTCCCTTGTTCCAGCAGGCAGCGGAGGTTGTAGCACTCTCCTCGCGATTCTGGCAGCACGACGGCGTGGTACCGGAAGTAGAGGGGAGATCCCGCAGGGCTTCGCCTTAAGCCGGTGCGAGTATGGTGGAGTTTATGAGAGAGGCTATTAGTGGTCTAGTAATTAGACACACCAATTAGAGGGCTCTAAACCAATTAGAAGGCTCTAAACTGAATAGCTCTAAACCGGGGTCTAGATCTAGGGTTTAGTTTAGAGGATAGGAACTTGTGTTGTTGTGTCTAGAGGAGGAGGCCCTGCCCCTCCTTTTATAGGTGGGAGGGCCGGCGCCATGGGGAGGAGTTCCTCCCCAACTCGGCCTAGGGAGGTGCGCCGGCCTAGGGGAGGAACCCTCCTCCAACTCGGCCTCCACCTCTCCTCCTCTTTCTCCACTTTCCGAAAACTGGCAGTTTGACCGAAAACTGGCAGTTTGACTTTTCCAATTAGGATTTGAATTAACCCTTTATTTCGGACAGCGAGAACACTTAGTACATGATGCAATCATTCCAACATGCAATGACACATTCATGTACCCTTTCCCCCTCCGGAGTGCCGGACATTCCGGGACTTTCTAGAATGTTCCCGATGAAAACACCGGAACCATTCCCCAACTCCGAAACGGGACTTTCCTTATATGAATCTTATTCTCCGGACCATTCCGGATCACCTCGTGATATCCCGGATCCCATCCGAGACTCCGAACAACATTCGGTCTCTTTCTCATAATACCATAACTACTCAAACAACGTCGAATCCTTAAGTGTGTCTCCCTACGGTTCGTGAATTATGCGGACATGATCGAGACACTTCTCCGAACAATAACCAATAGAGGAATCTGGAAATTCATATGGCTCCCACATATTTCTACGATTACATTGCGATCGAATGAACCACTTACATACGATACCAATTTCCCTTTGTCTCACGATATGTTACTTATCCGAGGTTATGATCGTCGGTATCTCTACATACCTAGTTCAACCTCGTTACTGATAAGTACTCTTTTCTCGTTCCCGTGATATGTGATCCCTTGTGAGCCAGTCACATGCTTGCAAGCTAATTGGATGACATTTCACCGAGAGGGCCCAGAGAATATCTATCCGTCATATGGATGGACAAATCCCACTCTTGATCCATGTGTTTCAACCAATACTTTCCGAACACTCAATACCACCTTTATAGCCACCCTGTTACGGTGTGGTGTTTGATGACATCAAAGCATCCATCCGGTAAAGGTGATATGCATGATCTCATGGTCGAAGGAATTAGGTTACTATGTATCAGAAAGCATATAGCAATTGAACTATTGAAATGACTTGATCTTTATGCTACGCTTATCTATAGGAGTATGTCCACCATATCATTCTCCTAACGATATGATCTTGTTGTTAATAACATCTCAATGTTCATGATAGGGAAACCACAATCATCTATTAACCAACAAGCTAGTTTAACAAGAGGCTTTACTAGGGACTCTTATTTTAAGTTTACAATTCACACAAGTATTAATGTTTCCTTGTTAATACTATTATAGCATGAATATAAACATTTATCATAAACACAAAGATATAATAATAACTATATTTATTATTGCCTCTAGGGCATATCTCCAACAGTGCCCAAATATGCAAACAAGAGGAACTAACACTCATAGGAAATTAAATTTGGAAGCCACTGAAGAATCAAAAGGAATAGAAAGGTGGTCTCCAAGGATTAAAAATCAATTAAAATTATCTTCTCATATGTGTATATGTCTATAAGTGGAAAACATCACAGAGACATATGCCAACAAAGAAATATGCACACATAAAGAAGATATACAAGAAGGCATATGAAAAGCAAAAATGAAGTCATAATATATACCAATAAGATTTTTGCTTCAAAGCATGGCCAAAGGCTCAAATATATCTTATTGTACATTAATGAACTTCAAACACCAACACACTACATATATTACAACTATCACCAAGGGAAAAAGGAGAAAGTTGTAATATATGGAGAAAGGCAACAAGTATCACTAAAACTAGCAAAATCTCAGTATTGCACATGAGAGAAGTTGAGGAAAATATAGGCAATAAAATTGCTAGATTGGCATATTTGGGATTGATGGCTCATATGCATGATTTTGTATAGTCCCAATTATATGCACTCATCTCAACTTATACACATTTACAATAGTGAGTCCTCTTAAAACCATGGCTAGAACTACAACAATTACAAATACATTAATTCATGCTAGAAGGCAACCGACAAACGGTTGGAATAAAGATATGTGAGCATGAGAAAGAGATACTTGTTACCGAGATATAATTGGTGGGATGTAGAGGATATGAATTCGTTGATCATCCTATAGCTTGCCTCAAATTTTGTTCTAAGCATCACTTCTTCAAAATTGAGAGACAAGCGTCCAATATATCTCCAATGTACCTAAAACACATCTAAGTATAAAATGGTCCCCAAACTAATTGGGTTCAATGTAGTTAGTGCAACTACAATACATAGGAGAGACTCTACATAGATATGTGCATATTGATATGAAATTGAATTTCATGCACAACTTAGCCGATGGGATTTGGTGGAGTTTCCCCTATATATTGGATCAAAGAAAGCAAGCATGCCATAATATAAACATATAGTAAATATGCATGCATAAAGCTTTCAAGAACCAGAAAGAAGATACAATTTGAACAAAAACACCAAGTAAATCGAGATTGCACACACAAGGGTGTGACTCGACAAAGGATGTCGAAATTATATCCAAGAACCAATTCAACACATGAAAGATCACAAATTCAACAAATGAACTAGGCTAAAACCAAAGAAGCAAAAGATAGATAGAAATAAAAATGCTCAAGGATTTATCTCATTCTAAAATGGTCAAATCATGAAACAAGTGAGACAAAACCAACTCCCAAAAAGAGCAAGGTTCCAACAAGAAATCAAACTCCCCAAACTTCTCATGATGGCACAAATACCAAAACGAAAAGATTGAGGTTCCAAGCACATAAAACCCGATATGGATCAAACAAAGAAGCATAAATGTGAGTGTTCTAAATAATATAGGAGAGCTCCCCCATAGATAGTGCATTATATAGGATTTTCCTTTTGAATGCAAAATGCACACAAATGGGATCATCACTAGTACCTACAATAAATAAAACACAAAAGGATACCAATAAAAATAAAAGGATCCAAAAGTAGCAAGGAAAACATGGGAGCACACAATACATTTACTTGGACAAAGATAGAACAAGATTTAAGCAAGGGCCAAAGTGAATATGATCAATAAATTCTACCATAAATTTAGTACTAATTGTCCAATGACAGGAAGTATTGGGAATAATCTTCCCTAGGTAGTTCATTCGGATATCCAAGATCATATTCACACAAAGAAGCATATAACAAAGTATAAGAATTAAGTTTGATGCTCCGAAACAAGATTCTTGGTAGCTTCCAATTGTCACACAATCACTAGTGATTAGAGTAACTTGAAGCAAATGGTTTCCATGCGCATATATATATCTAAATATGAGGAAACACATACCAAGAAGCACTCTCACAAACAAGATCCAAAATATGAGCAATAAGGGCATTCAAGCAAATTGGAACTTGTATGAGCACGTGTGTCACTTAGGAGCTAGATAATTATCAATATCAATTTTAAGTGACACAACCTCGAATTTTCACATTTTCTAGGATTGTAATAAGCACTAAGCATATGACTCCCCCATAATGTGATACTACCATAAAACCATCGTGAGGCAAAATAATACAAATAGAGATAATTAATGGACATTATAAAACTTAAATTTCTCATGAGAATTATACCACATAGAGACTAGACAATAATCCAATATAAATACTAGGTGGTATTCCTCATGTACACACAATTTTAGGATTGTGGAATGCCCAAGCATAACACTCACCCAAAATGGGATAATCCTTAATTTCTCACAAGAGCCAAATAATATACCAAATATAACCAAGCAAGGCTCAAATATAATAAACACACATACATGGTGTGCCACCTAATCATACACAAATATGCTTGATATCTCAAGATAATTAAGTGGATAGCACAACATGTACAAAAGCATGGAAGATACAAAACCAACACATGCACAAGAGGGCAAGTAACTTTCAATGTAAAGAGTTTAGCATATGTTACCGCAAGGAGGAGCATTGGAAATATAATATTATATAATCATGACAATCCAAATGGCTTGGCTTGACAAAAATAATTGATAAAGATCCCTCAATTCTTCATAATGTAGCCAAGACTCCAATGCCCTCCAAAACACACCTATTGATCAAGTTTTGGCTTGTTTGTCCCCAACCAAGTTGGGTCCTAAGAAGTTAGTCACAATAGGCTTGGCAACCCAAATGGTTCTTTTCTTGACACCACATTGGGCACCAACAAATTTGGCAAACACATTGCCAACCTCATCCTTACGAAGTGAATAAGCATCATCAATCAAGATAGTATGGGAAGAGGAGATACCAATAGTGCATGAGGCAGAAATGTGCCCCTTTTCACGGCATATGTAGCAAGTTCTACTCTTGCCATATTTCTTCTTAGGTGAAGCCACAACTCGAGGAAGAGCTCGAGTAGTCCTCTTAGGAAGAGGCCCATTAATGACTTGAGGTGGAGCTTGAGGCCGCTTCCCTTGTTGCTTCCCACTAAGAGGCTTTTTCTTCAATGGGCAAGATCTAACATGGTGCCCTTCTTCCTTGCACTTGAAGCAAACAATGTTGGCCGTATTCTTGACTTGATCGTGGCCATTCTTCTTGTTGTCCTTGTGCTTCAACTTGATAGTGGACTTGTTCTTGACGTTGGAGTTGAATCCAAGCCCACTCTTGTCATTGGGTGATTTTTGCACACTCAAGATTTTGTTGAGTGCGACCTTCCCTTGATGACCCTTTTTCAAGTCATTCTTCAAAGAAGTGACTTGAGCCTTGAGCTCTTTGATTTCCTCTACATGGTTACTTTGAACAAAAGTACTAGAGGAAGTAGATGCTACATTATTAGAGCAATAAGGCAAGGAATGTAATTCATCACAAGATATAGCATGGTTATGAGGGGATGAATTACAAGGACTAGCACATGGCAATATAACATTTGGAGTAGATATAGTGCTAATGTCCACATGAGGCCCACTAGATGTTACCGTTGACACGATGGCCTCATGAGCTAAATTTATCCTACCATGGGAGACTAGAAGATCCTCATGCGAGCTCGAGAGCTTAACATGACTTTCTTCTAATTTCCCATAGTTGCTAGTTAGCAAAGCAAGTTGAGCCTTTAGCTCAACATTCTCCTTCAAAATAGATGCTTTACAAGAAATAGAGTTAGTAGCACAAGCATCATTATTATTAGCAAGAGGTGAGGGCAACTTGTCAAGCTCTTTTAAATATGAAGCTTTAAGTTTCTCATGTGACTCGGTGAGTTTGATGAGCTCCCTCTTAAGACCCGAGAGCCATTTTCGAGGTGCTTAAAATCCTCAACAAGTTTAGCATAAGCAACTTCAAGTTCATCATTTTTAATCTTGAAGGAGTTAGCCACCGCAAGTTCTCTATCATGGTATTCCTTTACTCTAGATAATTCTAGAGTAAAAGTCTCCTCAAGAGATTCTTTGGTGGTTTGTTCTTCTTCAAGGGAGTCCTTTAGTTGTGCAACTTCATTAGCATACTCACGCTCAAGTGCAAACTTTTCATCAATTAAGTTTTCTTGCTCCTCAATAAGATCATTGCCTTCTATGGCACAATTCAAGATTTCAAGAAAGTTGGAGGAAGCAATTTTATTTTTGAAGAGAGCGCTATAGACAACCTCTCCCATTTTCTTAATAGAGGTAATATCATACTTACCTCTATAATCATCATTATCATTCTCAACCTCATCATCATCATCATGAGATACAATGGGATTCAAAGAGGTTACCTTTGTTCCCTTAGCCATAAGGCACATGTGAGAACCGGAGGAAGGTGATGATGATATTGCACTTGTATCTCTCTTCAAGACCTTGTCTTGGCCCATAGAATCTTCATTTTCCTCTACATGGTTAGCAACACAAGCACTAGAGGAAATAGAAGCATTTTTATCATGGCAACAAGACAACATGAGCATATCATCATGAGATTTATTCAAGTCATTTATACATGATATGCAAGGACTATTAACACAAGCATGTAAGAAGTTTGTAGTGCTAGAAGTGTTAGGGTCCAAAGATAGATCATTGCAACTAGATAGAGATGAAGGATTACAAATAGTAAGCACAATATCCAAATTGCAATTTCTATCACCACTCACCATATCATTACCTTGTGAAAAGTCACATGTTGGTGAAGTGGTAGAGGATGAGAACTTCTCTTCTAAATATTTGTTTTGGGTATCCATAGGAGAAGAGAGACCCACATATAGAGATCCCTCGATAATTGGGTGAATTTCCCGAAATAAATTAAGCATGCGAATTTTCCAAACATCATAATTTGTGCCATCGAATGTGAGTGTGTCCTTGTGCACTAATCCCCTAGCCGACATCTTTACTCTCAAGGCGGTGAAGCCTAAAATGAGAGACCGTGCTCTGATACCAATTGAAAGGATACAGATGTCGCCTAGAGGGGGGGTGAATAGGCGATTAAAACTTTTCCTAGAGTGGCTCAACAAAGGCGGAATAAAACTAGTGTTTACTTTGTTAAGCACAACCTAGAACAACTAAGGTTCACCTATGTGCACCAACAACTTATGCTAAGCAATACAAGCAACAAAGTGATAGCAAGATATATATTACTTCAAGCACGAAGGCTATCACAATGTAAAGTGCATAAGTAAAGAGATCGGGTATAGAGATAACCGAGGCACGCGGGGACACCGATATTTTACCGAGTTCCTCCCAACATGGAGTACGTCTCGTTTGGAGAGGGGGTGGTATCAAACCACCAACGCCACAAAAGGCCTCCCTTATTCTCCGGTGAATCTCACCCCAACGGGATCGATCCACGCTTCCACTATCGGTGCACTTGTCGGTGGCAACCGGAACCTCTCACAAGGTTGGGGAACTTCTCCACACCTTAATTGGAGGCTCCCAACAAATGCCACAAAAGGCCTCAACAAATGCCACCAAGGCCACAAAACCGTCTAGGGTTCCAAGAACCCAAGAGGGACAAGCTCCAATGAGCAACTCAAACCAAATCCTCCGAGGAGAACTCAAACCGATGCACCAAATGCAAATGGCAAGAACACCACAAAGGTGTTTAAATCCTTCTCTCCCAAATTCCACCAAAGCTACAAAAGCTTATGGGGGAATAAGAGAGGAAGAACAATGGAGGAAATCCACAAAAGACTCCAAGATCTAGATCCCAATATGTTCCCCTCACTTAGAGGAGAGATTGATTGGTGGGATTGTAGATCTAGATCTCCTCTTTCAAATCCCTCAAGAATATGCAAGAATCATTGGAGGGATTGAGAGAAAGCAAGCTCAAGAAGGTCAACAATGGAGGGGAAAACTTGCAAGAATGGTTGAGGAACCATTGGGGAAGAAGGCCCCTTATATAGGTTCCTCCAAAATCCAACCGTTGCAGCCCAAAAACGTGATTCCCGGTACTACCGGACTTTTTCCCGGTACTACCGGACTTTCCCGGCACTACCGGACATTTCCTGGGGTTTCTGGGGCTCCAAACTCATTTTCTCTCTGCGCTCCCCGGTACCAAAAAGCAGTACTACAAGACCCCGGTACTACCGGATCCTGGTCCGGTACTACCGGTCATCACAGAACGAAAACAGCCATAACTTTTGCATCCGGACTCCGATTTTGATGATCTTGGGCTCGTTTCGAAGAGGACAACAACCTCTATAAGATCATGCAAAGAAACATCATATTCCATCAAAGGAGGATAGATCCAAATTACGAAGTAAAAAACCTTCTGCCGTGCTAGGTACTAAAATGCGGTACTACCGCTTTTTGGTACCTAGCCCGGCAGTGGATTTTGGCAACTTTCCAAAACCTTCTGCCTTGCTAGGTACTAAAATGCGGTACTACCGCATTTTGGTACCTAGGAGACCAGCAGATATTCAAACGGCTATAACTTTTGATTGGTAACTCCGATCGACCCGGTTCCAATTGCGTTGGAAAGAGGACGACATGAGCTTCCATATAAAAGGTGAAAATATTGGTTATCACCAAGTGATAATGTATCAAGTATAATAATGTGAGATACCTCACTTGGTGAGAAACCGAAAAACCGCATAGATCAAAATCGCAATAAGATATAAAAGAGGGATCCGATTTTGATGAACAAGAGCTTGTTATGGAGATTACCACAAGCTCTATATCCTCACATGGATAAGACCAAATAACAACCAAATACGATGATGCAAGTATGCAAAGGTTTGAGATCTCTCCGAACGATGTGATCGAGTTACTCATTCGAGAGCCCCTCTTGATAGTACGGTTATCTATCCTAAACCCGGTCTTCCACTAACAATATAAGACCGGCAAAAGGGAAAACCTATCAAGATTATACCTTTGCCTTAAGCATTCCACTTGAGCTCGATGTAGACGATCTTTACCTTCTCAAGATGGAACGCCTTTCTTGATTCCTCATCATCGATCCATGATCACCGAGGATGGCAAGCATCAAACATGAGATCTTCTAAAGATTGCGCATTTTGAGCTTGCACAACATATCTTCTTTTCATTTCATCGACCTTGAAGCCGACACAAGCTCCAAGCGATGCCAACGGACAATTCCTACAAGTATAACTTAATACACACATTAGTCCATAAATATTGTCATTAATTACCAAAACCACACATGGAAGCCCACATGTTCTTTCAGCGTCCTCTTCGATAGCCTAAGGACTTCGTCCAGTGCGAGGCGCATGGGCCTGGCGTGGGTTGTCGTGGCGACGGCCGCCGTGACCACGGCGGTTCCATACGGGGAGGCGACGACCGCTGTGACCGCGGTGGTTCCAGACGGGGAGGCAACGACGGCCACGCAGTCCAGAGCGGTGGCGGAGGCCACTGCTATTGCCGTGCTGACGGAAATCATGGCCGAGGCGGCGGAAGACGGAGTCGTGGCTGTTTCGACGAAAAACAGCGCCATGGCCGCGGCGACAGAAAGCGGTTCGCCGGCGTTGAACAAACCTGGGGCGGCGAGTTTCACTCCGGAGGAAACGAACGAAGGCAGAAGCTATCGCCGGCAGGTTGATTCCTGCCATTTTCTTACCTTCCTTTCTTCTACTCTTCTTTCCTTCCTATGATTGCGCTCGGCAGAGTCTATGCGTGCTGATAACGTGTTGGAAAGTGAAAGATTGAGAGTGAAACTTGTTGTCTATTGATTCTCAGAATTTGGTATATATACAGGGGTTGGTGCCTTTTGGAGGCACCCTTACAAAGGGACACGACTGTTCCATATGACGGTAACTAGGAGGCAACTGTTAGACGTGTTGATCTAATATGTGTCTGTTTCTAACCAAAAGGTATCTATATAAAAGGGACACGTCCGTACGGACACATATGACCGTATGACGCTTTGGGCATATAGAAACTGTCTAGAGCAGTTGTAGTTTATTCCTAACATTAACATTTACAGCTTAAATCAGTGTTTCTATCATCCATGCCACAAAAGTTTCCTTCATTTCCAGATATGTGACCAGCCAGCCAAATGCAACCGCACAAAAGTAACTGTGCCAGCCAAATGCAACCGCACAAATAATCAGGATCTCTCCAAGGAAATGGAGGATTTGAAAATAATCAGATATGTGAACATGGTGCTGCTAGCCTGCTACACAACCTAGGGTTGCCGAGATAATGATTCTGCTGAGAAGAAACTAAGAGAGCTCACGCCTATAATGATTTATAAAAAAGGGTTTATTGTTTAGCAACAACCCGTATGTTTGGCAAACTGAGTAATTTAACAGAGCGATGCATCATCCCGTACTTTTTCGTAAGGTTTTTGAACCATTCAGTTCAAGTGGGAAGTTTTTGAACTAGTAATTTTTTACGTCTCTGTTGCTGCTTTGCCAAACATAGGTGTTGTTGCCACCTCGCCGTAGCCGGAGACGACGGAGGCTATTCGGCACTCAGTTTGCTTGTGATTCCCTTAAGTTGTTCCTGGAAACAACATTCCATGATTGCCTATTTTCCATTACTTTGCCATGAAATTGTCTATGACACTTTCTGCATTCTCGTTTGGTTGCAGTTTAGCTCAAATATAGTCAACGTTTGTGCCCAAGATAAGTAAATCTCCTTCCTACTTACCCTGTTAGCCAACTCAGTTGTCTGTTCCATTATCTTTAATTTTATTTTCAAGTAAGCGTGCCCCCTTTTACTTCTTCAGATACACCAGACTCTTATACTTGTATAAAATTGCATGTCTCCCTATTTTACAGGAAAATAAACTTAATTTACATGAAAATACACCCAAGATAACGTCTTACAGGAAAATAACTCGACTTATCAAAACAATCAAGTGACCTAGCTTTTATTTCAAAATTTGCAAATAGTCAATACATAAGTTTCACACGGACTTTGTAACACCCGTCTCTGTTCTCATAGACAAAGCCAATTAGGGAAGAAGCCTAGCCTAGCCTAGCTAGCAAGCTCATTTAGGGAAGCAAGCAGCCTAGCTAGTGCTCAATAAGGTCGCAAAAAAATTGCTGGCCCTCATATAACTCACGCTCACGAGCTAGTAGTTGGGAGATGGTAAGCGCACCTGATTCAATGGGCAGTTGAGGCTTGCGAGTCTCGGAGACCCTCCCGTGCGACAGCGACGGCGAGCAGCATCTTTACTTCCACACTTAGAGATACTCCCCAAAAAACACAGTTTAACAATACTGCTACAAGACTCTTACAGCAATGGATGTAAGAACACATTCATGGCGTGCCGCCCCACTTCCTAGTTGTTTCATCAACGGCCAACACTCTTCTAGTCTTAAGGAACTGGGAGGCCTACACTACACGTAATGCGTACAGCATGCAGCAGCAGCATTCCTTTCCACCTACGCATGCTCGCGAAGAACTGGTGCCTTTCTCTGCATCTCAACATGTTGATCTCCCAAAATAAATTCAACAAATAGTCTTAAACAATGGAGAGAGATCATCGCAAGTTGCCAAAATCAACCAAAGGAGAAAACAATGAAGTTAACCAGGGTTCACTCTGTTTTTAAATTTAGTAAAAGCCGAGTTTTTGTCCGTTTTGTTTACAAGCAGCTCAAGATAAACAAAATCAAGATAATGAGCATGCCTGTAAATAACAGAATCCGCTTCAACCAGTTGACCAACAGGAACACGACATTTGCAGCAGAATCGACTGAACAATTAAATACGGGCACAACAAAGAAATGTTACCCTAGGACCTCTCAACCAGCCCATGGAAAGCGGGCATGGACAGTGGAGAACCGAGAGTGGAGAATTTACGAGCAGCACAACGACTCCAATGCCATGAGAAAGTGGCAAAGAGTAACCTGCCATTTTGCTCGCATAAACTCTCACCTTCTTAAGGCTAGTCTAATCAGAAATAAACCAACTAACCATGAGGCAAACAAACCAAAATATCAAGAAATGCAAGGTTAGGAAGAGCAGCTCCAGTAGATAGCCATAACAAGCAGCCACTACGTGAACATCAACCAACAAAATCGAAAGAAACAGCAGATACATCATCATCTATCTTCTCTAGAGCATAAAACTCAGTCGGTTAGCCATGTCTGACAAAAACAGATCTCAATCTCTGAAGAGTACTGAAAGCGCACGGAGGTAGGAGAGCCCAACAGACCAATTCAACCAAGAAAAATATGTCTACCTGGCCTCACTCACAAGTCCCATGGAAAGTGGACAGTGAACAGTGTGAGCACCACGAGAGTTAGATCTCCGAGCAGCACAACGACTCCAATGCCATGAGAAACTGAGGCAAAGAGTAACCTGCCACTTTGCTCGGATAAACTCTTGCCACTACTACACTAATCACAAACCATCAAACAGCAAGAACCACAAACCAAGAAAACAACTTTGATTGCAGGCTCACAAAAAATCCTTTTCCCATTAGAAGGGTCAGCAAGTAAATAGAAGTTAAACTTGGACGTAACTTAAAAAAGAGTAATGAAATACTACTGAATTTGAAGTAGAACGTAAACAACAAGCTGCATTACCTGATCATCAGTCGACGAAATCAAAAATAAGAAGCAAAAATGCATCTCCTATCCAGATCTCTAAACAAGAATGCAGCAGGGGCATGCAGAATTGTATAACCAAGAAAGAGGGGAAACAGAAATGCTCCCTTAGCGCCTCCGGACCAGCCCCCGAAAAAAGTGGACAGCTAAAAGTAGAGAACAGGGATATCAATTTCCTGAGCAGCACAGCAACTCCATTGCCATGAGAAACAGAGGCAAACGGTAAACTGCCACTTTGCTCGGCTAAACTATCACTACTACTGCACTTTGCTCGGCTAAGGCATCACAACTAAACTAATAGCAAATCAGACAATAATCAAAGAACAAGAATCACAAACCAAGAAAACGTTGATAGCAGGTGCACTTAAAAAAACATGTACCATGAGATGGGCCAGCAAACAAATAGAAGTACAATTTGCACGTAGCAAAAAATGAAGTAGTGAATCCTAAGCAGAGCAGACCAAAAAAGGGAGAAAATCCAGCCGCTTCACCTAATAATAACAAGCAACATTATCTGAACACCAATAAAAGATCAAGAGAACAAGCAGCCACAGACATCTTTTGCCCAGAACTCTGAACAATTAGAATTGACTGGCCAATTAAGTGAGGAGATTAAAAGGAAATGTCCCCCTAGCCCCTTCTGACCAGCCGCTAGAGAAGTTGCCAGCCAACATGGAGAACTAGGAGGATATCAATCTCTGAGCAGCACAACGACTCCAGTGCCATGAGGAACATAGGCAAAGGGTAACCTGCCACTTTGCTCAGCTAAACTTTCACTATCCTTCTAGCCTAATCAGAAAGCAATCAAAAGCAAGAATCACAAATAAAGAACGTTGGCTCTGCTAGTTCAGTTAAAGCTATTCTCTCAAGAGAAGGCCAAGTAAATTTGGTATTTCAAGCACTCAATGAATTCAGCTAAAACACAGATGCCATGAGAATCTGAGGTAAAGGGTAACCTTCCACTTCGCTTGGCTAAACTCTCATGACTATTATAGTAATCACAAATCAGACTTAATTAAATAGCAAGGACCACAAACCAAGAAAACAACTTTGATAACAGGCTCACCTAAAATCGTTTTCCCAGAGAAAGCCCAGCAAGCAAATTGAATTTCAATTTACATGAAGCAAAATGAAGAGTCGTCCAAAGTTGAACAAACAAAAAAAACAGGGAGGAAAAGAACTACTACATCAAGAAAGTCAAAGAAATGAAACAGCTAAGGCATCTTCTAACCAGATCTCTGAATAATAGTAATAAATACAAGACAGTTAAACAAAGAGAGAAAACAAATGTTGCCCTTGCCCCTCCGGACCGGCCGACGAGAGTGGCCAGCCAACAGTGGAGAACAAGGTTATCAATTTCCGAGCAGCACAACGACTCCAATGCCACGATATAGAGGCAAAGGGTAACCTGCCAAGTTGCTCATGGAACTTTGGTTACAATTAAACTATTTTCCCAAGAGAAGGCTGACAAGCAAATTGCTGTTTCAAGTGCCCAACAAATTCAGCTTAAACACAAATGACTTCCCAGACACTGCTGTACAGCCAAATTGAGAGTATACCAAACACATACTTATTATACGAGTCTACATGGCTAGAGAACATCGGATAGAATTCAAATACTAAATAATAATAACAACAGAAGTTACGACACAGCATCAGTTATACAGAAGCAGTGGGTTTCTTTACTCATGGTAAAAATATCACCATTCAGATAAGCAAATGTTACAGTTATGTCATACATATCAATCTTCAGAATACAGAAACATAACAAGTTCTTTCCAGGAGGTCATGACATACACGCCCAGACAACATAAAGCATACGGCAGCATCACTTCATGTACCTATGCAAAAACTTGCGGTGGAAATCACTCCTGATGGTGTCATTGATGAATCGTTTCGGTGTCTTGGTCTCTCCACGAGCCTGGTTCTTGAATACAACATCATCGTCCCACCTGCAGAGGACACATATAAAGAACATGATTAAGGTCACCATAAAGCTAGGAAACATATTTAGAAAAAGGCATATAATACAACAACAAAAAACATTGTCTTAACCTTCTCTTCACATTGAAAGAGCCAGAGTTATTCATATTGATCAGCGGGTTTCCTCGCATCAGCTCAGCCTCCTTCATCTTGGCCTCTTCTTCTGCTTGCTGGCGGTCCTGCAGAAAACACAGGGGAAAAGAACTTAATACTAATTACATAAACCTAAATAAAAAGAGCACCTCCAAGTAAAATGGAGAGAAGAAAACACAAACCTTTCTTAGCTTATCCTCAGCTCTTTCTTTTTTAATTCTTTCGAGCTCTGCCATTAGAGCCTCAGTGTCATCATCGTCATCATCGTCGTCACTGAGTAGAAGTTGCAATTTGATGAGTAAGAGAATAAACTGAGATAATCAGTTCAACTACAAAAAAGGGCCCAAATAAACACATGTGTCCCAAATAATTCAAGATCCTCAACAAGTCAAGACAGTTCAGCATTATTCCATTTGCCATTTTACAATTTGCTGTGAACAAATCCTTACTACCATGAACTAAGAATGCTCAGGAGTATATGAATATGTATCACCCAATACCAAAGTTTATGGTAGATAACACGGAATGAACAGTTTCTTCCCCATTCCACAATACCATTTATTAATGCAGTTAGAAGATGTATCAGTTAATCCCCTCCAGGCAACAGCAAGAGGAGTTCCATAAGCATTTTGGACGAGTATGATTTATTAATTACTGACAAGAGTACTAAACAGACCTTTCTTCGTCACTTCTGGGCTCCACATCAGAGTCATCTGCATCAATTTCACGTGGAACTATCTTATCCTCTTCCCGTTTTGAACCTGTGATTGCCAGAAGAAGAGTAAGTAAAAGATCATGCTGCCTTGAACATAGATAAACACTAACAGATTTTGCTATAGCGCTAGTTTCACCGACCTTCTAAGAGCAGGCCTGAACTTTTTCGCCGGTCTCTCTCGTCTGCAAGAGAAAAAGGGTTGAACTTGTCAATTACAATTCACAGGTACACAAAATACAAGCATCACGGAAGAGAAGATATAGCAAGCACGATATGCACAGACGAGGAACAGTGCACATAGACCCAGAGGTATTACCAACATAGGACTTATCCTTGGATGAGAAGTGCTTGTGTTCACGCTCCTCAAGTTCCTCTCTGAGATTCCTCTTCTGTACCTCCTCTTGAGTTTGCTGCCCCTCTTTTCTGCACACAAGAGGGGGGAAGGTTGGTACGTATCAATAAGAAGATATCTCCAAAAAATATTAAAACTGACAACCAATCTTATTCAGAATTGTCAGGGCCAATAAAATAAACAATCACGTGAAGGCTGAAGCAATGGTTTAGCCAAATTGTACGCAAGTGATTCTGGTGAATTCGCACGAGGAAGACACAAACCACATGACTCATTTGTTTATGTATAACTCTCTTGATGCAGCAACAGCAGCAGACAAAATTCAGAAAATTCTGCACATGCACTTGGTGTTTAGTAGCCATCTCATATCCAAACATGAAAAACAGTTTATTCTGGGTACTGTCAATATAGCAAATAACTACTTATTCGATTTTCACAGGTTCTCGCACGAATCCAGACTTAAATAGGCCAGGCATGTTGTTCTATTGGTAGTGCTGCTGCAGTAAGGTTAGGCCTGGCGACCAAATAGCAGACGCTGCAGCCATTTGGGTGAAGTGAAGCCTGTTGTATTGTACTCCCTCCGTCCCAAAATAGATGTCTCACATTTGTCAAAATTTGGATGAATCTAGATACTATTTAGTATAATGGTTCATCCAAATTTTGACAAATCTAAGACATCTATTTTGGGACGGAGGGAGTACTATCCCATCTCCAAACATGTAAAATAGTTGTTTGTTTCGTGTACTGTATTGTACAAAGAACATAGCAAATGGCTACATTTTGTCCTGACTCGCCCAGGTTTTTGCCCGCGTCCGGACTTACTTAGGCCAGATATGTCACTTAGCTAACAGTGTTGCTGCAGTAAGCAAGTAGTACTTGGGCTTGTAGTATTGTAAAAGTTGACCTAACAGTGCTGCAACCATAAACGAAATAGCAGACCATTTGCAACTATTGGGCGGTGCAGAGTGGGTTGTACCAGGATACTGGCTCGTTCAGGGGCTAACATAGGCAAAACCAAGCGCAGAGTTCGCACTATACCGGGACCAAATCAGCGGCCATGCAAGAGCAAGGGCTAGAGGCGTGCGTTCTGCTACAAGAAAATTCTACCGCAGCAGCCACCCTGATCCTGAAAAACGCGATTCCCCACTGTGACGAACCCTAACCATATCTCTTCGCCTCCCCCAAACGCGAGATCTCTAACCAGCTGGAACTGGGGGGTGAGGATCGACCGATGAGCTTTACCTGGGCTTGAGGGAGGTGTGGGCGGCGAGGTCCCGGGAGGAGTACTTCCCGGAGGGCCCGAAGATGCGCGTGCCGCCCTGCTCGTTCCCGCCCTTGGCCGGCGCCCACGTCGGCCGCGCCGCCGTCGTCATCTCCCCTTCCCCCTCTCTCTCTTTTCCTCTCCTCCGCGGCGGACGAAACCCTAGCTCGCGATTCGGCTGGGCTGGCCCGCGTTTCTGCTTTCTCCTTGGGGATTCGGGGACGAGAGCGAGAGAGGAGACGAGAGAGATGCCGAAAGAAGTTGCAGAGAGGACCCTGGAGAAGCCTTTATTTCTGTTTTCTTTCTGGTGTCTGGGCAGCGGC
Organism: Avena sativa; assembly: GCA_916181665.1. Classification (NCBI taxonomy): domain Eukaryota; kingdom Viridiplantae; phylum Streptophyta; class Magnoliopsida; order Poales; family Poaceae; genus Avena; species Avena sativa. The sequence goes on from OV702299.1 coordinate 525,853,583, forward strand.
GGGCTGGTCGGGAGGCGGTACTGCCTGATGGGCCGGGCCGCCTAGCTGCCATAAACTCGGCCGCGAATGGTGTGCCGGAGATCTTGGCCTAGACGAGTCCATCGGCCTCCTTCTTTACTTTGTGTTTTTCTATTCACCAAATCTCCAAAAAAAAGATATCACCAAAGAAATCTGCATGACTTTTTATGCCTATATGTGTTTTCTAGAAGATATCACAAAAAAAGATAATGTCCTAGAAGAAGATATCACCAGACAAAGATATTACCAAAAAAGACAATGCCATAGAAGAAGAGTAAGTAAATGACACCAGGTGCAGCTTAGAGCATCTCCACTCGCCTACCCAGGAGGCCGATTCGGACAACGAATTTCGGTCCGGACGCCGAAAATTGGCTCAGTCGCATATTCAAGGACCTGTTTTCGTCCGGATTTCGGCGTGTTTTGGTCCGGCCTACTCAGGCCGACCCAGGCCGAACCCAGGATCCTGGGTACGCCCTGGGAACGCCGGACGAAGCGAATTCGGCGAGTAGACCCGTCTAGTAAGCATATATTCGTTCGTATTCATCCAAAGTTCGCTCTTATTCGCCCAAAGTTTACCCATATTCGCCCAAAGTTCGCTCATATAGACCATATTCGTCCAAAGTTCGTCTATGTAGACCATATTAGCCCAAGTTCGCCCAAAATTCGGGCATATTCGCCCAAAGGTCATCCGTATCGCCCATATTCGTCCAAATTTCGCCCAAAGTTGTCTATATAGACCAGATTCGCCCAAAGTTCGCCCAAAATTCGGGCATATTCGCCCAAAGTTGGTCCGTATCGATCATATTCGCCCATATATACCAGATTTATCCAAAGTTCGCCCAAAATTTGGGCATATTTGCTCAAAGTTCGTCTGTATCGCTCATATTCACCTAAAGTTCGCCCATAGTTCGTCCATATTGCCCATATTCGCCCAAAGTTCGTCTGTATCGACCATATTCGCTCAAAGTTCTCCCATATCCCAAAACCGCTTATATTCGCCTAAAGTTTGGCGAAATTTGTTAAATTTTAGCCAAACGCGGGAACTCACCCGGGTACGCGAGTGGGAAACTGGGCGTACCCAAGCCGAAATCAAGCTCCGTCCCGCCAAAAAAATCCGAATTTTGGTCTGGGTTCGCCCAACGAGTGGAGATGCTCTTACACTCACATGAACAACGCGCCACCATATGCATACATCCACTTAGGTTATAGTTAAAGAACTAGAGGTGCGGAGCTTCAAGATTGAGGGTCCCCGATACCTATTAACCAACAAAAACAGTATTGAGATCCTATATGAATTATAGGTTTCACAATAATATTCACATGTGTTGTCCTTGGATCGCCGTGTGAGAGGGACGCCGACCATGGCTTTTGCTTCTCATCACCCGCCATAAAAAGGGGGATGGGAAAACACTGGTCCACGTGGAAAGGAAAGGGGCTTGCCGAAGAAGACACTGGAAAAACACCAACTTACGAGACGGTGTAACATCACCAGCTTCATAACAGTAAAGAAAACAACATGCTCGAAGAAACCTTGGAATGACACCACTACTGCAGAGCCCCCCCTTTAACTCTGGTTGGAAGGGCCCTCTAACAGCGGTTCCTCAACCGCTGTTGAGGGTTCGGTGTTAGAGGGGGGCCCCTTTAACACCGGTTCTTATACGAACCTGTGTTAAAGGGTGGCGCACGTGGGGCTGCCGCATGCCTCAGCCCCCCCCCTTAACACCGGTTCGGGGCTGGAACCGGTGTTAAAGGTTCTTCTGCCGCGGCAGAGATTTAGGCTGTTTTCCTGCCGCGGCAGAACTCTGCCGCGGCAGGAAAACGGCCTAAATCTCTGCCACGGTAGACTTCTGCCTCTGCCCCGTTCTGGGCGTATTTCTACGGGAGGGGGGAGTGAGGGGGAATCGATCGGGAGCGGTATACACATAAATCGTCATCGGTACATACGAGTACATGAATAATTAAGCAACTATTATTATACACAAACATCGTCATTGGCACATACATTGTCATCGGCACATACATCGTCATCGTTCATTTTGGTGGATATCTAAAGAGTTCTCCGCCAGGCGTGACGACCTCATCAAGTATGAACCCCGCCAATTCCTCTTGAATGGCTCGTATGCGTTCAAATGGTAGGAGTTGGTCCCGCATCCGTTCGATCTGAATATATATGAAGAATGGTCCGTCAATATATATATAAGAATAAAACTCAACACAATTGATGGTAATAAAATAATGTTGTGGACTTTGTTTACTTACTCTAAGTTGTTCTAGTGCGGCTTGGCCCGTCGCACATATCGTGTTGCGAATGAACTCGCAAACATAGTATCCGCATAAGTTATTGCCGTGTCCCTGATGCGCGCACTTTACGAGAATAGAGAGTTCAATCAAAATAATAATCAATAAAGCATGATATAATGGAATTGGAAGCTAGCTAGTATTACTTACATTTTGGTCTACAAATTTTAGTTCTTCTGACCATTCACCCACGGCCCTGCCCGTGAACCTTTTCCAAACCCTGTCCGGCAAAGAAAATGGATAAAGGAGTAATTAATTACTTGTTGTCACGAAAGTTGCCGATCTAGTGCGATAATATGATTGAAATTACCTGTGGAGCATCTCTCTAAAGTCTGCCCATATCTCTTTTTCTTTTCGTAACGAGTCCATGACAAGGACTTTTCCTGAGTCGGTTGAATGACTAGCAGAATAAAGTGGAACCTACGCACGCATAACTCATCATCAGTTACACTTAACATCGAGTAAGCTGAAATAGAATGTGTACAAGAGAGAGGGTAACAGTACTCACGAGAAGTTGTAAGGCAATAGTATTTCTCTTTTGGTTTGTTGTCTCAGTAAAGACGTTAGCAAGTAATCTTCTGTTTGCCCGGGTTTGGTTTTTACCACTTCTTCATGAACTCTATTTGGGTCAACGAACCCAATGTCAAAAGGGCCTCCTTTCCTGCATTCCATAACCTTTTTCCTGCATAATAGTATATACATATATGGTGAGCATATATATATACATGCAATTAATGAAGTGAATGAGATGAGATATAAATTACAGAAATAGTACTTACACACAATAAAGGCTGATGGCAGCTTTGTCGAGTTCCTTCTGATTGAATAGAAAATGCAAGTCTTGAATGTTGAAGTCGATCGCGTCGTCTCCGCAGAAGAAAATCTCATCTCTTATATGCGCCGTGATCCATTCTACCTTTCTTGTCTTGCAGAAATGAAGGTACCACTTGTGCAATTTTCGCATCTTTGTTGGTAGATTCTTGAGCTCCTCTTTCTTGACGAGATTCTTCCCATACTTCCATGGCTGTATGGGGTTGGCATCGCATTTGGGAAAGTTGTCTCCCATGAAGTTCAAGTATGCAATGTAAGTCATCTCCATTTCATTGGCCTTTCTTTGTAGCTCTGCCTTGTAATCATTTACGGGAGGAGCGTCCCGTGTGTCGAACATTTGGAGCGGGGCGCATGATTGGTTTTCCTGCTCTCCGAGCATGGGAACTGTTTTCTGGGGTGCCTCACGACTGCTACTTTCAGTCTCCCTACGGCGCCTTGCATCCGCCTTCAAAATCTGGCGCTCGTAGTCCGGCACAAGTGGGGTTTCAGGTTTCAAAAGATTTTTGTAAAACTTCTCCACCACCGCCGGATCTATTTTCTCCTTTGGCTCGGCCCGTCTAGGTACAAAGAATTTCTTGACCTGTTCTTCAGAGATCCTATTGGTCTCCTCGTCGCTGCGATTCCACGGTAAAACCGGCAATGGCTTGGTGGAAGGCTATGGGACGTAGTTTATTAAACTCTTTGGCGTACGGTTTCCTGCGGATTTCTTTGTGGCAGTGCTACTGATGCTCTTCGTGGCAGTGCTCTTCCGCTTACGCTGAGGAGATGGCTGAAGCACCGGAGATGGCTGACGGGCTGGAGATGGCTGCCGCGCAGGAGATGGCTAAAGCGCCGGAGATGGCTGCCGCGCAGGAGATAGCTGAAGCGGCTCAGACTGCTGACGCTGCGGAGACGGCGGGGGTGCCAGTGACCTCCAATTTGGAAGCACAATGTGTTCCTTCTTCCAAAGAATGGTTGTTTTCACTGCAAATTTGAGTTGAGTTTCCCCTTCACCTGTAGCATGGTCAAGCTGTGCTTCCTCATATTCCTTCAGAACTTCATCCACCCCGACAATAGCATAGCCATCTGGAATCGGTCGGCAGTGGTAAGTTCCACCAGCTACAGGAGGTAAGGCATAGCCGACAGCCACCTTAATGGATAAGCCCATTAATCTCACATGCAGCTCAGCGTGTTCGCTCTCCGTGATCTCATCCACGGGGTATCGAGGACCCGCCATTTCAAGCGTGGGCTGCACGTTCTCCGTGGAAGCCACACTGCTTTTCCGCGCAGAGTCTGGGACGCCGGCAGCTTCCAATGCAGGCTCTTCGTGCCGCTGAGATGGGCCGGTAGCTTGATGGCTCTGTTGTGCATTCACTTGCGCCTGCAGCGCCGCAAGTGCATGTTCTATCTGTGTCATCCGCTCTGTACGCTCTTTTTCTTTTCTGCCGCGCCATCTGTAAGAGTCGCTCCAGTCGCAAACCCATCCTTCCACGTCATACCCCCTGTGCCTTGTGCATGTCCAGGGTGTTCTTTTTTACCGATGGCGCGTGTGAGTTGGTCATTCTCTCTGTCGGGATGGAAGGTCCTGGCGGATGTTTCCTCGTATGCCGTGATGAGTTCAGTGACGGGTTTGGCAAGGAGGGTTGGGAAGATACACAATCCTGTTTCTGGGTCCAACCTTGCCCCGATTCCGTAGAACCAAGTCTTTGCACGTATGTCCCACCCATCTGTCTGGGGTGTGATCCCTCTCTCGCGCAGGGCCTTCTCAGCTTCCTCCCACTTAGGCCTCTAAGATATGTAGCCACCTGACCCCGTCCTCTGGTGATATTCCTTCTTCAGGGCATTAAGCGTATTGGTTTCTGACCTCTTTTTAGCTATAGCACTTTTTTTATATGTCTCAAATTCGGGCCAGTGAGGTCTTATCTTCGCATAATATGCGTCTTCGAAATTTGGAGTCTCGCCAGATTTGACAAATTTGTTCAATTTTGTCTTCCAGTTGCGGAAAGCGTCAGCCATCTTCTTTAGAGTCCACTCTTTGAACTTTTCCTTTATAACCGGGTTGTTTTCATCCTCCTCTGGCGGAAGGGTGAAATTTACCAACAACGAATTCCAAAGCGTTTCTTTGGATCTATCATCGACAAAGGTACCGTCGCCCTTCTTTGGCTTATTCCAATTTTAAATTATGATTGGGATTTGGTCCCTAACAAGAACTCCAGCCTGACGTACAAATTTGTCTGCGGCCTTCTTGGGCTCCATCGGCCTGCCATCAACACGGACTGCTTCGATCGTGAACTTTGCACGATCTTTCAACCGCTGGCTCGCGCCTCGCTTGCTCTTTTTCGTAGAAGAAGATGGTTGCTGGCTGGTCGATCCAGAGGGCTAAAAGAAGAAAGAAGCGTTAATTAATACATGTAGAAGAAGATTGTTGATGGAAGTCAGCAGAGGCTTAATCAATGCATATACCTCGCCGGACTTTGTAACCATTAAATTGCGTTCACCGGAGTCTTCATCTTCCCCATGACTAGTACTTGAGCTGTCGTCATCATGTCCCTCCAAGTTCAGATATTGTGAGGTGTCCTCATCAATTATGTTCTCCATTATTTCTTCTTCTTCAAGGTTTCTACTAAGTGGATCCATAGTTTCTAAAACAATAATATTATCTAGAGTAAGAGTGTAAACATTCAAGTGGACTTGGATTCATACACAAATATACATATTATTCATACAAAAATACACAAATAGATACATAAATGAAATTAAAACCCTAAGGATGCTTGATCATTTTAAACGAGTTCCGAGGGGTCGAAACCCTAATCAGGATGAGTCAGAGGTCCAATTGGTATACAAGTTTTAATCTATGCATGTAGTACAATTTATCGAGCAAACAAGTTTTAATCAGGATGAGTCAGCAATCACACACGTTGCACTCCTTGCAATCTATCGAGCAAACAATTTCATACAACATAAACAATAGCACATAGAGATCAAACAAATGCAACAAATGCATGCATGGCAATTTAATAAGTCACAATGGTTGTTACTTTAGTTCTCTAAACAATACTGAAGTATATGATGCATGCAAGAGGACAATTAATGCAATGGAGTATTTGTTATGGATAGAGGACATTAATGGGTTTTAAATTATTTAAATAGTGTTTAATGGGTTTTAAACCATTTAAATAGTTTCTGTTGTCTAAAAATCAAACTAAAATCAGATATATAATCCCCAAGGGTTGTGATTCCAGGGACATATTATTTGTAATTTTCTGAACATTATTTATTTTCTTATGAATTTATTACTCTAAATAAGCCATTATACCATTTATTTAATTGCTGAAAAACCTTATATTATTTGGCTTAACCATTTGCATATTGATGATCTACACACAATTGTGAATCCATAGGTATATTATTTGTGATTTTTGGACCAGTAGATATTTTACTATGAATTTATTAACCTAAAATACCATTAAAACTAATTAAATTATTACAGTAAACACGTATTGTAAAAGTTAAATCCAACTTGATATTAATAATCTACTCAATTTTCTGAATTCATTGATATATAATTTGCTATTTTTGGATCTATGAATCTTTTTATATGATTTTTGCAAGATTATACAATTTTCTGTTATTTTTATTTTTTCTTCTATTTTTCAGGAGAGTCAACGTTGACTGGCGCTGTGTCATCGCTGACGTGGCAGACAGGTGGCGCATGCATTCTGGTTTGCTCACCGGTGGGGTGACGTACGGAGGCGGCGGGCTCGTCGGGCGGCGGTGCTAGTGGCGGATGCGGCGGTCTCCGGCGATGTCGAGGTGGCCTACAAGAGGCGGGGTACTATGGCGAGAAGGTTGGTGGCCTCGGCGCGGTGGATTGCTTCCTCGGGCGACAGAGGCAGACGGCTGGAGACGGGCAGCGTCGGCGGTGCTCCGGCGAGGCGCGGTCGGCTGCTCCTGCACGGGGAAGAGGTGGTCAGGGCGATGCGGTCAAGTGAGAGGGAGAGGTCATACGGAAAAGAGAGGGTCGGGGGCGACTGCCTCGTCGAGGACCTCGAGCTCCGAAGCTCGACAATGGAGGCGGCGGCGGCGAGACGGACGATTCCTCCCTCAGTCCAAGGGCGGCGGCGGCGAGACGCGCGAGCTCCGAGGGCACCCACGGACGATTCCTCCCTCACTCCGAGGGCGGTGGCGGCCGGCGGTGGCTTCTCTCTGCGCCGATGCGGTGGCGGCGCTTCTCTCTGCGGCCGGCGGTGTTCGATCTGGCTCTGGGGGGGAAGAAAGGAAGGGGAAGGCGAAATTAATAACCCCCCCTTTAACACCGGTTCGTGGCTGGAACCGGTGTTAAAGGGGGGATTCCGTTTCCCGCGCGCATTTATTACCCCCCTTTAACACCGGTTCCATCCAGGAACCGGTGTTAAAGGGGGGGTGCGCGCGGGAAATGAAATAAATGCCCCCCCTTTAACATCGGTTCGTGTCTAGAACCGATGTTAAAGGGGGGGCATTTATTTCATGCATTAAAGGGGCCTTTTTAATTCAAAAAATATGATATGAATTTAGAAAATTCATATCTTTTTCATTTCAACTCAGAAAAATATGAATAATATATCATAATTTTCAGAAAAATAATATCTATCCATTCATGTAAATCATTTTATATTTACTTTACATGAAAATTTTCAAAATAATTAAAACACTTACATATAAATTTTGATTATTCAATTCAAACAAAAATAAATTGTTAAATCCTAAAACTTTGAACATAAGAAATATTAAGCATCTAAAAATAAATCTAACCCTATTTTATTAGATCAAATCATATTTTAATGCCGCATCTTTTGTATTAACATTTTTGAATTGATTGGATATTTAAATGTCGCATCTTTTGTATACACTTGAATCTCACCAAGCCTCGCTCAACTTGCATTGTTTTTTTATAAAATAGCATATTGTGAACCTAAAAATGATTTTTGTAAAAAATCATGAGCATCGTATCATGTACATGTAGTTCATATCTGACCCACTTCCTACCGATTCGGTAGGAATTTGTCTTTTTTACCAGAGGTGGACGGAAAGGTTTCAGATCCCCCTGTTGGTACATTGTGCATATAAGGTGGTCTAGTATTTTTGTAAAATGTGTTGGTGGTTTTTTGAATTAGCCATTTGGTGGTTGCTTCACAAAACCGTCCGTTTTTTATGCTCGGAAAATGGAAAATGCCTTTTTGGTGCGATAAAAAGGAAAACTTCCTCTTGCAACATTGTTTGCCATGCCATGATGCACATGTGTGCACAATATGGCCATATTATCACAAACTATGCCTTGATTCTAGCCATAACATTGGTCATTTGACCCGAAAGCCAAGAAACCTCGAATGAGATAGGTCATTTTGTGAAGGTTTTTTCGAGACATAATCAATATACCAAGTTTGAGATTTTTCCTTCTAACTATGTCACATAATATAACACCACGCGAAGGTTTCGCACTGTTTCGATCTTTTTTTATTTTTTTATCCCTGTTTTAAACTATCGACAAACTTTGTCGAACAACGGGCATGATGATTCTTAGCTCGAGGCCAAGCCTCGCTCAACTTGCATTGTTTTTTTGATAAAATAGCATATTGTCAACCTCGAATGAGAATGCAACTAATAGTAAGTTACATAAAGCCGAACTGGAACTGAAAATTAAGATACATAAAAGAACTGAAAATTAAGATACATGGCCAGATTAAGTAACAATCGGCCGAACTTGTTTCGGAATATTGGAGTGATTCAGTCATGCTCCTGCCTACACCTGTAATACTCGCCACTGTAGTCGTCGTACTCGCCGCCGCCGTCATCGTTGTCGTCGTCGGGGTCGCCGTTGAAGGGTTTCGCGACATAGTAAATCAAAACTTTCTACGAATGCGAACAGAGGGAAAGCCAAGATCTAATCTAGGAGATGCAATCAACAAGAGAGATTGGATTAGATCTTCATACCCTTGAAGATTCGCACAGCGGAACGTTCGTCGGAACGTGGGTGATGTAGTCGTACTCGCTTCGCCTCCTCGCGATCCGATCCGATCTAGCACCACAAGTGGCGGTGCCTCCGTGAGATGCACACGTGCAGCACCTCGACGTCTCCTCCTTCCTCGGTCCAGCAAGTATGGTGGAGAGACGGATTGGATCTACAACACGACGGCGTGGTGTATATGGTGGAGAATTTCTGCAGCAGGGCTTCGCCTACAAACAGTCGGGAGGGAGAGAGGAAGGGCAGCAGGGCAGCTAGGGTTGGAGGGGAAGGTGTGGGGGGTGGTGCGCCCCCAGCCCTCTTTATATAGAGGGGTGGGGCGCAGCCCTAGCCCCTCCCCCAAGCCCAAACCGGCGGCCCCAAAGGAGGAGGAGTGGGGGGCAAGGAAACCCCCCCTTCTAGAAGCTCTATCTAGAGTTTAAACTCTCTTGGCCGGCTGGGCCTTATGGGGCCTTGTGCCCCTGGCCCAATGCGGCCAGGGCACTCCCTCATAGGCCCATGCCCCCTCCCGGAAGGTGGGGCCATGTTGGTCCCCTTCCGGAAGGTTCTAGAAGCTTCCGGTACAATACCGATTAACCCGGAACAATTCCGAACTCCAAAAACTGCACTGCCTTATATGAATCTTATTCTCCGGACCACTCCGGAACCTCTCGTGATGTCCCGGATCCCATCCGAGACTCCGAACAAAAACTCATAAACCAATTATCCAATCTATCCTAGCGTCGAGACACGTTAAGTGTGTGACCCTGCGGGTTCGAGAATATGCAGACATGATCTTCTATCAATAATCAACAGCGGGGTCTGGAAACCCATATTGACTCCCACACATTCATCGATGATCATATCGGATGAACCACGATGCCAGGATTCAATCAATACCATATATATATTCCCTTCGTCTCGCGATATTTTTACTTGCCCGAGATTTGATCGTTGGTATCGTCATACCTAGTTCAATCTCGTTCACAACAAGTACTTTACTCGTTCCGTAATCCGATATCACTTTGTGATTAACTCCTTAACCACATGCTTGCAAGCGGTGTTGATATCGATTACCGAGTGGGCCCGAAGTATATCTCTCCGACTTGGGAGGGACAAATCCCATCTCGATACATACAACCCAACAGATACTTTCCGATCACCTGAGAGACACCTTTATGATCACCCTCTCATAGGATGACGTTTTATGACCTCAAAGCTTTCTTCCGATACCAGGGAGTTGTATTATCTCATGGTCTAAGGAATACAATATTTGACATAAGAAAAGCTTCGCAAAAACGAACACGATGACACGATCTAATTGCTTCGCTTAGTTTGGGTCTGTCCATCATATCATTCTCCCAATGATATGATCTCATTATCAATTGACAACTCATGTCTATGGTTAGGAAACTGTGGCGCCCCGCAAAAACCACTACTAGAAAATCGCGTTGTTTTTGTGCACTACATCATCATTACCGCATGCTCATGTCATCATGCCACATTGCATTTGAGCATCGTCATCATCATGCATTTGTTTGTCTGAAACTATTTTCGAAAAAACATATTTTGTTCTCTAAATACCCCGCCTTTATTTCAAATTCAAAACCCGGGTCTCCGGATTGTTTTGTTTCGTCTACCAATGGGTTTCAAAAGCCCCGTTGTAAATACTAAAAATATATATTTTATTTTTAGGGGCAGCCGAACCGGGTCGTTCCGACCCAGTCGGCCACCCCAGTACAAAAACCAGACAACCCTAAATCTTTTCCTACCCAGACCTATTCTACCCAGCCCCGCCACCTCACCCAGGCCACATCACCCCGACCAATCACCTGTCGACACTTCACCTCTCCCTTTCCCTACATCCAATCCCAGCCCGCCACCTCAGCCGGCCGCCCTAGCACCACCTGCCTAGCCCCACCTGCCACCTCACCCCACCCTTCTGCCCCTGCCGCCGCCAGAGCCAAACCGCCCCCACCTGCCCGACCCACTCCCCCTGGCCCCACCAAGACCGCGTCCCCCACGCGCGCGTCGGCCCTCTCGCTCTCCTCTTCCTCCCTGCGAGCCCCCTCCTCCCTGCGTCTGCTCCTCTTCCGACCGACCGGCAGTGCGCCCGCCTCGCTCGGCCGCCGGCCCTCCTCTTCTCGTCGCCCCAGGATCCACCAGGTTCTGCCGCCCCGGCCGCCGAGTGCCCCCGTTGTCCCCGCCGTCCTCTCCCTCTCCGGCGCCGGCACCCGCCGCCGCGTCGCCGACGGCGCCCTCCTCTCCTTCCTCTCCCTCGGCCCCAGCCACATCTCCGTCGCCGCCCTCGGCCTCCAGCGCCTCCGACCCCGCCGCCCCGGAGCCATCTCCTTCGCCCCGCCGCCTCCGGCCAGATCCGCCGCGCCTCCCTCGGCCTCGCCCCTCCGTCGGTCTAGGCCGCTGCCGCCGCCTCAAGCCGCGTCCCGAGCCTCGCGTCGGCCTCGCCCCTGCACCCCCGCCTCTGTCCTCCTCCTCGATGCAGAGCACCACCGCCATCTTCTGTCCAGCCGCTGCCGTGAGCCCTCTGCCATTCGCCGTGCGCCTCCGGTCCGGCCACCGCCAAGTCTAGGACGTCCTCAAACGCGCCGTCGTCCGTCGTCGCGTTCTTCTCCGGTGACCCCACCTCCAGCCGGCCCCGCCTGCGACCCTCCTTCGCTGTTCGGCCCCACCAAGCCCGTCAGCGGCATCCCCTGCACGCACCGGCTCCTGTGTAGGTTGTAAGGACCCGCCTCTGTTCAGGAGTTGAGGCAAGGTACTCCCATGCCGCTTCGTTTTGGTTGGGCCTACTCGGTGAGAAAGTGTGGATTGCGTACCTGTGGCTGCGAAGCCCTGTGGCTCCCCTAGCTATCTGTTGATGAGATGTTGGTGTTAGTGCAAAGACGGAAGATGCGTCCAGTGGCCACTAGCGACTCGATATTCATGCCTCCGAAGGACGCACAACATGAAACCCGAAGTACCACCAGGGCACTCGCAACAAGACCGTCATCGACAACGGTACCACGGTACATCAAGATCTCCCCGGATGCGACAAGTCCTCCTTCCCGGATGCGATGCCGAGAACCCGGATGTCAAGGACGTCGACACGGATCCGCCAAGTACTTCCTCGAGGACGCCAAGATCTTCATCCCGAACGACAAGACCGATGACATGGCCCGACGACCGCGGATTCGACAAGATCGACACCGACCAGGGCGGATCCGATGTGCCCCCGACGCCAACCAAGTTCTTCTTCTCGGATGCGACAAGATTGACTTCCGTTGTCCGAGACCGATCTCGTCGAGCCGTTCTCCCGTCGAACCCTGAGACCTACCCCGAACCCCTCGGAGCCCAAGTTCGCCGAACCCTAATGTGATTCCTTATCCGAGACCCCCATTATTTTTATAATATGACATTATCGTTTGTTGCATATTAAATTGTTCATGTCGCTTACATATTGTGGGTGTTTGGGGGCCTTATGCCGATTCACCTTATAATTAAATATGGAGGCAATATGCGGGCGAATCTAGTCTAATATTGGCTCCATTTAAATTTGTGTAGCGAACCGGTGCTATCTTTTGCCATGTTAAGACAACATTTAAATTGTGGGGTATCTAAACAACTTGAACCACCTAAATATTTGTCGGGACCCCGGTTCCGCTTAATATTGCCTAGTTGCATCACATCTGTGCCTTGCCATGCATCATATCATAAGCATGCCGGATCTTCCGCCGTCGTATTAAATAGTGCATCCGATGTTTCTGCTAGTGTTTTGCTTCTTCGCCGATAAGGCCGTTGAGTTGATGTGAGCTTCGCCCCGACCTTTGGATGAACCTTCGGCAATGTTTTTCAGGCGAGCACCTCCCCCTTTCTACCTATCTTACTTTTATAGTCTTTATTTCCTCCTGTTGATCCATTGCTATCTGTGTTGCGATGCTATAGTTTTCGTACCCGTGATATCCCTTGCAGCCTTATATTGCCTTGGACACATCCTATTACCTGTTGATTGGTAGATAGTTGGACTTGCGCGTCGTAGTCGCTTGCTCAAGTGCTGTTGCGTGTCGTCAAGTACCTCAGTTGTTGGAGTATTGCCGCATGTTAATGTTGGAGTTGATCAAGACTTTAATTACTGTTTAATAACTAAATTGAAGTAGGTAATGCAGAGGCACCGGTGGGTGATAGACAATATTTGGTTTCCGACCGCTCACAGGTGTCCCGTAGGACCCCGAGTTCTTGACACCTGTTCCGAGATCGAGCGCGCTAACCACATGTGGGATGTGTGGGCACCCCATCGATTAGTACCTGATTTCAAAGTATTGTACTGGGGGCCACAACTAGTTTGAGGTTTTATTTACTATTCTGTACTTATGCCATGCTTTACTGCTTTATTTAAATTGTGCGATGTACTGCACCTGTACTGTTTAGGATCGGGACACGTTTTCGCTGTATCGACAAGCCCAGTCATCTTTTCGGGTTCCCAGTCGTTTACAGCCGTCCACCCAAACCCTGAGTCCGTCTCGGAGACCGGCCGACTTCGTTGCGGGTAGACTTAGTGGGGTGGCCCCCATGTACTTGCTTTGGGTCTGGGAAACGTCATGACTTAGGCCCCGCCGACATACCGATGGGTGTATGTTAATTGATCTGGCAAAAAGGGTCGAAGTGCGTGTGGATACTTTGGTGCACCCCTGCAGGGTTAAATCTTTTCGAAAAGCCGTGTCCGCGGTTATGGACGACTTGGAGCACAGTTCTCGATCATAGACAACTATAACTAAAGTTTACTGTTATAATTTGACTTGTATCCGATGTGACTAGTAATCAGCTCAACTACAACGGAATGGCTAAATAAAAGTACCAAAAACTGCTGGGTTTTGGGATATCTCATGCTAATTGTATTTGACTAGTAAGTGTCGCAACTACAACGGAATGGTTAAATAAAACTGCCCACTGCTTATTTTATCAGGATGACTATCTATACTTGACTAGTAATTGCTGCAACGATAACCGAATAAATAAAACTGCCAACTGTGTGAGTTCCTCGGTTGACTTCCTCGTTTGGTGTCGAGGGGGAAATACCAGGATGGGTATGTTTGGTGGTAGTATCAGGATGGTTCCGAATAGGTCTTTCTTATCCCTCTCTGATAGCCGACAGTTATATCGAGTCTCTATAGGTTGTTTAGTACATGCTGCGCTGCCGCTTCAGTCCACCATACCTATGTAGGCGAGGACCGCCGAATTCTAGTCTCGCCGTGTACTGGCCTCAGTACTGACGCTCCTCTTTTTCCTTTGCCCTTTGTCGGCACCCCTTTTGTTTAGCAGGTTTGAGATCGCCGTCGTTAGCAGGGTTACCCTTCCGGCTTGGCCTGGGCAGGGTTATGGACGCCATTGGTTATTCTTCAGGGCTCTTAGCCCCATTTGCATCTTGTCCATAGTCGGACGCTCTATTATTTTCAAGGTGATTGGATCTTTGTATATTATATCTGTATTCTTGACTCCTCGAGTCGCTGTTGTATATATATATCTGTTCTGTGGGTCCCATCGAGGACTGTTGTGTAATGTTATTACTTCGTTTTCCACCCGCACGAAAGTGCCTGGTGGGCACCTTTGAATCATTTCTATGCGGGTTTGGCGGGATTCGCTAAAACTTGCATAGGGCCGATTCTGAGGGTGTTACAGAGTGGTATCAGAGCTCAGCAGTTGCGGTACCCCACAAGTCCAGCCTGTAGGATAACCTAGCTAACGACCGAAGTAGAGTGTCAAAACTATTTTTGCAAAATCGGTTGGATAGATCTGATTAGGTCTGGTTTTACTCCTTACCCCTCTGCTATTCTCCTCTTACCTCTGCGTGTTTTGAATCCACTCTCTTACCTTTCTTCAAGTCCAGGATTTCTCGTGGTTGGGTTCCATCGTACCTTCAGGGTTTCGCTTCCTCCTTTGATAACGGTGTTCTACCATCCGGTGTTCATGATATCTGAGGAATCCGTCTTCTGTGGTACCATTCTTTGTTCCTTGTTTGTGCCTTCCGGTGTTTTCCGACGCGACGACATCATCTACGCCAGCTCTGATGCAGAGCCTGCATCACTCCCTTGTTCCTGAACCTCGATTGTCCAGATCTTCAGTCTGATTCCGAGAATGGTTGTACACTTGTCTACTGATTGTGCGGAGTAATAGTTTGGGTGCATGATGGATTGGCCCCCATGCCGACTACCCCTTCTATTCGCTTTTGTACATTGAAGTGGATGAGAATGCATCGGTTCCCTCTTTCTATCGAAGCTAGAGGTGGCCTTATTTGTGGATACCTCTACCTTCGACCTGTTGTTCCCGGAGTGTTCCCTCAACGATCACGGACAACGACCTCTTGTTAGTGGTGTCGCGAGGTTCTACACGAAGCGAGAAGACGCAGATCGCCGACCTTCCTTCCGGTACCATGAGGCGGATCTCGAGGGCGAGATCCATTGTTAGTGGTGTCGAATTGTGGCGCCCCGCAAAAACCACTACTAGAAAATCGCGTTGTTTTTGTGCACTGCATCATCATTACCGCATGCTCATGTCATCATGCCACATTGCATTTGAGCATCGTCATCATCATGCATTTGTTTGTCTGAAACTATTTTCGAAAAAACATATTTTGTTCTCTAAATACCCCGCCTTTATTTCAAATTCAAAACCCGGGTCTCCGGATTATTTTGTTTCGTCTACCAATGGGTTTCAAAAGCCCCGTTGTAAATACTAAAAATATATATTTTATTTTTAGGGGCAGCCGAACCGGGCCGTTCCGACCCAGTCGGCCACCCCAGTACAAAAACCAGACAACCCTAAATCTTTTCCTACCCAGACCTATTCTACCCAGCCCCGCCACCTCACCCAGGCCACATCACCCCGACCAATCACCTGTCGACACCTCACCTCTCCCTTTCCCCACATCCAATCCCAGCCCGCCACCTCAGCCGGCCGCCCCAGCACCACCTGCCTAGCCCCACCTGCCACCTCACCCCACCCCTCTGCCCCTGCCGCCGCCAGAGCCAAACCGCCCCCACCTGCCCGACCCACTCCCCCTGGCCCCACCCAGACCGCGTCCCCCACGCGCGCGTCGGCCCTCTCGCTCTCCTCTTCCTCCCCGCGAGCCCCCTCCTCCCTGCGTCTGCTCCTCCTCCGACCGACCGGCAGTGCGCCCGCCTCGCTCGGCCGCCGGCCCTCCTCTTCTCGTCGCCCCAGGATCCACCAGGTTCTGCCGCCCCGGCCGCCGAGTGCCCCCGTCGTCCCCGCCATCCTCTCCCTCTCCGGCGCCGGCCCCCGCCGCCGCGTCACCGACGGCGCCCTCCTCTCCTTCCTCTCCCCCGGCCCCAGCCACATCTTCGTCGCCGCCCTCGGCCTCCAGCGCCTCCAACCCCGCCGCCCCGGAGCCATCTCCTCCGCCCCGCCGCCTCTGGCCAGATCCGCCGCGCCTCCCTCGGCCTCGCCCCTCCGTCGGTCTAGGCCGCTGCCGCCGCCTCAAGCCGCGTCCCGAGCCTCGCGTCGGCCTCACCCCTGCACCCCCGCCTCTGTCCTCCTCCTCGATGCAGAGCACCACCGCCATCTTCTGTCCAGCCGCTGCCGTGAGCCCTCTGCCCTTCGCCGTGCGCCTCCGGTCCGGCCACCGCCAAGGCTAGGACGTCCTCAAACGCGCCGTCGTCCGTCGTCGCGTTCTTCTCCGGTGACCCCACCTCCAGCCGGCCCCGCCTGCGACCCTCCTTCGCTGTTCGGCCCCACCAAGCCCGTCAGCGGCATCCCCTGCACGCACCGGCTCCTGTGTAGGTTGTAAGGACCCGCCTCTGTTCAGGAGTTGAGGCAAGGTACTCCCATGCCGCTTCGTTTTGGTTGGGCCTACTCGGTGAGAAAGTGTGGATTGCGTACCTGTGGCTGCGAAGCCCTGTGGCTCCTCTAGCTATCTGTTGATGAGATGTTGGTGTTAGTGCAAAGACGGAAGATGCGTCCAGTGGACACTAGCGACTCGATATTCATGCCTCCGAAGGACGCACAACATGAAACCCGAAGTACCACCAGGGCACTCGCAACAAGACCGTCATCGACAACGGTACCACAGTACATCAAGATCTCCCCGGATGCGACAAGTCCTCCTTCCCGGATGCGATGCCGAGAACCCGGATGTCAATGACGTCGACATGGATCCGCCAAGTACTTCCTCGAGGACGCCAAGATCTTCATCCCGAACGACAAGACCGATGACATGGCCCGACGACCGCGGATTCGACAAGATCGACACCGACCAGGGCGGATCCGATGTGCCCCCGACGCCAACCAAGTTCTTCTTCTCGGATGCGACAAGATCGACTTCCGTTGTCCGAGACCGATCTCGTCGAGCCGTTCTCCCGTCGAACCCTGAGACCTACCCCGAACCCCTCGGAGCCCAAGTTCGCCGAACCCTAATGTGATTCCTTATCCGAGACCCCCATTATTTTTATAATATGACATTATCGTTTGTTGCATATTAAATTGTTCATGTCGCTTACATATTGTGGGTGTTTGGGGGCCTTATGCCGATTCACCTTATAATTAAATATGGAGGCAATATGCGGGCGAATCTAGTCTAATATTGGCTCCATTTAAATTTGTGTAGCGAACCGGTGCTATCTTTTGCCATGTTAAGACAACATTTAAATTGTGGGGTATCTAAACAACTTGAACCACCTAAATATTTGTCGGGACCCCGGTTCCGCTTAATATTGCCTAGTTGCATCACATCTGTGCCTTGCCATGCATCATATCATAAGCATGCCGGATCTTCCGCCGTCGTATTAAATAGTGCATCCGATGTTTCTGCTAGCGTTTTGCTTCTTCGCGGATAAGGCCGTTGAGTTGATGTGAGCTTCGCCCTGACCTTTGGATGAACCTTCGGCAATGTTTTTCAGGCGAGCACCTCCCCCTTTCTACCTATCTTACTTTTATAGTCTTTATTTCCTCCTGTTGATCCATTGCTATCTGTGTTGCGATGCTATAGTTTTCGTACCCGTGATATCCCTTGCAGCCTTATATTGCCTTGGACACATCCTATTACCTGTTGATTGGTAGATAGTTGGACCTGCGCGTCGTAGTCGCTTGCTCAAGTGCTGTTGCGTGTCGTCAAGTACCTCAGTTGTTGGAGTATTGCCGCATGTTAATGTTGGAGTTGATCAAGACTTTAATTACTGTTTAATAACTAAAATTGAAGTAGGTAATGCAGAGGCACCGGTGGGTGATAGACAATATTTGGTTTCCGACCGCTCACTGGTGTCCCGTAGGACCCCGAGTTCTTGACACCTATTCCGAGATCGAGCGCGCTAACCACATGTGGGATGTGTGGGCACCCCATCGATTAGTACCTGATTTCAAAGTATTGTACTGGGGGCCACAACTAGTTTGAGGTTTTATTTACTATTCTGTACTTATGCCATGCTTTACTGCTTTATTTAAATTGTGCGATGTACTGTACTTGTACTGTTTAGGATCGGGACACGTTTTTGCTGTATCAACAAGCCCAGTCATCTTTTCGGGTTCCCGGTCGTTTACAGCCGTCCACCCAAACCCTGAGTCCGTCTCGGAGACCGGCCGACTTCGTTGCGGGTAGACTTAGTGGGGTGGCCCCCATGTACTTGCTTTGGGTCTGGGAAACGTCATGACTTAGGCCCCGCCGACATACTGATGGGTGTATGTTAATTGATCTGGCAAAAAGGGTCGAAGTGCGTGTGGATACTTTGGTGCACCCCTGCAGGGTTAAATCTTTTCGAAAAGTCGTGTCCGCGGTTATGGACGACTTGGAGCACAGTTCTCGATCATAGACAACTATAACTAAAGTTTACTGTTATAATTTGACTTGTATCCGATGTGACTAGTAATCAGCTCAACTACAACGGAATGGCTAAATAAAAGTACCAACAACTGCTGGGTTTTGGGATATCTCATGCTAATTGTATTTGACTAGTAAGTGTCGCAACTACAACGGAATGGTTAAATAAAACTGCCCACTGCTTATTTTATCAGGATGACTATCTATACTTGACTAGTAATTGCTGCAACGATAACCGAATAAATAAAACTGCCAACTGTGTGAGTTCCTCGGTTGACTTCCTCGTTTGGTGTCGAGGGGGAAATACCAGGATGGGTATGTTTGGTGGTAGTATCAGGATGGTTCCGAGTAGGTCTTTCTTATCCCTCTCTGATAGCCGATAGTTATATCGAGTCTCTATAGGTTGTTTAGTACATGCTGCGCTGCCGCTTCAGTCCACCATACCTATGTAGGCGAGGACCGCCGAATTCTAGTCTCGCCGTGTACTGGCCTCAGTACTGACGCTCCTCTTTTTCCTTTGCCCTTTGTCGGCACCCCTTTTGTTTAGCAGGTTTGAGATCGCCGTCGTTAGCAGGGTTACCCTTCCGGCTTGGCCTGGGCAGGGTTATGGACGCCATTGGTTATTCTTCAGGGCTCTTAGCCCCATTTGCATCTTGTCCGTAGTCGGACGCTCTATTATTTTCAAGGTGATTGGATCTTTGTATATTATATCTGTATTCTTGACTCCTCGAGTCGCTGTTGTATATATATCTGTTCTGTGGGTCCCATCGAGGACTGTTGTATAATGTTATTACTTCGTTTTCCACCCGCACGAAAGTGCCTAGTGGGCACCTTTGAATCGTTTCTATGCGGGTTTGGCAGGATTCGCTAAAACTTGCATAGGGCCGATTCTGAGGGTGTTACAGAAACCTTAACCATCATTGATCAATGAGCTAGTCCATAGAGGCGTACTAGGGACACGGTGTTGTTCACAAACCACACAAGTATTAAAGTTTCCGCTTAATACAATTCTAGCATGGAATATAAACATTATCATGAACAAGAATTATAATAATAACATCTTTATTATTGCCTCTTGGGTATAATTCCAACAGTCTCCCACTTGCACTAGAGTCAATAATCTAGTTTACATTTGGCAACAATCTCACATCCATGGAACTGAGGTGCTGATCATGTTTTGCACGCGGAAGAGGTTTAGTCAACGGATCTGCGACATTCAGATCTGTATGTACTTTGCTAATCTTCAGATCTCCATCTGCTATATAATCTCGGATTATATGAAACTTGCGGTTGATATGCTTGGTCTTTGGATGATATCTTGGTTCCTTAGCGAGTGCTATGGCGCCAGTGTTGTCACACAATATCTCCAGTGGGTCCAATGCACTTGGAACCACGCCAAGCTCAGTGATGAAGTTTCTGATCCAAACTCCTTCACTTGACGCTTCTGCAGCAGCCATGTATTCCGCTACTACTGTAGATCCCGCGATCACGCTTTGCTTGCAGCTTCTCCAGCTCATAGCTCCTCCATTCAAAATATAAACGTATCCTGTCTGAGATTTGGAATCATCCTTGTCGGTGTCGAAACTAGCATCGACGTAACCTTTTACGACGAGCTGTTCATCACCCCCATAGACTAAGAACATTTCTTTAGTCCTATTTAGGTACTTTAGGATGTTCTTCACAGCTGTCCAGTGTTCCACTCCTGGATCAATTTGATACCTGCTCGTCAAACTAAGAGCATTGGACAAAGGCACTTTGCTCATAGCTTCCCTATCATTTACCGTAGCTAGACACTGAGCCTTGCTCAATATCTTACCTGACAACATAGGCATTGAACCTTTCTTTGCCTTATCCATTCTGAACCTTTTCAGAACTTTGTCTAGGTATGTACTCTGGCTTAAAGCTATCAGGCGTCTTTGTCTATCTCTATATATTTTGATGCCCAATATATAAGCAGCTTCACCTAGGTCTTTCATTGAAAAACATTTGTTCAAATAACTCTTCACATCGTTAAGCATGTTAATGTCATTTCCAATAATCAATATGTCATCCACATATAATACCAAAAATGTCACCGAGCTCCCACTCACTTTCTTGTAGATACAAGCTTCGTAGCAAATTGGAACAAATCCAAAGCTCTTGATCACTTGATCAAAACGAAGGTTCCAACTCCGAGATGCTTGCTTTAGTCCATAAATGGAACGCTGAAGCTTGCATACTTTATCAGCATCCTTAGGATCGACAAAACCTTCGGGTTGCATCATATACAACTCTTCATCAATGTTGCCATTGAGGAACGCAGTCTTGACATCCATCTGCCATATTCCATAATCATGAAATGCAGCAATTGCTAATAAAATCCGAATGGACTTAAACATCGCTACGGGAGAGAAAGTCTCATCGTAGTCAACACCTTGAACTTGTCGAAAACCTTTCGCGACAATCCGTGCTTTATAGACGGTAACATTACCATCCGCGTCCGTTTTCTTCTTGAAGATCCATTTGCACTCAACGGCCTTACGGTCGCTAGGAGGGTCCACCAAAGTCCATACTTGGTTTTCGCTCATGGATCCCAATTCGGATTTCATGGCTTCTAGCCATTTCTCAGAGTCTGGGCTCATCATCGCTTCCTCATAGTTCGTAGGTTCACTGTCTTCTACTAGCAAGACAGTCAAAACAGGGTTGCCGTACCACTTAGGAGGGGCACGCGACCTTGTCGACCTGCGACGTTCAGTAGCAGCATCGTCCGAAGCTTCATGATCCTTGTCATTAGCTTCCTCTATTGTTGGTGCAGGCGGCACTGGAACAATTTCAGGTGCTGCGCTACTCTCCAATTCAATAGAAGGTTCAATAACCTCGTCTAGCTCTACTTTCCTCCCACTCACTTCTTTCGAGAGAAACTCCTTCTCAAGAAAGGAACCATTCTTTGCGACAAACACTTTGCCTTCGGTTCTGTGATAGAAGGTATACCCAATAGTTTCCTTAGGATATCCTATGAAGACGCATTTCTCCGCTTTGGGTTCGAGCTTGTCCGGCATCAACTTCTTGACGTAAGCTTCACATCCCCAAACTTTAAGAAATGACAACTTAGGTTTAGCACCAAACCACAGTTCATACGGTGTCGTCTCAACGGATTTAGATGGAGCCCTATTTAAAGTGAATGCAGCGTTTTCTAATGCATAACCCCAAAATGATAACGGCAAATCAGTAAGAGACATCATCGATCAGACCATATCTAATAGGGTTCGGTTCCGGCGTTCAGACACACCATTGCGCTGTGGTGTTCCGGGTGGCGTGAGTTGCGAAACAATTCCGCTTGCTTTAAGATGCGTGAGAAAATCATAACTCAAATATTTGCCCCCACGATCGGATCGTAGAAACTTAATCTTTCTGTTACGATGGTTCTCCACTTCATTCTGAAATTCCTTGAACTTTTCAAATGTTTCAGATTTATGTTTCATTAAATAGATATACCCATATCTACTTAAGTCATCGGTAAAAGTGAGAAAGTAGCGATATCCACCGCGCGTCGAAACACTCATCGGTCCGCATACATCGGTATGTATGATTTCCAATAAGTCCGTTGCCCGCTCCATCATACCGGAGAACGGGGGTTTGATCATCTTGCCCATGAGGCATGGTTCGCATGTGTCAAATGATTCAAAATCAAGAGACTCCAAAAGTCCATCAGAATGGAGTTTCTTCATGCGCTTTACACTAATATGACCTAGACGACAGTGCCACAAATAAGTAGTATTATCACTATCTACTTTGCATCTCTTAGCCTCAATGTTATGGATGTGTGTTTCATCCTTTTCGAGATTTAGAAGAAATAAACCATTCACAATAGGTGCATGCCATAAACCGTTCACAATAGGTGTGTTTCATCCTTATGGGAGTAGATGCTAAGAACGATTCTTACCTACGGAAAGACACAACGGTGATATTATGGTTGCCAAACTCCGGTGTTAATCCCATGACAACTATAGTGAGAGAAACCGGCATCCACCAGCCGCATGTGTGGAACAAGCCACACGTCAAGTGCGGAGCCGGTCTCACGAACGACGTCGCGTAAGGTTGGCCTGGACCGCTTCAATCTCACTATCCCGCGTCATAAGAAGAACACAAACAAGAGGCTTGCAACAGAAAACATCAACGCCCACAACAACCATGTTGCGTTCTACTCGTGAAACACATCTACGCATAGATCTAGCTCTGATACCACTGAAGGGTTTCGCGGCATAGTAAATCAAAATTTTCTACGGATGCGAACAGAGGGAAAGCCAAGATCTAATCTAGGAGATGCAATCAACGAGAGAGATTGGATTAGATCTTCATACCCTTGAAGATTCGCACAGCGGAACGTTCGTCGGAACGTGGGTGATGTAGTCGTACTCGCTTCGCCTCCTCGCGATCCGATCCGATCTAGCACCACAAGTGGCGGTGCCTCCGTGAGATGCACACGTGCAGCACCTCGACAACTCCTCCTTCCTCGGTCCAGAAAGTATGGTGAGAGACGGATTGGATCTACAACACGACGGCGTGGTGTATATGGTGGAGAATTTCTGCAGCAGGGCTTCGCCTACAAACAGTCGGGAGGGAGAAAGGAAGGGCAGCAGGGCAGCTAGGGTTGGAGGGGAAGGTGTGGGGGGTGGTGCGCCCCCAGCCCTCTTTATATAGAGGGGTGGGGTGCAGCCCTAGCCCCTCCCCCAAGCCCAAACCGGCGGCCCCAAAGGAGGAGGAGTGGGGGGCAAGGAAACCCCCCTTCTAGAAGCTCTATCTAGAGTTTAAACTCTCTTGGCTGGCTGGGCCCTATGGGGCCTTGTGCCCCTGGCCCAATGCGGCCAGGGCACTCCCTCATAGGCCCATGCCCCCTCCCGGAAGGTGGGGCCACGTTGGTCCCCTTCCAGAAGGTTCTAGAAGCTTCCGGTACAATACCGATTAACCCGTAACAATTCCGAACTCCAAAAACTGCACTGCCTTATATGAATCTTATTCTCCGGACCACTCCGGAACCTCTCGTGATGTCCCGGATCCCATCCGAGACTCCGAACAAAAACTCATAAACCAATTATCCAATCTATCCTAGCGTCGAGACACGTTAAGTGTGTGACCCTGCGGGTTCGAGAATATGCAGACATGATCTTCTATCAATAATCAACAACGGGGTCTAGAAACCCATATTGACTCCCAAATATTCATCGATGACCATATCTGATGAACCACGATGCCAGGATTCAATCAATCACATATATATTCCCTTCGTCTCGCGATATTTTTACTTGCCCGAGATTTGATCGTCGGTACCGTCATACCTAGTTCAATCTCGTTCACAGCAAGTACTTTACTCGTTCCGTAATCCAATATCACTTTGTGATTAACTCCTTAACCACATGCTTGCAAGCGGTGTTGATATCGATTACCGAGTGGGCCCGAAGTATATCTCTCCAACTTGGGAGGGACAAATCCCATCTCGATACATACAACCCAACAGATACTTTCCGATCACCTGAGAGACACCTTTATGATCACCCTCTCATAGGATGACGTTTGATGACCTCAAAGCTTTCTTCCGATACCAGGGAGTTGTATTATATCATGGTATAAGGAATACAATATTTGACATAAGAAAAGCTTCGCAAAGACGAACACGATGACACGATCTAATTGCTTCGCTTAGTTTGGGTCTGTCCATCATATCATTCTCCCAATGATATGATCTCATTATCAATTGACAACTCATGTCTATGTTTAGGAAACCTTAACCATCATTGATTAATGAGCTAGTCCATAGAGGCGTACTAGGGACACGGTGTTGTTCACAAACCACACAAGTATTAAAGTTTCCGCTTAATACAATTCTAGCATGGAATATAAACATTATCATGAACAAGAATTATAATAATAACATCTTTATTATTGCCTCTAGGGTATAATTCCAACAGCCATAATTGAACCTCTGGAGAGTACGCGTGGGCTGGACTTGAGGGTAGCGCGTGGGCTGGACTTGAGGGTAGCGCAGACGGGGGTTAGAGTCGGCGGCAGTGTCATAGGCCATGACGCTCTGGAGAGTCCGACCGCGCCACCATAGCCGACGGCCGGCCTCGTTGAAGTTAGGAGGAGGTGGGCCGTCCTCCTCGTGCCTGGCGAGCGCCCTCTCACGCCGATCCACGAAGAAGGCTTCCCAAGTAGGGAAATAGTCGGGATGCCATCTGGGATTCCTCCGCTGCTCCGGCGTGAGCTCGAATTAGTAGTGGTTCGTGATGGCCATCCGGTGCGCCACACCTAGAGGGACAGGAGGAACCGGCACGCCTCCGACGCTCAGCATCCAGC
This sequence comes from Avena sativa, assembly GCA_916181665.1. Classification (NCBI taxonomy): domain Eukaryota; kingdom Viridiplantae; phylum Streptophyta; class Magnoliopsida; order Poales; family Poaceae; genus Avena; species Avena sativa. Next base: position 525,878,842 of record OV702299.1, read on the forward strand.
CGACGGGGACACAGTAGCCCGGCGGGCAGGGGTAGTTCGAGGCGCAAAGCGCCTCCGCCTCCCTGGGGGTTAGTGCTACGGTGGAAGCCATGGGAAAGAGTGATGAGGTTGCAGATATGAGTCTAGAGATGTGCAATGACAATGGAGGCCAACCCCCTACATATATATATAGTGAACTAGCGGGAAGAACTGGAGGGAAGAACTGGCGGGAAGAAAAATGGCGGGAAGAAAAATGGCGGGAAGAAAAATGGCGGGAAGAAGAACTGGCGGGAAGAAAAATGGCGGGATGAACCTTTAGTCCCGGTTGGAGACACCAACCGGGACTAAAGATGAACCTTTAGTACCGGTTGGAGACACCAACCGGGACAAAACACGAGTCAACACTAATAATAGGGGTGAGTGTCGACATTATGTCGTGCGGCGTGTACCTTGTCCCGGATGGTGTCACCAAGCGGGACTAAAGATGAACCTTTAGTCCCGGTTGGAGACACCAACCGGGACAAAACACGAGTCAGCACAAATAATAGGGGTGAGTGTCGACATTATGTCGTGCGGCGTGTACCTTGTCCTGGATGGTGTCACCAACCGGGACTAAAGATGAACCTTTAGTCCCAGTTGGATACACCAACCGGGACAAAACACGAGTCAGCACTAATAATAGGGGTGAGTGTCGACATTATTTCGTAAGTGTCGACACTATTTCGAGCTGCTTGTACTATAAATAGGCATCCTTGTGAGTCCAGTCCTCCAGCCAGTTTGAGGCTATGCCTTACCTCCTTCCGAGAGCAGGGACACCACTACGGCCAGTTTCAGGGAGATGCCAACGGAGCCCAGTCCTCCGGCATCTCCGAGAAACTGGTCATAGAGGCACTCCCTAATATGCGAAATTAGTTAGCTCCCAGGTGTATTGATCTAGTTAGAGAAGTTACAAAGCTGCAAGATGGTTTTCGAGAGCAGGGACACTACTACGGCCAGTTTCAGGGAGATGCCGATGGAGCCTAGTCCTCCGGCATCTCCAAGAAACTGGTCATAGAGGCACTCCCTAATATGTGACCGCGCGCGTTTGGAGATCATATCTTAATGGTAAGTACGAATCGGGACAACTTCTTCTCATAGTCCCGGTCCATCCACAAAACATGACTAACACTCAAGACATGTATTAATATTAAAAACATGAACTAGAGTTACATAATATGAGCATGAACTTCTTGGCATATGTCCTTCCTTATGATCGCTTCAGACGTAACCATGGAGCATCTTCTTTACTTAACGGAATGCTTGGGTCAGTTTACACTGTGAAGGGCGGAATTTCATCAAACTTATTATAATCTTCTGACATGTCTGTCTTGTCCTCGATTCCCACGATGTTTCTTTTCCCTGAAAGAACTATGTGACGCTTTGGCTCATCATATGATGTATTCGTTTGCATATTTTTTCTTATTTTTTGGTCTGGAGGACATGTCCTTCACATAGAAAACCTGAGCCACATCATTGGCTAGGACGAATGGTTCGTCTAAGTTCTTGTCTACCTTCATAAGATTGTTGAGATCCACCGTTGTCATTCCGTACTTCTTGTCTACCTCAACCCCTCCTCCTGTTAGCTTGACCCATTTGCATCGAAACAAGGGGACCTTAAAATTAGGTCCATAGTCAAGTTCCCATATCTCCTCTATGAACCCATAATACGTGGTCTTTTGCCCATTGTCTTCTGCTGCATCGAAGCGGACACCACTGTTTTGGTTGGTGCTCCTTTTATCTTGGCCTATCGTGTAAAATGTATTCCCATTTATCTCGTACCCTTGAAAAGTACATACAGTCGAAGATGGTGTCCTGGCCAACAAGTACAGCTGATCCCCAACAGTGGTGTTATTCGTGAGAAGTCTTTGCAGCCAGCCGCCAAAACTCGCCATGTGTTCACTTATAATCCATTCATCAGACTGCCCCGGGTGTTTGAGGCGTATTAAATTCTTGTGTTCATTGATATACGGGGCAACCAAGATAGATCTTTGTAAAACCGTGTAGTGTGCTTGATTGAGAGAATGCCCGTCCCTACATATCATTGCTTTACATCCTAGGGTGCCTTTTCCACACAGTCTCCCATCATGTCGTGATTCTGGAACACCAATCGCCTTAAGGTCAAGAATAAAATCAACACAGAACTCAATGACCTCCTCTGTTACATAGCCCTTGGAGATGCTTCCTTCTGGCCTAGCACGGTTATGAACATATTTCTTTAAGACTCCCATGTACCTCTCAAAGGGGAACATATTGTGTAGAAATACAGGACCGAGAATGGCAATCTCTTCTACTAGGTGAACCAGGAGATGCGTCATAATATTGAAGAAGGATGGTGGGAACACCAACTCAAAGCTGACAAGACATTGGGCCACATCTGTTTGTAACCCTGGTAGGCTTTCTGGATCGATTACCTTCTGAGATATTGCATTGAGGAATGCACATAGCTTCACAATGGGTACTCGAACATTTTCAGGTAGAAGCCCCCTCAATGCAATCGGAAGCAATTGTGTCATAATCACGTGGCAGTCATGAGACTTCAGGTTTTGGAATTTTTTCTCTGCCATATTTATTATTCCCTTTATATTCGACGAGAAGCCAGACGGGACCTTGATACTGCTCAGACATTCAAAAAAGATTTCCTTCTCTGCTTTGGTAAGAGCGTAGCTGGCAGGAGTTAAGTGGCATCGTTTACCCTTCTCGTTCTCAGGATGCATAGGCTCTTCAGGGGCCTTCAGACGTTGCTGGTCCTGCCGTGCTTCCGGTGTATCTTTTGTCTTCCCATACACTCCTAGAAAGCCTAGCAGGTTCACGCAAACATTCTTCGTCACATGCATCACGTCAATTGAAGAGCGGACCTCTAAGACTTTCCAATAGGGTAGGTCCCAAAATATAGATTGCTTCTTCCACATGGGCGCATGTCCGGCATCGTCATTCGGAACAGATAGACTGCCAGGACCTTTTCCAAAGATTACTTCTAGGTCCTTGACCATACCAAATACCTCCTCACCGGTACGGAGGACAGGCTTCCTCCGGGGTTCTGCCAGACGTTTGAAATGCTTGCCTTTCTTTCTTACTGGATGCAGGTTCGGAAGAAATCGGCGATACCCTAGGTACACAACCTTCTTACATTTATCCAAATATAAACTTTCAGTATCATCTAAACAGTGTGTGCATGCATTGTATCCCTTGTTTGTCTGCCCTGAAATGTTACTAAGAGCAGGCCAATCATTGATGGTTACGAAAAGCAATGCTCGTAGGTCAAATGGCTCCCCTTTGTGCTCATCCCACATACGTACACCTGGTTTGGCCCATAGCTATAAAAGTTCTTCAACTAATGGCCTTAGGTACACATCAATGTCGTTGCCGGGTTGCCTCGGGCCTTGGATGAGCACTGGCATCATAATGAACGTCCTCTTCATACACAATCAAGGAGGAAGGTTATAGATACATAGGGTCACAGGCCAGGTGCTGTGACTGCAGCTCTGCTCACCAAAAGGATTCATGTCGTCTGTACTTAGACCAAACCTTAAGTTCCTTGCGTCACGTGCGAAGTCCGGGTACTCTCGCTCGACTTTTCTCCACTGTGACCCATCAGCGGGGTGTCTCAACATCGCGTCTTTCTTACGGTCTTCCATGTGCCATCGCAACAACTTGGCATGCTCTTTATTTCTGAAGAGACGTTTTAACCGTGGTATTATAGGAGCATACCACATAACCTTGGCGGGAACCTTCTTCCTAGGGGCCTCGCCCTCAACATCGCTAGGATCGTCTCGTCTGATCTTATACCGCAGTGCAGTGCATACCGGGCATGCATCCAAATTCTCGTACTTCTCACCGCGGTAGAGGATGCAGTCATTAATGCAGGCATGTATCTTCTGCACGTCTAATCCTAGAGGGCAGACAACCTTCTTTGCTTGGTATGTACTGTCGGGCAACTCATTATTTCTTGGAAGAAGATTCTTCATTTTTACCAACAACTTTGAAAATGCGCTATCAGTCACACCATTCTCTGCCTTCCATTGCAGCAAATCCAGTGTGGCACCTAGCTTTTTGTGGCCATCTTCGCAAGTTGGATACAACAATGTTTTGTGATCCTTTAACATCTGCTCCAGCTTCTCCTTCTCTTTTTCAATTTCACATTCTTCCTTTGCATCAGTAATGGCCCGACCAAGATCGTCATCAGCGGGCCCATCTGCTCCCTCTTGATCTTCATTATCTACCCCCGTTGCATTATCATCATATTCAGGATACATATTATGATAGTTGTCATCATCCTCTTCTTCTTCGTTGTCTTCCATCACAACCCCTTTTTCTCCGTGCTTGGTCCAACAATTATAGCTGGGCATGAAACCGGATCGAAGCAGGTGGGCGTGAATGGTTCTGGTATTTGAGTAGTCTTTCTTGTTCTGACAGTGAACACACGGACAGCACATAAAACCATTGTGACCACGGTTTGCATTAGCCACAACGATGAAATTTTGGAGGCCCGTAATGTACTCGGAAGTGCGGCGGTCATCGTACATCCATTACCGGTTCATCTGCATTAATATGTAGTATATATCAAAAAATAATAGGGAGATGACCATTTATATATATAGTACATCAATGACACATGAAACTATAGTTGCCGACCTCGACCGAGACGGAAAGAGCAATAAGAAAACTTATTTTGAGCTCTCGGGCATTTCACCGAACACCTCTTGTGCATATGAAAAAAACACAAACTAGCACTCTTCACACCCTCTTGCTAGGCTCCAAAATGTGAAAGAATGGAAGAGTGGGGTGTGTGTGGGCTGGGGTGGTGTCTTATATAGCCCCCCCTTTAACACCGGTTCATGCCACGAACCGGTGTTAAAGGTCTTAACACAGGTTCGTGGCATGAACCGGTGTTAAAGGGGGGCTCCTTTTTTGCCGCAGGGGCCACGCTGGTATGGCCCCCCCCTTTAACACCGGTTCGTAGAAGAACCGATGTTAAAGCCCTTTTTCGGGATCAACAAAAGACCTCGTTTCCACTAGTGCACATGCACAAAAGAACGGTAACGAGTTATACCTGCGGGCGAGAACTCGATCCTTCGTGGAAACCACAGGCCGTGAAAACCACATTTGAAAGTTTTCTGAAAATATGACATTTTTTTGAAGGAAATATGGCATGTTAGAACAACATATGAAATTTCAAGTAATAAAGTGGCCGAAAAAAAACATGTAGTCTTATTATGTTCACTGTCATATGCTAGACATCTCTTATTCGCGAAAAAAAGACATCGATTCGCTCTGATTTTTTATCGGGCAGTGCTACGCATTCCCCGGGGGATAAAAACTTCTGATCCCCGGGTCCTCGTGCTGACACGTGTCCACCCAAATTCCGCTTTTGCTACACTCAGACCCGCTTTTGCTACATACGCCCCGCTTTTGCTATACTGTAGCAAAAAACGGTTCGTTCCAAAAAAAAATAGAAAAACAGACTGGACCTTGCCGGAGAGTTCGCCGGAGACCTCGCAGGCGATCGTGTAGCAAAAAAGTTGTACTAATGTAGCATATCCGACCTCACCGGAGACTCGCCGGAGACTTTCGCCAGAGCATCTCACCGGAGACCTCGCCGGATAACGCGTAGCAAAAAAAATGTGCTTTTATAGCAAAATCAGAAAACAGATGTAGCAAGATGATTATGCTAATGTAGCAAAAGCCTGACTTTGCCGGAGACATTGTCGGAGCAAAAATTGTAGCAAAAAAATATGCCATTATAGCAGCACCGCTCGCCGGGTGTAGCAACACCACAAGTCATATGTAGCGGGTACGATCGCCGTGTGTAGCAGGACTGCGTATCAGCGCCGCTCACCGCAGGTAGCAACGACTGTGGCCATAGGTAGAAACTTCAGAAGCCTCATGTAGCAAATCCAACGTAGCACAAACCAACGCCGCTTGTAGCATCGACATCGGCCACAAAAGTAGCATCGTCGCTTGTAGCAACATCCGTGGGGAGACGACCGCATGTCCAACCGGAGCTTGCATATGGCAGCAGCCGGTATCCCTAGGACGGCGGCCATGGTGGTGGCCTCTATCTCTGGTGGCAGGCAAGACTGGTGTGGGGTGGAGGCGGAGTAGCGAGACGTCCTTGACGGCGGCCATGGCAGGTGGCCGCCATCTCCGACAAGAGGAGCGCGGCGGCACAGCGGCGCGAGCTGCAGGGGTGGGCCACGGCGGCGCGAGCTGCAGGTCCTGGCCGACGACGACCGCACGAGGCGCTCCGGCAACGTTTGGAGACAACGCATCTTGGTACAGCGGCAAAGGGACGGGGCAGGTACTACATCGACGAGATTTAGATTGAGAAGAAAAGGAAGAGATAAGGAAGAAGGAAGAAAAGGACATGGGTCCCACCTGTGCAACGTACGTGCCGCGCGATGTGGAAAGCCAGACCGACCCGGGGGATCGCGCGGTATTATCCCCTGGGTAATCGGTATCATTTTCCTTTGTTATCCGTGGACCGTGGATAGTGGAACCTGGCCCATTTTGGGGCATATGGAAAAGGGGAGTACTACACGTCCCCCGGGGGATAACTCCCCAATATCCCCCGGGTCCTCCAGGCGACACGTGTCCCTAAAACTGGTCTTTCATCCCGCGTTTGCTACAACTGACTCGTTTTTGCTACAAACTGACCCGCTTCTGCTACATGTGGCAAAAAACGGTTTGCCCACAAGACGACAAAATTGAAAAAGACAGATCTCGCCGGAGACCTCGCCGCAGTTTTGCCGGAGACTATGTAACAATAATATTGTGCTAATGTAGCAAATCCGACTTTGCCGGAGACTCGTCGAAGACTTTTGCCAGGAGACCTTGTCGGGGACCTTGTAGCAAAAACTTTATAGCATTGTAGAAAAACCACAAAGCGGTGGTAGCAAAAAGGTTGTGCTAATGTAGCATATCCAACTCGTCGGAGACTCGCCGGAGGCTTTCGTTGGTAGACCTCATCGGAGACCATGTAGCAGCAAATTTACGCTATTATAGCAAAATCACTAAACCAAAATCACTAAACGCATGTAGCAAAAATATGTCTCATTATAGCAAATTTAACTTTGCCGGAGACCTCGCCAAAGATCTTGTAGGAAAATATTTATACTATTTTAGCACCACCATCGGCCGCATGTAGCAAAACAGTGACGTCGCTTGTAGCATCATCGTTGCCGGAGGGGAGCAGGGCTGTGGCGGCGCACGCCGTCGGAAGGAGAGCAGGGCGAGGGCCCCGCGCCAGCGGAAGGAGCATGGCGGGGCGGCGCGCCGACAAAAGGACAACATGGCAGAGACGGCATGCCGACGGAAGGAGAGCAGGACGAGGGCAGGTCGCGTGGCAGCGAGGCGCGGCGGCGGAAGGAGAACAGGGTAGGGGTAGGTCGCGCGGCAGCGAGGGGTCTTCACGGGGTAGCTGGCTGGCGGCAGGAGAGCTCGCGGTGGTGGAGACGACTCCCGGTAAACAGGAACTCTCGTGGAGGAGTTGACTTGAGAAGAGATAAGGAACAGACAATGAAATAAAAGAGGGTCATCCACGTTTCTCTCCAGCGGTTGTAATACGTACATGATAGGACATGGGGGATCGATTGGTTTTATCCCCGGGGAACAGTATCATTTTCCTATAAAAAAATATATAAAATCTTAAGTTGGAACTCATGTTCATTTTTGGAAATAATAAGAAAAGAAAAGTATAAATGAATAGTGATGTTCTTGCAACTTTTGTCTTTTTCATACATCCTAAATGAACTCACTTTTAAACTTCAAAACTTACATGGTGTACATCATCACATTCTCAACAAACACCGCTTTTTTTTTTTTTCTCAAAATTGTGTTACTCTAAAGCATAATTTTCACTTGGTATTCACTAGTTTCTACCATAACTTGTTTCCACGGACACTTTCTCAGTTACCAGACGCATAACAAGGACAAGTTTGGCTCACCAAAAAAAAGCAAAAAAACAGAGCCACCACCTAGAATCCAGAAATTCTCCGGAGCACGAACATGCCGAACCCGATGCCAAGGAACGTGGCAACAGAGATGCCGAAGATCCCCACCAGAATCCCGGGCACGATGAGCGAGCTCCACCCCTTCGCCGTGGCCATGGCGGCCGCGGTGGTCGGCCCGCCGACGTTGGCGTTCGACGCGACGAGCAGCGCCTTCCTCTCCAGCCCCACGAGCTTCCCCACCCCGAGCACCACGGCGAGGTGCACGGCCACCTGCACCACCGCGAACGGGAACACGGCGGGCGCCTTGGTGACCGCGTCCACCACGCTGCCGTTGGCGCCCACCGCCGTGAAGAACACCTGCATCAGGATCAGCGCCATGGTCTCGCCGCTCGGCGCCAGCGCGCCCAGGATGCCCGGGAACGCCGTCGCCAGCAGCACCACCAGCGCCGTCACGCACGGCAGCGTGCCGCCCTGGGCGACGCCGAGGAGGGCCGCGAGCGCCGTGCCGGCCTTGCAGATCAAGAAGGACAGCGCGAGCGCCGCGCCGCCGTGCAGCACGGACATGCCGCCCCGGGGCCGGCTCTCGCCGTCCTCTGTCTTGGGCTCGGCGGGGATCTTGGACGCCAGCGCGAAGACGGCCGTGAAGTAGAGCGCGGAGATGAGGTTGTCCGCCGCCACGCCCGCCGCCACCACCGACGGCGACGTGCCCAGCGCCTCCGAGATCGCCACGAAGTTCACCGCTGCGGCCATTGAACACGCGCGAGCGAGCCCGATCGATCAGACCACACACACAGCGTCTTATCACAGTTCAGGAATGATTTTAGGTACCTCCGCCGATGTAGCTGCCCATGAGAGCGGCGGCGATCTTCCAGCTATCCTGGCCCAGCGACCTCATCGGGAACAGCAGGTAGGCCACCGTCGTGCCGAGCACAGTCGCAGCTACGTACACGTCGGATTAAACCAGCCATTCCATCAGTAGACATGAATGAACTAATCCGAAATTTAATTACACTAGTAGCATGGATTTAATTTCGTCCGTTGACCGTTTCTCGCGTGAGATGAGAAAACCGAGGATCCTGGGGTGTTTGTTTGTTACTACCAACCTGCTCCGATGAGGAAGGCCTTGAGGAGGTCGCCGGTGGTGCGGACGACGCGGCGGAGGTCGGCGCCGAGGAGCAGGAGCGGGACGGCGACGGGGAGCAGGTACTCGAAGACGACGCCGTGCGCGGGCGCGCCGGGGGTGACCAGCCCCGCGGACGACGCCGCCAGCCCGGCCAGGATGCTCACCAGCGCCCCGCTCAGCGCCGCGCCCCACGGCGTCTTCTCCTCCGCCCTGGTGGACTAATCGGACACATTAAAACCAAATCAAATTCCTGCTCCCACGGCGGCCGCGACGCGAGCTGAGCTCAGCTGAGACATCGGTTGGTTGGTTGGTTGTTACCAGGTTCCGAAGGCGGCGGCGGAGAGGAGGAAGGCCCAGTTGCCCCACTGGTCGGCGGGCGCGATGATGGACACGGCGGCGGGCGGCCGGACATGGCGGAGCCGAGGCGGGCAGTGGCCGTCGCCGTCACGCGAGAGGCGACGGAGCGGTAGCAGAGGCCGCCACGGCAGCCGAGGCGCTGGCTGCCGGAGAGTGGCGCGGCCGCGGAGGAGGAGGCGATGGCACGGCGGCGAGGGGGAGAGGAGCAGGGAGACGGACGGCGCCATGCCGCGCGTGCCAAATCCTGTTTTTGTTTGGGCGCGCTCGCCGCTGGGCCAAGTGTTCCCGTGATGCTAAACGTTGGAAATCGGATAGTAATGACCTTGACGTGGATCTCATATCTTTTGTTGTCTTCTTCTAACTATGTTTTGACCAATTCCACTAGTGCATTTGGAGTGGAGTATATTTTTTTTCTGCCGAGCACTAGTGCTCCTGCTATCACATATATGAGTTTAAAAAATATTAATAATTTTTTGAGTAAACCGTATCAGTAAGTCCTAATTCGTTTTTTTTTTTCCTTCTATTCTTTAAAATTGCACATCAAGGTTCTAATTGTTTCATAAGTGTGTCACGCAAGGTCCTAAATCAGTTTGACCCACGTTGACCGGTACCACATAGACAGTAAGACCCAGAAGATGTATTATACACCATGCATATTTATGAATAGACCCTTCTTTCAAAACTCGGTTCCTGAACTGCAGCATCTTCGCCCCGGTGCCGTCGCTCGCCGACATGGTCATGAACAGGTATGGGCTTAGCGATGTCCGCAACATGAACCTGTCTGGGATGGGTTGCAATGCCAGGTAATCTCGGCGGGCATGTTGTGGGCCATGCCGCACGGCGCGCACGCTCTGGTGGTGTCCGCGGAGACCGTCACGCCAAACTTCTATGTGGGCAAGGAGCATGCTATGCAGCATTCACTACGTCTAGAATTATTCACCTTTTTTTGAAACTTGTAAATATATTTTAGAATTTTTAAAACAAAGGAAGCACCGGAGCTCAGGAGCCACGGACATTTTTCCATGCATTTTGCGACTAATATCTAACCTATTTAGTATAAAAATACCGGATATCCCGTCTAAGAAATTTCGAACCCGGTTTCAATTCATTTAATTCTTCTGCCTGTTTTGACAGATAAAACCGACACACTAGGCCGATGTGGCATAACCATGAATGTGTAAAGCTCGAAGAGCATATTCAACTGTCATGTCCAGCCTTCTCTCTCTATCCGTTTTATTCCTCTTCGTCCTACCGACCTCATACCGTGCCAAGGGCACACATAACATAAAGAGAGTTCGAAGTTTCCCGTAATTTCATAAGTCTAGAGGAGAGGAGGGACACCGAAGCAAAACCCGTTGAAATTTACTAAGCTCCCATTATACAAAAAATTTGTCAGAGTGATCTCGATAGCGTGTTATTCTAAAAACATATGAAAATATCTTTTTAAGATTCTGAAAAAGATCCACGTGTATATACGAAACTATCCTACGGCTGTGTGGAACTATCTCACTCCCAAATCAATACGAACTTGATCTTAAAATTCACCGAGTTTATAGAACATCACCTTTCTCGTAATTCATACTAGTAGAACACATTTTTTGAGTACTTTTGACAACTTTGTAATGTGGTTCTCGCGAAGTTTTTATTGCAACTTGGTTTCTGAGAGATAACACCATCCATCTTTTCTCTGCACATAATTTTAGATGAAACTCCATGATAACACCATCCATCTTTTCTCCGAGGGATAACACCATCCATCTTTTCTCCGAGGGACCGCATGATATAGCATAACCTATACTACCTCCGTCTGAGGGCTTAAGGCGCACACGCTTTTCAAAGCAAAGTTTGACCAAAAGAATTGAGCAACAAAATCTTGATTATATTGTATATAATTAGTACCGTTGGATTCGTATTGAAAAATACTTTTTAGTGATACTAGTTTTATACCGAAACCCTTTACGTATTTAGAGTAATTCTTGGTCAAAGAAAAAACACGCAAAACGAGGACGCCTTAAGACCTGAAACGGAGGGAGTATGTACCTAGTTTTTTCAAATTTCGAAGAAACTCTGCTTTTATTGGCGAATAAATTGGCTCTTATATCATGACCAAAAGAACCTCACAATCACCAGTGTAGCAGGTATTGTCCTAGTACATGTTGATGGTCCAGATGAGGGTGTTGATGTGACAGAAAACAAACAGTAACCCAATTTGCAACCTAATTATACAAGATGCCGCCGGCCGTAGTGTCCTTGTATGCTCTTCTGTCCTGCTCCTCTTCTGGCCTTTTCCTTGTCTCCAGTTGGCCGTGCAGACTGCCGTTCTATCCAGGCTGTGCTTTCTTGATTCATCGAATGCAAATGATTACGAGAAAAATGCTAAGTCCTCGAAGGCTTTCACCTCGCTTAAAGCCAAACAACACAAAGTGGAGAGGAGATCCTCAAGCAGGTCGAAAAGAGAACCGACAAACACGAAGGTGGCGAGCCACCAACTCGAAGTCGAACATGTAAAGCAGAAGACGGCCTAACGCAAAACAACCTAGACTATGAAGTCGAAGAAGCTTGACGCCATGTCAAAGAAAAAGTGCTAAGTCAAAGGAAGCGCAGAGTTCTTGCAATCAGGTGTTGGAATTGTCCACAGATCGACTACATCAAACTAGATAAACAAACACGTTCGAAAAATCTTATGGCCAAGGGCACGTGTCGTGCCCATCCTTTTTCTTTATTTTCTTCTTAACTCACTCAATGTATTACAAGGCTCACGGTCTACCCTTTCTTATATATGCAAGCTAGACCTGACTAATACTAAACCTAAACCATCACGTACACACGTACGGATACTACTAGTACTAGGACTCACACATACACTTGCCTAACTAGGAAACCTTCCTAGACTAAGACACGTACACACCACACATACCACGGACACACATAGTCCTATTGCTACTCGGACATAGACTAGTACCACTCGGACTCTCTTACCAAGATTAAGCTAACAATCTCTCCCTAATCTTGATTGACTACTCTTCGTCTTCCATGCTTCTCTGATCTTGAATCCTTGTAGATATGCGTCTTGTCTAGGTCTCGCACCACGACAAGTCTAATTGGCTCTCCCCAATTTCGACTTGGCGAATTTACGGAACAACTCAAGTATGATTCGGACTACCCAGGCACGCTAGCAAACCTTGTGGAATCGCACCACCCATGGAACACACCGTCCACCCTAGCGCAATACATGCCGACCTTCTGGCGTGGACTAGACCATCCACTTCGGCCTCATGTAGAGACATGGCCTCATTGAAGAGACTCACCTTCACTGGTTTACCGCCCCCTTCACACTTAAAATTGATCCTCTCGTCGAGACACATAGACGACCTGATCAAGGCACGCAAATTGCGTCTTTGTCCATAGGATGAACAGTCCCTCAACCTTCACTCGCTTCAACTGTAACGGATCCTCACAGAGACAAGCACTTGGACACAACGACGACTCACGGACAACACCGACCGGACGTGCTACCTTGCACACACTTGACTCCTTAACTCATACTCTCCCGGACGACGATCTTGACAAGATTCTTCAGTACCGCACCCGGCACCACCGCACTTATCAACGATCATCCCCATCCACCACCTTGCCGAGGACTCCTCGCCCGCCTTCTTCTTCCTTGTCGCTCCTCCGAGCGATGATCGCTCGCCGCCTCACCGATGACGGCATGTTCGCCGCCTCCACCCGGTTGCCCGCCCCGAGGCGCTAGTAGGGTCGCCTCCCCAGGGCAAGCGTGACTTCAAATCTTCGACCTCGCTCTGATACCAATTGTTGGAATTTGCCCACATATCGACCACATCAAACTAGATAAACAAACACGCTCGAAAAATCTTATGGCCAATGACACGTGTCGTGCCCGTTCTTTTTCTTTATTTTCTTCTCAACACACTCAATTTGTTACAAGACTCACGGTCTACCCTTGCTTATATATGCAAGCTAGACCTGACTAATACTAAACCTAAACCATCACGTACACACGTACGGATACTACTAGTACTAGGACTCACACATACACTTGCCTAATTAGGAAACCTCCCTAGACTAAGACACGTACACACCATACATACCACGGACACACATAATCCTAGTGCTACTCGGACATAGACTAGTACCACTCGGACTCTCTTACCAAGATTAAGCTAACACACAGGAGACAGCCATGCATTAGTTTATCAATCAAATACTGACTCAAATGTCCTGCAATGGGTTCAGGTTCACAGGTGTTCAAGCTGCAAAGACCAGTCAAGGCCAACCACTAGACTGCAACAGCTACATCAGGCATGCCAATCCAAAATGGTTAGCAACAAGCATGAGACAGATGATTCATGGAATGCAAATGATTAGGATAAGAAGTGCCATTTACGAAAGTGCAGAGTTTTTGCCAATCACAGGAGACAGCCATGTTTATAATTTATTAACAAAAAAGTTGACTAAAATGTCCTGCAATGGGTTCAGGTTTACAGGTGTTCAAGCTGCAAGGCCAGTCAAGGCCAACAACCACTAGACTGCAACAGCTACATCAGGCATGCCAAATCCTAAATGATTAGCAACAAGCATGAGACAGATGCAGATGATTAGCAGCGACGCAACGAGACAGGAACCTTCTGATTGCCCCCAATGTGCAAGCACAATCACAGATGCTTCTTCGTTTCATGATGCTTGGGGACATCACAGGTTGGCACCGATTCTTCACAGGTGTCCCAAATGACAAACACATCCATCATTTTTTGGAGCCAAAGATTTGCAGATAAAACAAACAACGGGGACAAACAGCCCCAGATCATGCCATGCCTGGGACGAAACAGAATCAACAGAATAGGAAAACTAACAAATACTTACGGCGTGGTACGAATGTAATCTAGGTTAAAAAAAATAGGAAAACTCCGACAAGTCGTGGCGCCCGGCACTAGAAAATAGAGTACTGTTCAGCTTAGTCAGATCCACAATTTTTCGATTTTTTCACAATGAAATTCTAGAGGATATATATTTTCACAATGAAATTTGTAGAATGCATCTAAGTGTACACGTAGATTTGTTTTTTCAGAATTTTTTAGAAACTTTCAAAGCCCTTTAAAAAAAAATCAAAATAACCTCACTAGCTATTGTGCTAGTACATTCTACAAGTTGATAGTCCTGAGAGTTTTGATGTGACAGGAAACAGTATCCCAATTTGTAAGCTAATCATGAGAGATGCAGCCAGCCGGACTGTCCTTGTATACTCTGGCCTGCATCTGTTCCTGGCATTTTCCTTGTCTCCAAGTGCAGTGCAGACTTCCTTAAACCTTTCTTGATTCATGGAATGCATATTACCAGAAAAATGCAAACCTTTTATCATTCAATCACAGGAGACAGCCATGTGTTAACTAATTAATTAATTAGGAAAAAGGTTGACTGAAATGTCTTCCATGGGGGGCAGGAGCACAGGTGTTCAACCAAGACCAGTCAAGGCCAACCACTTAGGCTGCAACAACTACACCAGACATGCCAATGCAAAATGATCAGTAACAAAGCAACAAGAAAAATTCCAGCAGGAACCTTCTGATTGCCCCCAATTAGCAAGCATAATCACAGATTATTCTTCATGCACAGATAAATCAGTATTCAGGATTTGTGTGGGGGGACATCACAGGTTGGCAAACCATTCTCTGCTTTGCAGGCACATGCACAAGTGTCCAAAATGACAAACCATCTGGTCTAGCAGGTGCATGTAGTGTCTGTCCAAGAGTCAAAGATTTGCAGATAAACACAGGGACAAACAGAATCAACGGAACGGAAGAAGCCTCTCGTACCAACAGACACTACATACAGGGTTTACATTAAAATGAACATCATTCAGATACAGTGGCAGCCCTCGGTTTGCAAGACAAAGGAACAAGGATTTAGCTGTCATGTCTCGCATCCAGATAAAACTCGTCCCTTGAAGCCTTATAAATAGACCAGAGAGGATGCAAACATTAAGTATAAGTTCAAGCAAGCAAGCAAGCAAGGAGGCTCGCTGATATATCCTTCACCGACATGGGCGAGAGAGTTAGCGCTGGCGATCTCATCGGAGCCTACAAGGGCGAGAGGCGAAACGGAGGTCGGCAGATGCCACGTCGCGGGCAGATAAAGCTGAGGATAGCGCACATTGTGGTGCACTCGGTCGCTTCGGCGCTCCTCAGGACCACGTCGCAGCTTCCGGTTCTGGATCGGAAGTGAATGTCAGTGACTGCGTGATGTTAGGATATGTTGCTGTAAACCGCTGGCTGTGTAATTGCTGTAAACCGCTGGCTGTGTAATTCTTATCAGTTTGGAAAAAGTTGCTCCTCTTTCCGCGCATCGTTGGTGTGGACCTTCATGGATGATGGTCTGGTTCGTTCTCACTTTTCTGGTCCTGCTCTTGTGCTGCGTCCTTTTGGTCCGTGTTCTGATTGCTAGAAGGCTGTTTGTCACCTGGCTCGCTCTCGTTGTCAGATGTTTTATCGTCTGAACTTGATGACTCGTCGTCGTTCACGAGACTCCTTGATGGCTTCATGCTGATGCCAATAATGCTTCCGATCCATGTCCCCTCAAAAAGAGAACTGCTTGTTGTGCCGCCTGTCTCCTCCACGTCTGATGGTGTACTTGATGACGGTGCACCAGTCAGATATGTGGAGGCAGATTTGCATGCAGTAAATATCTCCTTTTTTGCTTGTTTGAGCTGATTATAAAAGTACAAAAAAAAGGGCATGTGAGTAAAGTATGTGCCTGAATACATAAAACGAAAGCAATCCAAACTTTATTCAACAAAGCACAGTTAGCAAATAAGGTTATTACTTTTATTGCACAATGTTGCTAAGCCTGCAGCTTTCTTCAGAAATATCTTTCTGAACCGGAGTGACAGAAACCCAAAAATTCTTTCAGAGTTTCTACAGCTAGCATGAATATCTATTTGATGATTCTAGTTCATGGTTCCACAATCTTCTGGTTCTGACATTCAAATGACCATCTTCAGTCATTTATCCTAATAGACTGATTAATAGGCTCCAACAATGTATTTACTTGCTACTGAGTTGTCTAGTCACAAGGTTCTGAAAAATGTAGCCGATACATAAACTTACCAGGGGAAACATGACAAATTCTAGTGATAGCAGAAGTAGTCAGAAAATCCTAGGGGGCACATAAAACAACAGGAAATCCCAGAAGCAGAAGGTATACATACCTTTACTGCTGTAATTTCAGCAGCCTCTACAGCTGCATCTCCAGCATTAGCGAAACGATTGACCCAACCTGAATATGTAAAAAACAGAGGAAATTTAGTTACACCATCTGAACTAATTTGCTAAAAAAAATCTGGACCGCAAACACAGATGCAGTAAGACAATCACTTAGATAATGTTTAAAGTAAAGATATAAGCTTTTAGCAGCCATTGTCAAAAGGAACAAGTGTGCAATGTGTCTGAGAACTAAATCATCAAACAATTCAAAGAACCTGGAAGTTTTGGCACGTCAAGCTTATCGCATAGCTCGTTGCAGAAGTGGTTGCAGTTTCTTGAGAGGATCTCGTATGAGCTTCCAGGCCATTCCCGGCTGAGCTCCCTCACAATCCGATTTACCGTCAGCATAGAGCAGCTCGTGTTCCCCAGCACGATGGACTCGCGGAACGTGTACATGGGGTTTTTGCTAGGGGGGCAGCTGAACACCCCAGAGCCATGCTCGCAGTAACCAAACAACCATTCCTCGTCTCCATAGACCTGTCAGTGACATGCACAGTGAGTAAATAGTTAGGCACCCATCTTAGCAAAGAGGTTCAAGTCTGAACATGTAGTAGGCGATTAACCGAGGCAATGCATAAAATTTGACTGTTATTCTGAATCAGAACATTTCATAAAGGAGCAGGAAGTAGATCAAACGTTTTATTTCCAGACATATCAGGAAGAATGTTTCAGTTTTGTGCATGCTAGTGTGTGAAATCATCTCTTTTGCACTGCATTTCTTATCAGACACTGACGCTTTTTTCCATCAAATTAGCCTTGCATTGAACCCAACTGGGAAACTGGCTGAACAGAATGCCTCAAATTTCCCATGGAGCAGTTCGGTTACACGTTAACCATTTTTTTCCATGAAGGTGTTCGTCACGAAGTAAGATCAACGCCTTGCAGATATTAGACCAGAACCAGGCTCTCTACCGATTCCATGATGTGCAGTGCCCACAAGACCTATATTATGGTTCAGTGGCCAAAAAATATCCACCGATGATTTTTTTTTCTCTCTCTCTCTCTAGACTAGAAGACGAATCCATTTCGCCTGGGGATCAAAACTTCTCGGCAGGGAGGAGAAGGAAACAGAAGGGAGATTTGCGCGGGGGGGATCGGGACGGGAGGTCCTGACCTGGATGGCGGTGTGGAAGATGCCGCCGAGGCCGATGGCGTCCTTGAAGATGCGGTTGATGTTGAGGACGGTGGCGCCGCCGCCGCCCCCGTCGGGGCCGCTGCAGGCGACGTCGTAGACGTGCGCCACCACCTCCTGCGAGCGCCCGATCTCCGGCTCGTTGCCGGAGACGGACGGGGATCGCTGTAACTGCAGGGTCATCTACGGGGGCCCACCTGTCGGTCACTGGCTCAGGTGTCTTGTCTCTGCACTTTGTAGATCTTTTCCTTCTTGTCTTCCTCTTCCAAGACTTTCTTTTTTGCAAAGAAGAAGAGAACTACAGAAATATTTTTGTTTTAAAAACCGGGGAAAAAGCTTCACTCGTTTTTATTGATTATTATATGAGAAGAAGTGCCTAATTAATTAGTGGTAACCAGGCTAATTAATTAACTGGTGAGCTAATAATTAACATATAACAAGTTGATAGGAGCAACACGGGGAGACGGCCGGTGTTGCGTTATGAAAGCGTACTCCTTTTTTTTAAACGGTCAACAGGTGGAACCTACCCGACAGGATGCTGCTATTAAAAATTTCTGGAGTACAAGGAAACCCAAAAGAACAGAAAATTACACATGGGTCCAAAAATAAGCACAAAGAACCTTGGGGAAAAACTTGGAAAGCAATCAAGTCCCCGGTCCTCTTCCTCCTCCAGAACCAAGAGCTCCGGTGTCGGCTGCAACGGCGGCTCCAATGCCACTTGGAGACGGGAGCAAAAGAATTCCGACGGACGGAGCAGAGCAACGGCGGAGCGGTAGCCCTACTGCCATTCGGTTCGGCGCAAAGACGGGAAGAAGCCGCCACGATACACCGGAGAGGAGCTCCAAAGAAACCGCCGCCGCAGACTCCCAGACTGCACACTCGAAGCGACCACCCTGGGCGCTGAAGCAGACAGGAGAGAAGCCCACCGCGGCATGGACAACACCAGCGCCTAGACGAAGAAGAAAAGGACGACACAGCCACTCGACCCCCCTCGCCACCACGGCCGGCCAGAAATCGGGAAAAACCACGCAGTCGCCTCCACGCCAACCTCCCTCACCACCAAGGCCGGCCGAGGAGAGCGAAGAGGCAACAGATCACACGCCAAGCACCAACTCCTAGGCGCCTTATGAAAGGGCTTGCCACCAGTAGGTCTCTGGCTTGGATCCACCATCGATATAAGTGGAGGTCGACTGGGGCGAATCCTTGGCGCCGCGCCAATGCACCAAGAGGAACCCCTGCCACCACCAGATCAAGCTAAGGGGGGCTCGCTCTGCCAATCCCCCTCACCACCACGGCCGCCCGAGAGCGGGAGAGCAAAGCCACCACGAGCTTGAAGCGGAGCGGCGGGTCTTATTACGGAGATCCCAGATCCAGAGACAAGGCACACCAACTCCAGCCACCGGAGCACACCGTGCCCAATCTCCACCACCGGATGTGCCAAGTGATGGCGCCCAGCACTTGTCGTGGAACGCTTCGTTGGAAACCCCAAGAGCAAGGTATGAAACAGCACAACAGCAAGTTTCCCTCAGTAAGAAATCGGGGTTATCGAACCAGTAGGAGGAAGGAAACGTCACACAGGTGTTGGAAGTAACACGGAGACCTGCAAAACACAAACTCAAGACTTTGCCCCAACGAATCAGTGAGGTTGTCAAGCTCACCGGTTTGCTGTAACAAAGGATTAAATGTATGGTGTGGAAGGCAATGATTTGCAGCAAGTAAACAAGTAACAGTGGAGGATGTATCAATGGTAAAGATTGGACTGGGGTCCATAGTTCACTAGAGGTGCTCTCCTTAAATAAACAACATGGCATGAAGGGTAAACAAATTACAGCAGGTGACGAGGATTGATCTCGTTAATGCCCATTGTTATGGACTTGGGTTTTGGAGAAGATGGGGATGCTGGAGATCGCGGAATGATTAACAAACAAGCAACCAAGGGACACGAGATTTACCCAGGTTCAGGCCCCCGGAGGGAAAACCCTACTCCTGCTTATCTGCTCTTGATTACGGCGGAACCGAAATTTACAGGGGTGCGCAGATGCAATCTGGCGTGGAAGTGTGTATGCGGTGGTATGAGAGATCGTCCTCCTCGCCGTGCCCTCCTAGCCTTTATATAGATAGGCAGGTCCCGGACACAGATCGAGTCGGTTACAGGTTTTAGGGTTTCCCCTTTGAATATTCTATCTGTTCTAGTCTTGTTCTCCAAGAATCCGAAGACGTCATGGGCTTGGGCCACCCGAAAGTCTTCATGGGCCGCGTGTATTCTCGTGGGCCTTCCTTGGGTTGGACCAGGTATGCTAAGGTCGTGTACCCATAGGGTATAACCATGTCAATAGTCCCCGAGTGTGCAGTCGAATCGTAGATTCGGCTGAGGACTCTTTAATCTTTCGGATGCAGTTGTCTCTGTTTACTAGAGAACAATTTGAGTGTGTAGGGATTGTTGATGCGTGTGCCTGACTCTCCCGACGGATCAGGGTTAGTTAACTGTCTTAGAATAAAACAACACGATCTTCTTCAGATTCGAGTCCCTCGACTCGAACCCGGAACATATGCTGGCGTAATTTGACTCAGGACGTTGAGGACTTACCGGAGTGGAATTCCAGTAGATTTTTAAATGATGTACCCAACGCGTCCGTCGGGATTTTTCGTCGCGCCTGCTGGCATGGATTCTTACTAGCAGAGCGCAGTCGTGTGCGTTGTCAGGCCATCAGATGATATCTGTAGGTCTTATCTTTGTGTCGCAGACACAACATCTGAATGTTTATCACCACGGAGGTGTTTCGGGTGGCCAAGGAGGATGTTGCTCACTTAGCGTTAATTGGGTCAGAGTTGCCGAAAAGTTTTTGCATGCTTATCCGAAGGATTGCAGTCGAAGAATTCATAGGGTGCGCGACCAGCGCTCCCTATGAGAGTAGCCCCCGAGTGTCTGTTCGAGTCGTAGACTCGAGCGGAGACTTTAGTTCAGTTGTTGCTTGTTTCAGGTCCGTAGGACACAAAAATTTTCGGATGCTTGAATCAGTCCTTCCTATGGGAGTAGCCCCCGAGTCCGTAGTGGAGTCGTAGACTCGACGTAGGACTCGAAGATATAGTTCAGCGGTGTAGTACCTTAATCATACTTCGGGTGCGTGGCCAGCGCTCCTGATAGGAGTAGCCCCCGAGTAGTTATTCGAATCGTAGATTCGAGTGAATACTTTAGCTGTGTAGCCGAAGATTTGTAACCGTTGCTAGTATAGCCTTGATAACTCAGTGCTGACGGTCGGTGACCTCAAGCGTCTGCAGCGTTAGAGGTGACGTGACTGGAAGAACGTGGGTCCCACCTTTTGACTTTGAATTGACTGGTCACGCGCGACGTGGAGATAATTACGGCGTCACCTCGGTTTCTGTGCGTAGTGGACGGCGTGCGAGCGACGGTTCGCTGCTGTGTTGACACGTGGACGGTTGGATTTTGATGCTCGCTCTAGGGCTTCCCGATGAATGGTCCATGTTCATCGTCTTCGTCCTTATAACCTGTGGGGGAAAAGTTTGTTTGTTTTCACCGCAGCCATTTGCTTTTCACTGCTTCCTCCTTCTTGAGTTTTTCTTCGCTGCGCGCTGGAAGTTCTTCGATCCTTCCCATCTTCTTTTCTACGCTCACACCGCCGCAGTCGCTGCACTGCAATGGGGAAGTCAAAGAAAACCTCCACCGCAGTTGGCACCAGCGCTGCTGCCGACGGTGGCAAGAAAGGTACCGCCGCACACTCGCATCACCGACGGTGGCTGGCGGCGGTCGGAGACGCGCGAGGGCGACCTGCGCAAGCTTCGTGAGCGGGGTCTGATCCTGCAGGACAAGGAGGCCGTCAAGATTCCCGGCGATGAGGTAATTCCCCGTCCACCCGCTGGGTTTCGGGTAATGTTTGTTGCTTTTGCCCTTCGGGGCCTCTCTCTCCGAGTCCATGATTTTCTTCGTGGATTGCTTTTCTTCTATGGCATCCAACTCCATCATCTGTCGCCAAATTCCCTTCTCCACATCGCTTGTTTCATCACCTTCTGCGAGTGCTGGCTCGGTATCGAGCCGCACTTTGGCCTTTTCCGGAAACTCTATTCCATGAAGAGGCAATCTGGCTCCGATGGCGTTTATCCCATCGGCGACTGCATCATTTCCCTTAAATCTATTTTTCTCTTCTTCTCTTTTTTATGTCCGGGTCTGTCCAGTACTGGCGGAGGTGATGGTTTTACATCCGCGACTCCCTAGTGGACGGGCAAAATTTTGGCCTTGCTCCTTTCGACTCCACCCAGAAAATCTAGCCAAAGAGGTCGTGGAAGAACCACATCTTGGATGATGAGGTGGCGGAGATAGAGGAGCTCTATCATCGGGTGGAGGACCTTTAGGTGATTCCGGATAAGGAGGTGAACGGTGTGGATATTATCTGCACCTTCCTCAAATGTCGGGTGCAGCCGCTCCAGGCTAGAGCGCACCCGATGTTTCTTTACTCTGGCCGCCACGATCCGACTAGGGTTTCGACTGAGGAGCTCTCTAGGGGTCTCGATAGAATCCTTCGGCTGCTGCTGACGTACAAAGCTGAAGTGGACCTTCCAGGAAAGACTCTAACCCCTCCGTTTACTGTCGCTCGTCCGGTTCCGCAGGTGTAGATCTGGGGCGTGCGCGTAGCGCTATTTTCGAGTGCGTTTTTCTTGTGCTCATTTGTTCTGAAAATTTGCTCTCTTTGTGCAGGAGTTCAAGGTACCAGGCATGGTGCCTCCACTACCCGAACGTTTTCCGGATGCGCTGGACAATGAGGTAGTGGACTCCATGTCTGAGCTTCCCTCGACGCAGTCACCAGCAGCAGAAGCCCCCGAGTCGAGCGAGGGGCAGACCCGAAAGCGAGCACGGAGCTCGAGTGAATCGTCGGATGCCTCGACTCCGCCGACGCCTAGGAACCCGCCGTGCCTTGCACATCATAGTGGAGGTGATGGTGGATCTTCCTCTCCTATTCCGGCCGTGCCTATGCGGGTTGTAGCGCCGCAGCCGCCGGCAAAGCGGAAGAAGGAAGAGAAGAAGGGCGAGAGGTCCTTGCCTGTCTTCAATATGAGCGATATGGAGTCGTGAGTTCTTTCAATTGCTTTTTTGCTATCCTTCATCGCTGCTTGATTGTCTTAGATTGATGTTTTTTCTTTGCAGCCACTCCTCTGATGGCTCGTTTAGTGATGCCACTCAGGAGATGGTGGGGGAGTCAAAGATGACGCCTCCTCCTTCGCAGACGGTGGCCACCTCTGGGGGCGTTGCTCCGAACCCTTCTCCGCAGGAGGCTCGGGTGATTGTCTCCCAGAAGACTACAGCCGGACCTTCGGAGTCGTCGTCTGATCATGTAAGTGCTTTCGTTCTTGCCGTGGGGGGAGTGTTGGGCCACGCGGAGATAAAATAAAATTTTCCTCTAACGTGGTGATCCCAAGATCTAGCTGAGGTAGAAGGCCACGAGGTTTACCACTAGACGCGCAGTTGCGGATTACTGATGAAGCGCGTCAGTTGATGCAGTGCAGTCCTAACGATCCGATCGTCCTGGTGCTGATCGCACATCACCTCTGCTGGTATCCACACGTACAAGGAGGAGCGCCGGCGGCGAACTGCTAGGTTCGTAACGGCGGCTGGACTGCTGTGGAGCTAGGGTTTCCAACACATGGAATGACCTAACCGAACAACGATTAACCTTTTTGGGTTAAGGTGCTCCACTATATATAGGGAGTGAACGTGGGCTCTGCTCGCGCGACCCATTCACTAAAGCCCATATAACACTAGTCACCGTGAGTCCAACTCACTAACTCAGTCCTAATCAGGTTAAGGTCCAACCCAACCAGATTACAGGTTCCGATCCAATCCGAACCTGCTCCTGCTCTTAAGTGTGTGACCCCGCAGGCTCATGGCTACTTGGACACAATTGGAGTCCGACTCACAATCGATCAGTCGGTAGCGGCTCCTAGCAGAACGTGCCGACTCCCAAGTACCAAAGAGTCATGACGACTTGCCTTTCCAATGCGACTTACGTCCGAGTCCCTTTTGCCTCACGATATACCTTGTCAGACTATAGGCGAATATATGTCATCCCTTAAATAGTCCGACTCTCTTCTCGATCCGAGATAAGTGATTCACCCGACTAACTCTTAGTTGATCGCCTCGGTTAACACTTAATCGAGTCGTGCATGGCCATGCTTTTCGAATCATATCTCACGAGAGGGCCCAGAGAATATCTCTCCGAGTGGAGGGGCAAAATCCCATCTTGGTTATTCACATCACGCAACTTGATTCTCAGTCGACCCGAACCCTGCCTTTATAACTGCCCAGTTACGCATCGGCGTTTGACAGAACCTAAGTCGGTGATCCTCAACTCGGACTATGCAACAACCTTAGGTCTAAGGATTACATTGATTGAGATATACAAATGATAACTTGTTTGTTGTACCTCAATATGGGTGACATGGTTATACCCTACGGGTACGTAACTTCAGCATACCTAGTCTAGCCCAAGGAAGGCCCACGGCCAATATACGCCAGCCCATGAAGATTTTCGGGTGGCCCAGGCCCATGACGCCTTCGGATCCTTGAAGAACAAGACTAGAGTTTCAATACAACTTGTAACCTACTCGTATCGGTACCCGAGACCTAGCCTCCCCATATATAAAGGCTAGGAGGGTCCAACGAGGAGGAGCCCCAACAACGATTACACCCTGCGATTACGACATACACACCTCCACGCCAGATCGAATCTGCGCACCCTGTAACTTTCGGTTCCGCCGCAATAAAAGAGCAGACAAGCAGGAGTAGGGTTTTCCCTCCGGGGGCCTGAACCTGGGTAAATCCCGTGTCCCCTGGTTGCTTGTCTGTTAACCGTGCCACGATCTCCAGCATCCCCATCTTCTCCAAAACCCAAGTCCATAACAATGGGCATTGACGAGTTGAAACCTCGTCAATTGGCGCTGTCTGTGGGAATTGGGGCTGCTGATTGTGCGGTCGTGACGGTTCCATCGATCTACAACTCCTCGGCGACGGAGAATCACCTCCTCTTCGGCGCTTTCGACTTCACCGCCCACTCGCCGGCCACCATGAAGGATTTCGAGCCCGTAGGCGACGGACTCGAAATTCTGTTCGGGAGCTTCTGCTTCCAGGTGGGACAAGCTGGCACCCTCCGCCTCCCCGAGCGGATGCCCGTGCCGCCGATCAGGCCCGCTTCGTGGGCTCCACACCCCGTGCTACGCACGTCACCATCAACAGATGAGTTCTACAGCAGCAGCTGCTGCAACTCCGATCTGTGCAATCCACCTTCGGATGAAGGGACCTACGATTCCGAATTTGAAAGCTGCGGCAGCAGCCAACCAATATGCAGGCGCTATCTGTGTGCCGCAATCATCCAAACCGACGAAGACACGCCTAACCCGCCGCCCAACCTCAACCCGCAGGGCGGAAACGACGAAAATGGGGAAAACAGGGGCCACCTCATCCAACTTAGCAAATAAGGATGGGCCGAAGCACGCCATGCCGTCGCAGGCGAAATAGTCCTACCTCTGGACTCCCCACGTGACCTGCTGATGGCATACCACTACCTCCTCATCGAGGAGCACAAGAAGCAAGTCAAGATGCAGGAGACGCTCGATAAACGCAAGAAAGCAGCCTCTGAGTCCAGTGCGCGACGAGCTGCGCTCTCCGCCATGGGACCCGGCTCCAGCACAAACGGAAATCAGGGAAACAAGCACCACTCTCGGGTGGAAAACATGGACCCGAAGGAGCGGCGTGACGTGACCCGAACCCTCCACACATCGTTCATGGATATGGACGCCGACGGCAACATCACCCCAAAGACGCCACAAGCCGCGATCATGGCAGCCACTGCGTATCTTGCGGCTCACCCACCTCCGGAGGGGGACCCGAAAAGGGCCATGCATAGGTCCGCACTCACTGGACTAGGACTAATCGGAGCTGCGCTCCACGAAGATGCTCCTACGGAGCCGAAGAAGAAAGCTCCGGCCAGGCGCGACCGGAGCCCCACTCCCTCATCCGAAGATGAAGAAGAACACGACCTTCCTCGAAGGAAGAAGAGCTCGCACCGCCACAAACACGACTACGACGCCAGAGACAAGCTTACACAGCGCAAGATCGACAAAGCACGCGCCAAACGCGCATGCTCATCCGAATCTGAGATGGATGAAGACAAAGGAGAACTCTGCGGGGCTCGATGCTTCAGCAGATCCGTCCGGCGAACACAGATGCCATGCAACTTTAAGCTTCCTTCGGATACTCCGAAGTTCAACGACACGCAAGATCCAAAGTCCTGGCTCAGCGACCATCTGTCATCCCTCAAGCTTCACGGAGGCAACAAAGAAACCGCCATGCAATGCCTTCAGCTGCAGCTGACAGGCGTGGCGCGGGTCTGGCTCAGCAGCCTATCATCAGGATCCATCCGAAGCTGGGAGGAGCTCGCTTATAGCTTCATCCGAAACTTCAAAGGCACCAGCAAAAGGCCCGCCTCAATCGAAGAGCTGCGAGCCTGCACTCAGAGAACGGGTGAATCTATTCGCTCGTACATACTACGCTGGTCTACGACCAAGAACTCCGCAGCACACATCTCCGAAGAGCGGGCCATCGACGCCTTCAGGGACAGCATCAAACGCCCAGACTTCAAGGAGAAACTTGGACGCGTAAAGCCCAAGACACTCGACCAGCTCATGGAAATCGCCAACAGTTGGGCAGATGGCGAAGATTGCATCCAGCGGGCGCAATCAGATGAAGAAGACGACTACGGCCGAAGACGCGAACGCCGCAGCAAGAGGAGACCGTGCGTCTACGAGGACCGCGACGGACCCGACATGGTCGCAGCCGGCTACGCCGACCGCCATAACGACAACAGCCGCAGCAGCGGAGGATATCGCAGCGGAAACTTCCGCGACAACGGACGACCAACGCAGTCGTGGCAACGCCGCGACCGCGACAACGGACCTTCAGCACTCGACAAACTTTCGGGTCCATGCACCATCCACTTCTACATCGACAAACAAGATGGCAAAAAGAAAGCTAGCCACATGCTCAAGGACTGCCGCGAGTTCCAGAAACTCAGCGAAAGCATGGTACAGATGAGGCAACAAGCTCCAATTCTTGCGTTCGGAAACGCACTTGCGCCAGGCGAAATAGCACACGGAGCTTCTCCACCGCCGCCTATTGGAGGCCCACATCAACCAGTCGCACAAGCGCAAAACAACGCCGGGGTCGCTTACCCCCACCAAAAGGAGCACTCAATATGATACAGAAGGGACGTCCCACAAACAGGGTGCAGAAGAAAATCACCCGACAAATCAACATGGCCGTGACAACTCCGCCTGCAATCCTGAGTACCTCAGCGGATCGGAGTCCTGCATCACATTCACCCGCGCGGATCACCCTTGCCAGATCCCTCGCCCAGGTCATGCTGCCCTGGTGCTGGAGGCGCAGATCGGAGGCTTCGAGATGAGTCGCGTCTTCATGGACGGCGGCAGCGGCATCAACCTAATATTCGCAAGCACTCTAGCAGCTATGCGGATCCCGCAATGCAGCCTGGAACAATCAGACACAACGTTCCACGACATTGTTCCAGGGAAGGGCATCTTCCCCCTGGGCAAAATAGGGCTCGACGTCATCTTCGGGACACCGGACAACTTTCGGCAGGAGCGCCTAGAATTCGAAGTGGTGGACTGGCCGTCGCAATACCACGCCATCCTGGGACGCGTAGCATTCGCAAGGTTCCTGGCCGTCCCACATTACGCATACCTACTACTCAAGATGCCAGGACCAAGGGGCGTCATCACAGTCCACGGGAGCTTCACCCGATCGGACCAATGCGACAGGGATTTCAACAAAATCTCCTAGTCCTTCGGCATGCAAGACGAGCTTGTAAGGCTCCGCGAAGCGACAGACAATGGGCTACCCCCAGTCACCAAGCAGAACGCACCTGATATGTCTTTCGACTCCACCATCAACACCAAAAAAGTACAGGTCCATCCAACGGATGCCTCCAAGACGGCGCTAATCGCCAACAACCTCAACACCGCATAGGAAAGCGCGCTCGTCGAATTCCTTCGTGAGCACCGGGAAATCTTCGCCTGGTGTCCTGCGGACATGCCAGGAGTTCCCAGGGAATTCGCCGAGCACGCACTCAATGTCTTCCCAGACACCAAGCCAGTCAAACAGTCCATCCGAAGACTATCGGAGCCACGAGCCGAAGCTATCGGCAAAGAGATCAACAGATTACTCGCAGCAGACTTCATCCGGGAAATCAAGGAAAGCGAGTGGCTGGCAAACACAGTGATGGTCCCGAAGAAGGACACGGACATCCTGCGGATGTGCGTAGACTTCACGTCACTGAACAAACACTGCCCTAAGGACTACTTCCCTCTCCCTCGGATCGACCAGATCATCGATTCGACTGCAGGTTGTGAGAAACTCTCCTTCCTCGACGCCTACTTAGGCTATAACCAGATTCGACTCAAGGTCGAAGATCAAGAGAAAACGGCGTTCATCACACCGTTCGGAGTATACTGCTACAACACAATGCCCTTCGGGCTAAAGAACGCGGGTGCCACGTACCAGCGATGCATGCAGGCCTGCCTCAAGGACCAGATCGGTCGCAACGTCCAAGTCTATGTAGACGACATAGTCATCAAAACCAAGGAGGCAAGAACACTTATCGACGATCTCCGCGAGACGTTCGACAACCTTGATCGCTACAGGATCAAGCTCAATCTAGAAAAGTGCGCCTTCGGCGTCCCCTCAGGTCAGCTGCTCGGATACTTCATCTCTCAACGAGGGATCGAAGCGAACCCGAAGAAAATCAAAGCTATCATGACAATGGAGAAGCCGAAAAACCTCAAGGGCGTTCAGCAGCTCGCAGGGCGAGTAGCGGCACTAAGCAGGTTCATCAGCTGCATGGGCGAGAAGGCCCTACCATTTTACCAACTGCTGCGCAAAGCAGACAAGTTCGAGTGGACACCAGAAGCCAACGACGCATTCGAAAACCTCAAGCGGCTCCTCTCCACCTCGCCCGTTTTGGTCACGCCAAAAGAGCGCGAGCCCCTGTTGCTGTACATAGCAACCACACACCAGGTGGTCAGCACAGTACTCGTGGTCGAACGACCCGAAGAAGGCAAGACCCATGGGGTACAACGCCCAATTTACTACCTCAGCGAGGTTCTCACTCCAACAAAACAGCTGTACCCGCACTACCAGAAGCTGGCCTACGGCGTGTTCATGATGGCTCGACGACTGAGCCACTACTTCCAGGAGCATCAGGTGATGGTCGTCAACGAGGCACCCCTAAACAGCATCCTGAACAATCCAGAGGCCACAGGACGCGTGGCCCTGTGGGGCATCGAACTATCACCACTGGACATCATCTACGAGAAGCGACACACAATCAAATCTCAAGTCCTTCCGGACTTCCTGGTGCACTGGATGGAGCTGCAGCTGCCTGACACCCCAGACATGTCGCAATCCTGGACAATGCATTTTGACGGCTCCAAACGCGAAGCCGGAGCAGGGGCAGGAGTCATACTGACCTCCCCGCAAGGTGACAAGATGAAGTACGTCCTTCGGATGAAATTCAGAGCCTCCAACAACGAGGCCGAATACGAGGCCCTCATCCATGGCATGCGGATGGCAAAAATATGCGGCGCAACGCGCCTGGTCATGTACGGTGACTCCAACCTTGTCGTCCAGCAGACGATGAATGAGTGCGATGCACACGCCGAAAACATGATCGCGTACCGCGCACTATACAACGCACTCGAAGGAGAATTCGACGGCTGCGAACTTCGGCACGTCGGAAGAGAGAGCAACGAGGAGGCCGATAGACTCGCCAACATCGGCTCCACTTGTGCAAAAGTACCACCAGGTGTGTTCCTCGAACAGATCTGCGTGCCATCCATCAAGCGGAAATTCCCCAAGGGATCACCCGAAGAAGCAGAACACTCGGGGGCTACGCTACCCGAAGGTCAAGAAGGACCCGAAAAGTTGGATACCGAAGTCGCCATGGTCAACCTGATGCAGGTCATGGCAGTCGAAGAAACCTGGACACGTCCATACCTCCAGTTCCTGCTAAACGGAAACTTACCAGACAACCCGACAGATGCCCGGCGCATATCTCGTCGGTCAAAAGCCTTCACCATCATCAACGGCGAACTGTACAAACGCAGCATTACAGGCGTCCTACAACGGTGCGTCACCATCAGCGATGGCAAGACCATACTCCAAGATATCCACGAGGGCATCTGCGGCCACCACGCAGGCAGCCGCTCCCTTGTCGCCAAAGCTCTACGAGCAGGATTCTATTGGCCAACGGCCATGAGCGACGCAAAGGACATCGTCCGAAGATGCAACGGGTGCCAACGGTTCGCCGACAAACCGCACGCACCTGGGTCCGAACTCCGACCCATACCCATAGCTTGGCCTTTTGCTCAATGGGGCCTTGACATGATCGGCAAACTGCCAAAATCCTCGAAGGGAGGACACGTCTTCCTCTTGGTCGCAGTCGACAAATTCACCAAGTGGATCGAGGCCATGCCAGTCACCAACCAGAAGGGCAAAACCGCCGTCAAGTTCTTCGAATCCATAGTCTACAGGTTCGGCGTACCGCACAGCATCATCACCGATAACGGATCAAACTTCATCTCCGAAGAATTCCAGGACTTCTGCGAAGGCCTCGGGATCAATATAACGTACGCCTCAGTGGCGCACCCGCAAACAAACGGGCAAGTGGAAAAGGCCAACGGCCTAATCGGCGCTGGCATCAAGAAACACCTCATGAGCTCACTCGAGCACAAAGCTGGCAACTGGACGAAAGAGCTACCGTCTGTCCTGTGGAGCTTACGAACTACGCCAAACAGCTCCACCGGCTACACACCGTTCTTCATGGTACACGGAGCTGAGGCTGTGCTACCAGCCGAAGTACGTCACCAGGCTCCACGAGTCGTTGCTTACAGCGAGGCCGAATCCACGGCTGCACTCGAAGACGCCGTCGACACACTCGACGAAGCACGAGATATAGCAGCAGCTAGATCCGCGGTGTACCAGCAAAGTCTCCGCAACTATCACAGCCGCCAGCTGCGCCCCAGGTCCTTCGTCAAAGGAGATCTCGTCTTGCGACTCAAGCAAAAGCGACCGAACAAACTCGATTCGCCATGGGAAGGACCCTATGTCATCACCGAAGTCATCCCAGGTGGCGCCTATCGCCTCAAGCACGTGGAGTCTGGAGTCGCATACTCCAACCCATGGAACATCTCGCACCTGCGACGATTCTACCCATAGCAATGGGCAATGTACCCCTTTTACTTTCAATAAGGCTTACGGCCAAGGCTACTCAGCCGAACCATGTACCTCCTCCATTACGCTACAAATAAAGCTAAGTGTCTCGCTCCCAACCTTCGGTTGACTATTTCTCTACAACTTTGTTACATGCTACTAACACGCTCGGGGGCTCCCCCACCTCACGATTTCATCGACTGAGGACAAAACGCGCTCGGGGGCTCCCCCCACCTCACGATTTCATCGACTGAGGACAACACATGTACACCTGAGTAGCTGACCACGTCAGGCTAACGAAAAGGGCTCGTACTAAATCAAAGCACTGCGTGCTCG
Organism: Avena sativa; assembly: GCA_916181665.1. Taxonomy (NCBI): domain Eukaryota; kingdom Viridiplantae; phylum Streptophyta; class Magnoliopsida; order Poales; family Poaceae; genus Avena; species Avena sativa. Next base: position 525,910,328 of record OV702299.1, read on the forward strand.
CTAACAAGCAAACCTTTACAACAAAGGGCACATACATGCCCAGCCGCAATATACAAATTTTACATCTATCTGTTTATTTTCAGGTTCTACCTATTCTGCAGAATAGCCTGAGCACGCTGCTCAAACAAATCTACAATCTGTTCGGCATACTGCCTTACAGCCGCGTAATGCGGACGCATATTCCACTCGCTACCATCTGGCCGAGGAGGTGGCCCAGTCGCCACAGCAGCCAAATCTACATCAGGGCGATGCACCCTCACAAGAGACAAGGCAGCCTTCACCCCTGCGACAAGCTGCTGCCGCACCAGCTCCTTGACATTGCTGGCACTCCGAAACTTCGCCAGAAGACCTGCAAGGGTCGTCGGCGTGCCATCCAACGGAAACATGACGTGCAACACCGAGGACAGCGATGTCTGCACCTGGCGGAGCACCCGCGAAACCTGGAAGACGCGATCCTGCACCGTCGCCAGAACCATGGCACGATCGCGATCCACCCAAAAGAAGCCACCGACTTCCATGTCCTGTTGAGTCAAACAATTGACTCGAACAGCAATGCGCTCCTTTTCTTCCTTCGGAGCGAGATTCGCACCTGCGACAACAGCACAGAACAAGAGTAAGGCCAGCAGGCTCACCCGAAGAACTAAGCTACGGCCCGAAAGAAGGATCAACTTACACTGCAGCTGCTCGGACAGCCGACCCAGCTCCGCCATCAAGTATTCCTCTCTGGCTGCACTACGGTCTGCTTTGGACTTCCAAACGTCAGCACGACCGCGTAGCCCAAGCAAATCCCTCTCCAAGATGCGCACGCGATCCCGCAGAAAAGCGAGCTGCGAGGAATCATCCAACGATGCTCGCAAGGGCCTTTCGGATGAAGTACCAACTGGGTCAACACCCAAAGGAACCTAAAGCAGAAGAAAAAGAAGGCACACAGACACTCAGCCAAAGATAAAGCCCAACTCGGAGGAATTCATTAAATAAGGCCACTGCGTGGCTCAAGAATGGTGCTACAAAAGATATTTACAGCAAAAGTAAACTACATACTACCCTACATCTCCTATGCCTAAGGCGTAGGACACCGAGTCGCCTCAGAGCCAGACTGCCTAGCTTTGGCCTCGCCCTGCTGCCGCAGTGCGTACTCAGACAACAAGTCAATGAGCTTGGGCCCATATCGTCTGCAGTGAGCGGAGTAAGCAGCGAAGGCTACCTCTGATCCATCCGCAGCCGTCGGCATCCGAGAAGTGATCTGGGGCAAGTCCAGCTCCGCCCCAGCCGCCATGGCCATCGCCAGCCCGACGGACGCGCCGATGCCCTTCTGCTTGTGCTTGTACGCTGCAGGCGCTTCGGCTGACAGAGCCTCTGCCAGAGCACCCACATCTTTAAGGGTTGCGCCCTTCGGGAAGAGCTCCTGGTAGAAGCGACCAAGGACCTCCTTTGCCTTGGCAAGGGAGTTGACGACGGTGCTGCAGCGGTCTTCGACCGCCACAGTGGCATCATCCAGAGCACTCCCGTGCTCCAGAGCACCACGGTCAAACTCGATCCCTGCGGCATCTAAGACAAAACAGAAGAAAACATGAAGAATAGCAACATAGAAGAGGACCCGAAGAAAAAGAAGCAAGTACAAAAGCTAGCACTCACCCGAAATAGCCTTGGCAGCAGCCATGAGCTTCTCCGCTACTCCTACCTCACGACCTGCGGCTTCCTACTACAGACGCTCTTTCGCTTCGGCTGCCTTTGACAGCTCCAGCTCAAGGCGCTCTTTCGCCTCAGCGGCAGCTTCGGCCTTCTGCTCCAATTGGCCAAGGCTCTTCTTCAGAGCATCAACCTCACGAAGAGAGTCATTATGCTCCTCTGCATTCACAACAAGCCAGTGTCAACAAACAGGACAAGGATAAACAAAAAAGTACTACAAGGCAGACGAATACCTTGCAGCTGCTGCAGTTTCACCTCCAGCATCAGGTGCTCCTCCACCAGCCGCTTGGCCTCTCGGACACAAGGCTGCAGGAAAAAGCAATAGCAGTAAGAGCATGACTTGGGGGCTCCGCCCAAAAACAAAGAAGCAAACACAACATCAGCACACGAAGACGCCCGGGGGCTCCCCCCGTGACATGAAGCAGAAAAACTTACGTGCTCCGAAGGCGAACCCGCATGCCCGCCTGCGAAATTCTGAGGCGCAACCACCAGCCTCTCCTGCACAAGAGGAACTGGTGCAGCACCACCCGACATCGCCACCGTCTGCGGAGGCGGCGACGCAATGTTCGACTCCCCCATCATCTCGCGCGCTCCATCACTAGAGCCGTCGGAGGATTGCCTACATACGAACCAATCAACACAGGCGCAAAAATAACAAGTGAGCAAAAGACAACAGTGGCAACAAGCACACTTACGAGCCCAACGCGCTCAGGTCAAAGATAGGAGAAGCCCTCTGGGCCCTCTTCTCCTCCTTCTTCTCCTCCTTCTTCTCTTCCTTCTTCCGCTTTGCTGGCGGGTGCGGAGCAACAGCTCGCATAGGAACGACAGGAATAGGAGAAGACGAACCCCCCTGAACATCATCATGACGCTCAAGACCCCGAGGATTCCTGGGAGTCGGAGGAGTCGAGGCATCCGAAGACTCGCTCGAGCTCCGTGATCGCTTACTCGAATGGTCTTCACTCGATTCGTCGGCATCCTCCGCCGGAGATCGCGCCGAAGGAAGCTCGGACACGGAATCCACCACTTCATTATTCGGGGCATTCGGATACCTTTCGGGCAATGGTGGCGCCATGCCTGGCACTTTGAAGCTCTACAAGATGAGAAGAAACTCGGTTAGCAAACAAAGCACACAAGTACACAACTGACAAAAACATAAGGAAAGCACTACGTGCGCAAATCTACACCTTTGGCACGTCCAACGTCGACGAAAAGGGAGGAGTCAGCGACTTCCTCGGGATTTTTTCGTCGGCCTTGAACTTCAACAGCACGCGAAGATCCTTGTCAAGGTCCACCTCGGAGACCTTCTCACTCGAAACCCTCGTCGGATCACGGCGCCCAGAGTACAGGAACATCGGGTGCGCTCTAGCCTGGAGCGGCTGCACCCGACGCTCAAGAAACACCCGGATAATGTCGACACCGTTCACCTCCTTCTCAGGAATCAATTGGAGCTCCTCCACCCGATGGTACAAGGCCTCTATCTCCGCCACCTCACCGTCTAAGATCTGATTTTTCCAGGACCTCTTCTTCACAATTAACTGGGAGGGGTCAAAAGGAACGAGACCAAAATCTTGCCCAGGCAGCACGGAGTCACGGATGTAAAACCATTTCCTCCGCCAGTACTGGACAGATTCGGACATGGAGAAGGAAAAGAATTGGACATCGGGACTAAGAGAGATGATGAAACCCCCAATGGGATACACACCATCCGAACCAGACTGCCTCCTCACGGAATACAGCTTCCGGAAGAGGCCAAAGTGCGGCTCAATGCCAAGCCAACACTCGCAAAGCGTGATAAAACACGCAATGTGGAGAAGGGAGTTGGGAGACAGATGATGGAGTTGAACCCCATAGAAAAAGAGCAGTCCACGAAGGAAGTCATGGACTGGATACGCAAACCCACGCAAAACGAAGGCGACAAACATAACCCGATACCCAGATGGGGGACGGGGGATTACCTCATTACCGGGGAGTCTCACGGCCGTCGTGTCCTGCGGAATCAGGCTCCGCTCGCGCAGCTTGCGGAGATCGCTCTCCCGCGTCTCTGATCGCCGCCAGCCACCATCGGTGACACGAGCAGCGGCGGCGCCCTTCTTGCCTCCGGCGGCGCTGGTTCCCACTGTAGGCGAAGACTTCTTTGGCTTCCCCATGGCGCTACGGCGGTGGTGTCGTTGCCAACGACGAAGACAAAGGAAATGCGAAAGGAACTCTCAGCACGCAGCAAGAATCGCTCGAGCACAAGGAGGCAGTAAAACGCAAGAACTGGTGCGGTGAAAACAAACCACGATTTTCACCATGGATTATAACAGCAAAGACGACGCACGCTGACCGTCCATCAAGAAGACCTAACGCCAACGGCAGATCTGGCCGTACACGTGTCAGCACCAAAACGAACCGTCGTTCCCACGACGTCCACTACGCGCGGAAATCGAGGAAACGCCGTAATCATCTCCACGCCGCGCGTGACCGGTCAATTCAAAGTCAGGAAGTGGGACCCACGCATCGTCCAGTCAAGTCATCTCTGGCGCAGCAGACGCTTGAGGTCATTGATCGTCAGCACTGACGTCATCAACAACTATACTAGCAATAACTTCGGCTCCACAGCTAAAAGTACTCACTCGAATCTACGATTCGACTAAATACTTGGGGGCTACTCCTATCAGGAGCGCTGGTCGCGCACCCGATGTACTTCCGGGTCAGCGGTACGCCCACGAGATTTTCCTACTACCGTTGCATGATACAAGACTCGAGTCTCTGCCCGAGTCTACGACTCCGCCAGACACTCGGGGGCTACTCAAAACTGGAGCGATGGCCGTTCACACACAAGAGCTTCGAGTCCTACGTCGAGTCCACGACTCCACTACGGACTCGAGGGCTACTCCCATAGGGAGGAAGGATTTCAGCATCCGAAAATTTTCGAGTCCTACGGACTAAACAACTGAGCAATGCTTGCATTAAAAGTCTCCGCTCGAGTCTACGACTCGAACGGACACTCGGGGGCTACTCCCATAGGGAGCGACTGGTCGCGCACCCTATGAAATCTTCGACTGCGATCTTCCGGATCCGCATGCAAAAACTTTTCGGCAACTCTGCCCCAATTAATGCTAAGTGAGTAACATCCTCCTTGGCCACCCGAAACACCTCCGCGGTGATAAACATTCGGATGCTGCGTCTGCGACGCAAAGATAAGACCTATAGATATCATCTGATGGCCTGGCAACGCACCTGACTGCGCTCTGCTAGTATGAATCCGTACCAGCAGGTACGATGAAAAATCCCGACGGACGTGTTGGGTACATCATTTAAAAACAATGGAATTCCACTGCTGTAAGTCCTCCGCGGCCTGAGTCGAATTACGCCAGCATATGTTCCGGGTTCGAGTCGAGGGACTCGCACCTGAAGAAGATCATGTTGTTTTGTCCTAAGACGATTAACTGACCCTGATCCGTCGGGTGAGTCAGGCACACGCATCAACAATCCCTACACATTCTCTTGAAAGACAGAGTTACACCCGAAGGATTGAAGAGTCCTCAGCCGAATCTACGATTCGACTAAACACTCGGGGGCTACTGACATGGTTATACCCTACGGGTACGTAACTTCAGCATACCTGGTCCAGCCCAAGGAAGGCCCACGGCCAATATACGCCAGCCCATGAAGATTTTCGGGTGGCCCAGGCCCATGACGCCTTCGGATCCTTGAAGAACAAGACTAGAGTTTCAATACAACTTGTAACCTACTCGTATCGGTACCCGAGACCTAGCCTCCCCATATATAAAGGCTAGGAGGGTCCAACGAGGAGGAGACCCAACAACGATTACACCCTGCGATTACGACATACACACCTCCACGCCAGATCGAATCTGTGCACCCTGTAACTTTCGGTTCCGCCGCAATAAAAGAGCAGACAAGCAGGAGTAGGGTTTTCCCTCCGGGGGCCTGAACCTGGGTAAATCCCGTGTCCCCTGGTTGCTTGTCTGTTAACCGTGCCACGATCTCCAGCATCCCCATCTTCTCCAAAACCCAAGTCCATAACAATGGGCATTGACGAGTTGAAACCTCGTCAATGGGTCAGTCCGACTCGCTAAACTCTTTAGCCGAATCTGTGTAAGTTGGAATAGCATCTCCATGCCCATGACAAGTGGAACCGAGTCATCAAGCCAACTTTCACATTGGTCTAAGTTGTGTGTCCAGGACAACCTCACTGACCAAGGATATTTAGTACAAACAACATGAATGCATAGTTCCACAATCGAATCACATATTCAATGATACACATCAGATGTTCGTACAAGGACTACTTAATAACTTTATGAATACAATGGGAAATATCATCATACATGATTGCCTCTAGGGCATATTCCCAACAGTCTCCCACTTGCACTAGAGTCAATCTTTCGACATCACATGTCTAAGCATCTAATGCCCATGGCTCTCAGGTGCGCCTCATGCTTCGGCTGGGGTAACGGCTTTGTCAACGGATCCGCAATATTTGCATCCGTGTGTACCTTGCATAACTTGATATCACCCTGATCCACGAACTGGCGAATCAGGTGGTACCTCATGAGTATGTGCTTGTTCTTCTGGTGCTGTCTAGGTTCCTTGGCTTGTGCAATAGCACCATTGTTGTCACAATACACGTCCAACGGATTGGACGAGCCCTGAACCACACCAAGATCCATGAGGAAATTCCTCATCCAAACAGCTTCCTTTGCTGCCTCTGAGGCGGCAATATACTCAGCCTCTATTGTAGACGCAGACACAGTCTCTTGCTTGGAACTCTTCCAGCTCACAGCACCTCCGTTTATAATAAACACGTATCCGGATTGCGAACGAGAATCATCAGAGTCGGTGAGATAACTCGCATCCGTGTAACCCTTTACACTGAGTTCATCTTCACCACCATAAACCAAGAACATATCCTTAGTCCTTCTCAAGTACTTTAGGATATTTTTAGCTGCTGTCCAGTGGATCTCTCCAGGATCAGCCTGGTATCTGCTCACAACACTTAGAGCATAGGAAACATCCGGCCTAGTACAAATCATGGCGTACATGATGGATCCAACTGCAGAAGCATATGGAATCGCACTCATCCGACTTCGCTCATCAGCTGTCGAAGGATACTAAGTCTTGCTAAGTTTTACACCATGGGACATCGGTAAGAACCCCTTCTTAGACGATTCCATGTTGAACTTCTTCAACACTTTGTCCAAATAAGTACTTTGACTCAATCCAATGAGCCTCCTTGATCTATCTCTATAGATCCGGATTCCGAGGATGTATGTTGCCTCACCCAAGTCTTTCATTGAGAAACTCCTTTCCAATGATTCCTTGGTTTCTTGCAACATCTGGACATCATTTCCAATCAGTAATATGTCATCCACATATAAGATTAGAAAATTTACTTTGTTCCCACTAAAATTCTTGTACAAACAAGAATCATGATCACTCTTGATGAAGCCAAACGATTTGACTACCTCATCAAAGCGAATATTCCAACTCCGAGATGCTTGCTTCAACCCATAAATGGATTTCTGAAGTTTGCATACCTTGTCAGCATTAGCCGGATCGACAAAACCCTCGGGATGTATCATATACACGTCCTCGGTTAAATTTCCGTTAAGGAAAGCCGTTTTGACATCCATCTGCCATATCTCATAGTCGAAATAGGCTGCTATAGCTAACATGATCCGAACTGATTTAAGCATCGCTACGAGCGAGAAAGTCTCGTCGTAATCAACTCCTTGAACTTGTCGGAACCCCTTCGCGACAAGGCGTGCTTTATAGACGGAAACATTTCCATCCATATCAGTTTTCTTCTTAAAGACCCATTTGCACTCGACGGGTCTTGCACCGTCTGGCAGATCAACCAAGTTCCAAACTTGATTTTCATCCATGGACTTTATCTCGGATCTCATGGCTCCAAGCCATGGATCGGAATCAGATCCCACCATCACTTCCGAATAATTTGCCGGCTCATCACTGTCTAACAGTAACACATCACGAACACTTCATAATCTTGCCGATCTTCGTAGTACAGGTGCTGCTGCCAGCTCAGCTGCCACGACCGGCTCAACCTCCAAGGTTTTTGCCGACTCGCTACTAGCCGGTTCCTCTCGAATTTCTTCGAGTTGCACCGTGCTCCCACTTACTCCCCGACTGAGAAACTCTTTCTCAAGGAAGACACCGTTCCGAGCGACAAACACTTTGCCCTCTTCTCGGTTGTAGAAGTAGTAACCCAAGGTTTCCCTTGGATACCCCACGAAAATACACTTATCCGACTTGGCTGTAAGCTTGTCCGAATGAAGTCGCTTGACAAAAGCTTCACAACCCCAAATCTTAAGAAAAGACAAACTTGGCTTTTTGCCTGTCCATATCTCATGCGGTGTCTTCTCTACCGACTTTGATGGTACTTTGTTTAGTGTGAACGCCGCTGTTTCTAGACAATAACCCCAAAATGATAAAGGCGGATCTGTCCGACTCATCATTGATCGTACCATGTCCAACAAGGTCCGATTCCGCCTTTCCGAAACACCATTCCTTTGTGGTGTTCCTGGCGGAGTAAGTTGAGGAACTATTCCACAACTTTTCAGATGGTCATCAAACTCATGGCTCATGTACTCACCTCCTCGGTCCGACCGAAGAAACTTTATTTTCTTGCCGAGTTGATTCTGTGCTTCATTCTGGAATTCTTTGAACTTTTCAAAGGCTTCCGACTTATGTTTCATCAAGTAGATATATCCATACCTACTCAAATCATCAGTGAACGTAATGAAGTACTCATAACCACCCCTGGCTGTCGTGCTCATTGGTCCACATACATCACTATGTACTAGTCCCAACAAGTCGGACGCCCTTTCGCAACTCTTTGCAAAAGGTGTCTTGGTCATTTTGCCGAGTAGGCAAGATTCGCATGTCTCGAACGACTCCAAGTCGAACGAAGTTAGGAGTCCATCATCATGGAGCTTCTTCATGCGCTTCCAACTTATATGACCAAGCCGATAGTGCCAAAAGTAAGTCATATTCAGATCATTTGGTTTCAACCTTTTAACATTTATGTTATAAACCGACTCACCATCAAGATTCAAAATAAATAACCCGTCCTGGACGGGTGCAAAGCCGTGAAACATATCATTCAAATACAAAGAACAACCATTATTCTTGATATTCGACTCATAGCCTTGCCTCATCAAACATGAAGCGGAAATAATGTTTCGACTGAGCACTGGAACATAATAACAATTATTTAGTTCCATAATGAATCCGGAAGGTAAATGAAGTTGCATCGTGCCGACTTCCAACGCAGCAACTCTTGCTTTGTTGCCGACTCGAATATCAACCTCGCCTCTTGCTACGCTCCTAGTTCTTACCAGTCCCTGCAACGAGTTGCAGATGTGAATAACTGATCCAGTATCATATACCCAAGAACTATTAGGTGCATCAGCAAGATATATGTCTATAACATTGCAAACAAGTGTACCTGAGTCGGAAGTCATACCTCCACTCTTGGCTTTGGGCCAAGTACTTGCTGCAGTTCCTCTTCCAGTGGCCATCCGCCTTGCAGTAGAAGCAAGTGGATCCGGCTGAAGGAGATGGTTTAGTCCCTGAGGAAGCGCTTGGGACCGGGTCCTGAGCCTGCTTTCCTCCTGACTTAGCCTTCTTCTTAGTCCAAGAACTCTTCTTGAACTTAGCCTTATTCTGCACCATCAACACTTGACTGGTGCCCTTCTTGAGATCCGCCTCTGCCTGCTTGAGCATCCCATGTAATTCAGTGAGCTTCTTATCCATACCATGCATGTGGTAGTTCGAAATAAACTGCCCATATGCACTAGGAAGAGAGTTCAGAATTATATCCATAGCGAACTCTTCGCTAATGGGGTAGCCAAGCCTCTCCAAAGACTGCACGTAACCAACCATTTTGATCACATGCGGACTCAGTGGATCACCATCCTTAAGCTTGCAACTCAGCAAAGCCTGAGAGACTTGATACCTCTCAGTCTTCGCCTGAGCCTGGAACATACTTTTGAGGCTTTCGATCATATCGTAGGCCTCAACATGCTCGAACTGCTTTTGCAAGTCCGGTTCCATGTGAGCAAGCATAAGACAGCTAATATCCGTGGACTCATCCTTAGCCCGACGGTAGGCATTGGTGGCTGCGACAGTCACATTCTCATTCGGCTCATCTGGAAGTGGGTTGTCTAGGACATGGTCCTTCTTTTCTTGTTTGAGAACGATTCTCAGATTTCGATACCAGTTGGTAAAATTAGTGTCGTTCAGTTTATCTTTCTCAAGAATGGTTCTCAATGCAAAACCGGATATCTGAGAGTGACTGCTACTTGGTGCCATGATCTACAACAGAAAATATGCAAAAACACTTAAGACATGTATTCATAAAAGAGTAAGCATATTAAACATTTTAATATTTTATGCTCCCACTAGAACCAACACCCCTCCAATGGTTACTTAGTGATTCAGGATCCTAAATAAGCAAGTCGGCTAGTGAGCTTTAGCATCACCGCTAGCCGCCAAGTGATCTAGGTAGACAACTCCTTGTCAATCTCATCTCATGCGACTCCTGTTGGACGGGTGGCATCACATGCCCCGGCTCCCATCCGACTTTTCCCCGAGTCCCACAACCGTTGTGATAGACCCGTCTAGCTTACCGAGTGTTTCTGCAGTAAGAGTCCGACTCGAACCCACCTAGTCGGAAAGAATTGGCAGCACCTCAATTTTATGAGCCCACTACCAAAAATGTCCGACTTGTGATGGTGCAAACACTGGCGGGAAAACCGACTAGACCTTCTTTGAGGGATTAAATTTTACCGACTATCTAATAGAGGTAAAACTGAGACATAACAATAACACAAAATAAAACAATTATAATGTGAAATGGTATGGCTCTCTTCATGGCGATCTCTATCTCCACAAAGTCTGTAATCCGACTCGTGCCAACTCTTGTCACTTGCCGTCTTACTCCATGTCGCCGACATGTACAACGCCTTGCATGCCTTCCGGGTTCTCCAAACAGCTACACTAGCTCAGTAAAGTAAATTACATAGAGAATCCGACACGCAGGTCGTTATACAATAAAATGACAGCACCTAGGCTCCAGCCGGCTGACATAAACCGTGATTCGCAGATCACGTATGGATTACACACATACATCACATGCACATGAACCATACCATTCACAACTTCCTGCAAAAACAAGTTATGCATAGATACAATATCTACCGGCGTTGTGAAACTCGCAACGACATCTAAGGCGCTACGACAGGCGAAGCCGGCGGTCCCGCTATCCGGATAGCGAGCGGGGATCGAAGGGGCAGCGCCCCTCGCGGGTGCGGGCAGCGCCCGACGATTTTTCCGAAAACGTAGATCTCATCTACGATCCGAACATGGATTCCGACCATCATTCTGATTCGATCAAACTCTTTGATCTTCGATCACCGCTTCTGGATTTACTCGTCACAGTCTACCCCAATGGCGGAAGCCGACCGGTAGGGGTATGTCGTTCCACGACCTCAGCAGTATGATCACGGAAATCAGATCTACCATTCCCCGAGTACAGTTGATCCAATCAAGTTCATACAAAACCGATCTATCTCATAGAACGACCACCAAACAGCATATAGATCTCATCTACATCCTACCGCATATCACATATGCGAGATCTCGAGCCTAAAACCAGAAGCTATCGCTCTGATACCACTGTTGGGCCACGCGGAGATAAAATAAAATTTTCCTCTAACGTGGCGATCCTAAGATCTAGCTGAGGTAGAAGGCCACGAGGTTTACCACTAGACGCGCAGTTGCGGATTACTGATGAAGCGCGTCAGTTGATGCAGTGCAGTCCTAACGATCCGATCGTCCTGGTGCTGATCGCACAACACCTCTGCTGGTATCCACACGTACAAGGAGGAGCGCCGGCGGCGAACTGCTAGGTTCGTAATGGCGGCTGGACTGCTGTGGAGCTAGGGTTTCCAACACATGGAATGACCTAACCGAACAATGATTAACCTTTTTGGGTTAAGGTGCTCCACTATATATAGGGAGTGAACGTGGGCTCTGCTCGCGCGACCCATTCACTAAAGCCCATATAACACTAGTCACCGTGAGTCCAACTCACTAACTCAGTCCTAATCAGGTTAAGGTCCAACCCAACCAGATTACAGGTTCCGATCCAATCCGAACCTGCTCCTGCTCTTAAGTGTGTGACCCCGCAGGCTCATGGCTACTTGGACACAATTGGAGTCCGACTCACAATCGATCAGTGGGTAGCGGCTCCTAGCAGAACGTGCCGACTCCCAAGTACCAAAGAGTCATGACGACTTGCCTTTCCAATGCGACTTACGTCTGAGTCCCTTTTGCCTCACGATATACCTTGTCAGACTATAGGCGAATATATGTCATCCCTTAAATAGTCCGACTCTCTTCTCGATCCGAGATAAGTGATTCACCCGACTAACTCTTAGTCGATCGCCTCGGTTAACACTTAACCGAGTCATGCATGGCCATGCTTTCCGAATCATATCTCACGAGAGGTCCCAGAGAATATCTCTTCGAGTGGAGGGGCAAAATCCCATCTTGGTTATTCACATCACGCAGCTTGATTCTCAGTCGACCCGAACCCTGCCTTTATAACTGCCCAGTTACAGATCATCGTTTGACAGAATCTAAGTCGGTGATCCTCAACTCGGACTATGCAACAACCTCAGGTATAAGGATTACATTGATTGAGATATACAAATGACAACTTGTTCGTTGTACCTCAATATGGGTCAATCCGACTCGCTAAACTCTTTAGCCGAATCTGTGTAAGTTGGAATAGCATCTCCATGCCCATGACAAGTGGAACCGAGTCATCAAGCCAACTTTCACATTGGTCTAAGTTGTGTGTCCAGCACAACCTCAATGACCAAGGATATTTAGTACAAACAACATGAATGCATAGTTCCACAATCGAATCACATATTCAATGATACACATCAGATGTTCGTACAAGGACTACTTAATAACTTTATGAATACAATGGGAAATATCATCATACATGATTGCCTCTAGGGCATATTCCCAACAGGGAGCCCCCGAGCATTTTTCGTATGATCTGCTGATCATTGCTTCTGTTTTGTGCGCGTCTCGGGGGGAGCCCCCGAGCGCTTTTCGTATGCTTGATTTGTTTTGCTCGTTTCTTGGGCGCAGCCCCCCAGCCCTTTTCCTGATAAGTTGCTTCTTCTCGCACCCTTTTGTGCAAGGCGCCAACCAGCTGGTGAAGCATCATCTGGCATTGGAGGCCAGCCTCCAGCGGCTTCAGGGTACACCCGTAACTAGGTCTTTCACTTCTTCGTTTGCTTGCTAGCTTATGAAACTCACACATGTTCTTGTTGCTTTTTCCAGATGAGAATAATACTGCCCTCCGCGAGCTTGATGCTCTCAAAAAGAGCCTTGGGCGAGCGGAGAAAATAGCCGAGGATGCCGTTGGTGCTAAGGAGCGCCTCGAGCAGGAGCTAGCCGATGCAGCTGCGGCCAAGGAGCGCCTGCAACAAGAGGCTACGGACCGCAAGGAGCAGCTTGCCACCGCTGCGGCTTCGCGCGAGAAGGAGGTAGCCGAGAAGCTGATGGCTGCTGCCAAGGCTATTTCGGGTGAGTGATTTCGCCTACTTGGTTTGTTTCGGCTGCCCTGGCTCCGTACCTTTGTTTTATTTTTACTGTGCTTTTATCTATTTTCTAGATGCCACGGGCATTGAGTTTGACCGCGGTGCCCTGGAGCACGGTAGTGCTCTGGATGATGCCGCCGCGGCGGTCGAAGACCGCTGCAGCACCGTGGTTGGCTCACTTGCCAAGGCCAAGGAGGTTCTTGGACGCTTCTACAAGGAGCTCGTCCCCAAGGGTGTTTCCCTTGAGGATGTCGAATTGTTGGCGGATGCGTTGTCATCCGACGCGCCTGCGGCATATAAGCGCAAGCAGAAGGGCATCGACGCGTCCATGGGGCTGGCGATGGCCATGGCGTCTAGAGCGGAGCTGGATCTTCATCAGGTCACTTCCCAGATGCCAACGGCTCCCGATGGATCCGAGGTAGCTTTTGCCCTCTATGTTGCCCGTTGTAAACGCTATGGGCCGAAGTTGATTGACCTGTTGGTGGAGTACGCGGTGAGGCAGCAAGGAGAGGCCAAGAGCAGGCAGTCTGGCTCTAAGGCCACTCAGGATGCAGCTGCGTAGGCCTTGTAGTTGTAGTGTAGTAGTTGTCTTCTTTTGTTGTAATATATTTATGAACACTTCTTGTGCCACGCAGTCGCTTTTTGTTGTATATAATGAATCTTCGAGCCGTTGGCCATTCGTGTGTTGTTCATATACTTGTCTCTTTTCCTCTAGGGGCCTTCGGGTGATGACCCTGTCGATCTTGCGCCTGTTCCGCAGCCGCGACCATCCTTGGATGATGCGTCGCAGCTTGTGTTTCTTCGTGACCGCGTTCGTAGTCTTGAGAAGGAGTTGCTTGGCATCCGAGGTCATGCGGACGTTTGGAAATCGAAGGCAGAGCGAGGCGCCGCCAGAGAGGAGTATTTGATGGGGGAGCTGTGGCGTTTAGCCGAACAGCTGCAATGTGAGTTTCTTCGAGTTGCTGCTCATTTTCGGATGCGCCTGTTGGCTTGTCATCTTACTTTGTAGGTGTTGCAGGTGCTAACCTTGTTCCTCAGGAGGAGAAGGAGCATGTCGCAGTTCGAGTCAATTGCCTGACCCGGCAAGATATGGAGGCTGGCGGCTTTTTCTGGATGGATCGCGACCGTGGCATGATCCTTGCGACTGTGCAGGATCATGCTCACCAGGTCTCGCGAGTGTTGCGGCAGGTGAAGACTTCCTTGGCGTCGATGCTGCATGTCATGTTTCCTCTGGATGAAGCGACATCGACTCTCTGGGTCTTGCTAGCGAAGTTTCGAGACGTGCGTCACATCAGGGAGATGGTGCGGCACCATTTGGTTGCTGGGGTGAAGGTTGCGCTTTCCCTCGTGCGGCTGCATCGTCCTGATGTGGACCTTGCTGCTGTTGCGGCTGGGCCGCCTCCTCGGCCAGATGGTGGCATGTGGGACATGCGTCCTCACTATGCGGCTGTAAGGCGGTATGCCGAACAACTTGTGGATCTCTTTGAGCATCGTGCGCAGGTGATTCTTCAGGATAGGTAGGAGCTGTAAAAAGATAGACGTAAAACTTGTATGTATTCGACTGGGCATGCTATGCTCTTTGTTGTAAAGGTTTATTGTATTAGCACGTGGTGCTTGTTTGTATGCATGCCCTTTTCGTTAGCCTGACGTGATCAGCTACTCAGGTGTACATGCGTTATCCTCAGTGGACGAAGTCGTGAGGTGAGGGGAGCCCCCGAGTATGTTGTAGTTAATATCATAACTCTCACTAGACTCAGGTGAGCTAACAGGTGTAACAGTGTATTCACTAGGAGTTTCGATATTTCCTAGACTAGCCATAGTAGCATCTAGAAAAGGACCTAATGAACCACTCGCATCAAGCACAGTAGAAGTAACATCATGAGCATCAAAAGCAGTTTCAGACTCAGCAGTAGTAGCAGTGTGTGTAGCATGTGTATGTGGTGGTGGTGGTGTGACGAGCTTACTTATAACAGACGGTGAATCAAGAGCAACAAAGGTGTTTAGGACTGTACCTCTTCTTGTAGTGGATGGTAAAATAGGGAACTTTCCATCACGAGACTTCCCCATGATGAAAGGAGTAGTAGTGAATAATAATAGATCCAAGTGAACTTACAAATAAAGTTATGCTCCCCGGCAACGGCGCTAGAAAATAGTCTTGATGACCCACAAGTATAGGGGATCGCAACAGTCTTCGCGGGTAGTATTACCCAATTTATTGATTCGACACAAGGGGAGCCAAAGAATGCTTGCAAGCCTTACCAACTGAGTTGTCAGTTCAGCTGCACCTGAAAATAGTTCTTGCTCACAGAAGTTTATTAGGAGCAACAGTTTGTAGTAGCAACAGCAAAGCAATAGCAGCAACAATAGCAATAGTAAAACAGTAGCAATAGTAACAGTAACGGTAATAGTAGGATTCGAGTGCGGTAGGCATAGGGATAGATGGAAAGGCGTTGCATGGACAAGTCTAAACATGTAACTTCAAAGAACTAGGGCATTGCATATAAATAATAACAAGCATCCAAGTACTAAACAATCCTAGGCATGTGCTCCAAATATAGTCATATGTGCTCGCAATGAGAACTTGCACAACATTTTCTGTCCAGCCAGCCCGTGGCAGCGGGGCCTCTAGGGAATTACGGCAATTAAGGTGCTCCTTTTAATAGAGCACCGGAGCAAAGCATTAACACTCTATGAACAGATGTGATCCTCACACCACAGCCATCCCCTCCGGTTGTCCCAATTATTGTCAGTTTGGGGCCTTTGGATCCGGACAATGATATGTGTACACAACTTGCAGATAAGATCATAAACAATATTATCATAATGATTCAATAATAAGTTCAGATATGAGATCATGGCACTCATGGATGAGGGAAACATCGGTGGTTAATGGAGATGCGTTGGTGATGAAGATGGCGATGATCCTCTCCAAATTCTGTTGGAATTATGCCCTAGAGGCAATAATAAAGATGTTATTATTATAATTCTTGTTCATGATAAAGTTTATATTCCATGCTAGAATTGTATTAAGCGGAAACTTTGATACTTGTGTGGTTTATGAACAACGTCGTGTCCCTAGTATGCCTCTATGGACTAGTTCATTGATTAATGATGGTTAAGGTTTCCTAACCATAGACATGAGTTGTCGATTAATAATGAGATCATATCATTGGGAGAATGATATGATGGACATACCCAAATCAAGCAGAGCAATTATATCGTGTCATCGTGTTCATCTTTGCGAAGCTTTTTCTTATGTCAAATATTGTATTCCTTAGACCATGAGATAATGCAACTCCCTGGTATCGGAAGAAAGCTTTGAGGTCATCAAACGTCATCCTATGAGAGGGTGATCATAAAGGTGTCTCTCAGGTGATCGGAAAGTACTTGTTGGGTTGTATGTATCGAGATGGGATTTGTCCCTCCCAAGTCGGAGAGATATACTTTAGGCCCACTCGGTAATCGATATCAACACCGCTTGCAAGCATGTGGTTAAGGAGTTAATCACAAAGTGATATCGGATTACGGAACGAGTAAAGTACTTGATGTGAACGAGATTGAACTAGGTATGCCGATACCGACGATCGAATCTCGGGCAAGTAAAATATCGCGTGACGAAGGGAATATATATATATATGGGATTAATTGAATCCTGGCATCGTGGTTCATCCGATATGATCATCGATGAGTATGTGGGAGTCAATATGGGTTTCCAGACC
Organism: Avena sativa; assembly: GCA_916181665.1. NCBI lineage: Eukaryota > Viridiplantae > Streptophyta > Magnoliopsida > Poales > Poaceae > Avena > Avena sativa. The sequence goes on from OV702299.1 coordinate 525,927,390, forward strand.
CCGCTGTTGATTATTGATAGAAGATCATGTCTACATATTCTCGAACCCGTAGGGTCACACACTTAACGTGCCTCGACGCTAGGATAGAATGGATAATTGGTTTATGAGTTTTTGTTCGGAGTCTCGGATGAGATCCAGGACGTCACGAGAGGTTCCGGAATGGTCCGGAGAATAAGATTCATATAAGGGAAAGCAGTTTTTGGATTTCGGAATTGTTTCGGATTGTTCGGTATTGTACCGGAAGCTTCTAGAACCTTCCGGAGTGGGACCAACGTGGCTCCACTTGTCGGGAGGGGAATGGGCCTACGATGGAGTGCCCTGGCCGCATTGGGCCAGGGGCACAAGGCCCCATAGGCCCAGCCGGCCAAAACCCTAGGGAAACCTTCTAGAAGGAGGGGGAAAACTTGCCCCCCACTCCAACCCTTGGGGCCGCCGCCCTAGGGCTTGGAGGAGGGGCCAAGGGGGCCGGCCAGCCCCCTATATATAGAGGGCAGGGGCGCAGCCCTCTTCCCCACTCCTTCAACCCTAGCCGCCATACTGCTGCCCTCCAGATCTCTCTCTCCCGACTGCGCGTAGGCGAAGCCCTGCCGCAGAAACTCTCCACCTTTGCACCACGCCGTCGTGTTGTAGATCCAATCTATCTCTCCACCCCACTTGCTGGACCGAGGAAGGAGGATACATCGAGGTGCCATATGTGTGCATCTCTCGGAGGCATCGCCACTTGCGGTGTTGGATCGGATCGGATCTCAAGCAGGAGAAGCTAGTACGACTACATCAACCACGTTCTGTTGAACGTTCCACTGTGCGAATCTTCAAGGGTATGAAGATCTCATCTATCTGCCTCGTTGTTTGCATCTCCTAGATTAGATCTTGGCTTTCCCGTTCACATCCGTAGAATTTTTTTGATTTACTATGCTGTGAAACCCTTCAGTGGTATCAAAGCAAGATCTATGCGTAGATGTGTTTCACGAGTAGAACGCAACATGCTTGTTGCGGGCGTTGATGTTTTTTGTTGCAAGCCTCTTGTTTGTGTACTTCCTATGACGCGGGATAGTGAGATCGAAGCGGTCCAGGCCAACTTTACGCGACCTCATTCGCGAGACCGGCTCCGCACTTGACGTGTGGCTTGTTCCACACATGCGGCTGGTGGATGCCAGTTTCTCTCACTATAGTTGTCATGGGATTTACACCGGATTTTGGCAACCATAATATCACCATTGTGGCTTTTCGTAGGTAAGAATCGTTCTTAGCTTGTTACTCCCATAAGCCACGTAAAACATGCAACAACAAAGTAGAGGCGTCTAACTTGTTTTTGCAGGGAGTGTTTCTGTGATATGGTATGGCCCAAGATGTGATGTGTATGTTGTATGCAATGATCATGTTTTGTAATGTTTCACGACTTGCATGTCGATGAGTACACAACCGGCAGGAGCCATATGGTTGTCTTTATAATTGTGTATGACCTGTGTGTCAACTTCTTATACGCCATGTAATAGCTTTACTTTATCGCTAAGTAGTTAGCAATAGTTGTAGTTGCTATTCGTGGTGGAGGCAATCATGGTGGAGTGATGGAGATCATGCTGGCACGCACAAGATGGAGATCATTGCGTGGAGATTAGCTATACCATGTCACATAAAATTATATGCATGTGATGTTTATCCTTTTATGTATCTTATTATGCTTAGATCGCGACGGTAGCATTAAAGATGATTCCTCACTTAAAGATCAAGATAAAACTGTGTTCTCCCCATGTATGCACCGTTGAGAAAGTTCGTCGTGTTCAAGCATCACGTGATGATCAGGTGCTATAAACTCTATGTTCACATACAACGGGTGCAAGCCAGTTTTGCTCACGCGGAAATACTTGGGTTTGACTTGACGAGCCTAGCGTGTACAGACATGGCCTCGGAACACACGAACCGAAAGGTTAAGCATGAGTCATATGAATGATATGAGTCATATGTTCACTAAACAACTTGAGGGATGTTGAATTTAGTGGGAGTTCATCTAGTAATTTGATTAAGTTGAACTAGTTATCATGAACATAGTCTAAATTGTACTTGCAAATTTTGTAGATCAAATGGCTAAGTCCAACTTCAACTTCAACGTTTTTGCTAAGAAAGAAAAGCTTAAGAACAATGGGTCTAACTTCACCAACTGGTTCTGCAATCTGAGAATCATTCTCTCTGGCGGACAAAAGGACTATGTCCTTGAGAAAGCGCTAGGTGACGCCCCTGCTGTAGATGCGTCGGCTGATGAGAAAGCTGTTTATCAGTCGCGCAAGGATGATTATGGTGTGATTAAGAGCACCATGTTGTTTGCTATGGAATCGGACCTTCAAAATCGTTTTGAGGAGTTCCCTAGGCCCTTTGAGATTCTTGAGAAACTGAAAACTATGTTTCAGACTCAGGCCCGTTCTGAGAGATATGAGATCTCTGAGAAATTCTTTAACTGCAAGATGGAGGAAGGGAGTTCTGTTAGTGAGCACGCCATTAAGATGTCGGGCTACACTCAACGCCTTGAGCAACTGGACTGCAAGATTCCAGAGGAGCTCAAGATTGACAGAGTTCTGCAATCACTCCCTCCTAGCTACAAAGGTTTTGTAGTTACTCATAATCAGATTGGTTCCACTGATACGATCACTGAGCTCTTCGCTAAGCTAAAAGCTGCGGAGGTGGATATCAAGAAAGATAATCATGTGTTGATGGTCAACAAGCCCCCCAGCTTTAATAAAGGTAAGGGTGCAAAGAAGCCCTTCAAGAAGGGCAGCAGCAAGTGTGTTGCCCCTGTAGAGAAGAAGCTCAAGTCTGGACCTAAGCCGGACACTGAGTGCTTCTATTGCAAGGACAAGGGTCACTGGAAGCGCAATTGTCCAAAGTACTTAGTGGACAAGAAGGATGGCACCATCAAAGGTATATTCGATATACATGTTATTGATGTTTTCTTTACTAGCCCTTGTTGTAGTGCCTGGGTATTTGATACTGGTTCAGTTGCTAATATTTGTAACTCAAAACAGGAGCTACGGAATAGATGACAGCTAGCAAGGGATGAGGTGACGATGCGCGTTGGCAACGGATCAAGAGTTGATGTGATGGTCGTCGGCACGCTCTCCTTAGTTTTACCTTCGGGATTAGTTTTAAACCTCAATAAATGTTATTATGTGCCTGCGTTGAGCATGAACATCATATCTGGATCGTGTTTATTTCAAGACGGTTATCCATTTAAATCGGAGAATAATGGTTGTTCTATTTATATGAGTAACATCTTTTATGGTCATGCACCTGCTATGAATGGTTTATTTCTTCTGAATCTCGAAAGCAATGAAACACACATCCATAACATTGAGGCTAAGAGATGCAAGTGAACCAAGAACAGCAGCCAAACCAAACCACCAGATTAAACCAAACATCACTAGAATGGTGACATAAGGAGGAGGAAGAACCAGGTGGACAACAAGGCCAAGCCAGGAGCTAGGAGGAGCAGGCTAGCTCCAGATCAAGCACAAGAGTCCAGCAAAACCAGATCAAGATCATCATCAACTTACTCCACAAATATCAGCTTTTGTGGTGAGTTTCATAAAACCTTCACATGATCTAATCATCTTATTTAGAGAAAGGCATGTGTTGTTTTACAAAACAAACCCTCAGAAGACACCCAAGTGGGGTGAATCCATCATAGGGATTTCTGAAAATCTAAAGGCAAATAGCAAAGCACCAGAATCCAACCAGAGCTCAGAGCAACATCCTTGCTCTGGTTGTTAAATCATATTCTACAAATTCAACCATACATATACCTATGATCTATTTCTAGGCACATCTCTAAAGGAAGAGTAGCACCTTAGAAACAAATCTTTGGAATCCATAGATTGATCAAGCCCACTATCATTTTGCTAAGCTATGATTCAATAAAGAATAGCTGGTACCACTACCAAGACTATCTAGATGAACCAACTAGATAAGATTTGAATCCTTAAGCCTCAGACCAACATCATTGGTCATAGGGAATTCAGCTATGAGCATCTCTAGTTTTCAAAGCCAAGATTGTCTAAAGCATAAACTAACCAAATCCATGATTCAGAATTAAACCTGTGTGCCATACATGATGGTGTCACAAGAACAATTCAATATGAATCAGGAAAAGCAGAAAATCATCCTGGATTCAGAGAATCAACTAACTAATCATTTTCCTGTTAAAAAACAGGAATCATAACTAGAATATTCCTATAATACACTTCACTATTTGAGATCATGAGGATCTCAATCCACATATTAATTTCCAAGCTAACAGCACTAGGGCATTAGCTGTATCTTATCATAATCATGACCATGAATCAATTAAACAGTTGAAAACTATTAGATCATTAGCTTTACCAAGCATGGTTCGCATACAACCACATCATCTGAATCAGATGCAATCCAAGCATCAAATCATCAAGTAAGCCACCAGAAACACCATACATCAGATCAACCAATAAGCCCCAGGCCAATAAGCATTCAGTATGGGTACAGACCATCTAAACCTGAACCAATTGCTCCAGTACATGAACAAGCACATCACAGGAACCCTAAAAGGGATAATCATCCTAATCTGAATCAGACTATAGCTAGAGAGGACACTGCTAACATCTAGCATAGAATCAATAAGCACAAAGAGCACCAGGAGAGGGGAATCAAACTCACCATAGGTCCTCGCTGAAGGATAGAAGAGGAAGCAGAGGGGCCGACGGCCATGGCGGCACGGGCACTACTAGGAAAATGGCTATAGGTAATCAGCACATCCGTGGCTCACATGGTTGAAGTGCCCCACGGCTAAAACAGGCGTGGCTCACCTATGGGCAGTGCCCTACTAGTAACTAGAATAACCGTGGTGCACATGACCATAGTGCGCCACAGATATGTGTAGGCCAGGGCCCTGTTGGCCACACGCCAAACATCTGTAGCGCACATAGGGTAGGTGCGCTACGGTTGTTAGTGCCAACCGTGGCGCACATGGAGGGGATGCGCTACGCCTAAGCGCATGCCCCCTCTGCTGTGAAACGGCCAGACACATCTGTGGCGCACTATGGCATGTGCGCCACGGATGTTACTCCTCCCTGTGGCGCACTAGGGCAGAGTGCGCCACGGATGTGTCGATTTTTTTTACAGCACTTTATGTGTACATGTGTGACCACATCCACCATCCCACACTTCACTTTCCCCTTCTTCTTCCTCCTTAGATCAAGTCGGGATTTTCTCCTTCCCACCTTAATTTCTCCACCCATTCACCATTTTTAGCATGTAGAACTTGCCTTGGATGTTACATAAGTAATAGAGGAAGGTCTCCGGTCTCTCATCTCCTTCTCCGGTCTCCTGCACGCACCTCTCCTTTCCATCTTTCTCGCGATCGGTCTCTCATCTCGGTAAGTTGTCCATGTAAGGATGTGTTCATGTGTATATGGATGATATGCTCATATGTATGTAGATGATCGATGCTCATGATGTGTGTATGGAGAGGATCGATGGTCATATGTGTGTGTATATGGAGAATATTGATGATGCTCATGCATGTGTGTATGGAGAGGATAATGATATGTTCATGTGTGTATGGATCGGTCTCTCTCTCTCTTGTGTTTGTATGTGAACAAGTTGCCATTTTTTTGCCAGAATGTTGATTCATTTCCATTTTGGCAAGACTTTGGCATTTCGCAAAGGTCCTAATTTTAGGATAGGTCATGCCGAAATTTTCTATCGACCATTGCATGCATGCATTCATTATGTGGTTCTAATAGACTTCTAATTGTACCGTGTACACCGTGCAGGCAAAAATGGTCCGCATAATGAGCGAAGGCATTGTGGCTAGATTTTTGAAATGTGCGACGGCCGACATGATACGAAATAACAAGACGGATATAAGATGTCCGTGCAGAAGATGCAAACTCAACTGGGTGATCGACCCAGATTCCGGGAATCTGCAGGCGCACCTGCTCCGCCATGGTTTCATGGATGGATACACTCGTTGGATAAGCGATGACGAAGACGATGGAGACGGTAAAGGTGGCCAACATGACGATGATCATCATCACGGAGAGAATGGGCGAGATGATGAAGAGTCTCCTGGAGATGGTGAAGGTGTGGAAGCAGACCGGGATGATGATGATGATCTAGATGCCGGAGGAGCAGACGACGATGGAACAACGTCAGGCTAGGTGCGGGACCCTTATGTGCAAGAGCTGCTTCTCAAGCAGACGAGTAACGCCAGGGCTGCCGCTAGAGAGAAAGCCAAGCTTGCGCAACTTGAGAAAGACACGGTTACTCCATTGTATGAAGGATGCAGGCCCGATGATACCCGGTTGAATGTAACGCTCAAGGATATGGAGATGAAGGCAAAACACAAATTGAGCGACGCAAGCTTCGACGATATGATGGCATTCTGGCATGATCGTCTCCCGGAGGGGAACACATGTCCAACTAGTATCGAGGACGCCAAGAAAATCGTCTGTCCTCTCGATCTACCGCACGTTAGATATCACGTATGCATCAACGATTGCATCATTTATCGGGGCGAGGACGCGGAGAAAAGCACATGTCCGGTGTGCGGCGTGAGTCGATACAAGAAAGGGAAGAAAGCACCTCGAAAAGTGGTATGGTACTTTCCTATCACTCCTCGTATGCAACGCTATTTCGCGGACCCTAAGGAAGCGAAGCTCATGCGATGGCATGCGGAAAGGAAGAAGCCAGGAGATGATGATGATGACCCCGAAAAGGATGTTCTGCTGACGCACCCTTCAGATGCTAGCTAGTGGAAAGCATTGGACCTCGAATTCCCAGAATTCGGTGGAGATTCGAGGAACATCAGGCTTGGTGCAAGCACCGATGGACTCAATCCGTTCGGTAGCCAGAGCAGCACGCACAGCACTTGGCCCGTGTTTGTATGGATGTACAACCTCCCTCCATGGTTGTGCATGAAGAAGAAGTACATACAAATGAGTATGCTAATTCAAGGGCCAAAACAACCTGGTACCGACATCAATCTGTATCTCGGGCTATTGAAAGAGGAGCTAGCCACGTTATGGGAATCTGGAGCCAATACTTACGATGCCGTCGCACAAGATTATTTCACTATGAGAGCCGCGTTGGTCACTACGGTGCAAGACTATCCAGGTTGCGGGTATATCTCGAGGCAGTTTATCCAAGGATTCTGCGCATGCGTTAGGTGCATGGATAACACAAGCTATCTCCAACTAGAGAAAGATCCAGGGTCATCGAAAACCGTGTTCATGGCGCACCGGAGGTGGCTCGGCAAGAATGATCCATGGAGAAAACATGGAGACCTGTTCGATGGAAAATCAGAGACCCGAGGAATCCCAGAGCGTAGGAGCAGCGAAGAAGTGGAAGAGTTGCTGAAAAACTGGAAAGATTGTCCTAAGCCTGGAAAAAAGCGAAAGAGGCAGCAATAAGACAAGCCGCTGATGAAGGTATGGAAAACAAGGTCTGTTTTCTGGGAGTTGCCATACTGGAAGTTTCTCCGCACGCCTCATAGCCTCGACATCATGCATATCACGAAAAACGTGTGCGAGAGTCTGGTCGCCACCATAATCAACATGCCAGATAGGACGAAAGATGGTCCGAAAGCAAGGCACGACCTGATATGCTTGGGTATCCGGAAGGAGCTTCACGGAGGACGCACTACTCCTGATGATCAGGAAGATGACGATGATCATGAGTCGGATACGACACAAGGTCTTCGGAAGGGTAAAAAGTTCAAGAAGAACGAATATTACTGCCCTCCTTCTTGCTTCACTCTAAGCCATGATGAGATCAAACAGTTTTTCAAGTGCCTTCTAGGAGTCAAATTTCCTTACGGCTACGCGAGCAAGATAAACAGATACCTAGACGAGGCGAAGCAGAGGTTCAGTGGCATGAAGTCTCACGACTGTGCCGTGCTAATGACGCAGGTACTTCCGGTCGCACTAAGAGGGATAATGGACGAGCACGTCCGTGAAACGTTATTTGGCCTATGCAAGTTTTTCGACGTCATCTCTAGGAAGTCGATTGGCGTGAATCAGCTCGGGAGGCTACAGGAGGAGATCGTGGTTGTAACATCCCTAAAATCATGATTTCAAAGTTTGCATATCATTCATGCATGCATATAGAATTGAGATCAATTTCAAACTCATTTCAAGAAAACAGAAGCACATAGTGCTATCATTTTATGTGATCAAACTTAAATCAAATGGCTATTCCCATTTGAGAGCTTGAATGTTTTAAACCTAGATTGTTAGTCTTCCTTGTTGATTGGTTTGAGTGTGGAGTTAGAACAAAATTTTACAAAATAGAAATGGTTTCAAAAACCATTTTCAAACATTTGCAAACCAAGTGCAATGTCCCTGTTATTTTGTTTTTCCAAAGATGACCAAGCCTTTTCAAAGTGACCACATGGTTTTATGCCTAGAATTGAGACTGTTGCACACTGCAAAAATCCCAAAAAGATTTGAATTCAAATGGAGTTTGAATTCATTTGAAAACCAATCCAGAAAATCAAAACAGAAAAAGAAAAGGAATAAAGAAATGGAAAAGGGCCGGCGCCAGGATTTAAGCCCAGCAGCAGACTCAGCCCATTTAGCCCACCCGGGCCACCTCTCTCTCTCTCTCGCACGCGCCGACACACCCGCGGAGTCACTGACACCCAGACCCCACTCCCTCTCTGCTTATTTCGCCGACAAGCGGGCCCTCTCCACGTCACTCCTTCTTCCCCAAAACGCGCCCGCAGACCACGTCGCCGCTGCCGTTGATGCCGGTAATGGCGCGGCGTAATTAGCCTTGATGCCGCGAGCATTTCCTGTCGCGCTTCAGCCTATTTAAACCACACCCCGCCGCGGTCATTTCCCCCCACTTTCCTCGCTCACTCCGCCACCAGGCTGCGCGCATTCGACCTCAAAACCCCGTAGCACCGACGACCTCCGGCAACTGATTCCGGTGAAGCTTCGACTGCCCCCCTTCCTCTGGTTCAAACTATCGTGACCAGCATGTTCTTGTGCATCTCCTGATACTCTTCGCTTGCCTGCTCGTGACCCAGGACGCCGTCCCCGTTCGTGCCCGCAACCGACCGAGCCGCCACTCAACTCCGGCGACCAATTACGGTAAACAAAGCGCGCCCCTTGCCCCCTCTTGCATACAAGGATGTTCGCCACTGTCTTGCGCGTCTCCTAATCCATCTGGTTCGTGCTAGGGCGACGCGAAACCTCGGCAACTACATCGTCTGCAACCTCCCGACACCGTGCACGACTCCGACGAGCTCCAGCAGCCCCTGCCGTGCGCCCCTTGCCAAGCCACCTCCATGTTGAGCTTCGCCTCGACCCCGCGGTTCTGGTAAGCACACTCTCCCCTCCCCGAGCGACCTAGAGCGCCAGCGCCGCCACTGATAGAGTGCTCCGCCGCTCGCCGTCGCCGCGCGCCGCCAGAACGTGGTCGCTTGATCGAGAGCCATTGGATCTAGATCCAACGCGTGCGATAGAACCACTTAGCGAAGCGTTACGTTTTGATCTGAACCGTGCATCGCCACTTAGATCCTACGGCTCGCGTGCGTGATCCAACGCGAACCGGTACGCGCCAGTAAGATTAGGACGTGTGGCTAGGGTTTGGTTTTAAAACAGAATTTGAAACAGATTTAGATTCAAATTTGATTAGGCTATAACTTTTGATCCCCACGTTGGATTTTGACAAATTTTATACCGTTGGAATCAGGGGAACAAGCCCTATCTGTTTATGCAATGTGTTTAAAGTTTAGGTTCTGTTAAAATGGTTTCTTTTGCAGAAACTTGTTTAAGACTATTCTAATCATATGAATTGTTTAGGAAATGGTTTTAGTGTCAAATAAACTTGGTTTGGCAAAGTTTTGACTTATTTAGAATTCAGTACTATGCACTTGCTTGGTTGAGTTTTAAAAATCATCACTTAGCATCTTGCATGCATGCATATATATTTTTGCTTGTATATGACTTGTATGTGATTGTGGTTATATTCTTTGTGTAGACTTTGGTGCTAGTGATTGTGATTGTGAAGAGTGCTACTCTCCCAACTACCAAGGCAAGTGGTACTTCATGAATATTACTATCCCTATATTTTCATACAAGCATTAGAAATATTTTGCTAAGTCTTGCATGTTACTATTTTGCCAAATGCCATGTTGGGAAATCCTAAGTAGTTGTAGAATTGCTAGGAAATTTTCTAAGTTAAGTACTATCTATGCCATGCTTAGCCTAGCTAGTAGCAAACAAGGGTTGGTAAAATATACTTGTTGTGATGAAAATATTTCTAAGTCTTTGGACTTATGTTTTTCTTAATAAAACAACTAAGTCAATGAATCACCTGGGTGGAAAGGGACTTGATTGGTGGTTTTTGGTTGAGTGGTTACACAAGGCCCATGGATATGGTTTACCTTGTGTATCTCACTTGTGGAAAGCCACCCAGGAACAAAGGGATTTTAGAGGCCAAGTGTTGAGAAGCTTATAGTGCAGCCACTTGGCAATATGGGCTCTTCCTGGATCACATAAGTTGCTAGAACTTAGCCATTTGGACAGTTGGTGGTAGTGGGAATGATAGGTTGGAGCGCGTCCATTTGGTCTAAGGAAAGGTTTCTGAAAGGTCCTTTCTTGGGAAACCAAGTCTGGTGGGGAAAGTGCACAACCTCTGCAGATGGAAAAATCTAAGTACTTAGCCAAGTCCATGGCAATGGACAACTTGAGCATCAAGGCATGGAAGCTATCAAGAATCTCATCGCTCCAACTTCTAAGTAAAATTTGTGGGTGAACAAGGGTGAAGGACCTCAATGTCTATTGGTGGTTCCTTGGGAAAGTTTTGACAAAGAAAAACTTAGTGATTTCAACTAATAGGAAAAACCTATTTTGAGCAAAGCAAGCCAAGCTACACTTAGCCAAAATGCATATAGAAATGTAGTCCACCTAAATTTTACTAGGGTATCACTTGCCAATACTATTCCAAAGTATTGACCCACTGTGGCTGTAACTTGTGATGTTGCAGGTTACTCTGATGAGGATTAGGTGTCATGAGTCTACACTCAACATGTTTGCCTGTGGCACATGAAGATGAAGACTTATATTTATTTACTTATTCAAACTCTTGTATTAGGCCTGTGGCCTTGAGTTGTAAAGACTATGTTTAAACTCTGGAATGGATGTAATAAATGACCTTTGTATCTATGTACTTCATCTTAAACTGTGGATGCTAGCAATGGTCCAGGGACTAGAATTGCAATCACAGGGATCCTTTTCCTTTACAAAGGAGGGATCTTACAGATGGTATCAGAGCACTGTGTTGCCTGTAGGATTATGACCCTAGGATTGGAAACCACTAAGGAAAAATTTTCAACTACTTCTACACTTGTCTATTCTTCTCGTAAACTTTTCTAATCTTCTTTCTCATCTCTATTTGTAGATGAATTCCATCAACGAAGCCGTAAGGAAAGGACCACTCATGACCATGACTTTGGAGTGTGAGACAGAGTTTCCCAAAGCTCTCAAGGACCTCATGGTGGCAATGGAAATACATGGTGCAGCTGTGTACAAAGGCTTTCCAGTGATGGATGAAGGAGTTGAGTACTGGTGGGTGCAACTTCACTTGTACAAAAACAAGGAAGACAACCACAAAGAAACAGGATTCTGCATGTACACCAACACTGTGGTGCACACCACATTCTTTGAGTCAGCAAGAGAAGCAGCTTGGAGGACTATCAAAGAACTTAGTGCTAGAGTCAAGTGCAGAATGCTCAACCTCCAAAAAGACTTGAAGAAAGAGAAGGAACATACTCAAGAGTTGGAAGCTACCAACCAAACCTTAAGAGGAGACATTATAGACTTAGTGATGGAATCATGTGAGCAAGATAGGCTGATTGCTTCTAGGAACATTGTGTTAGCCAACAGATCCAGTGAGATAGGATTGTAAACGTACTTTGTTAGTTGGACCACCACCTATCACCCTATTTTCCAAAATGATGCCTTAAAATAAGATTGAACCTTGGTTATTGTAATGGTTTCATGTATGCATGACTTGTGTGTTTTGCTTCCCAAGGATATGTATGTGATGTTTTGTCTTCTGTTTCATATTAAATTGTGTTGTTCTAACTTTTCTATCTTATAAATAGATGCCTATTACCATAAACACTGTTGAGGAGTTCCAGGTTACCCGCTTTGGTCCTCGTATCGTTGAGCTTACCACTTTGCTCAATCTCCCTCTTCCCACCATCATGGTGCATCCCCTCACCAAGTTCGAGAGGAAGGACCTCTAGGGCTTCAAGGTGAACCAGCCCGGACGCCAGACAGAGCCTACTACGGAGGCCATCGTCTTCAAGCTTATGCACGATGACAGGGAGAGAGGCATGGAGGTAGTTATGCAGGATCTGATAGGACGTCTGCTAGGTCGACACTCCCGACAGGTTAGAGGCACCCACTTCCACGTCTTCGGAAGACGTGATGAGGACGGAGAGTCCATCGACTTCGAGGACGACTCGAGGGACGCAGCAGAGCCGATACGCCTGTACCTCCAGGACTTAGAGTCTCTCATTAGGCACGTGGACACGGACAGGACCAATGTCATGCTCAGCAACTACGAGCTCCAGGTGCAGCTTCGCGAGAAGGACAAGCTCTTCGCGCAGCAGGACGAGATAGTCAAGGAAATGGAGGCAAGGTTCGAGACCCAGGACAGGAAGTTCAAGAGTCAGGAGAAGCGTGTCCAGGATAGGAACAAGAAGATCCGGGATATGACTGAAGAACTGCAGTCCAAGGACTTCGAGCTAGAGCAGCAGCAGAGGGTGATAGAGAGGCTTCGTTCCCAGAAGAGGGCTCTCAAGGCCAAGATAGAGTCCTTGACCACTACCATTGAGGAGAACAAGGCCGCGATGGAGAACGCAGGTCTTACCTTTGTCGAGGAGGAGATTGACGCCGATGAGTAGATTTGACTACTCGTTTATCTTTCATTATCATACTTGTTATTTGAGAACTTGTTATTGGACCATCCGACATGTGGATGGCTTGCTACTTGTGTGTTTTACTTTGTGAACTTGTTATCTTGTTGCTGAACTTTTATCTTTGTGTTGCATGCTATATGTTTGCTTATGTGATGTAATATGCATGAAAGCATCTATGGGTATCTCATTCTTATCTCTATTTGAACAAACCACAGATGCCTCCCCGTCGTGCAAACCCCAACCCCAACAACAACAACAACAACATCACTCCAGAAATGCAACAAATGATGACTGCTCAAACACAGCTGATGCAGATGATGACAACATTCATCCAAAACCAAAACAACAACAACAATAACAACAACAACAACCCTCCGGGCTTTGATATGCTCACCAAGTTCTTGAGATTGAGGCCAGCTAAGTTCTCAGGGACGACTGATCCCATGGTGGCCAATGATTGGCTACGCTCAGTAAACAAGGACTTAGTAACCATGGGCTGTACGGATGCTGAAAAAGTCAGATTTGCAGCACATCTGCTGGAAGGGCCAGCCGCCACTTGGTGGGACAACTTCCAGATCACCACTCCTATAGATGAAGTGACATGGGCTATCTTTGAGGATGGCTTTCGCACTGCTCATATCTCATCAGGAATAATGAGCCTGAAAAAGAAAGAGTTCCACAATCTGAAGCAGTGCCACCGCAGCGTGGCTGAATACATTGAAGAGTTCAACAATCTAGCGTGTTATGCACCGGATGAAGTTGACACTGATGCCAATAGAAAGGAAAAATTTCTTGAAGGCTTGAATGATGAGCTGAATCTGCAATTGGTTGCGGCCTATGTTCCCACTTATCAGTCGCTCTATGACAAGGCTGCTATTTTAGAGAACAAAATAAAACAAGTGGAAAGCAGAAAGAGGAAGCACTCCGACAAGCACAGCTCGGGATCGTCTCACAAACGATCTCATTATGATGACAATGGAAGCTCAGGATCCCACAAGCATGGGAAATTCAACAAGCACCACAACCACGACCGTCATGACAACAAGCATCATCGCAGTCATGACAATGACAAGTACAAGAACCACATAAGAGCCACCACAATGGTAATGGAAGTGGAAGTGGAAGTCAGCCTATTAAGAGAGACATCAGTCAGGTTGAATGCTTCAAATGCAAGAAGATGGGGCATTATGCTAATGAGTGCCCTGAAAAGAAAGTTGAAGGACCTATCAAGCCCAATCCTTTCCAGAAAGGACAGGTGAACCACATCAGTGTGGAGGAGGTCTATGAGGAGCCTGATGCTGTTGCTGGTAAGTTCAGACTCAATTCTATTCCAGCATTTGTTCTTTTTGATACTGGAGCATCGCATTCATTCATATCAAAAGCATTTGTTGATAGAAATGGGTTTCCAACTGAAAACATTGGGTGTCCAATAAAAGTTAGTTCTCCGGGTGGAGAAATGATAGTAAGTCTTGGATGTCGGGATCTAGTAATAGAGTTTGGAAAACATAAATTTCCAGTGAGTCTGATAATCCTAGATTCCCAAGGACTGGACGTAATATTGGGAATGAATTGGATGGCTAAGTATGAAGGAGTACTAGATTGTGCCAATCGTACTGTTGCACTCACAACCCCGGAAAGAAAGCGGATTAAATTCAAGTCCAACTTTGAATCTAAAGGAAGTAAGCTAAATTCTCTTAAGGGGGTTAGCATGGACAGTGTGCCAATTGTGAGTGAGTATCCGGATGTGTTTCCGGAAGAACTACCGGGAATGCCACCAGATAGAGATGTGGAGTTTCTGATAGATTTGGTACCAGGTTCTGGACCAATAGCAAAGAGACCATATAAAATGTCAGTTGATGAACTGAAAGAGCTCAAGAAGCAACTTGGAGAACAGCTACAGAAAGGATTTATTCAACCAAGTTCTTCATCTTGGGGAGCCCCAGTTTTGTTCGTGGAGAAGAAAGATAGAAGTCAAAGGTTATGCATAGATTACCGTTCATGCAACGAGGTAACTATCAAGAACAAATATCCTTTGCCTAGAATCAATGACTTGTTTGATCAGCTAGAAGGAGCATGTGTGTTCTCAAAGATTGATCTCCGGTCAGGCTATTTTCAACTCAAGATAAGAGAACAAGACATACCTAAAACAACATTCACCACAAGGTATGGATTATATGAGTATACCGTAATGCCTTTTGGCTTGACAAATGCTCCAGCATACTTCATGAATATGATGAACAAAGTGTTCATGGAATTCCTTGACAAGTTTGTTGTCGTTTTCATCGATGACATCTTAGTCTACTCCAAGAGCAAAGAAGAACATGAAGGACACTTACGATTGATACTTGAGAAGTTGAGAGAGCATAAACTTTATGCCAAATTCAGCAAGTTTGAGTTCTGGTTGGAAGAAGTTGGTTTTCTTGGTCATGTTATGACAAAGGATGGTGTAGCAGTTGATCCTGCTAAGGTTTCAGCTGTGACTGAATGGGAATCTCCCAAGTCCGTGAAAGAAGTTCGTAGTTTCCTTGGCTTAGCAGGTTACTACAGAAGGTTTATTGAGAATTTCTCTAAGGTAGCTAAGCCCATGACTGAATTGTTAAAGAAAGACAAGAAGTTTGCTTGGTCTGAAGGTTGTGAACTCAGCTTTCAGGAGTTGAAGAAGAGACTTGTGACAGCACCAGTCTTGTGTCTGCCAGATTTGGAAAAAGATTTCCAAGTATATTGTGATGCATCTCATCAAGGTTTGGGTGCAGTTCTTATGCAAGACAGTAAAGTTGTAGCTTATGCCTCGAGACAACTCAAAACTCATGAAGTAAACTATCCTACTCATGATTTAGAGTTAGCCTCAGTCGTCCATGCACTCAAAACATGGAGACACTATCTTTTGGGAAAGCGTTGTGAAGTGTTCACGGATCACAAAAGTTTGAAGTATATCTTCACTCAGAAGGAAATTAATATGAGACAAAGAAGATGGCTAGAACTTATCAAAGACTATGACTTAAGTTTGCAATACCACCCCGGTAAAGCAAATGTTGTAGCAGATGCTCTAAATCGTAAGGTATTTGTGAATGGCCTTACCAAAGGAGAATTGCCGGATGATCTGTGCACACAATTTAGAAAACTCAGATTGGAGATTGTGCCTGAAGGACATCTCATGTCTTTGGATGTTCAACCCACTTTGTTGGACAAGATCAAAGAAGCCCAGAAGATTGATAAGGAAATTGAAGAGATTAAAGGAAAGATTGGCATGGGGAAAGACAAAGGATTCCATGAAGACAAAGAGGGTACTTTATGGCATGGGAAACGTATCTGTGTTCCACAAGATCCGGAACTGCGGAAACTGATTTTGCAAGAAGCACACAACTCTCCGTATTCTATTCATCCGGGTAACACCAAAATGTACATGGACATGAAGGAAAGATTTTGGTTGAATAATCTCAAGAAGGACATCGCCGAACATATTGCTTTGTGTGATGTGTGTAGTAGAGTAAAGGCGGAGCACCAGAAACCAGCAGGTTTGCTTCAACCACTACCTATCCCTGATTGGAAGTGGGACAAAATTGGTATGGATTTCATTACCGGATTACCAAGGACCAGGTCAGGATATGATTCCATATGGGTAGTAGTGGATCGCCTAACTAAAGTGGCTCATTTCATACCCGTGAAGACAACCTATACGAGTGCTAAGTTAGCCAAGATCTACATGAGTAGAATTGTATGTCTACATGGAGTGCCCAAGAGTATTGTGTCTGATAGGGGAACTCAATTCACTTCCCATTTTTGGAGACAGCTACATGAATCATTAGGAACGAGGTTGGAATTCAGTACTGCTTTTCATCCTCAGACCGATGGACAAACAGAAAGAACTAATCAAATTCTTGAAGACATGTTGAGGGCATGTGCCCTAGACTATGGAGCCAGTTGGGATGAAAGTCTGCCTTACGCAAAATTTTCTTATAACAACAGCTATCAAGCCAGTATTGATATGGCACCGTTTGAGTTTCTCTACGGAAGAAAGTGTACCACACCACTGTTGTGGAATGGTGTGGGAGAAAGAAGTTTATTCGGGCCAGATCTTATCAAAGAAGCCGAGGAGAAGGTCAAATTGGTTAAGGACAGGTTGAAGATAGCACAGTCCCGATAGAAAAGCTACGCAGATCCTAAGCGTAGAGAAGTCACCTACGAAGTTGGTGATAGAGCCTGTCTTAGAGTGTCACCACTTCGAGGAGTGAAAAGATTCGGAGTCAAAGGAAAATTGGCACCAAGATATGTTGGGCCATTCAAGATTTTGAGTCGCAAAGGAGAAGTTGCCTATGAAATAGAACTGCCAGAATCTCTATCAGCTGTCCATAATGTGTTTCATGTGAGTCAGCTTAAGAAATGTCACCCAGAAATGGAAGAAACTTCTTTGAAAGATACTATACCTTTGGAGGAGGTTCAACTAGAAAGTGATCTCACTTATGAAGAGAAACCTATCAAGATTCTAGAGACTGCAGAAAGAGTCACAAGGACTAAAACTATCAAGTTCTGCAAAGTGCAGTGGAATCATCATTCCGAAGAGGAAGCAACATGGGAAAGAGAAGATGATCTTCGGAAAGACCACCCTCACCTATTTGCTAGCCAATCCGAATCTCGAGGGCGAGATTCACCTTAAGGGGGTTAGATTTGTAACATCCCTAAAATCATGATTTCAAAGTTTGCATATCATTCATGCATGCATATAGAATTGAGATCAATTTCAAACTCATTTCAAGAAAACAGAAGCACATAGTGCTATCATTTTATGTGATCAAACTTAAATCAAATGGCTATTCCCATTTGAGAGCTTGAATGTTTTAAACCTAGATTGTTAGTCTTCCTTGTTGATTGGTTTGAGTGTGGAGTTAGAACAAAATTTTACAAAATAGAAATGGTTTCAAAAACCATTTTCAAACAATTGCAAACCAAGTGCAATGTCCCTATTATTTTGTTTTTCCAAAGATGACCAAGCCTTTTCAAAGTGACCACATGGTTTTATGCCTAGAATTGAGACTGTTGCACACTGCAAAAATCCCAAAAAGATTTGAATTCAAATGGAGTTTGAATTCATTTGAAAACCAATCCAGAAAATCAAAACAGAAAAAGAAAAGGAATAAAGAAATGGAAAAGGGCCGGTGCCAGGATTTAAGCCCAGCAGCAGACTCAGCCCATTTAGCCCACCCGGGCCACCTCTCTCTCTCTCTCGCACGCGCCGACGCACCCGCGGAGTCACTGACACCCAGACCCCACTCCCTCTCTGCTTATTTCGCGACAAGCGGACCCTCTCCACGTCACTCCTTCTTCCCCAAAACGCGCCCGCAGACCACGTCGCCGCTGCCGTTGATGCCGGTAATGGCGCGGCGTAATTAGCCTTGATGCCGCGAGCATTTCCTGTCGCTCTTCAGCCTATTTAAACCACACCCCGCCACGGTCATTTCCCCCCACTTTCCTCGCTCACTCCGCCACCAGGCTGCGCGCATTCGACCTCAAAACCCCGCAGCACCGACGACCTCCGGCGACTGATTCCGGTGAAGCTTCGACCGCCCCCTTCCTCTGGTTCAAACTATCGTGACCAGCATGTTCTTGTGCATCTCCTGATACTCTTCGCTTGCCTGCTCGTGACCCAGGACGCCGTCCCCATTCGTGCCCGCAACCGACCGAGCCGCCGCTCAACTCCGGCGACCAATTACGGTAAACAGAGCGCGCCCCTTGCCCCCTCTTGCATACAAGGATGTTCGCCACTGTCTTGCGCGTCTCCTAATCCATCTGGTTCGTGCTAGGGCGACGCGAAACCTCGGCAACTACATCGTCTGCAACCTCCCGACGCCGTGCACGACTCCGACGAGCTCCAGCAGCCCCTGCCGTGCGCCCCTTGCCAAGACACCTCCACGTTGAGCTTCGCCTCGACCCCGCGGTTCTGGTAAGCACACTCTCCCCTCCCCGAGCGACCTAGAGCGCCAGCGCCGCCACTGACAGAGCGCTCCGCCGCTCGCCGTCGCTGCGCGCCGCCAGAACGTGGTCGCTTGATCGAGAGCCGTTGGATCTAGATCCAACGCGTGCGATAGAACCACTTAGCGAAGCGTTACGTTTTGATCTGAACCGTGCATCGCCACTTAGATCCTACAGCTCGCGTGCGTGATCCAACGTGAACCGGTAATGGTCGCGTAAGATTAGGACGCATGGCTAGGGTTTGGTTTTAAAACAGAATTTGAAACAGATTTAGATTCAAATTTGATTAGGTTATAACTTTTGATCCCCATGTTGGATTTTGACAAAATTTATACCGTTGGAATCAGGGGAACAAGCCCTATATGTTTATGCAATGTGTTTAAAGTTTACGTTCTGTTAAAATGGTTTCTTTTGCAGAAACTTGTTTAAGACTATTCTAATCATATGAATTGTTTAGGAAATGGTTTTAGTGTCAAATAAACTTGGTTTGGCAAAGTTTTGACTTGTTTAGAATTCAGTACTATGCACTTGCTTGGTTGAGTTTTAAAAATCATCACTTAGCATCTTGCATGCATGCATATATATTTTTGCTTGTATATGACTTGTATGTGATTGTGGTTATATTCTTTGTGTAGACTTTGGTGCTAGTGATTGTGATTGTGAAGAGTGCTACTCTCCCAACTACCAAGGCAAGTGGTACTTCATGAATATTACTATCCCTATATTTTCATACAAGCATTAGAAATATTTTGCTAAGTCTTGCATGTTACTATTTTGCCAAATGCCATGTTGGGAAATCCTAAGTAGTTGTAGAATTGCTAGGAAATTTTCTAAGTTAAGTACTATCTATGCCATGCTTAGCCTAGCTAGTAGCAAACAAGGGTTGGTAAAATATACTTGTTGTGATGAAAATATTTCTAAGTCTTTGGACTTATGTTTTTCTTAATAAAACAACTAAGTCAATGAATCACCTGGGTGGAAAGGGACTTGATTGGTGGTTTTTGGTTGAGTGGTTACACAAGGCCCATGGATATGGTTTAGCTTGTGTATCTCACTTGTGGAAAGCCACCCAGGAACAAAGGGATTTTAGAGGCCAAGTGTTGAGAAGCTTATAGTGCAGCCACTTGGCAATATGGGCTCTTCCTGGATCACATAAGTTGCTAGAACTTAGCCATTTGGACAGTTGGTGGTAGTGGGAATGATAGGTTGGAGCGCGTCCATTTGGTCTAAGGAAAGGTTTCTGAAAGGTCCTGTCTTGGGAAACCAAGTCTAGTGGGGAAAGTGCACAACCTCTGCAGATGGAAAAATCTAAGTACTTAGCCAAGTCCATGGCAATGGACAACTTGAGCATCAAGGCATGGAAGCTATCAAGAATCTCATCACTCCAACTTCTAAGTAAAATTTGTGGGTGAACAAGGGTGAAGGACCTCAATGTCTATTGGTGGTTCCTTGGGAAAGTTTTGACAAAGAAAAACTTAGTGATTTCAACTAATAGGAAAAACCTATTTTGAGCAAATCAAGCCAAGCTACACTTAGCCAAAATGCATATAGAAATGTAGTCCACCTAAATTTTACTAGGGTATCACTTGCCAATACTATTCCAAAGTATTGACCCACTATGGCTGTAACTTGTGATGTTGCAGGTTACTCTGATGAGGATTAGGTGTCATGAGTCTACACTCAACATGTTTGCCTGTGGCACATGAAGATGAAGACTTATATTTATTTACTTATTCAAACTCTTGTATTAGGCCTGTGGCCTTGAGTTGTAAAGACTATGTTTAAACTCTGGAATGGATGTAATAAATGACCTTTGTATCTGTGTACTTCATCTTAAACTGTGGATGCTAGCAATGATCCAGGGACTAGCATTGCAATTACAGGGATCCTTTTCCTTTACAAAGGAGGGATCTTACAGTGCTGATACTATGTGATCTTGAGGTCTACTTCCCACCCGCATTCTTCGACATTATGGTGCATCTGCTGGTCCATGTCTCGGAGGACATCGTACAACTCGGGCCAATGTTCCTCCGCAGCATGATGGCGTTCGAAAGGATGAACGGACACATCAAAGGATACGTTCGCAACAGGTCCCGTCCAGATGGAAGCATAGCCAAGGGCTTTCTGGCCGAAGAGTGCATCTCTTTCTGCACGAATTATCTAGACATCGAGAACCCTGTCGGTCTTCCCGTCAACAGGCACCTTGACAAGCTCGACGGATCTGGTCACCGAGAGGGTCGTCGCATACTGCATGCAGACTTCGATTTTCGACGCACAGACTTTGATCGAGCAAACCTCATCGCGCTACAACATTTAGAACTGGTCGATCCTTGGGTACAGAAGCACAAAAGGTTAATCGAGAAGAAGTACAGTGACCGGGGCATACAAAGGACGCAGGGAGAAATAATCAAAGAGCACAACTCAGATTTCACGCGTTGGTTTAGGCAGACGCTCCTTGATAATCCCCCGCGATCGCATTCTTATGACACGGAAAAGATCATATTCACCTTGTCGCAGGGACCGATGCAAAACCTGGTGACCTATCAGGCGTATGATATCAACGGCTACACATTCTACACGGAGGAAAAGGACAACAAGTGTGATTATCAGAACTCAGGCGTAACGTCGGAATTCTACACCGATGACAACATGAAGGAAAGATTCTACGGAAGAATTGAGGAGATCTGGGAGCTCGACTACTGTCTAGAAAAGGTGCCGATGTTCCGTGTCAGATGGGCAAAGAGCGTCGAAAGAGAATACCGGTATTTCACAACCATGGTTATACCCAAAGCAGCCAAATCCAAGGCCGCTGGTGCAAACATGGCCGCGAAAAATGAACCGTGGGTACTGGCTACCAAAGTAGACCAATGTTTTTTCATTACCGACCCGACAAAGCCTAGCCGTGTTGTCGTGAGGAGAGGAAAAATAAACATCATCGGAATGGATGGAGTCGCCAACGAGCAAGACTTCGACCAGTACGGCGATCCAAAGATTGAAGATGACGACGACTACGATGCAGCAACATACATCACAAGAAGAAAAAGGACAACCCTACCCAAAAAAGGTAGCCCGTTCGAAAGAAGAAACATTAAAGTGTCGGGGCTAAATTATTCAACCGCGACAAAGAAGGGAAAAAAGATTGTAAAACGCTAGCTCAAAAAATATTGTAAAACGCGTGGTCAAAAAAGATTGTAAAGTGCGGCTGGTCGAGTAGGGCCGTGCCCAATTCATATTATTATGGACAAATTATTATGAAATTTAGTTATACTTTGAATCGTATTATTTGTACCACTTTTATGACATATATTATCACTTTTGGGAATTTTTGGAACATTTAAAAGTATTTATAAAATAAAAACAAAACAAATATGACATATATTACGACTTTTGGGCATTTTGGAACATTTAAAAATATTTTTAAAATAAAAACAAAAAAGGGGGCACCAGGATTCGAACCTGGATGCTCTAAAGTTTAGAATAGAGCAGTGGGCAGAATCAGTGGGATAGGATAGTGATTCTGTTAGATAGTGGGACGCTCTTTTCTTATACAATTGCTGGGGGAGATAGGCGTAGCGCACTCTGGCATAGTGCACTACGGATTTCTATAGCGCACTATGCCAGAGTACGCTACACGTATCTGTGCCTTATCCACTTTCACGCAGGCACACGTCGGCCTCATCCCCATTCTCAACCGCGCCCACCGTCGCCGCTGTCGATCCCGATCACGAGCCCCCGCCGCCGCTCTCTCCATCCGCCGTCTCGCTAGCCGCCGTGGAGCAGGAGGAGGCCGTGGAGCAGGAGGAGGTCGTGGAGCAGGAGCAGGAGGAGGCCCGCCGCCGCTCGAGGAGGAGGCCCGCCGCCATCGTCGTCCTCATCTCAGAGGTCAGCGTCGCCCCTCCCCTCTCTCCCTCTCTCTCCCTCTCTCCCTCTCTCTCCCCTCTCTCCCTCTCTCTCCCTCTCTCCCCTCTCTCCCTCATCTCTGTGTTGGTCAGGCGCCATGAATGAGTACTTCAAACCTCCTTGGATGATATTGTTAGCATGTTACTCATTCTGTGTTGTTTTCTTAAGCTGTGATTGGTTGTCTAAGTTGCTTGCATGATAGTGTATGCTTGTTTTCTGAAGCTCGACTGATTTGGTTTTGAGTTGCAGTGTATATGTGGAAGCCACGAAAGATTTTATGGTTAGCAATATTGATTTGCTGTGGAAAGTTATTTAGTTATCTGGCTACATCATTGCATAATTTTTTTTCCTTATATCTACCACGGGAGGAAAGGTTGCATGTGTTGGTTTGCTGGAGAGGTTACTAAATTAGGCTCTTCCAGGACGAAAGAGGCAGTGAGAATATATTGTAATCCTTCTTGCTTGATTAATTCACCTCTGGTCTCTGGAGGGTCCACTATATACAGGACTAACAATCCAAACTAGGAACAAACCAAATACTATCATCTTCACCTCTGGAGGGTCCACTATATAATAGATTTGCAAGGATAGAAATTGGAGCTAGAAATGTGGTAATGGTTTTGAAATTTAGGTTTTCGGATCACATTTTTAACTGAGTATGCATTGCCAGATGCTACTGATAGGTAAATATCCTTGCCTTGCATATATTTCTTATGCTATTTGTTCACTGGTAGCACAGTTCGAATCTAGCCCCTTGTGTCTATAGTATATATGTATACGTGTACGGAAGAGATACACATTTCAGATGTGTGACACCACATTGCTTTGTGTGTGCCACAATGCAATCTGAACCTTTAATAAAGGTATAATGAGTGGAACATATTCTATAGAAATACCCTCATGCATGACCTGAATTTTTTTCACTTACTAAAGAAAACACAGATGTTTACCATGCAGGAGCCTACACAAACAAGGTATGTGTGATAGTGCTGAAGATATTTGGCAATGTATCAATTATTTCTAGGTGAACATTGAACAATTCGTCTGTGTCTGTATTTTACCTTGACAGCAAGGCATATAGTATCAATAGGCATCCAGGGTCGGGGAAAAGAGCGAGGAGGGGGGAGCAGCTGGGTGGGGGACTAAAAGGAAACATACATAGAGCTTTGTGCTTAGTTTGGTAATCATGAACCATTGCACATCTCTGGAACCTAATGCCCAGATCAAGAAATGTCACAATCTGCAGAATATGATTGTTCAAGCCACACTGATTTAGTATCTTTGAAATTATCTCAACTAATTTTGGTTCCAATATACTCCTGAAGGCGTGGAATTTCACACCTATATTTGGTTTAGCAAAGTATCATAATCATAGTCATTGAATTTTTATTCCTTAATAAAACCCATGCAATTTCAAGCTGCCAAGTTTTATAAAATGAACATAATTTTAGAAGCCAAAAACTTTAGAATAGAGCATGATGTTCCTTCACCGATTTTTCATGGAAGTTTTATTGTCATAACCTGTTGCTCCCTCAGAGACTCATGAAGCTCCACTCAGGCATCTTAATCTTTCTTTTTTAACTGCATATAGTAGCCAGTCTAAATTGTTATTGTTTATACATCTGTGGTGGTGCTGCTGTCTATACTGAAACCTGAAACCTGTCTAGAGTAGTGGTGCTGCTGTCTATACTGAAACCTGAAACTGCTGAAACCTTTATGCTTGCTGCTGTGTGTACTATTTGTGAAACCTGCGTGTACTATTTGTGCAAACCTGAAACTATTGTGCAAAGCTGCTATGTATACTATTTGCTGGCTATACTGGGCCATTTATGCTGGTTGTGCTGGCTATGATGGCCATTTATTGTGTGCTAGCTATGCTGGCCATATATATGCAGGTTCTTGTATGAAATGAGTCCCGATTTTTGCCGGAATGTTGATTAACTTCCGTTTCGGCAGAAATCGGGCACTCCTAGTTTAAGAAAATTAGCAAATGTCATGCCGGATTTTTCCGTGCATTTAACCAATTATTTGTTTTTTATTAGTGCAAAGATGTGTGACAACGACGAGGCTGGATGTTCTAAGCGCATCAGCGCTGAAGGAGAACTCAGACCTCCGAATAAACAATTAACATTCTGGGAGGCGGCCCAGCGGCTAGAAGACGATGAAGAATACCATCCTTCGGAGAGCGAGTATGATGAGATGGAAGACGCGGAGGAAGAAGCCGAAGGAATAGCGGATGATGAAACCACTGATGGCGGCGAGGGCACAGGGAGTGGTAGCAATCCTCCTAAGAAGAAGAAGAAGAAGAAGAAGCCGAAGGACCGGCGCCCGAACACGGTCGGCACGGTCAGGGAGGAAATTACCGAAGTGAGCCCATCAGGGGTTCCTTTGGAGCCCGCCCTTGTCGTCAAAGGGTACGGTGGGCAAGTGGCGGCGATTACCCGGACAACCATCTCGATCAACACCGAGAATCTCTGGCATAAAGATAATGGCCACTTGCGCACACTCCTCTTCGATAAGCTGCACGCAAGATACAAGTTCCCCGCTAAGTATCAGAACACAAATTATCATGGAAACGAAGTAAACAAATCCGCCCTCACAAAGATGAGCACCGCCCTGGCCAGCTGGAGAACCCGGATAAAGAAGAAGATCTATAAAGAAGGCAAAAGTCTCGAGGAGATCCAGAAGATTGACCCGCAGATCACCGAAGATCAGTTCCGGGAGTTCAAGGAGAGGTGTGAATCCGAAAGAGCCCTGGCCAATAGTAATCGGGGAAAGGTGCTGCAGGCGATGAATATAGGTCATCACCATCTCGAATCTGATGGATACAGAACCGTGGAGGCCAAATGGAATAAGGAGGACGAAGAGTATAGATCCAAGGGGATAGAAAACCCCTTTGCTAAATTCGAACCCGGGCAGGTTCGAAACTTCATCAGGGCCCGTTACCATGTGGACCCAAAAACCAAACAACTCACCGCGGATCCTGCGATGAAGGAATTCGAGGAAATTGTGGTAAGTATAATCTAATTACCGCAGATCAACTCGATTGCAATCTAATCGATGATCTAAACGATTCACTGTTACTTCTTCTGCAGGAGGAGGAAATTGTTGCTAGTCATGGATCCCAGGGTTCCTCATCCCAGGGGTCGACGGCGGCCACCCGGTGGGATAACCCTTTTAACAGGGCGATGAACCGGGCCAAGAAAATAGAGTCGGTTACGAAGAAGTCGTCGTCGGCTGGCCGTCTGGCCGGCCTCGGGAGTAAGAATTGGGTGGATCATTTTGGTCCACCGCCGAGGACGCATGTGGCACCGTCGGGAAGGAGCGAGGAGGAAAACCGCGAGGTTCAATAACTTAAGGCACAAGTGGCGCAGATCCCGCAGATCGTCCAAGACAACCTGGCAATCACCCTCACGTCCTTCCTGCCTACCTTGGTGGAGTCAATAGCGAACTGGAGTGTCGGTGGTCGAGTAGGGTCGTGCCCGATTCCAAGCATGGTCAGCAGCCACTCGAACAACGCGGCGCCGACGAATCAGGCAAACTACGTGTTCGTGACTCCGGCCGCTAGCACCGCGGTGCCGCAAGTGTTGGTGACTCCCCCTGCCATCACCGCGGCGCCGGAGTACATGTTGGTGCCCCCTTCCATCGTCGCGGCGGCACCGGAGCTCCAAGCACCCGTCGGTAGGGAGAATACACCGGCGGCCAGCACCGCGCCATCAAGCAACCCTTCCGTCTCTTGCACGCCCGTCACCGTATGCGGTGCGTCGACATTAGCCGATCTCGACGCCATCACGGTAAACAAATTGCTTTAATTACCGCCTTTCATACCATCTATTACTCTTATGGCATCTCTGACGACGTCGTACATGTTTTCCGCAGATAGATGTTCCTTGCACTCTCTTATGCTACGTGAACAACGAGCTGAGGGATGTTGCCAAGGGTACCATCGTTCAACCCTTGCAGCGCACGTTCCACTCAAGGCCGATGTCAGATAGCGTGCACAGGGTTAAAATTAGTCGGGTGCTAAGGGGCTGCGACGACCTGGAACCTCCCATTCAACCCCCAGGAGCGGATGAAGAAGAGCCGTCTGACCTCAGAACTTGATTCGGCTTATTCTTGCTATGGCCAAAGAGCATGATCCGTTTGGGGACGGTGGGGGCCATCACGCCACAGACAATAGCACCGCCTGTCGTGCCAGCGACAAGCGGTGGCAAGGCCCCCTTACCGCCCTCGCCGTCACCTCCACGCGGTGGGTCGGATGATCATGTTGATGATATGCACATGGCGCAGGATCCGGCTGAGGACGACGAAGACTGGAATGATCACTTCTTCAGCACTCAGTTTAGCAACGAAGACCTAGCTGGTGGCCCAACAGAGAAAGCCACTATCACCAAGCGTCTGTTTGGTTCTCAGGAGACGCCTCCAGCTTGCGCCTTTACAGAGCCAGCTGATACAACCAACCGGCCCTTTATTCTAAGCCCTGACACACTACATAGGGCGGCCGGTGCTCAGATTGTGGTGCCTGCCCGCTCTCCAAAAGGAAAAAAGGGCAGGAAAAGAAAATCTAGCAGCTCGAGCCAGCCGGTGGCGTCAACAACTGCGAATCCGATCAAGTTTCGGGACGGGCCACCAAGACCCGAGGGTATTATGTGGAGGATTCATGTGGCGGGTGAGCCCATGCTACCTAAGAATTTGCGGAAGCTCGCCAGTTCGGAACTGCAGAGTGTGCATGACGGCGTGCTGACGATAGAGAGACGCCTTCTATCGGAGAAAGATCCCTCGCACCCGGTATTCGTGGTTAAGGTGCCACCAGGCTTGGGCTTCGTCGACAATGCCCCTGCGGATCTGTTCTTCCTGCGGTTCGACGACATCTTCAATATGTTCCACCTATACCCGCTGCACTATACCATGGTCCGTCTGTTTTCTCTCAGCCTGGCCATGCAGATCATTAGAGAGAACACACCGGGCATCACTATAGTGGACCCCTACTACATGCGTGACGGCTGCTTGGGTTCCCCGGCCGAACGACGTATCGTGGCCTCGTACCTAAAAAGAATCCTCGTGGCGAACAAGACAAAGGAATACATTCTCGTGCCTTACTTTCCCGAGTAAGTCGTTATTCACTCGCCACCGTCGATTGGCTTTATTAGATCATCATCATTCTTTTTCCAACACATTCCATTTGAATTTTTTGCGCAGAGATGAACACTGCACGCTCATCTCCTTATCGCTGAAGCATTCCCATGCCACGTATTTCGACTCGGGGAGTCTAGAAAAGAAGAAAAACTACGACAAGATCAAGGAAGTTCTGGATGATGCTCTCACTGGCTTTGCCTCGACGGAAGGCACCACCTTCGTGTGTACGAAGGTCAAGTTCGGCAGGCACGTCTTCAACCACGTAACGGAGTTCCCCTGCGTGAAGCAGCCGGAAAACAGTAAGAAGGAAGCCTACTACGCACTCCATCACATGAGGGCGTTCCTACTTGACCAGCAGAATTCTACGCTGCCAGATCATCTCAAACAGTGGGCCGAAGCAAAGGCCAAGATCAATGTTTCAGATATTAGATAAGAGATGTATCGCATCCAGCAGCAGTTTGGGGCAATCATCTTTCGTGATGTCATGACTTTGGGGGGGAGATCTTCTACGGAGGAAATATCCCGAATAACCGTGACATAGAAGATCGCCTAGAGATGCAGGGTGACTATAGGAAGTTCATGATGAGACAAGGCATCCTCCCGTTCCTTAAGCCGAGCCACAAGGCTTAATGTTGGCCTAGTTGTAGTTACAAAATATATATGACCTTTGTGTGTGTGTGGACAAAATATGAATCATCGCTTACTTCTTTTTCTTATTAATATTATATATCAATCAATGCTTGGTTTTTTTGCTTACTCTTTGGTCCTTTGCTCACTTTGGTCCTTTTTTTTCCTTACTCTTTTTTCGAGAATAATGCCGATGATTGAAATGTCGTGGCACACTATATATGTGAATGTGCTACGATGGGATTGTGAGCCTTGTGATATGCACAAGTCCAGGTCTTGTGCATACTACTTGGCTCACCGTTCCATCGTAGCATATTCCTGTGTCCAACGACCTATGTATATATATGAGGCATGCTTTTCGAGTTATTTTTGTCTTTTTCGAGAATAATGCCGATGATTGAAATGTCGTGGCACAATATACATGTGAATGTGCTACGACGGGATAGTTAGCCTTGTGATATGCACAAGTCCAGGAATTGTGCATCCTACTTGGCTAACTATTCCGTCGTAGCATATTCCTGTGTCCAACGACCTAGCTAGTTATATATGAGGCATTCTTTTCGAGTTATTTTTGTCTTTTTCGAGAATATGCCGATGATTGAAATGTCGTGGCACAATATATATGTGAATGTGCTATGACGGGATAGTTAGCCTTGTGATATGCACAAGTCCAGGAATTGTGCATCCTACTTGGCTAACCGTTCCGTCATAGCATATTCCTATGTCCAACGACCTAGCTAGTTATATATGAGGCATTCTTTTCGAGCTACTTTGGTCTTTTTCGAGAATAATGCCGATGATTGAAATGTCTTGGCACAATATATATGTGAATGTGCTACGACGGGACTGTAAGCCTTGTGTTATGCACAAGTCTAGATGTTGTGCATCCTACTTGGCTTACAGTTCCATCGTAGCATATTCCTGTGTCCAACGACCTATGTATATATATGAGGCATGCTTTTCGAGTTACTTTGGTCTTTTTGATTTAGGAGTACTTTCTATAAGTGTATCTTCATATGCGACTTTAATTATATATGTTTTTTTCAATCATCACCGGTTAATTATTATTGTCAACTTATAGATGACGTGGTACGTCGTGTACAAGGGACGGGTTCCCGGAGTCTACGATGATTGGGAAGACTGCCGGAGACAGGTGCACCGTTTCAGCGGCAATAGCTACAAAGGGTACAACACTATGGCGGAGGCGGAAGCTAGATACACGCGCTATCTAGCGGGAGTTAGGACAAGGAACCGGATGAAGACCTACACCTTCGTCGCGGCGGTGATCATGCTTATCTTCTTTGGTTGTTTATCCCGCCTTTGTGTCTAGCTAGTTTAGATGTCTAGGCGAGCTTCTGAGCTCTAACCTGTTCGATCGACATATGTATTCGCATGTCACCAAGTACTACTTTGTAACTTGATCGAAACAATGTAACTTATACTATGTATTCATGTATGAGACTTATCTATATGTATTTGTTTCAATCTTGTTTTTCAAATTGTGTATTTATATATATATAATTTTATATCTTGTATCTGTGTGTGTATATTGGCTGTAATATTGTATATAATCTGTTTTGTATATAATCTGGCTCAGAAATTAAAAACAAAACAAAAAACACACCTGTGGCGCACATGATCTACCTTCTGTGGCACACTACACCTAAAGCGCACTATAGAAGCTTAGTGGCGCACTAGGAAGTGCGCCACAGAAGATCCTACGCGTAGCGCACCTGCCCACATAGCCGTGGCGCACTAGCATGTGCGCTACGCCTATCTCGACACAACCGTGGCACACTAGGCAGTGCACCACGGCTGGGAGATAGCCGTAGCGCAAGGCACGTGGCGCACTGCTAGTGCGCCACAGATGATCTTTTCAGGTGCGCCACTAACTGCTGTTTTCCTAGTAGTAGGGGAGCACCCCAGAGGGGGCGCTGCAACCCGCACGGCGCCACGGCAACGACCCTGATCACACCTGGAGGTGCAGAGCATCACTTCAACGCACGACGACCACGACCACACTTGAATCCATGCCAATCCCCAAACCCTAGGGTTCGGGACGGCACCGATCCATAGCAGGAGAGCCCTAGGCTCGAATCCAATTAGATAGAACGAATGGGCGTCGTCGACTACCCCCTAATGCACCACGGCGGCGACCAGAACGCCGACGGCGGTGGTAATCACCGGTAGTGGCATCGCCGGCCACAGGGTCGGGGCCAGAGGAGGAGAAGACGAAATCACGAGAGAGAGAGAGAGCGAGGAATGGGCCGAGCTGGGCCAGACCCTTCGGGGTGGCTCTTTTGTCTAGTACTAGTGGGCCAACAGGGCCCAATAAGAATAACCAGCCCAGAAACAATTTCAGGCCTGTTTTAATAAAAAGAAAAGACCAAAATACCCCTGGACTTAATAAAATTATAGAAAATAAAATAATAGTCCAAAAGTTATAAACAAAATATTTTTGGATTCACAATAATCCATTATGTCCAAATAAAATAAGATATCAAATTTTGGATATTCAAATTTTTATAAGAGAATTGTAATTTAAATATTCCTTATGGAATTTTACAAAATTATTGAAAGGTGATAAAAATAAATAAAAACCACTTTCATTATTTATTAATATTATAGTATTTTTGAAAAATACTAAATAAATATTTAGTAATAAAATTAAGGTATAATTAATAATTCCTAAAGGAATTATTAAATCAATAAAAGTCAAATAAAGGGAAATAAAATAAAATAATTCAATATAGATTATAAAATATTAAAAAGTAATATTTATAAACCCTTTATTACTCAAAAAGATACCTTTTGGGATAAATGCATATAAATTCAAATAATGCATTACATTATCTGCATAATCATTTTGCTTCTTTAAATATTGTCCTTACCGGACAATAATGATGTTTTTGTAGAACTAGAAGCTCAAGGTCCAGTGCAAGCATCAGACTTCACTACCTTGCCATCACAAGGCAAGTTCATCACTTGCTCATATCCTTTGAAGAGTATTTACCAAAGTATTTGCAAATTGTGTGTTATCATATATGCTATAAAAGAAGGAAAATATTATTTTTTCCAAATAAAGAAATCATAGATATCATCCTATGTGGTGATATGATGGAGCAATAGAACTTAGAGTTCTAATTGCAACAATAATGATCAAGTAGGAACTTAATAACCCCTGACATCAGTGATTCTAGCGCCGTATATCACGCGTTAACCATGAGATTTGGAATGGGACAGAGAAGTCAGCTGTATCTTCTTCCTCTCGCATGTAGCCGGATGTGCAGGTCGTGGCTGTTATCCTTGTAGCGTGCATATTAATTGGTAATTCGTAGAGGATATGCAGCATATGGGTGGGAACCCTCATCATCCCACGATAGTTCTGGCATCTAACGGTTTGTACAAACCATTGCCGTAATTCATTATGTGGGCATGGTGTACACCAAGGAGGCATGCGGGGTCGCGAAGGGGGCAGTGATTGGCTTGGACCAACTACTGGGCCCCACATCATGGAATTGTGGACGAGAAAGTACGCCCGATTGTGCAACAAGGAGTTGATCTCTCATGGGTAAAGTAACGCACCTCTGCAGAGTGTAAGAACTGTAACTTGTTACTCCCTGTTCCGGGAAGGAGCTACGAACGCAGCAGGAAAGGAACTCCATGAAAGTTCTAGTCAACCTGTGAAGGCTGATTGTCATAGTTTTTAAGAATAAAATCAATCTTTGAAGAAAGTTTTACAAAAACTGCATAGTGCCAAGGATTTATAATCCGAGGTGGTAGATAGAGCATCAAACTTCCCACTTTGCATATAATGAACTTGTTGGGTAACGCTGTTACTCATTCTTTCCTTTGATCCCTTGTTTAGACTCTGAGGATTCCGAAGACGTGCCAATGTATGCAGTTGAATGCCAAGAAGACGTGTTCTACGAGGAACCTGACCTATCCGGAGGAGTTGAAGGCGTGGACTACGAAATCCGTTACGGTGTCGATGAAAACGAGTCCACTTAAAAGTCTAGTTAGTAGTAACCAACAGAGCCGAAAAACATGAACTCTATAAAATAAGTTATTGAGCCTCACTCCTAGTCAGAGTTGTTACTTTTAAATTTCCGCTGAACATCTTATATTTTGGTTTGTAAGTTGGATCTTTTGGAAGTCTTGAACTTCCGGTATTGTAATAATAATAATAATGTGTGTATCTTTGTAATATGGACCCGCAATGTTTCTGTTGTACCACTCTGAGGGATGTGATATTTATGGAACGATGTTCTGTGGATGTCATGTCAATGACTATAGTGTACTACACATGCAGTGGTATGCTGGGTCACCGCAGTTGGTATCAGAGTAAATTGATTTGACCTTAAGTTGGAAACCTAGTAAAGGGTATTATCTATAGGAGAATTAGCAACGATAAAGAATTCTCTAAAGTAATATAATGGGTATTCAAATGAGAATATTCCATTATATGTTTTAGTGCGATAATTCTTTGTTATAATGCAATATATTATTGGATACTAATTAAAATTATTTTTCCAATATACATAGATATGGCACCAAAGTTTCCCAAACAGACTTTGGTAAGGAAAGAGGAGACTCTTGATGATTATCAAGGATCATTTACAAACCAACTTCGTCAACTTTAAAGCTTTTTAATTGTCCAACTAGAATTCTAGTGAACACTATCACTTATCTTGATGGCCGGATGTTATCCAAGTATCGTGTGAGTATCCAACTTCCCGAGAAGCTTGGATTGTACCACGATCTACCCATAGGTGAAGGTAGGAGTCATTTATCAGCCTATCATGTTGCGGTTGTGGAGGCAATAACTAATATTCGGGAGCAGAAAACCAAGGAGCTAGAAGGTAGCACATTTTTTGTGATACCTCATGATTCTATCGACTCGGAGCCTATACCGGATCATCTTAATTTGGTTAAGAAGCATACTAAGTTAGCTTCCAAGTTTATGGATAGATACCGGACACTCGTTGCGTCTTTTTATAAGACTCATCAAGTGATTGTCAAAGACAAAAATGACATGTTAGAGGATCTAACTGTTCCGGAAAGGAGAAAGCAGTTAGCATTCCAGTTAGAGAAAGAAGCAAGTAGTAGTGCAACACCTATCTTTAAGGATATACCTATAGACCCAGAATCTTTTATATCATATCCTTGTTCACCAAGACCTGAATCTACACATGATCCTACTATAGATATGCGGTATGCAGTACCACAGGGCTCAGAGGATGGTTCTGACTTAGAACTTCCTATTGAGAACTCGGATGGATGGAGAATGGGATCATATAATGAACCTCATGAACACCAGATGTCCACGGATGGTTCTGACAGAAATGTTGGACAATCTAGTTGGATGGGTGTAAGAATGAATCCTAATAATAGAAGTAGAAATACCATGTCCATAGATGATCAGGATGAACAAGAAGATCCTGAGGAAAGAGTGTTTGAATCATCAACATCTTCTCAAAGCCCAGGAAATATACATTATCAGTATTCAATTATCTTGTCCATGAGAGCACCTGTGGAGCAGCAGGATCTGTGTATCCTGGTGACAACTCTAGAGATGAAGCTCAGGAGATGCAGGCTGGAGATAATGTTGAATATGTTTCTGAAGACTTTTCAGCTGAGCTGGAGGGAGTCAATGCGCTCAGCTTGAGTAATGACTCAAGTCCTAACACTTCAGATACAGAATATGTTCCTTCTGGAAGGCCATATGTTCCACAAACTGTGCGATGAACAACACGTCAACACGGTTCGACATCAGGCATGTACGATGAGCGTAGTTACTACTAGAAGACAATTAGTTAGTAGTATCAAGTACTGTGTTTGTACCCCAAGTAATAAGGTAGTTGTGTGAATATACCTATATGGTATATGTGTAATGACTTTGTATCATTATGATATTATGTAAAATATGTGAGATGCATATTTGGATTTCTTTGGATCTTCATTGTGTGACTAGTTCTGTGCGTAAAGTCGAGCTCAGAACACATGTGCATGATGTAATTATGAGTATTCGCTTTATGTTGCAGGACTAGGGGTTATGGATACGGGTGTAGAAATGGAAACTGAGCAGCAGCGGATAGAGTGTGAGGCCAAGGAAAAGGCCGATGCTGATACAGCAAATCAAGGAGCATTACCACCACCACTAATGAGACCGTTAATGGAGCAGAACTTTATGCAATACATGCAAATGATGCAAGAGAACCAGAACAAGTTTATGGAGGAGTTGCTGGGGCGAGCAAATCAGAGGGCACCTGAAGGAGGAGGAGTGAGTTTACCTGATTTCCAGAATGCAAGGCCGTTACCTTTTGCATCAGCTCCTGAACCAATGGATGCAGAAGACTGGTTAGCCGATACAGAAAGGAAGCTGAAAACTGTAGGTTGCAATGATGAGGAAAAATTGAGGTATGCAACTCATCTGCTGACCGGACCTGCAGCATCATGGTGGGAAAATCAGTTAGCCATGCAACAACCAGGAAGGGAATTTACCTGGGAGGAGTTCAAGCAGAGATTCCGTGAATATCATGTTCCAGAAAGTGTCATGGAATTGAAGAGGAGAGAATTTGAGGAGCTTCAACGAGGATATACTAGTGTCATGAAGTACATCCGGGAGTTTAGCCAACTGTCTCGTTATGCTGAGGAGGATGTTAACACTGAATAGAAGAGGAAGAAATGTTTCTTGCGTGGATTAAATCCGTTTGTGAAAATGCAGCTAAGGTTAGCCAATAAGCAAACTTATCAGCAGTTGTTGGATGCAGCCATTACTTTTGAAGATGATTACAAGAATGTCCAAGAGGACAGGAGGAAGAGAGCCAAGAAGGAAACCAAGAGAATTCAGGCAAGCAAACCTAAACCTAACCTGGAGTTCAAACCCCGGAATAGGAACTATGGCAACAACAACAATAACAAGGGCAGCGGTGGAAATCAATCTAATCCGAGAAGGAATGTTATCTGTAACAACTGTGGAATTCTAGGGCATTTCTAGAGGGAGTGCAAAAATCCTGTAGTGATCTGTTATGGTTGTGGTCAGAAGGGGCATATCAAGCCGGATAGTCCGAGCAAACCACCGGGAGGATGGCCTGCCAAGGTAGGAGGACAAGCCAGTGGAGGAAATGGACAGCCCAATAAAGGAGGAAAGAATGGCAAGAACAATAATGGCAAGAGAAATCGACCTACCGGAAAACTGAACTGTGCAACCCTCGAGGATGTGGGTAATTTGGAGCACGCAGTAATAGGTACGCTCAATATCCTTACCAATCCCGGCAAAGTTCTATTTGATACTGGTGCAACTACTTCATTCATTTCTGAAGAATTCTGTGATAAGTTCGGGATTAGAAGGGGAACGTTAGAACGTCCTATGACTATAGTTACGGCCGGAGGGAATGTGATTGTGCGCCACATAAAACAAGATCAGGTTATCTCAATCTGTGGTTGTACATATTTCAC
Organism: Avena sativa; assembly: GCA_916181665.1. Classification (NCBI taxonomy): domain Eukaryota; kingdom Viridiplantae; phylum Streptophyta; class Magnoliopsida; order Poales; family Poaceae; genus Avena; species Avena sativa. The sequence continues at coordinate 525,963,442 of OV702299.1, forward strand.
ACACCTTTATGTGATTCCTTTGAAGGGAATTGCAGTAGTGCTTGGGATGGATTGGATGATGGAACACAGAGCTCAGATAAATTGTGAGGAGAAAACTGTCTCAATCAAAACTCCAAGTGGAGCAAGGATAGTTTACCAGGCAGATAAACACAGTCATATCATGGTGGATCTGCAATTGAATTCAATGAAGGAAGTTAAATTAGAAGAAATTCTCGTAGTTAATGAATTCCAAGATGTTTTCCCAACGGAATTACCAGGAAATGCCACCAGACCGGGAGATAGAGTTCACCATTGACCTAATACCTGGTACAGCCCCAATAGCTCAGGAACCATATAAAATGGGACCCAAGGAGTTGAAAGAACTCAAGGAGCAAATTGATGAGTTAGCAAGAAAAGGATTTATTCAGGAAAGTGTATCTCCATGGGGAACACCAGTAATTTTTGTGGATAAGAGAGATGGTGGAAGACGGATGTGTGGTGATTATAGAAATCTGAACAATGTGACGATCAAGAACAAATATCCTTTACCAAGAATTCAAGATTTGTTTGATCAAGTGAAAGGATCTGGAGTATTTTCAAAGATTGATTTAAGATCTGGATACCATCAAATAAAAATCAAGCCGGAAGATGTTCCAAAAACAGCATTTGTCTCAAGATATGGACACCATGAATATCTGGTGGTACCATTTGGTTTGACCAATGCACCGACAATATTCATGAATCTGATGAACAAGATTTTCATGCCATACTTGGATAAGTTTTTCATCGTCTTTATTGATGATATTCTGATATATTCCAAGGATAAGGAAGAGCATGCTGACCATTTGAGAATAGCATTGCAGATTTTAAGAGAACATAAGCTTTATGCTAAGTTCAGAAAGTGTGAGTTCTGGTTAGATGAGGTAGAATTCCTCGGTCATGTGATCAGTAAGGATGGGATTTCTTTGAATCCATCAAAAGTTCAGTCAGTACTAGAGTGGACTGCACCAACCAATGTGAAACAAATTCGAGGTTTCCTAGGAATGGTTGGTTATTATCGGAGATTCATTGAAGGTTTCTCCAAAATAGGTGAACCAATGACTAAATTATTAAGGAAGAATACACCATTTAAGTGGGATGAGAAGTGTGAAGCAAGTTTCCAAGAGTTGAAAACGAGATTAACCACAGCTCCAATCTTAGCAGTTCCTGAAACAGGGAAGGATTTCACCGTATACTGTGATGCATCTAAGGAAGGTTTGGGGTGTGTATTAATGCAAGACCGGAAAGTAATTGCTTATGGTTCAAGACAATTGAAACCACATGAAGTCAACTATCCAACCCATGATTTAGAGTTAGCAGTAGTTTTTGCACTGAAAGGATGGAGGCATTTTCTTTATGGAGCCAGATGTGAGTTATACACTGACCATAAAAGTCTCAGATATTTCTTCACTCAAAAGGAATTGAACATGAGACAGAAGCGTTGGTTGGAATTAATCAAGGATTATGATCTAACAATCAATTACACCCTAGGAAAAGCAAATGTTGTAGCAGATGCTTTAAGCAGAAAGAGTGCAGATATTCAGCCTAGCAACAGAGAGTTACCAAAAGAGTTACAAATGGATTTGGAAAGATTAGAACTCCAATTCATTAGAACAGAGGTTCTTGGAGGATTTGCGACTATGCAGGTAGTTGTAGAACATGACAGTGATCTTAAGCAAGAAATTTTTAGACGTCAAGAAGAAGACCCTTTAATTGCTGAGGAAATTCGGAGGATATCTCAAGGGCAAAGATCAGATTTTCGCCTTGGAGATTATGGATCTTTATGCTTCCAAGATCGTTTATGTGTTCGAGATGTGACTGAGATCAGAAATGTCATACTCAAAGAAGCACATACTACCCCATATTCTATACATCCAGGGAGTACTAAGATGTATATGGATTTGAAGGAACTATTCTGGTGGAATAACATGAAAAGAGATATTGCTAAATATGTATCTGAATGCCATACTTGCCAAAGGGTGAAAGCTGAACATCAAAATCTAGCAGGACCATTACAACCCTTAGAAATTCCTGAATGTAAATGGGAGGAAATAGGCATGGATTTCATCACAGGATTACCTATTACACCAAAAAACAAGGACATGATATGGGTAATAGTGGACAGACTCACTAAGAGTGCACATCTTATTCCAGTGAATCAAAAAGATAATGCCGAGAAGTTAGTTGAAGTATATGTCAAAGAGATAGTAAGTAAGCATGGAGTACCCAAGAAGATCGTAACTGATAGGGGATCAGTGGTTACTTCAACATTTTGGAAGCAATTGCATGAGGCACTTCGTTCAAAGTTAGATTTCAGCACGGCATATCATCCTGAGACAGGAGGTCAAACTGAAAGAACAAATCAAATACTAGAAGACATGTTGAGAGCTTGTGCACTGGATTTTGGAGGAACATGGGAGGATCACCTACCATTGGCAGAATTTTCTTATAACAATAGCTATCAGAGTAGTCTGAAGGCAGCTCCATATGAGGTTCTGTATGGAAGGAAGTGTAGATCACCAATATGTTGGTACGAACCTGGAAGCAGCAAAGAATTTGCGCCTGATTATATCAAGGAGAGACAATACATCATTGATAAGATCAGGGATAGACTGAAAATAGCCCAGAGCAGGCAGAAAAGTTATGCGGATGAAAGCCGAAGATCATAGCATCCAGAAGTAGGAGATATGGTCTATTTAAAAGTAAGTACAATGAAAGGAGTAAAAAGGTTCGGAGTTAAAGGGAAATTAAGCCCAAGATATATCGGACCATTCAAGATACTGAGCCAAAACAGAACTATAGCTTATGCTCTAGAGTTACCATCAAGACTAGCTCAAGTGCATAATGTTTTTCATGTATCACAACTTCGCAAATGTTTGAAAGTTCCAGAGGATGCAATAACACATCAAGAGATAGAACTACAAGCATATCTGACTTACATTGAAAAGCCCTGCAAGATTCTAGAAGAAAATTGGAAAAGATTGAGGAATAGGGCAATCAAGTATTGCAAGGTACAATGGGAACATCACCCTGAAAGGGAAGCCACATGGGAGAAAGAAGAGGATTTAAGAAAAACTTATCCAGAACTATTCAGGTACATCTCCAACAAACTTCGGGACGAAGTTTAATTTAAGGGGGTAAGTCTCTAACATCCCAGCATTTAGGAACCTAACGAAGGGTAGATCTAGGATTATGTATTGTTGCATGCATCTATTTGTGAAAAGGTGGGAAAAAATTTCGCCAAATAAAATCTTAAGTGATCAATGTTTCTTTCTTACTTTAAGATTAGGTTTAGACTTAAAGTACGATTGTTATAAACTTTGATGTGATCTCAAAAGAATTATGTGTGTTTTGAAAGGGGTTTGAATTTTAAAAACTTAAGTGTTTGAATAATAATTTAAATGATTTAGATATAAGATTTGAATCTTAACTAAATCCAGATATAGGTAGTATAACTTAAATCTCAAAACAATAGAAATTATGAAATTCATTTTCACATTATAGTGACATAAACAAGTACAATAGAATAAAGAATAAGAATATTCTTTATTAATAATAACATAATCTTTATTACAATTGAATAAAATAAAGATTACGTGAACTATAAAAAAATTACAAAGGATTAAGAAAATTACATCTACTAAATTATCCTATATCTAAAACCTAAACTAAATCTTCATCTTTATCTTTAAACCTGTAAAACAAAGATTTAACAGAAATAAAACAAGATTAGTGTTAGTAAGTATTTCTCTCAGATATGTCAGTGAGGTGCACTTGACAATCTCATCATTGAGAAATGTTAAAGAGGGGCAAGTTTCACCAATATGAAAGATTTCATCTTTCCTAAATTCACAGCCAGAATGCAAAGGACAGCCAAAAAGGATCAGTTCACCAGCCAAGGTAAAAGTAGATTGGTAACAGTAAGATCAAAGTTTCAGAACCTATCCATATGTGCATAGCAGGCACACAGACTGCACACACACAAGCATGCAAGGGGTGTGCTGTCGACTGCACAAGCGCAGCCAGATAAAAAAACCAGAGCACAGCCATGGGGAAGCACCCCAGTGCATCATCACACCACACCACAGCACAGCCTGGGAGAACAGCAAGTGAACCAAGAACAGCAGCCAAACTAAACCACCAGATTAAACCAAACATCACTAGAATGGTAACATAAGGAGGAGGAAGAACCAGGTGGAAAGCAAGGCCAAACCAGGAGCTAGGAGGAGCAGGCTAGCTCCAGATCAAGCACAAGAGTCCAACAAAACCAGATCAAGATCATCATCAACTTACTCCACAAATATCAGCTTTTGTGGTGAGTTTCATAAAACCTTCACATGATCTAATCATCTTATTTAGAGAAAGGCATGTGTTGTTTTACAAAACAAACCCTTAAAAGACACCCAAGTGGGGTGAATCCATCATAGGGATTTCTGAAAATCTAAAGGCAAACAGCAAAGCACCAGAATCCATCAGAGCTCAGAGCAACATCCTTGCTCTGGTTGTTAAATCATATTCTACAAATTCAATCATACATATACCTATGATCTATTTCTAGGCACATCTCTAAAGGAAGAGTAGCACCTTAGAAACAAATCTTTGGAATCCATAGATTGATCAAGCTCACTATCATTTTGCCAAGCTATGATTCAATAAAGAATAGCTGGTACCACTACCAAGACTATCTAGATGAACCAACTAGATAAGATTTGAATCCTTAAGCCTCAGACCAACATCATTGGTCATAGGGAAATCAGCTATGAGCATCTCTAGTTTTCAAAGCCAAGATTGTCTCAAGCATAAACTAACCAAATCCATGATTTAGAATTAAACCTGTGTGCCATACATGATGGTGTCACAGGAACAATTCAATATGAATCAGGAAAAGCAGAAAATCATCCTGGATTCAGAGAATCAACTAACTAATCATTTTCCTGTTAAAAAACAGGAATCATAACTAGAATATTCCTATAATACACTTCACTATTTGAGATCATGATGATCTCAATCCACATATTAATTTCCAAGCTAACAGCACTAGGGCATTAGCTGTATCTTATCATAATCATGAACATGAATCAATTAAACAGTTGAAAACTATTAGATCATTAGCTTTACCAAGCATGGTTCCCATACAACCACATCATCTGAATCAGATGCAATCCAAGCATCAAATCATCAAGTAAGCCACCAGAAACACCATACATCAGATCAACCAACAATCCCCAAGCCAATAAGCATTCAGTATGGGTACAGACCATCTAAACCTGAACCAATTCCTCCAGTACATGAACAAGCACATCACAGGAACCCTAAAAGGGATAATCATCCTAATCTGAATCAGACTATAGCTAGATAGGACACTGCTAACATCTAGCATAGAATCAACAAGCACAAAGAGCACCAGGAGAGGGGAATCAAAATCACCATAGGTCCTTGCTGAAGGATAGAAGAGGAAGCAGAGGGGCCGACGACCATGGTGGCACGGGGAGCACCCCAGAGGGGGCGCTGCAACCCGCACGACGCCACGACAACGACCCTGATCACGCCTGGAGGTGCAGAGCATCACTTCAACGCACGACGACAACGACCACACTTGAATCCATGCCAATCCCCAAACCCTAGGGTTCGGGACGGCACCGATCCATCGCAGGAGAGCCCTAGGCTCGAATCCAATTGGATAGAACGAATGGGCGTCGTCGACAACCCCCTAATGCACCACGGCGGCGACCAGAACGGCCGACGGCGGTGGTAATCACCGATAGTGGCATCACCGGCCATAGGGTCGGGGCCAGAGGAGGAGAAGACGAACTCACGAGAGAGAGAGAGAGAGAGAGAGAGAGAGAGAGAGAGAGAGAGAGAGAGAGAGAGAGAGGAATGGGCCGAGCTGGGCCAGAACCTTCGGGGTAGCTCTTTTGTCTAGTACTAGTGGGCCAACAGGGCCCAATAAGAATAACCAGCCCAGAAACAATTTCAGGCCTGTTTTAATAAAAAGAAAAGACCATAATACCCCTAGACTTAATAAAATTATAGAAAATAAAATAATAGTCCAAAAATTATAAACAAAATATTTTTGGATTCACAATAATCCATTATGTCCAAATAAAATAAGATATCAAATTTTGGATATTCAAATTTTTATAAGAGAATTGTAATTTAAATATTCCTTATGGAATTTTACAAAATTATTGAAAGGTGATAAAAATAAATAAAAATCACTTTCATTATTTATTAATATTATAGTATTTTTGAAAAATACTAAATAAATATTTAGTAATAAATTAAGGTATAATTAATATTAAATCAATAAAAGTCAAATAAAGGGAAATAAAATAAAATAATTCAATATAGATTATAAAATATTAAAAGTAATATTTATAAACCCTTTATTACTCAAAAAGAAACTTTTTGGGATAAATGCATATAAATTCAAATAATGCATTACATTATCTGCATAATCATTTTGCTTCTTTAAATATTGTCCTTACCGGACAATAATGATGTTTTTGTAGAACTAGAAGCTCAAGGTCCAGTGCAAGCATCAGACTTCTCTACCTTGCCATCACAAGGCAAGTTCATCACTTGCTCATATCCTTTGAAGAGTCTTTACCAAAGTATTTGCAAATTGTGTGTTATCATATATGCTATAAAAGAAGGAAAATATTATTTTTCCAAATAAAGAAATCATAGATATCATCCTATGTGGTGATATGATGGAGCAATAGAACTTAGAGTTCTAATTGCAACAATAATGATCAAGTAGGAACTTAATAACCCCTGACATCAGTGATTCTAGCGCCGTATATCACGCGTTAACCATGAGATTTGGAATGCATATCACGCGTTAACCATGAGATTTGGAATGTATATCACGCGTTAACCATGAGATTTGGAATGCGCCGTATATCACGCGTTAACCATATCCTTTGGACTCATTCTTTCCTTTGATCCCTTGCTTAGACTCTGAGGATTCCGAAGACATGCCAATGTATGCAGCTGAATGCCAAGAAGACGTGTTCTACGAGGAACCTGACCTATCCGGAGGAGTTGAAGGCGTGGTCTACGAAATCTGTTACGGTGTCGATGAAAACGAGTCCACTTAAAAGTCTAGTTAGTAGTAACCAACAGAGCCGAACAACATGAACTCTATAAAATAAGTTATTGAGCCTCACTCCTAGTCAGAGTTGTTACTTTTAAATTTCCGCTGAACATCTTATATTTTGGTTTGTAAGTTGGATCTTTTGGAAGTCTTGAACTTCTGGTATTGTAATAATAATAATGTGGGTATCTTTGTAATATGGACCCTCAATGTTTGTGTTGTACCACTTTGAGGGATGTGATATTTATGGAACGGTGTTCCGTGGATGTCATGTCAACGACTATAGTGTACTACACATGCAGTGGTATGCTGGGTCACCGCATACCCCCTTGCTGGCTTACCGGGCTCTCCTCTGGACTTCTTGTTCCCCACGGAAAGTAACTGACTTTGTCCGTTGTCCCGTCCAATTCCGAGAATATTTCTTTACTAATTTTTCTAAAACAAAAAACAACATAAAACAGGCATCTGACACTGTTGCAACTTGTTAGTAGGTTAGTACCAGAAAACATGTAAAAAGCACCTCAAAATATGGACAAGTAAAGCAAAGTAGATACTAAACAAGCATGGAGCATAAAAAATTATAGATATGTTTCCAACGTATCACCAAGCTCGACCCCCAGCTTCAGCACCCTACTCCACAACTACCGGCACAATGGCCGCAACCCTAGAACTACTCTGGCGCCTCTCCTCCGCCGCCTCCGGCCACCATGGCCGCCGGAGGGGCTCGGGATCAGCCCGATCTCGCGAGATCTGGGAGGGTTACTGTAGTGGGCTCTCAGGGGGAGGAGAGAAGAGTCACGAGAAGTTGTGAGCGTAATCTTAGTGTCGTCATCGTGCTGTGATTATTTGATCCTTAGCGGAGTGTTGAATGGGGTAGGGAACCCTGAACAACACCTCACCCTTTTCAAAGCTACATGCGGGTATACTGGGGCAATGAAGCCCTTCTTCTCCTATTCTATACTAAATAAACAATCTCATTTTAGGAAGAGTTTTGAATACTAAAACTTAAAGAAAGGGCGGTTAAAACAAAGCAAGGGATGACACTTTCAATGCGTGAAACCCCTTTCGAGTTAGAGTGCGAAACTTCTTGCTGTGGTGTTTTATTCGCTGCTTGCTACTTTCTCAAATGGAAGATGAATTAGATTGAATTGATAGTCTAGTTCAATCTATAGTCTAGATTCCATTCGCTCGATCCACTCCCATTTAAACGATGGGATTGGGCCATACCAACCTTCTTGACTTTTTTTTGAAAGAAATATGGTAAGAGAAGTCTCTACAATGATTTTGTTTTTAAAATAATAAGAACTCAAATCTGCATCTCGTAAGGACTTAAACCTGTGTGGCTGGATTATACATCCACTTTCCTAACCAAGTAAGTTAGGCTCAAGCTTCTTGTATCCTTAACTATTGGAAGTTGTAACACAGCTTACCTCCGCAAATTAAGAAGATTTAGGGAGCATCGAAGGCAAAAAAGTCTCTCTTTAAAGAGTTAATTTCTTGATGAAACGAGCTATTAGAGCAACTCAAACGGTGCCCCGCAAACGGACCGGGCCTATTTGATTTTGTCCGACCAGACAGAGGAGAAGGCCCAACAACGCACCGCAAACAAACCGATGCCACAATTCTTTCTAGTTGGCCCCATTTCCTGGCTATGAGGGGGCGCGAACCGCCCGCTTGTCTGTGTAAGTCCTCCACTGGTCTTCATGGGCCCCGTGCATCAATGACAAAGGAAGAGGAAACGACGTGGTCCACCAACCGCTTTGTTTTTTTAATGGGGACATGCATCGTCCACCTTCGCTATCCACACTCACAATCCCCTAATGGAAGCTTCTATACTCTTTAATCGGCCCCATATTCATGTTCGGATTTCGGATCAAATACCTTAATCGAAACCCTCCAAGGATAAGTGTCCACATCCTATATACTTTCTCATCATCCTCATCTCCTAAACCAAATTCATCATCTTCTCCTAGTTATATGTATTCTTCCTCAATTATCCTCATATTAGGTTTTCGCTTAGTTGGTGAACTGCAATAACTGACGATAGTCTCTTCACAGTCTTTTGTTAACAATTTGAATCGGCATCAACAAGGTCATCGTATCTAGGTGTTTACCCCATATCAAGGACAATGACTAATCAATCTTTTAGATTGGTGGAATTGTTCAAAATTCTATCATAAATACTTGGGTATAAATATCTCAGTTTACACAAACTTCTCAAACTTCCACGTGCAAGTCCTTTGTTCAACTTCTACTATCAATCGATAATAAAAGTTAACATCAACTATAATCCTACCATCTCATGGGGTTTCAGTGCGACAAAATCTTCATGAGAAATCAAGGTGCAATAGATGTCTTACGGTTAGAAACACAAATCCCGAATTAGTAACAACGCGAATTCAAAGAAGAAATTCGAACTCTAACCCATAAAGGACTAAAAACGGGACGTTCATCCTGCTCTAGAATTGCAAAGGTTGGCTACCAGTATCCTCCGCCCCTGCCCCCGACTCCCTCTGATGTTCTCCAACTGTGCCCGCTCCATTGTCACCTTGCCAAGATCCACTTTGCATCCATATTTCTAGGTGGATGAAAAGAGCACGACAACAATTACGAGTGGGCGACGGAGGGTAAAACTTCGTTGATGGAGGGCATGAGAGCAGTAAGGCGACCACATCGAAGAGCAACGTGCTAAAGGAGATGGTGGAGGTGCGCGAGAGTGGGCCACAAAATGGTGGCCAGGGTGGCAATGGTAGCCGGACGGGGAGGGGGAACATGTAAAAATTTCTTTTATATATTTAGTATTACCAATTTGTACATGAGGTAAAAAGTTAGGCCAAAATGATAGAAATATGGTGGGTCCCACCATGAAACAAGGACAGGTCATGAGGATGTTGATTTTTTTTTTTTTTTTTTGCGTAGCAAACAAGAAGGAAATGGTTGTTTTGCTTGGAGGAAAAAAAAGGACTTGTACTAGGTTGGGTTAGAGTGTCGGACTGTGCAACCCTCTCACGCGCTCTGCACGTGCCCCCCTCAATCGATCAAGAGAAATTTCCCAATTCGGCTCATCCCCTCCCCTCCGTGCTCGCCCACCACCAGATCCTCCTCGAATTCCGCGAATCCGATTTTCCCCTCGCCGGAACTGCCCGCCTCCGCGGCGCCGCTCCCCGCCAGCGGTCGTCTCCGAGGCTTCGTTCCCGCAGCCACCGCGCCGTCGGAAGGTAATTTCCTCCAGCCGCCGTCCCTTCCCTAGGGATTAATTAATCCAGGTCTCCGTGGGTACAGATCGATGCGAAATTCTCGGGTGCCTGGTCGAGGTTTCCCGATCTGCTCGCCGGATCCGTTGTGTAGGGTGGGGGAAGGTCTTCTGCGTGTTCTGGCCGCCGCTCTGGATGTGCGTACTTATCTGCGTGTCCTGTTCGGTGGACTTAGATAGATGCGCTATCCTGTAATATTCCTGTGCCCGACTAGATTTTCTTCTACCCTGCCCTGCCACGAACTAGCGTGGTAGTGCCAGTTGCATCAGGTTCTGGCCATCAACCTGGCCTTGCTGGATTTGGATTGCCATGGTTGTCTTGTCAAGGCAGTGATCTGTGTTACTGCGCAATTGGACATGCAAAGCTCATGCTATCACCTGGATGACAGATCTAGTATGTCGAGCTTTTGTTTCGATCTGGGAGGCCAGATTCGCTACACATGCAACTCGGGCGGCATCGACGGCAGATAAATGGAAACCTTCCAAGTTCATACTGTTTTAAACGCGTCTCCAGCAAGGCCGGCGGTTTTGATTCCTAGGGAAAATTCAGCACTTGTTACACCATGATAGCTGTAGCCGCTTCGGGATTTATATATGGAATGCCATGTCGCGTATCGTCATCTTTATTGTACATGCTAGTGTTATTTTCTGTGGTCATTAGTAACACTATAATTGCATTTTTTTTCTGTTCGCCGGATAAGCGTGATGCCACTTGCCTCCCCTACTTTTCCACTTTGGATTTTTTTTGGTAATTTACCTTTTTGTGTAGCAGATGCTGAGTTAGGCTGTTCACTGCACACAAAGGCCACTCACTCTCTTCAATGGTGCTCACCTTTTGCCACCGAGTTTAGTTTCTCCATTTACTAACATATCTGTTTGTCTTCGTAAGTGTGCCGCACACCCAAAGAAACTGAAAACCGCAAAAAACAAAAAAAATACTCTGTATAATTATGTCCTGTCTGCCATTTTGAACTGGATGATGCTTCCGTTTTTTTTCTGAAATTTTGTCCTGCAATAGATCATCATCCATGATTGGCCATCTGTTTTACTTGTTTTCTCTCTATATAGTCTCTGGATTACTGGAGAAGCACCTTGCGTGCTCTCTTGCTTTCAGTCTGCATCTGTGTTGTGTGCATTGAATCCTAGTTTCTCACCTGAAGCTTCTTGTTTCCTTGATGCAGGAGAAGATCCTTATGAGTTGGTTGTCTCTGAACTCATATAAATTTTGGTACTGCGAAAATGGGTCAAGGTGGAAGAAATTTGCGACGAGTTTAGCTACAGACGATTGAGTTCCTGACTCCTGAGTGGATTTAGTTACTTCGTCGTTACAGCTAAAGTTGCTCTTCAGTTTAGTCAAGTTTGAGGGAGTACACTCTTTAGGTCATCCGTTTGCACAATTTGGATTAGTGCAGGAAGTGGTACAGCAGAAAGGAAGAAGTACAGTCGTGATGGACCGACCAGCAGGCAACCCAGCAGGCCAAATGTCGAAGAAAGAGAGGAAGAAACTTAAGAAAGAGGAATCAGATAGGCGGATGCTGGCTGAGAAGAAGAGGCGCCGGCTAGAGAAGGCGCTCGCGAACTCGGCCGCGATCATCTCGGAACTGGAGAAGAAGAGGCAGCAGAAACAAGAGGAGCAGCAGCGGCTGGACGCCGAAGGGGCCGCGATAGCCGAGGCAGTTGCTCTCCACGTTCTCATAGGCGAAGACTGCGACGAGCCCCACCAGCTGATGTGGAACGACCGTATGAGCCATGAGGGCCACCAGGACGACCTTGAGCTAACTTCAGGCACACAAGGAGGAGGAGCTGCCTATCCAGCTCTAAGCCGATTGCCGCTGGCATCTGCCTCCCACGTTCCCCAGTGGAGGCTGACCGACTGTGGCATGGCCGGGCCGTTCTCGTTCTCGTCATGGGAACGTTTGGGAGGTTTCGAGGCGTTGTACCGTGAAGGGATGTCCCGTCGTCAGACAGATTCAGATACTTACCATGGCGTCGTAGCTACCAGGGCCGTCGAGTATCGTTCGGCAGAGGATGAGTTTCATGCCCAGGGAGCAGCAGCAGCGGCTTCTTCCGTTAACATAATGTTCAGTGGCGCCGAGAACAGCCTGAATATTTACAGGAGAGAGTTCTAGGTATACTTCTTTCTTACACCAAAGGTTTTTGTTTCCATCCGTGTGATACTTAGCTACCGAGAATGGATATATAGAATATAGGAGTCATTTTACTGTCGTGGCGGAACACCACGGTGTTATTGTAATGATTTTTTTTATTTGGTTTCTTGTTTACCAGAGGCTTAAGGCATAGCGCAGTTTATCTGCTCGGGTGTGTGTTCCTTTTCACCGGAGAGATGTTTGACTGTTGTAGTGGTATGGTATTGTTCTTTTTAGCAATGTCTGTCAGTTGTTTTTGGGGTTTGGTTGGTCGCCACCTGGAGCGATATGGTATTGTTCTTTTAGCAGTGTTGTCAGACTTGAATGTTTTGAGTGTGATGTGGGCAGTGGTGCTGGTTGCCCCTTTTCTGCTTTTCTTTTGGCGGCCAAATATGGGGTCTCCCCAAACTCGGCACCACCACCATGATCGGGTGGGGTTGAGCTGGAGCCGCACGCCGACTCCTGAAATCTGTTGCAGATCAGGTTTTGATCATTCGGAAATGTATTTTCTTTTCTCAAAATATTTTTGACTTGCTTTTCTCAATTCGATTGTGCGTGTATGGCAAAACGAAAAAAGAATATGGTGGAGCAGGCGGAGAAGAAGCGTGTGTGTCTTGTGTTTTTTGATCCTGGTGAATTTTCCTTGCTTAATTGTTACTTTCTTTGTTTTATTTATTATTCCTCTGCGCTTGTGTTGCTAACTGCGTTTATGGTTTGCTGAAATCGTGCGCTTTGAAGACTCTTGTCCTGGTTTTCATGCTCAGGCATGTTTTGGGTTTCTGAACCATCAATAATTGTATAATTGTATGCTTCTCAATAGACTAGTTTTATTGAGCTGGAAATTAAATTCATGGCAAACTCAAAATTAAGATTAAAGGGCCGACCCATTTCGAACACAGGGTGTCCGAATCTGTCTCTTGGGTCGGTCCACCCCAAGCAGGTGCCGACCCATTTTATTTTTTTTATAAAAATCATCTCTAAATTTGACTTGCATTGCATACATAGTTGCATAGGTTTTGCTTATATTTGTCTTGCATTGCATACATAGCTTTGCCTATAATTTTCTTGCATTACATATGAGTAGATTTAATCTAGAAGACTTCTTCTTGGCATATGCATGAGAAATTTGTTTGCTGCAAAGGCATACATGGAAGCAAAATCCAGGCGCTTACCAATAGAAAAAATAGGCTAATTGGTACACAAGCGTCCGGCTGCAGATCTTGCATGTGCTCAGCCGGGAATTAGGGATAACCGCTGGGAAATCAACCCGGCCTTTATCCTTAGGCCCGCTTGGGGCACCTGTTCTGTTTCCGGCTCCGGTCTCGTTACAGAGGTATTTGGACGTGTACCTGTTTCGTTTCCGGCTCCGGTCTGGTTACAGAGGGATTTGGACGTGCACGGTCCATTGAAAGTAAATTATATAGAGGTTAGCTTTTCTAATTAATATTCCAGTATTTTTGGCAGGTAATCAAATATAAACATGAAGCTAGTCCTCTACTCCATAAAAGTTGAATCTTTCAACATGCACAATACAACATATATGAGCAGTCAAAGTTAACTTACATAAAAAAATCTCAGATCATATTTTAACAGTTATCCATGAATACAAGATTCAGTTTTTTCAGATCGACAACAAAATAGATTACTTAAATATTACAAATAATAGCCGTTCAACAGACTTGAACTCAAATGGATTTTTGAAGACTTGAACTCGCATGGACTTCTGAGGACTTGAACTTGGCATCCTAAATTAAAGAAATCAATATTAGATACCAAGAACATCACATTTATTTAAGAATTGAATCCACCCAAGAGAGGAGACACATAGTTTAGGTGCATGCAACAAGTAGTAGCTTGTCTTCTTATTTCCCAGAGTACACCAAGACATGACACGTAGTAGCTCTCTATTCCAGAACAATCTCTAATACATTCATCACATGCATTGAGCAAGCAATAAGCTCAACAGATTCTACATCTAACTTTAGGAAAATAAGATAATTTGTCTCCTAAATATACCATGCATGACAAGTGCAGCTGCTAAAACAAGAAAAAAGAAAAGCTACAAGCTACATAAGTTTGGTTCTATCAGCAAGAACCCAGCTAGTTGGTCAAATTAGATAAGTAACACGTCGTTCTACTCGTTCTACTACATGTAGAAACCATCAATCACGAAGCTGTGAGGCTAAACTCTACAGCAATACGCCAAATCCTACAGCAGAACGCCATAGAGACCAAAAATTCCTCCATTTCTCATCAAATCAGTGCCAAACTCTAGCCTCTAACTCGACAAGGGCTCGAAAGCGACACCAACCCAAAATCTAAAATACTTGTTCTCTCTATTTAACTCATAATAAACAATAGACTAAATAGCAATGATCCTCATTAACAATAGTACTAAAAGAAAAGGCAATGAGCTACTTACATGAAGGTGACTGGATTGCCAGCTTCCCAACCTCCTTCTTCAACCATAGACCACGGAGTCTTGCATCATAAGAAAGAAAAAACTCTCTATTTGATGCATCTTTGAAAACATCAGAGGCTAGGATCTTGATCTCATCAGACACATCAATCATGTCATTAAGTACTTCCAAGCATTTTGGAATGGAGTATTGTTT
This sequence comes from Avena sativa, assembly GCA_916181665.1. Classification (NCBI taxonomy): domain Eukaryota; kingdom Viridiplantae; phylum Streptophyta; class Magnoliopsida; order Poales; family Poaceae; genus Avena; species Avena sativa. The sequence continues at coordinate 525,978,574 of OV702299.1, forward strand.
TACTGATGCTTGTTCTTTCATTCCTGCTTGTTCTCTCTTGAGTTTGACAAACTCTGACATTGTTTCTTCAATGCGTGGGACTGGGACAGATGTATGACTCCTATGCTTTCTAGCTCTTGCTGATTGTGCGCCACCATTACCACTTCTTGAATTCACTTGATCAAAGCTCATTTGCACATATTCATCCTCCTCGCCACCTTGAGGGTTAAGTTCATCATCATTTTAAGATTGATAAGAAAGACTCCTTCCGCTAGCACTCATTCTTTCAACTTCACTAAACCTGTTTTGCCCTTCATCCTCAAGTGTGTCATTGTTTGTCCTTTGACTTGTCATAGCACTGATTTTTGGAGCCACATTTCTACTAGTGCTCTGCCTCTCATCACTTTGACGTTTCCTACTAGTGATATATGGAGGTTGGCTAGAAGTCATGCAATGTTTCCCTTGAGCAATATTACCTTCATAAAGCAAATCCAGTGCATCAAACAAAGGGAACTCCTTGCCCTGAAGCCTTCTGAACTTTGGGTCTTCCTGCAAAAGCAAAGAATGAGTGAAATAAGACATTAGACAATATTTTTAAGATATAATAGATAAGGCAACAATATGTACTGAGGCAACAATATACATTAACAACATTGCTATAACTTTAGTATTCAACATATGTAAACAAGCATACCTCAACTATTTCCTCCCATTTTTCAGGTGTGGTGTTTATCATGCAACTGGTTGAATTCCATGAGATGCCACTTCTATTGACAATGGATTTGACAACCTTGTACTCTTTCTTCATTTGACCCTCTTTGTCTTGAACTTGGGACTTAACAAACTTTGCTTCTGAAAAGTGGTCGTTCAAATCTTTGACAATTCGGTTCCAACCTTCAGAAGTCCATCTATTTTGACCACGGTAGTGAGAAAAGTTGTACTCTGTAAGTACATCCACAAGCCCCTTCTCATACTGAGATGTCCATCTTGCTCTCTGTGCCATTGTAACCTAGGAAAAACAAACAAAAAAGTTATTGCAACAAGTTATGACAAACCTTTCTTATATACAGAAAAAAAGATCAAGTTGTTGCAACAATTCATGACAAACCTTTCTTAACATTGAATATAGTTTTGCTAACTCTCAGATTAAGTAAAAGGTCAGTAAATTCCCTATTTTTCTCACTAATTAACGACTAGAGTGTTGAGTCCAGCAAGCAGACCATAATCAATTCCTCAAGAACCAACAAACAACATGAATAGTGGAGAGAACAAACAGGGTAATTTGGAGAATCTCTTTCTACGTGCACAACAACCTTTAGTACTGATTATTCCTACTGCCTTGTGGAATAATATCTAGGGAATTTTTTTCTGAGCAATGTGCATTGGCATCAGAAGAATGTACTACTAGCTATTAGTGCAGATATGTACTACTAGCTATTAGTGCAGATAGTCAGACATAACAACACAGTGAATATACTAGCAGTACACATCAGAATTCAGTCTTGCTCAAAAGACAGAAGAAAATAAGGAAAAAAATCCAGACAAAGTAAATCAAGAGAAGGATGTGAATTAACTCGAGATGACCAGTAAAGTAAGTAGAGTAATTAACTATATATGGCACTTAGTTTGTCTGAAGGACAACAACACATAAGGAGAGAGGTTACATAGTTGGATTATATGATAATGCACTGCATGCTAAACATAAGAACCATCATCCAGATTACCAGACTAGAGTAGACCCTCAGAATTACACATGGTGATAATTAGGCCATTAATTAATTAACCCCAGCAGCTAGCTGCTAGCTTAAGCTTAGTTAGGCGCAGTAAAAACTGCTACGGTGGTATGAAACAAGGATCAAGAGGATCGATAATGTAGTCTGACGAACTACGGCAGCAGTAAAAACTCCTCGGCAGCAGCAACAGGAGACCAAAACAGCTTGTTCTAAGCTTGTTCCCATTAGTAACTCACATGTAGTCGGACAAACTAAGCAATCGCAAGAACTCTTAGATGCGAAGCACCAAGATTTGGAAATTCTGGAGGGGGGAGCGAAGAGGGTTGGCCGCGTTACCAGGTAGGGCAGTGGCAGGAGGAGCGCGATGACGTCAGCGTCGTGGAGGTGGACCTAGAGCGACAGACCTTGCGCCGCCGGACGGACTGGAGGTGGACCTAGAGCGGCTGACCTTGCGTCGCCGCCGTATGAGACCTTGCGTCGTCGCCGCCGCAGCCCCGCTAGTCGCCGCCCCGCGCAGACCTTGCGCCGCCAGTCGTCGCCCCGCGTAGACCTTGCGCCGCCAGTCGCCGCCCTGCCCGTTTGTCGCTAGGTTTGGGATGTGTCGAGACTGGAAGACGGGCTCTCGTCTGTCAAGTTGACTGACCCCCGCACGTCCGTGAGGTTTTCACCTGTAATTGGGCCGGAAACGATTCGGAGGGGAAAAAAAACAGCCAACCAAGTGCTAATAGTGGTGTTGGGCTGTATTTTTCAGGCTCCGACTAAAACGGGTGTTTTGGTCTAAATTACAGTGAAACAAGCAGGGCCTTAGCGTCTGCATTGTACATGGCCTTAGCATTTACGATGCGGACTAACGAGGAACGCTAGTATTAGATTCCGGGCAGTTTGGCCATATTCCCAGTAGATTCCATGAAAAAGAGATTCCATGAAAAAGTCTAGCGTCGACGAAAAAAGAAACGCCAGGCGCTACGTCTCTATCTCTTGGAGCAAACGGTTTTAATGAACAGCAAACACTACGGATGCGGAAAAAAATATATCATATTTAGCGCCTTGGTTAGCGGTTTCCGTTGGAGGATGGGGGGTTTGGCTACGTTTTTCTTTTCATACGTATTAATTTTTATCGTTTAAGTGGCTACCTAAACGCCTGGCGTAATACATGTCCTAAGAATGGCCCGTCTATTTTCCTTCGCAGCAAACGTTATAATCAACAGCGGACTCTACGAACATGGAGAAAAAAAATCCTATTTAGCGCCTCCGTTCGCGACTTGCGCTGGAGGATCAGGCGCTTGGCTACTTTTTCTTTTTCGCATATTTTTTTTAATCTCTTAAGCGCCTACCTAAACGCCATGCATTATACATGCCCTTAGAGCATCCCCACTCCTTGAGCGTCCCAAGGGCGAAACACGTTTTCGGTCTGGGAACGCAGGTTTTCGGGACGCCCAAATTCGGCTCAAATTCGTTTAGATTTCGGCATAGTTCAAAATAATATGAATATAGAACATTTTTCGCCTAGTTTGGCATATATTCTACCATAGTTCGGTGAAATTTTAAACATGGTTGGCTTAAATGTAAACATAGTTCAGCCTGCAGTGAAAGTACAACATATTTCAGCCAAGTTTGGGCGGCGAAGTGGACGGCGACTACGGCGAGTACATCTAGAGGCGTGGCATGTCTCGTCGAAATCATGGCGACAGAGGCGCTGGGAGCTCTTTGTCACAGTCTGGGCGAGTGGAGTGTGTGTGTGGGTGGGTGGGGTGGGGGGGGGGGGGGGGGCGAGGGAGTGGGGAATGGAACTGTCTCGCCGACAGAGCTGGTCCACGCCCGTTTTCGCTTCGTCCGGTGTTCACAGGGCGTTCCCGGGATCCTGGGTATGACCTAGAAAGTCCGGACCAAAGTTTGCCCGAATCCAGACGAAAAGAGGTTCCCGGGAACGCGACTGTCGAATTTCGGCGTCCGGACCTATTTTCAATGTCCGGATCGGCGTCCTGGGTAGCCCAGTGAAGATGCTCTTAGAGGCAGTATCGAAAATACCACCAACAATTTTCATTGGAGGTACTTTAATATAATTGACTCGAAAAATAGTCTATTGGAGGCATTTTTATTTTTGCCACTCAAGGTGTTTTTTGTGGCACTCCAAAAAACTGTCTTCTATTCTTTATTTTTTTAAGGCATTTTTTAATCAAAGTTCCTCAAAAAAGAACAATTTAAGGCAATTAGAAATACTGCCTCTATCATAATGCCTCCAATACTAGGACGCGAGGTAGTGGTGACAGACCGATGAAAAATAGGGCGCGACGGTATGCCCAACGCACGATCAAGATTCGGTGGCACGTGTAAAAATCCAAAAACATCAAGAAAAATTAAAATGCCATAAAAAAATTAAAAAAATACCCCGGCAACTAGTGAGTGTTTGTGTGTGCTCCGAGAGACTAGGGAGGATATGTTTTCTTTTTAGGTTTTGGGGAAAAAATGGATGGAACTGAGTGATCCTGAACATTATGACAGACCACATCATTGGAGGAAATAAACATTTCGGTTGATCCACACACGATGATGAATCATAATCACTTTGAAGATGAATAGTAATAAGATTTGCTCGAGTCTGCATGGAATAGTACAGTAGCATGGCAAAAACAAAATGGACATTTTCCATAAAAAAAGAGTAAGCAGCGATAGCAAGCAGCTTCTCAATATATAGACTCCGTTGTTTTATTGCGTTGGAAATATATAATAATTCATGGCAAGCTCACAATTTTTAAGATTAAATATAGTATTCCCTCCGTCCTAAAATAGATGTCTCATATTTATCAAAATTTGGATGAATCTAGACACTATTTATATATAGATTCATCCAAATTTTTGAAAACTTGAGACATCTACTCCCTCCGTTTCAAAATATAAGATGTTTTAGATTTGTGAAGCAAATAAATCTAGACTATTTTTAGTATGTAGGTTCACTTAGGTTTGGAGTGAATCTACACACTAAAATAATCTAGATACATTTTCTTCATAAACCTAAAATATCTTATATTTTAAAATGGAGAGAGTATTTTGAAACGGAGGGAGGGGGTATATATACTAGTAAGAGAAATGAGCATTTCCTTCAGCAACACCTCCTTTCGACGGTAATGTGTCCAGCGACGTACCAGCCCTCTCCGGCAGCTGGGTACGCGTACGGACACGCAGGGGGCGGCGCGGAGCTGCCGTCGTTTGGCAGCTTCCACTTGGAGTTGGGGTCGTCGTCGCCGTCGGCCGGAGCGGCCCACGCCGGCGTGGAGTACTCGTAGCGGCTGTGCGTGATGCGGTGGAACCCGGCGATGTCCTTGTTCCTCGCAACGTCGCTGGTATCGCGGAGGTCGACGGAGAAGATGTCGCCGTAGGGCCTGACGGAGTGCAGGAAGAGCGGCATGGAGATGGGCTCGCAGGAGACCGCGGCGAGGTCGGCAGCGAAGACGATGGTCCTCATGTCCGGGCTGAACACGGGGTGGTTGATGTGGCCAGCGAGGGTAGGCGAGCTTCGGATGACACGCACCGGCGCCGGCAGCTTGCCGTCGTCTGGGAGGAGATCGTCGGCGTTGACAAGGTAGACGGCGAAGTAGCCTGGGTCGAGGCCCTGGTCCAGGGGCGGCACGTTCTGCTTCTGATTGGGCTTGTCCCTCGTGGAGGAGAAGACGATCCAGCCGCAGCCTTCCCTGGGCGACCAGCTGCAGTGGGTGTCGGTCCACTCCCCGTCGGTCAGCTGCCTTGGCTTCGCTGCGCCGCCGCCGCCGAACTCCCCGGTGGTGGCGTTCATGACGAAGAGGTTCTTGTACTCGCGCTGCGTCTCCTTGTCAGCAGCATCAGCATGGACGACCCTGTCCCTGGTGGAGCGGAAGACGAGCATGGTCCCGTCCGGGCTGCTGGACGGAAAGGCGTTGTTGAAGCCGCCGGCGGTGAGGCGGCGCTTGTCGATGTCGTCCTTGGGCCCGGACACGCCCTGGAGTATGTAGATCTCCACCGTCTTGGCGGCGCTGAAGGCCGGCCCCTGGCACACGTACAGGATGTCCAGCGCGTCATTCTGGTTCCAGCTCGTGGAGAAGATGCTGGTGCCGTCGTCCACCGTGTACACGTCGCGCAGGCCGTCGCCGTCGGCGAGCCACACCGTCTTGAACTCGTTGTCGACGAACGCGAGCTTCCTGCCGTCCTTTGACACGGTGGGGAACACGCCGGACACCCTGAAGAGCCCCACGTCCTGGTGCGACGCCGGGGGCCGCACCTTGTCGAACTTCCTTTCGATGCTGCGGTTCGTCTGGCTCTCGTCCTTGATCTCGAGTAGCCTGTCCGTCCTGCAGCGGTGGTACCCGACGCGTCTGCCGCCGTCGAGCACGAAGGGGTTGTAGTGGTCGGCCTTGGGTCTCCTCCCGCTAGTGACCTGCAGCGGCTTGCCCTTGCCGCCGCGGACGTCGTCGTTGACGTCGAAGACCTCGATGTGGCGGTACTGCGCCTCCACACGGTCGTCGCTGAACTTGGACATCCGCCGGATGGTCGCCACCGCCACCTTGGTCTCGCTGATCGCCGCTGGTGTGATGGCCACGAAGTAGTCCTCCGGCGTCACCGCGTCCGTTGCCCCCGTGGAGAGGTCGTACCGGAACACGCGCCATCTGGTTCCCGCCGAGCCGGCCGGGATACCTCGGTGGAAGAAGATGACGTTGTCACTGCCCCACGACGGCCAGCCGGCGTCCCTGATGAGGATCCGGCGGCCGAGGCCCCCTTGCGCCTGCCTGTCCACGTTCATGACCACGATGTCGGTGTTGAGGTGCTCGATCTCCCCGGTCCACTCGTTGAACCTGAAGTTGGCCACCGCCACCGTCTTCCCGGACGGCGACACGGCCGGGCTCAGATCATACTGCCCCGGTGGAGTCAGCCGCTCCGTGCTGCCGTCCGCAAGGTTGGTCTTGTACACCACCGTCCACGGCGCACGCCGGTCCTTCACCGCCTCCTTGGTCGAAACGTACACCAGCGAGTGCCCCACGGCTCGGCCGCCGGCCACCTTGAAGCCGCCGGCGATGCAGCCGCTGTCCTCCATGCGCACGCCGCCGAAGGCATCCGCGCCATAGATGTCCGCCAGCCGCAGGACCTTCACGGTGTTGTCCTTGGCGAAGCGCAGGGCCACGTGGAGCGTCTCCAGGCCGTCGTCCCTCTCGGAGACGAACAGCAGGCCGGTGACCCGGCCGTTCTCCGCGTCCTCCGGCGTGCAGGTCTCCGGGGCCAGCAGCAGCTTGCTGTTGGTGCTCTTGCACAAATAAGTCAGAAGCTCCCGCAGCGCCGCCGGCGGTATGGCCTCGCCGTTCTGGTTGTAGGACTCGCCATCAGTGAGCAGCAGCTCCTCCTGCCTGACGCCGTGCTGGCCAGTAGAGCTGAAGATGTCAAGAGGGATTGGCGGCCTGTAGGTGCCGAAGAATGCGATGCTGCCGCGGCTCTCACCCATTGCCATTGCCATTGTCATTGCCATTGCTATTGAAACTAAGAATCGATCGGCTCCTAGATTAATAATTTATAGACATCTAGGAGCCGATTATAAAGCATCACTTCCTTCCACCCGATGCACAACACCGTCCGGGGCCGGGGCCAAGAGCATCTTCACTCGTTGGGTGAACCCAGACCAAAATCCGGACATTTTTTGAAAACTCGTTTTTGGCCTAAAAACGCCGAGTTTTCACTCGCGTTCCCAGGCGAGTTTCCGCGTTTTAACAAATTTTGGCAAACTTTGGGCAAACTTTGGGCGAATAGCGGTTTTGGACGATATGGGCGAAATTTGGGTGAATATGGTCAGTATGGACGAACTTTGGACGAATATGGATGCACTTTGGGTGAATATGGTCGATATGGACAAACTTTGGGTGAACTTTGGGCGAATATGAGTGAATATGGACGAATACAAGCGGTCTTGGCCGAATATAGACGAACTTTGACTGAATATGGTCGATATGGACGAACTTTAGGCGAATATGGACGATATGTATGAACTATGGGCGAACTTTGGACGAATATGGGCGATACGGACGAACTTTGGACGAATAAGGGCTAATTTTGGACGAATATGGTCGATATGGACGAACTTTGGGCGAATATGGTGCTATGGACGAACTTTGGGCGAATATAGATGAATATGGACGAATTTTGGGCGAATATGGGCGAATATGAGCGAACTTTGGATGAATATGGGCGAATATATGTTGACTGGGCGGGTCCACTCGCCGAATTCGCTTCGTCCGGCATTCCCAGGGTGTTCTCGGGATCCTGGGTACGGCCTAGGAAGCCCGGACCAAAGTTCGTCCAAATCCGGACGAAAACAGGTTCCTGGGTAGGCGAAATTTTGGCATCCGGATCTATTTTTGGCGTCTGGATCGGCGTCCTGGATAGCCGAGTGGAGATGCTCTAACACCCTGTCGCGTGCATGTAGCAAGGTTTTAATTTCCACCTCTCCTTGGACAATGCAATCCCCCTCCTAGGTTGGACCACCGGCACCATCCCTGCCCTCTATTTATTGGAGATTCGTGCTACCATTTTTACAGAATAGCCCTCCCATCTCAGTTATTAGGTCCATTACAGTTTTGTCTTTTAGTCCTTGTGTTTTATACATATTTCGTCGTTGTTTCACTCCCACTCGTTACACAGAAAAAATATTATTTTGTTAATTTAATTAGCCAGTTTTATGTACAATCTAATTTTCAAAAAATACATCTAAAAATAATAGTTTCAAAAAAGTTATATTAATTCTGTCAAGAAAGTTTCATTAAGCATTTTGCAACTCTAAAATTCATGGACGTTTAATTCATACAAGATTCATAAGTTTTCATACAAGATTCATAATTGAATATAGTCACAAGTAAAAATCGACACACCGGTGTTGGTCTTGATACACAGAGAATACATGCGTCATACATGATTCATGAGCTTGCTTTTTCTACACCAACCGCTAGTCCCATAGGTCTATGGGACAACACCAAGCACACAGACACACCGCTCCGAGAGGCGAGCCATACCTCATCGTCATGGAACGGGAATCGTTGACCGCCACCCTGCCTGATGGTGCAGGTCCAGGCCGCCATAGCCCCGCCGACTCCATAGCAGTCTCGCCAGCAGCTCCGACGCAATGCCCAGCCTCCCGTTGCTCGAATCCAGCTCCACCGCAGGCTGCCCCACACCTAGTACCTCCAGCCTTCCAAAGATCATCGGCCTTCTCCTAGGCCCGACCTGCCCTGCCGCCGCAAGTGCTGCCTGGGCGCGTAGAAACACCGCCTCTGTCCAGCCACACGCTAGGCACCACGCATCACCATCGGCAGCCACTCGTCTCCGCCACTGGCAACCGCTCCACTCTCAGTCTTCGCTAGCCTACTCTCCTCCAACGCGAGAGAGGGGGAGAGGCCCTCCCTACCGCCTTCACCGGCCAGGCTTTGCCCGGCGGTGAGTGATGCGGCTCAGATCATTGTAGACCTTCGTTGGGAAACCCCAAGAGGAAGGTATGATGAGCACAACAGTAAGTCTTCCCTTAGTATGAAACCAAGGTTATCGAACCAGTAGGAGGAAGGAAATGACACCAAGGTGTTGCTAACAACTTGGAACCTACACAACACAAACTCTAGACATTGCCCTAACGAACAGTGAGGTTGTCAATCTCACCGGTTTGCTGAAAACAAAGAATTAAACGTATGGTGTGGAAGGTAATGGTTGCTTGCAGAAAGTAAAAAGTAATAGTGGAGGATGTATCAATGGTAAAGATTGTACCGGGGTCTACAGTTCATTAGAGGTTTTCTCCTTAAGATAAATAACATAACATGCTGGGTAAAAAAATTACAGCGGGGCAATTGATAGGACTGAGCAAGGGATAACAATGCAATACTAGACATTCATAATCCTATGAGATTTGATTGGGCGTTACAACAATATACATAGACCGCCATCCAACTGCATCTATGACTAGTAATCCACCTTCATGTTATCATCCAACCCCCTCCAGTATTAAGTTGCAAGCAACAGATAACTACTTTAAGCAATGGGTGTAATGTAAACAATACAATTGTTCCATGAACAAGAGATTGTTGTTTTATCCCTAGTAGCAACATCATATCTACAACCATAGAGATTTCTGTCACTTCCCCAGATTCAATAAAGGCATGAACCCACTATCGAGCATAAATACTCCCTCTTGGAGTCACTAGCATCTACTTGGCCAAGATAGCTACTAGAAACGGAGAGCATGCAAGATCTCAAACAACACATACATGATAGAATCAATAAGGTAGAATCATTAATCAATCTGACCTAGTAATCTCAATATCCATCGGATCCCCGCAAATACAACATGCATGATTACAAATAGATGATCTTGATCATGAACAGAGCTCATAAGATCTAAACATGGTAGCACAAAGGAGGAGAAACAACCATCTAGCTACTGTATGGACCCATAGTCCAAGGTGGAACCACTCACGCATCATACCGGAGGCTGACATGGTGATGAGGAAGGCCTCCGAGATGATCTCTCCCCTCCAGTAGGGTACCAGGAAGAGCTTCAGATCCCCCCGATCTAGGGACGATGGTGGCGGCGGCTATGGACTGTTTCATAGAGATCTGATCGTGTACTTAGGGTTTTGGCATCGGGGTGATTATATAGGCAAAGAGGCGAGGCAGGATGGCGGCTAGGGGGCCCACACCCTACCAGGCGTGGCCTAGGGTGGGCCCGCACGTGGGGGAGGGGGGTGCGGCCACTCTGTGGTGCCCCTCCGGTCACCCTTCGGTCTCTGTGTTCGTCTCGGTGAAATATTGACTTTGGCTTTTGTTCCGTCCAATTCCGAGAATATTTTTTACTAGCTTTCTGAAACCAAAAATAGCAAAAAACATGCAACTGGCTCTGTGGCAACTTGTTAATAGGTTAGTCCCAGAAAATGTACAAAAATACCTCAAAGTGTAGACAAAGCATAACAAAGTGGATACTAAACAAGCATGGAATATCAAAAGTTATAGATACGTTTATGACGTATCAAGCATCCCCAAGCTTAACTCCTGCTCGTCCTCGAGTAGGTAAGTGATAAAAATAATAATTTTTTAGGTGACATGCACCATCACAATCAAGATCAAACCATTTGAAAGCATTAAAAGCTGGGATCAAAGTACTCTAAACATGAGCATAAAAGATGAAGTTCTAACAATAAGACATAGCAACTATGCTGCAACATGAAAGGATACAAACAAAGATTCATGAATAACAATGCATTGAAAGGCGTTTGTTTGTTTCACATATAAAAAACATAGCATAGTGGCATTCAGCTTGTCCCTCATGGAGCAGCAAAACATAAATGCATAGGACACCTTCAAAGTTCATAAGGGTGACTAGATACAAATAGTTTAAGAACAAGCAATATCAACAATATGAATCAATAAGTTTTGAGACAATGCACATAGAACTAAGAATGACAACTATGCTCTCTTAATTGGTGCCTAAGGATAGAAGGTGGAGACTCAATATAAAAGTGGAAGAAAGGCCCTTCAAAGGGAAGCATGGATTTCAAGTTTCATAAAGAGCTTCCAAAAATTATGGTACTTGTTAGCTTTTAGCTCTCATTGCCCCTATCATAAGCATCTTGAAGTGATTAAGGTTAAAGTGAACAAAATATGGAGTATATGGTTGACAAAGTATAAGATGGCAATCTCATGTCCCTTGAGTACGAGGGCCGCTCCTCATGCTACTCAACTTTAGTTACTGGTAAGATCTTATCATAGTAAGTACATGTGTATCATAGAGAACCGCCAATGGGGTACCCCTTGCCCCATGATACAGGAGCTATCCCATATCAAAATGACAAGACAAGCAGACTACCATGGGAAAATTGTGCCTTTTCTCTCATTCCTTTTTTCTCATCTTTTTTTTTCTTTTTCTCAATCTCTTCTCTCTCTCTCTCTCTCTCTCTCTCTCTCTCTCTCTCTCTCTCTTTATAAGAAGAATGCTTCATAGGTTGCTCACTATGGTGCTGCTGCAAGTTTCCACCATGATTTGACATGGCTTAGGCTAGTGGCCGAGGCGTTTCTCTAACACATATACATAACTCCATGGACTTACAAGCTCTTCTTTTATTTCACACCGACGACATCCATAAACAAAAGAGCATGATATCAACTGGGTAGATATTTATAGGTGTTGAAAGCGTTCCCCGTGACAACATGGTTCTCTAATTCCCAACTTATAAGTGCAAGCATATACAACATAGATGACACAATGGTTCAAGTTTATTAGGGGCAAGAAAAATAAAGTTTTCCATCAAGTTTGTGATAGCTTTAATCACTAATTTTCACATAACAAGTTTAATTTGGAAGATAGATAAAACAAGAATATACTTGGAATGGTGTAACACACCATGCATAGGAATTTATAGTGGACACTTTGGAATAACTTGGTTTCTTGGGAGTTGGATGCATGAGTAGAGTTTACTCAATACAAGTGGAGGCTAGCAAAAGACTGGGAGCGACCAACTAAGAGAGCAATAATGGCCATAATCATGCAGAGCGACAAAACATTACTAATCAAATCATAAAGTGGTACTACAAGTCAAGGACTAAATGATCATAGAGGCTATGGTGACTTGTTTATAGTCATAACATGGTGTGAGCATGTGCCAAGTCAACCCAAACAAAGCATCAAAGGAGAATACCACAATACTATGCTTTTGTATGCTAAAACAACGCATGATTCCTTCAAGGCACATTAAGCAATACTAATTATTTGGAACAAGTCATGCTATAGCAATAATCACTAAGCATAAGGTCAAAACAACACCTAGCATGACATGATAAAGTCTAAGTCACAGTCAAAGCAAGCTCCTTTTTGTACTACTAAAGTAAGAACTTCCTACTCCTTTCCAACACCAATCAACTTATTTGAAACAACACAGCGAAAACCAGGGTACAACTACTTTATTCAAGCAAACTAAGCAAACAAAAACCAAAAAGGAAAACTAAGACTCTCCAAGAACAACACAATAGTGCATGAAACAATAAAAACGAAGTGGCTAGAAAGACCTAAGATTTTTATTGATGAAGAAGGGGATGCCTTGGGCATCCCCAAGCTTTGACGCTTGTACCTCTTGAATATTTCTTGGGGTGACACGGGGTGGCATCCCGAAGCTTGAGCTTTTGTCCATTCTTTATCTCATTACATCATTCTTCCCTTACACTTGAAATTTTTCCTAAATAGAAAGGTTGTGAAGGTTGATAAAAAGAAGCAATCAAAACAAAGCAAAACAAAAACAAAGTAAAGAGAAAGGTTGTGAAAGACTCCCCTTGTGAAGCCATCCTTAAATCCTGGGCAACGGCGCTAGAAAACGTCTTGATGCGGCTCAGATCATTATAGAGCTTCGTTGGGAAACCCCAAGAGGAAGGTATGATGAGCACAACAGTAAGTCCTCCATCAGTATTAAACCAAGGTTATCGAACCAGTAGGAGGAAGGAAACGACCCCAAGGTGTTGCTAACAACTTGGAACCTGCACAACACAAACTTAAGACTTTGCCCCAACGAACAGGGAGGTTGTCAATCTCACTGGTTTGCTGAAAACAAAGGATTAAACGTATGGTGTGGAAGGTAATGGTAGCTTGCAGAAAGTAAAAAGTAACAGTGGAGGATGTATCAATGGTAAAGATTGGACCAGAGTCCATAGTTCACTAGAGGTGTTCTCCTTAAGATAAATAACATAACATGCTGGGTAAACAAATTACAACGGGGCAATTGACAGGACTGAGCAAGGCATAACAATACAATACTAGACATTCATGATCCTATGAGATTTGATTTGGCATTACAACAATATACATAGACTGCCATCCAACTGCATCTATGACTAGTAATCCACCTTCAGGATATCATCCGAACCCCCTTCAGTATTAACTTGCAAGCAACGGATAACTGCTTTAAGCAATGTGTGTAAAGTAAACAATACAATTGTTCCATGAACAAGAGATTGTTGTTTTATCCCAAGTAGCAACAACACATCTACAACCTTAGAGATTTCTGTCACTTTCCCAGATTAAATAGGGGCATGAACCCACTATCGAGCATAAATACTCCCTCTTGGAGTCACTAGCATCTACTCGGCCAAGATAGCTACTAGAAATGGAGAGCATGCAAGATCTCGAACAACACAGATATGATATAATCAATAAGATAGAATCATTAATCAATCTGACATAGTAATCTCAATATCCAATGGATCCCCGCAAACACAGCATGCATGATTACAAATAGATGATCTTGATCAGGAATGGAGCTCACAAGATCTAAACATGGTAGCACAAAGGAGGAGAAACAACCATATAGCTACTGTATGGACCCATAGTCCAAGGTGGAACTACTCACGCATCATACCGGAGGCTGGCATGGTGATGAAGAAGGCCTCTGGGTGATCTGTCCCCTCCGGCAGGGTGCCAGGAGGAGCTTCAGATCCCCCCGATCTAGGGACGATGGTGGCGGCGGCTACAGACTGTTTCGTGGAGATCTGATCGTGTAGTTAGGGTGTTGGCATCAGGGTGATTATATAGGCGAAGAGGCGAGGCAGGAGGGCATCCAGGGGTCCCACACCCTACACAGGCGTGGCCCATGGTGGGCCCGCGCGTGGGGGGAAGGGGGGTGTGGCCACCCTGTGGCGCCCCTCTGGTCGCCCTTTGGTCTCTGTGTTCGTCTCTGTGAAATATTGACTTTGGCTTTTGTCCCGTCCAATTCTGAGAATATTTCTTTACTAGCTTTTCTAAAACCAAAAACAGCAGAAAACATGCAACTAGCTCTGTGACAACTTGTTAATAGGTTAGTCCTAGAAAATGTATAAAAATACCTCAAAGTGTAGACAAAGAATAGCAAAGTGGATACTAAACAAGCATGGAATATTAAAAATTATAGATACATTTATGACGTATCAGTGAGACATGGTGACGGTGGGGGAGGGAGGAATGAAGGGGAAGGGGATGTGCCGCTAGGGAGTTGGGGGCACCGCCCGTGTCGCCTAACATAGGCGACGCGGGGCCCGGGGTGAATAGTTATCAATGAACCAGACTTGCCATCCTCTACCTCATGCTGGTTTATGTGTAAAATTTAGATATCTGACTTTCACGGTAGAAGCCAGTTACGATAGTGAACAAGGTGAGTGGCTACTTCGTCAATAAGGCCTATGTTCTGGTCCTTTGTGGATTCGGTGAAAGACGCTGGGGTTCCCTGTGCTCGCCATGGATATGAGAAAGGTACGAAATCTTGTAGCTGCAATTGTTGGCGATCGGATCTGCAACAGGGGAGAGCTTTGGCTGCTCTCTTGAAGTGCTTCACGTCGACGATTCTATTGGCCTACTCCATGGATAGAAGGCAGACCCTTCCTCCTTTTGCATCGGTGACGGTGACCTCTGGTCGGCGTCTTGAGATCGTTATCGGGAGTTTCCTCATGCCAACAAGCTCATCGATGTACTACAAGGCCAAATGGCAGCCACTCCCCACTCTAATGCCAGTAACGGTTCTCCATCGTTAGTGACGGTTTCTTCCGGCTCGCGTCTGCAGGACTTCTTCAACCTCTAGGCTTTTATGCCATTATGGAGCCCTTTGGCTCTAGTGCAGCAGGCTCCCGCCTCACTGCCCAGGTGTTTTCGTTCCTGGCGATGGTGAGGTCGACTGCGCTATGCAGCGGACTTGTGGTGGGCATGGAGTTGGCCTCGATTGCTTTTCCAATATTTTCCCAAGGTCACTAGTGCAAAGTGGAAGGGTCTGTTTGTAATTTATACTTTATCTAGACCCTATTTGTAAAATGTACTCCATCCTCTATTAATCATTGAGATTCTAGGTCCTTCGGAACCGCTCCTGTTAAAAAAATTATAGGAGGCATGTACGGTGACTGCACTGCATGGTGGTCTGTTTCCAGACCTGCCCCCATTTAATTCCTTAATCATTTTCCCAGATTTCTCTTCTTAACTCCTCCCATAACCACGCGGGCTTCTCCTCGAAATAGGCTTTCTCCCCGCTATATTAATATAGAAAATCACCGATACAAGGACACCACTGCCGGGGCAAAACAGCACAATCTAAGCCCAGGTGAAACAAAAAAGAAATAAAGATAAAACAATGTCGAGAACGGCGGTTCGACGAAAATAGAGAGGATTCTCCACCGCTGCGCCCTCCGACGACATTCCACCATGTTGCTATTGCTCCAAAGTGATGTGTACCAAGCAACACCTCCAAGAAGGGAAGCGACGATAATGCCACTGCTGCCCAGATCATTCCTAGGGATATCCCCGGAACAAAACCTAGGGTTTCTCCCAGTCCACAACAGGGGGTGGGGAAGAGGGATCTCTGACGCCCTTTAGGAAGGAAGGTGACACCCGCAGGCGTCACCGTGCCGGTGCCAAGACATGAATTTCTCCCGACCCCCCCAAAAAACCACACCTCCAGGCCCTCTGGAACGTCTACCAACCTTGCCGCCTACCAGCGCGCGCCACCACGGTTTTGCAATCACCCACATCATCTCACCGAGGTCCATGTCGTGAGGCCTGTAAAGACGAGAATAAAGGAACACTGGCAAGGGTTAGTGGTAAACACCACCCGGGAGGGAACTACCTCCACCGCCTCCGTCGTCGGGAGGCGGTAGCCGACCGGGTGTAGCAGAAGGACACACCAGGCCCGCCGATCTAGCCGAGCCTGAGAGGGCCCGTGAAGTTCCGCTGCAACACTGCAGTAGGGGCACCACCGCCGCCACCAACCCATGCCCTAGCTTTGCGAACTCATCCACTGGAGAAGTTGTGGCCGCGCCAGGCACGACCCGCCTAGGCCCATATGGAGCCCTGTTGGGCCCAGATCCGGGCTGGTTGGGCGCTGCCGGTGGCTAGCCAGTGACCAGCCGTCCACGCTGGCCTCCGTAGCCCTCTGTAGCCAACGGCGACTTGCGCGGCGGCGGCAGCCGGGGAAAGGGAGCGGGAGGGGCGGTGGTGGTGGGGGGCTAGGGTTCGCCCGTCGCCCGCGGGGGGCAAGCGAGCGAACGGGTCTGGCTATGACGCGGGGCTTCTCTCCCGCAGCCAAGTGTCATCCTTATTGCGGGGTTGTTCTTAGATCTAGCTAATATTTAGGAGGGGTATCTCGGCAGTTACCACATATTAAGCGCATGGCGCCTTGTTTTTTGGTGAAAAAAAATTTACACATGTTCAAGAGAACCACTACGACACACATGCCCTTTGCCGTGTGGGCATTATGACACAACAAAGGCCAACAGGAACACGTCAAAAGCCACGCGGCAGCGTTCACCACGATAAAGGCCCTTTGCCGTGTGTTTTCTAAAAAATACACAACAAAGCCTTTGTCATATGTCTTACGCGTAGACACGACAAAGTAAAGTGAGATGATGGTTCCCATGGAGATAACGGTGTTCATTCATTGCCATGTGTCTATTCTTTGCCGTGTGACTTGTCGAAAAGTACACGACAAAGATGCTGCCTTTTCAAGAACAATTGAAAAAATCAATTTTGTTTCAAACTTTTTGAATATTTTTGACTCGTTAATCTCATATAAAATATTTTTAACCCCAAGTATGCGTAATATTAGATCAAATTATACTCATGGTCAAACTTTTCCTTTGGTCACCCATCCTAACACTACTCGACTCCTAGCACGCTTAACCTTTTCATTCCTTCCGAATGAGACTTTCATATCAATTCTATTAACTCTTGGACAATAATGTTACACATCTCAGTTTTAGATTTTAAACAATTATTTAAGTATACAACAATGAATAACTAATAATAATCTTGAATCCAAAAAAATGATTTTATTTTTTGCCTTTTTCTATTTAATATAGAATAATTCATATATTTAAATCCGTAAATCAGAATTTGACAAGTAAAATATCTAAATCGATCAAAAAAATGATAGGAATCCAAATATAACATCCATATAATCTTGTGAACCTAAAAAATGGAAAATGCCTTTTGGTGGTTTCTTCATAAAACCTCCCATTTTTTGCGCTCGTAAAATGGAAAATGCCTTTTTTGTGCGATGAAAAGGAAAACTTCCTCCCGCAACATTGTTCACCACCCCATAATGCACATGCATGCATAATATGGGCACATTATCACAATCTATGTCTTTATTCTAGCCATAACATTTGATTATTTTACCCGAAAGTTAGGAAACCTCGAATGAGATAGATAATTTTGTGAAGGTTTTTTGAGACATAATCAATATACCAAGTTTGATATTTTTTATTCCCACTATGTCACATAATATGACACCACGCAAAGGTTTCACATTGTTTCAATCATTTTTAATTTTTTATGTCTATTTTAAACTATGGTTAAACGGTGAGCATGAAGATTCTTATTTAGCATAAATATCTAATATTTGAGTGTAGATACATAGATCTTATTTTTCTGCAAATTTTGATATATTATTTGTATTTTTTTGAATTAGAATGATTTTTTATGATTTTCCTAAGAGCAATGTGATAAAAGGGAAAAAGATGAATTTTTTTTGCCATGTATACCGCGGAATACACATGGCAAAGGCCTTTGTTGTGTATACAACAGAATACATACGGCAAAGGTCCGGCAAGGGCACACGGCAAAAAGCCACCGTCTGCAGCCATTAGCTCCTCCCTGTCAAGTGGACCTGTGGGGTAATGGGTCCCACCTCGTTGCCGTGACGACACCTGTGTCGTGTGCCACCGTCGACTTTGTCGAGTGTGTTTTCTTTGCCGTGTTCCTTTGTTGGTATTTGCCGTGTATATTTCTTTGTCGTGTTCCTTTAAAAAAAAAATTATCGTGTACTATTTGTCGTGTGTTTTTTGGGTTATACACGGCAAAGACAAACTTTGCCGTGTTCCGGTTCTCATTTGGCACACGGCAAAGCCGTGTCTATACGACAGTGGCATTTTCCCCAGTAATGAACAGAGGGAGTAAGACACAACAACCCCTCCCTCTTTCTTAAATAACACATCAACAAAGTATTTTTTTTTCCAATTGCACCTTGTTCAAGGGAGCAAAGGGAGTAAAGATACAACGTTAACAACATATAAGAAGTAGCTAGACTGGATTGGCTTGTCTTGGACTTGAATGGCACATCGCTATGCACTACTCCCTCCAGTCCAAAATATAATAGATTTGTAAAATTGATGAATCTAGACTTATTTTAGTATGTAGATTTAACCCAAAGTTGAGTGAACCTATATACTAAAACAAGTTTAGATTCATTTTCTTTACAAACCTAAAACATCTTATATTTTAAAACAGAGGGAGTACATGAAGAAGAGGCTAGGTCCACCTAACAGTAGGACACCATGAAAGATAGCATATAAGAAGCCACATGACATGCATAGCCGGGCTGGCTTGTACGTCTTGGACCTTCAATAGCACGTCGGCATGCACTACGTACAGGAAGAGGTTAGATCCACCTAACAGCACGGCCCATTGACAGACAAGATATGATGAGAAGCAACATGCATAACCAGGCTAGCTGCTGGCTCATCTTGGACTTTAATAACACACCGTCATGTAGAGGTTGGATCGAACCTAACAGCACGGCCCTTGAAAGGTAGCAGATGAGAAGCCATATGCATAGTTGGGCTGGCTCATCTTGGACTTCATCGACATGTACTACACGTAGATGATGGATCCAACTAACAGCACGTCCCCTTGAAAGATAGCAGATAAGAAGTCGCATGCATAGCCTGGTTGGCTCATCTTGGACTTCTATAGCACATTGTCATGCAGCAGGCTGGATCAACCTAACTGCACGGCTTCTTGAAAGATAGCAGATAAAAAGCCAAGTTCATTGTTGGGCTGGCTCTGTCTTGGACTTCAATAGCCAATCAACATGCACTACACGTATAGGCTAGATCCACCTAACAACACGTAGTACTATAGCATATAAGAAGCCACATGCATGCAGCCGTGTTGCCTCGCTCGTCTTGGACTTTAATAGCATGCATTACATGTCTAGAACTTTAGGTACAAACTCTCATTTTTTTTATTCATAGATGGCCCTTGCAAATGTGAGAGCATCGTATTAATGTGTACTATAAAGTAGATAAATTCATGATTTTTAAATATTC
The DNA here is from genome assembly GCA_916181665.1 of Avena sativa. Taxonomy (NCBI): domain Eukaryota; kingdom Viridiplantae; phylum Streptophyta; class Magnoliopsida; order Poales; family Poaceae; genus Avena; species Avena sativa. Next base: position 525,998,382 of record OV702299.1, read on the forward strand.
CTACAATAGATTAGAGCATTTGGCCTGGAGTCCTCACAAGATATTTTCTCTTATGTGGCAAATATATCTCTTACTTGCATTGTATAACCTACCAAGTTCAATCTTTGATATGAATGATTTACTAGTACATTTTACGATTACACACCTGCACTAAATAGCAGACATTGCTAAACCACACATATCATTACTATCTGGTGTTACTGACTACACACCTCATTTAACTATTCATCAATAATACAAGTTTTACTTGATTGCAAAAATATAGGACTTTCACTAATGGATTTTCTACTCACCAATATGCTAATTTAAATGATATTACTACTCATTTTTTTATTCTTAATGTTTACTGCCTCAATAATTGACTATTTCTCTCTCATATTCTACTAATAACTCACAACTCGCAAGTCCATGCATGAATTAATCCAAAGCTCCGTACCTTTCCACATGGTATCTTCCTTTCAACTAAGGCGCCGTTAAAGATTAAACCGGTACCTTTGAACTACCCTCTCTCCTTTTTGAATTAATCCAAAGATCCAAAACTTTAGACGTGTTGTGTTCAAATAGATTACCATGTTATGAGAAACTATGCATGCATGTTAGGTGTTGGACCTAATGTATTGTACCAATTTGATGGCACGCGGTGAGAGTCCGCTTGGAATAAAAGGAAACTTATGGACATGTCTCATCTATATATAAATAGTGTCAAACGAAACTAAAATCATGGCTAGTAGCTAGTAATTTTAGATTTAACAACAAAAATAATTTAGATGATTTGGTTAACATGGTGCCTCTGTTGCACATTTATATATCACTTTTAGTACATAATACATGACACACCAATAATCGTAGGTGCTCATAGTCCTACAATTTTTGTGTAGATCATCTGAGTTAGCTCAGGCAAGTTTTTCTTTAGAATTTCATCGATACATAGGGCGAGCTGAGTCTGATGATGAAATTTTGTGGCCACTGCTCTCCTCATCCATGATGATAATGAGAACCATCGACCATGATTCAAGGGCTCGCCCAAAGGACGTGCTACCGTGTTGAACTGTAACCGAGAAGAGGGCCACGTGCAACTCTACAACGACAATGCAGCTCCAAAATAATTTGGTCGAGCATATGTGGGAAAACACTAGTCCTCCGCTGTCATTTAATTTTATTTGAAAATAATTTGAGTGTGTCAAGTATGTCCGGAACATGTTTTCATTATTTTATTGTAAACTATGATGTATAAATTTTATTACGAAGGATTTGAGTATGTACAAATGCGTGAAATGGCCAAATTAGAGAAAAATGGCCACCGACGGACAAAAAGGAGGGAGGGCACACTGGTGCACTACATGAATATGAAGCTACGCCGACGGCCGGTCGCTACGCCGACGGCCAAACGTCGGGGCCGTCGGCGTAGCCATCATTCAGACCAGCCCCGCCAAGCAGCCGTCGGCGTATCCTATGCTACACCGACGGCTGCCCTCGGCGTAGCATACGCCTACGGCTGCCCTCGGCGTAGCTATTTTTGCTTTTACCTTATTAAACTTTGAAAAATCATAACTAAATCAATATAATTCAAAAAATACAAATAATATATCAAAATTTGCGGAAAAATAAGACCTATCTATCTACCCTCAAATATTATACATTTGTAAATAAAAATTAAGTGAAACATAAAATATTATATAAAGTTTAAAACGGGCATAAAAAATTCAAAAACGATCGAAACAATGCGAAACCTTCGCGTGGTGTCATATTATATGACATAGTTACAAGAAAAAATATCAAACTTGGTATATTGGTTATGTCTGAAAAAACCTTTACAAAATGACCTATCTCATTCGAGGTTTCTTGGCTTTCGGGGTCAAATGATCAACGTTATGACTAGAATCAAGGCATAGTCTGTGATAATGTGGCCATATTGTGCATACATGTGCATCATGGGATGGCGAACAATGTTGCAGGAGGAAGTTTTCCTCTTCGTCGCACCAAAAAGCCATTTTCCATTTTCCGAACACAAAAAAACGGACGGTTTTGTGAAGCAACCACCAAATGGCTAATTCAAAATGATAACAACACATTTTACAAAAATACTAGACCACCTTATATGGACAATGTCCCAATAGGGGATCTTAAACCTTTCCGTTCACCCCTGGTGAAAAAGACAAATTCCTGCCGGATCGATAGGAAGTGAGTCAGATATGAACTACAGGTACATGATCCCATGCTCATGTTTTTTTACAAAAATCATTTTTAGGTTCACAATATGCTATTTTATCAAAGAACTAATGCAAGTTTAGCGAGTCTCGGCCCCGAGCTAAGAATCTTCATGTCCGCCGTTCGACAAAGTTCGGCGATAGTTTAAAATGGGCATAAAAAAATTCAAAAACGATCGAAACAATGCAAAAACTTCACGTGGTGTCATATTACATGACATAGTTACAAGGAAAAAATATCAAACTTGGTATATTGATTATGTCTGAAAAAAACCTTCACAAAATGACCTATCTCATTCGAGGTTTCTTGGCTTTCGGGTCAAATGACCAACATTATGGCTAGAATCAAGGCATAGTTTGTGATAATGTGCCCATATTATGCATACATGTGTATCATGGGATGGCGAACAATGTTGCAGGAGGAAGTTTTCCTTTTCGTCGCACCAAAAAGCCATTTTCCATTTTCCGAACACAAAAAACGGACGGTTTTGTGAAGCAACCACCAAATGGCTAATTCAAAATGCTACCAACACATTTTACAAAAATACTAGACCACCTTATATGGACAATGTCCTAAAAGGGGGATCTTAAACCTTTCCGTCCACCCTTGGTGAAAAAGACAAATTCCTGCCGAATCGATAGGAAGATTAAAAAAATCATTTTTAGGTTCACAATATGCTATTTTATCAAAGATCCAATGCAAGTTTAGCGAGGCTCGGCCCCAAGCTAAGAATCTTCATGCCCGCCGTTCGACAAAGTTCGGCGATAGTTTAAAACGGGCATAAAAAATTCAAAAACGATTGAAACAATGCAAAACCTTCGCGTGGTGTTATATTATGTGACATAGTTAGAAGGAAAAATATCAAACTTGGTATATTGATTATGCTCAAAAAAACCTTCACAAAATGACCTATCTCATTCGAGGTTTCTTGGCTTTTGGGTGAAATGACCAATGTTATTGCTAGAATCGAGGCATAGTTTGTGATAATGTGTCCATATTGTGCATACATGTGCATTATGGGATGGCGAACAATGTTGCAGGAGGAAGTTTTCCTTTTCGTTGCACCAAAAAGCCATTTTCTATTTTCCAAGCACAAAAAACAGACGGTTTTGTGAAGCAACCATCAAATGGCTAATTCAAAATGCTACCACCATATTTTACAAAAATACTAGACCACCTTATATGGACAATGTCCCAACAGGGGGATCCGAAACCTTTCCGTCCACCTCTGGTAAAAAAGATAAATTACTACCGAATCGGCAGGAAGTGGATCAGATATGAACTACAGATACATGATCCGATGTTCATGTTTTTTTACAAAAATCATTTTTAGATTCACAATATGCTATTTTATCAAAGATCCAATGCAAGTTTTCCTTTTCATTGCACCAAAAAGCCATTTTTCATTTTCCGAGCGCAAAAAGGGCATTTTGTGAAGCAACCACCAAATAGCTAATTCAAAAATGTTGGGTTCGTGATTAGTTTATATGGATATCATATTTGGATTCCTCTTGATGGGGATGCCTACCAGGGTATGCCCAGCAGGACGTTTCCGACTGGCCCAGGAACTGGCGAGTGGGCCTGCAAGACGGCGACTGGATCAAGGCCTGGTGTGGATCCAAGCGACTAGAAGCTGAAGGCCCAGGCGAGTAGATAGGCCCAGTCGGATTAGGTTAAACGAGTACCGAAGCCTTAACTGACTCGGTTGAGATATGTAAACCCTAGGGGAGGCAAGTCTATATAAACCTCCCTACAGGGCGTGTACAGATACATTCCATCATACATCCAAGCGACTCGCTGCCTAGCAGCCGAGCTCGCCCATTGTACCACCATCATAATACAATCTAGCAGGAGTAGGTCTTTACCCTCCGGGGGGCCGAACCTGGGTAAAACCTTGTGTCTCCGCCCTTATCTCGCACCGCAGATGGCTGGCCGCCCTTGCCCCTCGTTCTACTACTCGCTGCCGATTGCAGCATCTGCCGTGACCATTCCCACGACAGTGGCGCCTACCGTGGGGCCTGGCCGGTCTGGCCGGTGTTCTGCGGCGAGATCCAATCTGCCCATCAACGAGACGGTCGCCACCGGCCGCATGATAGCGATCGGCGAGATGCTCCAGATCTTGCCGAGCAGCTACGTCCCGGCGGCGCGACCCGTCACGCACAGCATGATATTGCCGGTCGGCACGATCAGCCTCTTCGTCGGCCTCACCGACGTCATCGTCTCGGAGGATTCGGCTCGCATCCGCGAGTCGCCACCACGCGATCGGCTCTCCGAGAGCCAGGTCCGCACGATCCATCGCCTCGCCTCTGAGTACAACTCGGCCCACAGCAACGTGGCCGAAAACTCCGCAGCCGCGAAAGACGCGGCCCTCAACGATGACGCTGACTCGGCGACCCCGACGTCACTCGCCGGATCCATCACTGCGGCTTCACCCGCGGGCTCCATCACCCAGGTCTCCAACATGGGAGACTTCGAGGATCCTTCCATCCTTGAGATCTTCGACTTCGACTCCGGGTCGAAAAACTCCGCCGATCTCCGCGACGGTACCGGTCGCCATGCCGCGACCTACATGGCGACCGGCACCGATCCGCCGGAGGATCCCTTCTCCACACCGATCCCTCCTAATGCCAAGGCAACGGAGGTCGAGGAACTCCGCCTGAAGCTGGCGGAGGCAGTCCGCAAGGAGCAGGCCGAGCGCGAAAAATTTCGCCTCGAGCAGGTGACGGCGCAGGAGCTGTCGCACTACCACCAGCAGCGAATCAGGTCGCGCCTGAACCCCACCGTCCAGGGGCGCGCCCTGAACTTCAACGACGAAAACGACCCGGCCCGCGCGGCGAGCGCGCGATCTGCAAGAACGCGCCACCAGGAGGAAGCGCCCGGCCCCCACCAGGGTCGACGACGATGGGAGCCCCACCTCCACCCAACCGCACACCCCCCAGGGATCAGCGGCAGATAGTAGTCTCCTCACGGGAGCGAGACGCGAACGACCTCCCACTGTTCTCCACCCCGATGGAAAACCTCGTGGCGGGTCGAGCAGCAGCTGACAACATCACGGCCACCGGCGACGGCGCCCTACAGATCCAGTATGTCAGGGCCCTGCTCGCAAAGGCCGTCGAGCAGCAAAACGCAGGCGCCGACTCGCAGGGTCGAGTGTACTCGCGTTCTTCGGGAAGCAGAGCGGCCTCAAGTGGCCGCCCAATGGCGGCAAACACCCTCAACTGCCCGCCACCAGAGCCACTGCAGCTCCAACACCGACCCGCGAACGCGGCACTCTCCACCAACGACCCCAGGCCAGCGACCAACTTCGTCGCCGCCAACGGTCAACCCATCGACGCCCACATCATCAACAACCAAAGCTGGCGCGCACGCCAGCCCGACGACCTGCGACACACCCTAACAAATCGCCGCGACGGTGAGCCGATGGGGTCGCTAAGTCGACTCGGTCCCAGGTGCTTCGGACCGATGATCCGAGGCGAGAAGTACCCGCCGAACTTCAAGGCGCCGAAGGAGATAGAAAAGTACGACCCTTCGTATGACCCCTCCGTGTGGCTCGATACATACCTCATGGCGATGGGGATCGCAGGCCACACCGACCTGCTAGCCGCCCGTTACCTCCCCTTGATGATGGAGGGGACGTGCAGGCAGTGGATCAACACCCTCCCCCAGGATAGCATCGACTCCTGGGAGGAGATGCGCGACGCCTTCGTCAGGCACTTCGAGTGCTCCTACACCCGCGCCACCACCATCGAGGACCTGGAGCGATGCGTCCAGGGACCCCGCGAGTCGACCCGCAACTGGGTCCAGCGGTGGCAAGAACTCTGGTACAACGCGGTCGGCGTCCACTCGGACACCGCGATCCAATGCTTCAAGACCTCGTGCCACTACGAGCCCTTGGTCGCCAAGCTCAAGCGACATTCTCGCACACTCGACAACATACCGGACCTCCTCGAGATCGCCAAACGGTACGCGGAGGAAGATCCAAACCAGGAAACCGACGACGAGTCGGGAGGTCAACGCCGCACGAGCGGCAATGACAACGGACGACGGTCCAACCTACGCTACAGCAACACTCGCCTCACTGGCAAATGCCGCAGTGACGGGCGAGTCGACTTCGTCGCCAACGCCGGGCACGCACAACGCGAGCCCAAGAGCTTCCGCCGCGACGGAGGACAACGCCGCGACGGCGACAACTACAAGGCCAAGCCAAGGTTCGACCGCTCGGCCCTCCTTAACCAACCTTGTGCGTTTCATAGCACGGAAGGGAAACCCGCAACGCACACGACCGCCGACTGCCACACCCTCAGGGAGATTGAGAAGGCACGGCGAGCACGGGAGGACCCCGACAACAACCCGCCAAACGGCGGAAAATTCGGCAACGTGGCCGGCTCGCTCCATACCTTCACAGGCTTCAACACGAAGCGCGAGAAGAAGGTCATCACCCGCGCCGTCGCCGTCAACGCGGTGGCCCAGGTGGACGTTCCCCAGTTCCTCAACTGGTCGGAGCAGCCCACCACCTGGAGCCGCCAGGACCACTCGCCGCGCATCGAGTACCCAGGCCGAGTCGCCCTGGTGGTCAAGCCAAAGGTGGGCGACTACTGGCTCCCCAAGACATTGATGGACGGCGGCAGCTCCATCAACATCCTGTTCCTGGACACCTTCAGGCGGCTGCGGCTCCCGCAGTCGATGATCGAGACGACCCACACCACGTTCCACGACATTGTCCCCGGTCAGAAGGCGTACCCGATCGGCAAGGTCACGCTGCCAGTCACCTTCGGCACGCCAGCAAACTTCCGCACCGAGCGGATCGTCTTCGAGCTGGTACCCTTTGACAGCCCCTACCACTGCGTCCTGGGGCGCCAGGCGTTCGCCAAGTTCATGGCAGCGCCACACTACGCGTACAACGCGATGAAGCTCCCCGGGCCGTGCGGCGTCATCACCATCAACGGCGACCCCGACATGGCCGCCGAGTGCGAGGCCAAAGGAGCCGAACTCGCAGACGCCGTCATCGCGGCAGAGGCCAACCACGCCGACGAGCTCGCAAAGTACGCGAGCAGGGTGAACAATGACGACCCCACCATACTCAAGAATCCCAATTCGGAGGGCGCAAACACCTCAACCTTCGAGGCAACGACGCACACCCGCACCGTCGAGCTGGTCCCAGGCGACTCCAGTCAGACGGTGACGATCGGAACAGGGATGAGCCCAGCCTAGGAAGGCGCGCTCATCGAGTTCCTCCGTGAGAACAGGGACATCTTCGCATGGAAGCCCTCTAACATGCCTGGTGTCCCTAGGGAACTCGCTGAGCACAAACTAAACGCCAACCCCAAAGTGCGACCCGTCAAACAGTCGCTATGGCCCTTCAATGAAGAGCGCCGCCGAGCTATCGCCGAGGAGGTGCAGCGTCTACTCGCTGCAGGCTTCATCCGGCCAATCAAGTACTCCAAGTGGCTGGCAAACCCAGTCCTGGTCGAGAAAAAGAACGGGACCTGGAGGATGTGTATCGACTACACAAACTTGAACAGCGCCTGCCCGAAGGAGCAGTTCGTACTCCCGCGGATCGACCAAATAATCGACTCCACCGCGGGCTCGGAGTCGCTGTGTTTCCTCGACGCCTACTCTGGGTACAACCAGATCAAAATGGCTGTTGAGGACGAGGAGAAGACGGTGTTCATCACGCCATTCGGAGCCTTCTGCTATACCGCCATGACCTTCGGCCTCAAGAACGCCGGGGCGACCTACCAGTGGTGCATGCAGGAGTGCCTCGCGAGCCAAATTGGCCGCAACATCCACGTCTACATCGACGACGTGGTCGTGAAATCCGCTCACCAGGGCGATCTACTCGCCGACCTGGCGGAAACATTCTCCAACCTGCGGAAATACAAGATAAAACTCAACCCAGGCAAATGCACCTTCGGTGTACCAGCAGGGCAACTACTGGGGTACGTCGTCTCCAAGCGCGGGATCAAGGCGAACCCCATGAAGATCGACACAATCGCTCGACTCGGCAAACCCGAGTGCCTGCGCGACGTCCAGAAGCTTGCAGGGCGAGTAGCGGCTCTCAGTCGCTTCATCCCCCGCCTGGGCGAAAAGGCGATGCCCCTATACCGCCTGATGCGCAAGAACCCCACCTTCCAGTGGGACAAGGAGGCGGACGACGCACTCCGCGACCTCAAGAAGGTGCTACTCGCCGCCCCCGTCGACAAAGAACCCATGCTGGTCTACGTCGCGGCTTCCGAGCGTGTCGTCAGCGCCGTCATGGTCGTCGAGCGACCAGAGGAAGGAAACGAGCGCCCGGTATAGCGACCGGTGTACTACATCAGCGAGGTCCTCACCGAATCTCGCCAACGATACCCGCAGTACCAGAAACTGGTATACGCAGTCTTCAGAGCACAGCGGCGCCTGCCGCACTACTTCCAGGAGCACCCGATCACGGTCGTCTCCTCAGCACCGTTGCAGGACATCATCCGCAACCGTGAGGCGACTGGGCGAGTCGCTAAGTGGGCCGTCGAAATCGGCGTCCATAATATCAAGTACGAGCCACGAAAAGCGATCAAGTCGCAGGCTCTAGCGGACTTCATCGCCGACTGGGAAGAGGCCCAGCAGCCAGAAAAGCTGCCATACCTCCACTACTGGAGCCTGCACTTCGACGGCTCCAAGAACGCGGACGGCGCAGGTGCAGGGATCGTACTGACTTCACCAAAGGGCGACAAGCTCTGCTACGTCCTCTGCCTCGACTTCACCCCCTGCACCAACAACATGGCTGAGTACGAGGCACTACTCCACGGCATGCGCGCCGCCAAGGAGATGAACGTCCACCGACTACGCTGCTACGGGGACTCCGACCTCGTCGCGGGGCAAGTCGCCGGCACTTGCGACACCGTATCCCCCACAATGGCGACATACCGCCAAGCAGTAGACAAGATGGGGGGACACTTCGCAGGCTACTCCGTCGAGTGGATCGACAGGCGGAAGAACGAGGAGGCTGACGCACTCTCTCGCATCGGGTCGGCTCGACTCGCGCCACCCGCCAGCGTCTTCCTCGACACGATCACCAAGCCGTCAGTCTCACCCCCAAGGGAGATTGACATCGGAATCCCGCTGCAGCCAGAGGTGGCCCTGGTCGCACTCGTCGCCGAGCCAGACGACTGGACCAGGACCTACATCGCCTACCTGGAGGCTGGCTCCTTGCCGGCAGACGAGACGGACGGCCGGATGATTGCGCAGCGTGACCGGCATGTTCCAACGCTGCGTCCAACCCGCCGAAGGACGCAAGATCCTCCACGACATCCACTCCGGTGACTGCGGCCACCACGCCGGCGCCCGCTCTCTGGTCGCCAAGGCTATGCGACACGGCTTCTACTGGCCCACCGCACACGCCGATGCCATCGACATCGTCCAGCGGTGCGCCGGGTGCCAGAAGTACGCCAACCAGACACACGTGCCGAGCTCAGCGCTCAAGACAATCCCCATCACCTGGCCATTCGCCGTGTGGGGTATGGATATGGTAGGCCCCTTCAAAAAGGCCGCCTCCGGCTACACCCACCTTTTGGTCGCGGTCGACAAATTCACAAAGTGGGTGGAGGCCAAGCCAGTCTAGAAATGCGACGGGAAGACCGCCACCAAGTTCTTATGCGAGCTCATATATCGCTACGGGTTCCCAAACAGCATCATCACGGACAACGACACCAACTTCGCCAAGGGAGCCATGGCCGAGTTCTGCGAGGAACACCACATCCGGCTCGACCTGGCGTCAGTCGCCCACCCGGAGTCCAACGGCCAAGCGGAACGGGCCAACCAGAGCATCCTCCACGGCCTGAAGCCGCGGCTCCAAGTACCACTCGAGTGCACCGCCGGGTGCTGGGTCGAGGAGCTACCCTCCGTCATCTGGGGCATCCGCACTTCAGTCAACAGATCGACAGGGTTCACCCCCTTCTTCATGGTGTACGGTGCCGAGGCAGTCATGCCCACCGACCTCGAGCACGACTCGCCAAGGGTCGTCCACTACACGGAGGCTGCAAATGAACTCGCACGACAAGATGGAGTCGATCAACTCGATGAGGCACGCGACCTAGCCCGCTCACGCACCGCCATCTACCAACAAGGACTCCGCCGCTACCATAGCCGGCGGGTAAAAACTCGCACCTTCCAAGAGGCGACCTGGTGCTGTGCCTCATCCAGGATAAGAAGGGCATGCACAAGCTATCCCCCCCGTGGGTGGGACCATTCGTCATAGGGCGAGTACTCGGCAATGACGCCTATTACCTCATCGACGTCCGCGGGGACGGCAAACGCGACGTCAAGCGACCATGGAATGTAAACCTCCTATGGAAGTTCTACTCCTAGAACTCCACATATGTATCCTCCAGTCGCTATGAAATAAAAATATTGGCTACCGCAAATTGCGTCTACTCTCCATGTCTTGTGCCACTCGCACTCGTAATAACAGCGTCAAGCTAACTGCAGAAGTCAACCTCTGGTACGACGACCGGCACGGCCAAGGAGTGCGCTACAAGGGCACTGGGGTACCCCAGGGCTTGTGACATCCATGAAAAACGCCTACCCGGAGCCCCATTGGAGTCGCCTTGCTCGACTGGCTCGACGAGCCAAGACGACTGCCTTCGTTTCTCACAGCGACCGTGATCCTCCGCATCCTCGACATAGCGACTCGAACGGACAAGTACCACGCTCGGGGACTGACGACCAGTCAACGCGAGCGGCTAGGGAAAACGCCAAGTATGAGAGCATGCCCAGGACTCGCCATGCGACTGACCCAACGGGTCAGGCAGGAGGGATGCACTCAAACTAACGCGCCAAGTCCTCACCCACCCTCGAGTCGCGCCTAGAACAACCAAGTACCACGCTCGGGGACTCGGCCACCCGACCTCGTTCGTGCAAGGGAAAACGGTGAAGTACATAGCACTCATGGGAGTCGCCTTGCGACTGGCTCTCCGAGTTCGGGCGAGTCGACCACAATAACAAAACATACAAAACCGCAAACACATAACACACGAGGTAAACCCCATAAAAAGGGCGGACGCGCTCGGGGACTCGTTCAACCCTCAATCAAAAAACACTTGACAAGTCACAAAACAACACGATATCTCATTAATAGCATGTTGCAATCATCACAAAATACAAAGTATGCCCAACGGCAGAACTGCTACTAACGCCCCAGGGCAAACTATTCTACTCCGCAGGCTTCGACGACGACTCGCCAGCATCCTTGCGATTGCGAATGAAGGGCGTGTACGGGTTTGACGGGTACGTCGTCAGCTCACCCGCCATCGCCGCACGGAAGGGTTGCTCGATCTTGAAGTCCCGGTGCTGCGGCTCGGGGTCGTTAGGTGCAACGACCGTCTCCTGGTAAGGAAGGAGGTCGCCCATCGCCCAGACGCGCTCGGAGTACACCGCGGCACGGTCCGTCAACTTGAGCACCTCAGAGATCTCCACCGAGCCAGTCGACGACGGGTAGCCACTCGTCACGTCGTCCAGGTCGAAGTCCTCCGGGAAGTGAGCAAGCCCAAGGCTAAGCGCTGTCGCTGCTCCACGTCGGAATGCCGATCGCGTCATGAACTCGACGACCGACGACGCCTTCTCCAAGTACCGCCACACCTCGACGAGGTCGCTGGGAATTACTTCCGTGGGCGACATCTCCTAGAGGTATGCCCAGATGCATGTCGCCGACAACGTCGCCGAGTCGACGAGCGTGGCCACACATTGCCGCGCGTCGAACGAGCTCGCCTCTTCCGCGCTATCAAGGATACGACCTGCGGATAGAAGATAACAGTGAGTACATCGGATATTACAAAAATGCACATGCAACAGGCAGGAGCAGACACACTCACCAATCAAGGGATGGGAGAGATCCGTGATGAAGCTCTGAAGAGAAGTGTAATCATCCTGAAGCCCAGCAACAAGGGCGTCAGAAACCTTACATTCTTCCGCGGCGACTGTAACAGCGGCCTTGGCTCGACCATCCGCCGAACTCGCTTCCTCTTTCGCTTCCCTCAGCTCGCGCTCGAGGTCGGCGATCCGCTTCTCAGCCGAGATCAACGCCGATTGAGCTGCTGCCAACTCACTCGCTGGGACAAGTCCCTGGCGGGCCTCCTCTGCCTTCGCGGCAATCGCCTGAAGCCCCTTGTTCGCCTCTTGGACGGTGGCCAGTTCCTTCTCCGCGCGGCGCTTCGCAGCAAGCCGGTCAGCTGACTCACGTTGCAAACCCTGCACACAATTCAAACAGTTAACAACAACGGAATCCTAAGTGCCCACCCGCTGAAATTCAGCGAGTGTGCACTCGGGGACTAGCAATCAAAAAATCTTAAGTGCCCACCCGCTGAAATTCAGCGAGTACGCACTCGGGGACTGGCAATCAAAAAATCCTAAGTGCCCACCCGCTGAAATTCAGCGAGTGCGCACTCGGGGACTGACAATCAAAAAATCCTAAGTACCCACCCGCTGAAATTCAGCGAGTGCGCACTCTGGGACCGGCAATCAAAAAATCCTAAGTGTCCACCCGCTGAAATTCAGCGAGTGCGCACTCGGGGACTGGCAATCAAAAAATCCTAAGTGCCCACCCGCTGAAATTCAGCGAGTGTGCACTCGGGGACTAGACGCGAAAAATAAAAACAAGACACTAAAAGAATCAGACCGCTGCAACACACCGACCTGATCCTCGGGGACTGGACATACCTGGATGGCTGCACCAAGCATGCCATGAAGTTGTATTGCATCCACGGACGCGAGAAGAGCCGGCGTGTGCCCGCGACGCTGCTCGACCTCCGTATCGGCGACCCCAGGCGCATGGCTCGAGGGCGAGGTACCACTCGCTGTAGCCGCTTTGGCCATGAAGCGCGGGAACGTTGCGATGGAGGCACCGGCACCAAAGGAGGCCGGCTCGGCTGCCCCAGGCAAGGGAGCACCCTCCTTGGTGGGTAAGGCCGCCTCCGCTACGGGTTCACTCGATGCGATCGCCGTGTCGTCAGATACCGTGACGACTTCGTCGCCCTTGGCCTTCTTGGCGCTATCCGCGGGGACGACGACCTCGTCCGCCTTCCTCTTCTGGGAGGGATCCTCCTCGCTGACGACGGGTGGCACCTTGGCCACGGTCGGATGGCCTATCTTCTTCGCACCGGTCCGACAAATTGATCGCGTGAGCAAGATAATCCAAGTACAGCGAAAGACAAAAGTAGGTGAGCAAAACTCACTTGGCGACTGGAATGAAGCGTAGCCCCGTGCGGATGCCGGCCGGCTTCTCTAGTTCGGGGCCCAGTCGGCGACTGAGTCCCATCTCTAGGACATCGCGTGCCCAAGACACGGACGGTTTCTTTGTTGTCGAGGCTGCGGCCAGAGCCTCCGGAACATTTTCGGCAGGAGCATCCTTGGGCGGCGAAGCTACCGCGACCGGAGCGGCCCCCGACCCAGAGACTAGGGCGAACGGCGGAGGCATCGAGGCCAGAGGCACCTCGTTCAGGACGGCGGTGATATCTGGCGCCGTCGCCATCTGTGGGGCTTCTCCCCTGGCCAGGCTGGTGGCGTCGGAGCTGCTTGGCGAATGAGGCGGAGACGCCTGTTTTGCTGGCTTCGCCTTCTTCTTTGGAGGGGCCTTCACCTCCTTCTCCTTCCTCTTCTTCTTCTTCGATGGAGTGGCCTCGCGACGCGAGGTGTGCTCGGGGAGCTCGTCGTCATCATCGTCATGACGCTCGAGGCTTTTGCTCGCCTCGAGCTCACGCTGCCGCTGTCCGCGCGTTTTCCGGACCAGCGGGGCGACCTCTTCCTCGGATTCGTCGTCGTCGCCACTCCCGTCGCTCTCAACGCCTCCCCTCGCTGGAGGCGATTCGTCCACCTCTTGGATGGACGAACTCGAATTCTCATCGTCCGCGGGCGGAAGCCACCCTTCAACTACTTGAAATAGCTGCAATAGGCATAAACAACATCAGTATGACCGCGACTGCATTTAACTGCGACTGCGAATGACGAAAGGATAACTTACCGTTGGGGCTGGATGCTTCGCGGTGTAGGGGGCGACCCCGGCCTTCGCGTCGAGGTACGTCGCCTGGGTGATCTTCTTCAGCGCCAGGAGGTAATCCTCGAGTTGCCACTCGTCGAGGCAGGACTTCGTCGAGTCCTCCCGGCCCGCGTACTCGTACATATAGTGGTCGCGGCGGGCCAGGGGGACGAGTCGCCGCCCGAGCCAACAATTGTACAAATTGATGGGCAGGAGACCCCTCTTCTTCAGGCCGCGAATGGTCTGAAGCATTTCTTCCAAGACCATCCGGTGGTCTGTTGGAAGCTTGACGACTTGAAGTCGGCGTGGTTCAGGCTGGTCGGCGGAGTACCTTGGGATCGCCACCTCGCCGTCTGGAGTCGCCTCGGTGATGTAGAACCAAGAATTCTTCCATTGGCTTGCCGCCTTGGCGGGTAGCATCAGATCGAAGAAGGAAGCCTTCGATTTCAGCTGAAACGTCAGGCCGCCCGCGGCGAGCATTGGGCCACCCGCTTCCTCGCGACTGATCCGCCCGTGGAATATATCTTGCCATAGGGGGAATTAGGGCCTGCAGCCCAGGTAGCACTCACAGAACGCCACGAAAATGGCGAGCTGCTCGATGCTGTGCGGGCCGAGGTCCGACGGCTGGATCCCGTAGAAGGCGCAGAAGCGCCGGAAGAAGAGAGATGTTGGGAATGCCAGCCCCCGCTCTAGGTGGCTGGTGAAGCAGATGAACTCTCCCTCGCGCGGGTTCGGGGTCACCTCTCCGGCCGCAGGGATGCGCCACCTGCCGGCGCGCAGGATCCCGGCCTCCTCGAAGGACGCCAGTTGCGCTCTCGTACACTTAGATCTACCCCAAGGCTCGGTGGAGGGGGCCATTGGCGGAAGGATTCGTGGGGGTCGGAGGATTTCGGGTCGGCTGGATCGCGATGCGGAGGAAGGCGAAAGTGCGCGCAATCGGAGGAAATGACGAGGAGGTGGTTCTCCGATCGCCTGCCATTCCCCTTATATAGCGGTTGTTACCCGCCAAATCAGGGAGCCGTTACTACGCGGTGATTACGCTAAAAGTTACCGTTGGATTATCCCAACGGCTAGTTTGACCACGTTTAACGGTCCAACTTCAGCCACTCGGCTCGCCGACCCGATCACTACGACAGTGACTGAGTATTTCGCCGACTCGACTCGCCAAAGCTGCGATCAGAATGACTATTTTCCTCCTTTATTCAGGAGCCCGCCGACAATTCGACTGGATGTCTGCTTTGAAGCCGTATACTCCGACTGCCAGCAACCACCTGCGCCCAATCAACGACGGCCTCGGGGACTACTGATGGGGATATGCCTACCAGGGTATGCCCAGCAGGACGTTTCCGACTGGCCCAGGAACTGGCGAGTGGGCCTGCAAGACGGCGACTGGATCAAGGCCTGGTGTGGATCCAAGCGACTGGAAGCTGAAGGCCCAGGCGAGTAGATAGGCCCAGTCGGATTAGGTTAAACGAGTACCGAAGCCTTAACTGACTCGGTTGAGATATGTAAACCCTAGGGGAGGTAAGTCTATATAAACCTCCCTACAGGGCGTATAGAGATACGTTCCATCATACATCCAAGCGACTCGCCGCCTAGCCGTCGAGCTCGCCCATTGTACCACCATCATAATACAATCTACCAGGAGTAGGTCTTTACCCTCCGGGGGGCTGAACCTGGGTAAAACCTTGTGTCTCCGTCCTCATCTCGCATCGCAGATGGCTGGCCGCCCTTGCCCCTCGTTCTACTACTCGCTGCCGATTGCAGCATCTGCCGTGACCATTCCCACGACACCTCTCATTTTTCTGATCAATTTTGACATATTATTTGTCGAATTCCGATTTACGGATTTAAAGATATTAATTATTCCATATTAAATAGAAAAATACAAAAAAGTAAAATTATTATATTTTTATTTGAATTCAATAATATTTTTACTTATTCAATAATGTTTACTTAAATAATTGTTTGTAATTTCAAAAAATACAAACATGTGACATGATGATATAAGAGTTAATAGGATTGATATCATAATATTTACAACAATGTATGAATTACTTTCTGGAAACAGATCCTGAAGGAACGAGAAAGTTAAGCGTGCTGGAGCTGGAGTAGTATTAGGATGGGTGACCGGCCGGGAAGTTTGACCAAAATTGCTATTTAATCAAATATCAAGTGTAATTAGTGTTAAAAATATTTTAAGTGAGAGATTAATGAGTCAAACAATTTAGAGATTTAAAAAGTTGAGAAAAAAATAAATTTTTTTAAAAAAAATGTTTTTGCAACCGGGCGACAGGCTATGCCGACGGCCGCTACGCCGAGGGCAAAGCCGTCGGCGACGGCTTGTTTGTGCTTCGCCGAGGGCGGCCGCCGGCGTAGCGTACGCCGACAGTTTGTTTGGCTACGCCGACGGCTATTTGCCCTCGGCATAGCATTTGATTCCTGTAGTGTTGGGTGCACTGGGCGGACAAGGGCCGGGCGCACGGCGAACGGACCGAATTGTGTCCTCTCTTTTTTTTGGAAACAAGCCAAAAGACTTGTCATTTCATTAATAGAGAAAGAGAGTTTTAGAGGTTATCCTTTAAGAAGATAACCTTTCAATAAGCCATGCTGTGTGTATATATATAGGGAGGGAGGGAGAGAGAGATAGAGAGATAGAGAGAAGAGGTGATAGGAGCTGGGTCGCTAGCTAGGCAGCTCGTCGGTGCCAGCAGCTGGCGTACGTCCCAAATTATAAGGATCGATGGCGAAATCGGATGCAGGTAATCTTCTTGTCGTCGATGATCAGCTGGATATATATATATATATATATATATATATATATATATATATATATATATATATATATATATATATATATATATATATATATATATATATATATATGGGCAATCAAGGAGTGTTTTACTATATATAGAAATATTTATGTGTATGGGCATAATATATAATGTGTCCATTATTTGCAGAAAGTGGGAGGGCATTGGACGTGGTGATCGTGTATGCATTTGACTCCAGCACCATGACCGCCGCCTACGCTAAGGTGAACAATGTGTATTACCTTGTTGAAGGCAAGATCGGATGCTTCTCGAGCAACTCCATGATCAGCTACGTCTACTTCGAGTCGAGCAACAACAGCTGCACGAGCGGGAAGATCTTCGCTCGTGAACGAGGGATAATCATAGGAGGTTCCACGACCCCCTGCACCCCGAACATGGCGTCAGGTCTGGCGGAGGCGCATCGGATGATCGGCGGCGGCGAAATCCCGGCGGCCAAGAAGGGCATCATCTTGTTCTTCTCCGATGGCCTGATGGACAAGAACAAGGGGAGCTTCTTCTTCGATGGAACCACGGACTACGTCTCCAAATGGCCGGTCTACACGTTTATTGTTGGTGGTGGTGAGGATTATAATGAGCAGCAGACGGCGGAGCTCCGGACCATTGCGGCGAATTCCCCGGGCGGGACGTTCAACCCCACCCCGGTTCCAGACGAACCCCAGAGATCCGTGGTGTTTTCGCAGGAGGTGCTGGATGTCATCCTCGGCAGCACGCAGGACGACGAGACGCCTCCGGCTCCGGACAGCGGCGGCGGGACCGGGCTGGTGACGATGAAAAAGCCAAGGTACAGCAAGAACGATGTGGCGCTGTCATCGGCCGACTCCCTGACGGTCTTGCTGGAGCTCAACGCCCCTTCGTCCTCCGGCAAGGCAGGAAGCAGGGAGGGGCTGGACCTGGTGGTGGTGCTGGCCATAAACCGCAGCCGGGAGGGCGGGGAGGCCAAGCTTTCGGAGGTGAAGAAGGCAATGGAGTTCATGATCATGAAGCTCACCGCCATGGACCGGCTGTCCATCGTCAGCGGCAAAACCGACCACATGTACGGGCTCCGCCAATGCCCGCTGCGGTTGATGACCCCTGCTGGCCAGGCCGACCTCAAGGACCTCGTCGCCGGCGGCGGCCTGGAGGGCAGCGGCATCAACCTCCAAGAAGGCCTCATGGAAGCGTTGGGCGTTATCCGCGGTCGCGTCCACAAGCAGGGCCGCGCCGCCAACATCTTCTTCCTAACCGATGACAGCCAAGTCTACGGCGGCGACGCTCTCTCAGTGGATCCCGGCGAGGTGGCCGTCCACACCTTTGGATTGGGCAGAAAAGCAGGCCACGAGTTGCTCAAGAACATGGCCAAGAAATCGCGGGGCGGGACATATAGCTTCGTGCCGGACGACTCGAGTGTGTGCGCGCCCTTGTCGATGATGCTGGGGGGTCTGGTGACAATCGCTGCCCAGGACCTGCAGCTCACCCTGACGTCCAAAGGCAAGGACGTGGAAGCCATGGCGGTCGCCGGGGTGGACTACAACTACAAGCAGACCGCCAGCGTCAACTCCCGGGGTGAGAAGGAGATCACCATCTCATTCGGCACCATCTTCAGCGGGGAGTCACGCAGGGTCAGCGTCGACTTCACTCTCAGGCCTAGCAACAACAGTACCAGGTTCAACGCCACCATAGCCGAGGCCCAGCACAGCTACACCGCCCAGCACGGCGCTCTCCAGAAGCAGCCTCCCAGGGACGTCCTCATTCGCCGCACCGCCATGCCAACCGCTGCCGCCGGCGTTGATGCAGCCAGGCTGCACGCCGACGAGGTGCGCCGGCAGCAGGCCGTCTCCATCGACGCCGCCACGGCCCTCGCCGACGCCGGGAAGCTGGAGGAGGCGCGGTACAGGCTGCAGGACATGCTCAATGCGGTGGAGGACGTCATGCTGGACGACGGCGGCAAGATGGTGGCCGCCCTCCGCGCCGAGCTGCTGCAGCTCATCAAGCTCACGGCGTCCAAGGAGCTCTACGAGGAGCTGGGACGCCCATACGCCTTTGCCGCCGTGTCCTCCCACGGCTGCCAGCGAGCCGCTGCCAAGGGCGACCTGCTGCTGGAACTTCCACCCGTCGCCGTCAGCCTATACGTCACGCCGCGCATGATCACCCACCTCGCGCAGGCTCAGAAATTCGACAAGGACCCCAACACGCCCGTGCCGTCCGCCGACGAGGACCTCCAGAAGGAGATCGCCGCCGACCCGATGGCCCCGGTCGCCGGAGCGCTCGCCTTCTACCTCGACAATGCTATACAGTCACTCAAGGCCATCCAGAAGATCATCATCGCCCCAACCAATAATTAATTTGTTTCTCCTTCAATCCGTTTCCTTCATTTTCTTTTGATTTGATTTGTGTCTCAACTTGTGTCAGCTATATGCATCTAAGTAATGCAGTAGCTGGGTGTGTGATGCTTAATAAACCTTTTAATTAATACTATAAAACGTCCATTTTCAAAGAAAAAAATTACTCGGACATTTGTTTCTCCCTTTTCTTTTTTACATGTGGCGCGCACCCATACTAGAAAGGGGATATCTGGGTACAAATTTGAGGAGGGAAGAGAATCAGCCATATATAGGTTCAGAGGGAGAAGATAGACAGCAGGATTTTCACAAGTTTTGTTTGTCCTTGACGCATTATATTGTCGTTTGGTGTCGCTGCTATGATTTGTTAGTTCTCAAGCGCATGAGAAGTAACAAAATCTTAGAACCGTTCCATCTCGATTATAAGATTCGTGCATATAGAAAGATGCTCAGGTAGGTGCCTTGCCCTGTGTTTTTTTCAGGGGTTGCCCAGTGCTCTATGTGAGCTGTTTTGTCTTTTGTTTGGCCTGTTAATTTGAGCAGTGTAGATGGGCCTTCATCGGATTGGGCCTTTTGCCACCGTAGGAGTTGTATTTTCTTTGTTTTTATTTCCGTACACAAAGCTTTTCCTCTCGTTAGGGTTTCTCTCTCTCTCGCTAGCGCCAACGCCGGCTGTTTATTAAGGGGAGTAGAGATGGTGCGGAAGATCTGTCTAACTTGTTGGAGATATATTGTCAAGCTTCGGGCCAGCAAATTAATTGTGATAAATCCTCCATCTTTTCCACAAAGGTTGTCCTTAGGAATGGCGCGATGTGATTAAGAATGTTTTGCAGGTGAGCAACGGGACATTGGATGAGAGGTATCTTGGCATGCCTACAGATGTTGGATCATCAAGGTAGGGTACTTCAAAATTCTTGAGACACCTTGTTTGGAGTAAGATAGAAGGATGGCTCGAGAAGATTCTATCGGCAAGGGGAAAGAATTATTCATCAAGTCCATTGCTCATGCCATTCCTTTTTTTTCTATGGTGTGCTTCAGGTTGCCACGAGGCTTATGTGAACATATTAATACTCTGATTCGTCAATTTTGGTGGGAAAGTAAAGAGGGGAAGAGAAAACCTTGCCAGGTGTCTTGGGACCAAATGACTAGGCCAAAATATTTGGGCGGCATGGCTTTAGGGATTTGGAACTCTTCAATCTATGCTAGCTGGATCGTCAATCCTGGAGACTTGTATAGGATCCCAACTCTCTCAGTGCATGAATTTTGAAAGCAATTTATTACCCTAACTCTTCTATCCTAGAGGCGGGAGCTGGGGGCACACCCATCTCAATTTTGGAGATCAATCTTGGATGGCAGAAGTGTTTTAGTCCAAGGACTTATTAGACGGCTGGGCGGTGGATGTACTACAATAATATGGACTAATAACTGGCTGCCTTGAGAGTTGAGGTTAAATTAAAACCAATTGCTGCACTTGTTGATGATCCACCTCAATTGGTCTTTGAATTAATTGATAAGACTTCTGCTTTATGGAGGGAGGATCTTGTCCGACAATGCTTCCTCCCAATGGACGCTGATGTTATACTTAGTATTCACTTGTGCAACATGAAACAAAATGATGTTTGGGCGTTGAATTATGACCGCAAGGGTGTTTTCTCGGTTAGATCAGCGTACCGCATGATGATCAAAACAAAAGTCAGTAGGGAAGATCACTTTGAGGGAAATTCCAGATCATATGGGTCTGAACTGGAAGAGAAGGGATGGACTACATTATGGAAGACCGCAGCCCCTTCCAAACTATGTGTGTTTCTTTGGAGACTTGCTCAACAATATTTTCCTTCTGCTGATTTGTTGAAAAGGAGAGACATGTTGCTTACAGCCTATACGGAGGATGAGACTCATGGTGGCACTCTTTAATTGAATGCAACATGGCTCATAGTGTTTGGGCACTCTATGATGAGCTTCTTCTAGAACATTTGACAGTCTCTAGAGGGAACAATGCGAAGCAATGTTTATTTCACGTGATGAGAACACTATCCCATGCACAATCTATACATGTTGCGGTGATACTATGGGCGATTTGGATGGCTCGAAGGAAGGCGATACATGAAGATATCTATTAGAGTCAGGGGCGGAGCCAAGGGGGGGCTAGCAGGGGCTAGACCCCCCCTAACCATCAGCCCCCCTTAATAGATAGGTGCAGATTTTAGTACTAAACTAATGGCCTCATAGGCTTAATTAACACTAAGCCTAAATTTAATTGATTTGTCGTGCTTCTCTATACCGAAAGCCAAATGTAGTCCATGAATTCGTTTTATTAGTCAACCATAGTAACATGTTTCAACATTCTTCATTTGTGTAATTAGACCTAATAGCTAGCATTATATGCAATTGTTCAACTGACTGGATGTCTTCCACCATTAGTCGCTCCTACTCAGTAGCCATACGCCACGCGATGCCGCGGCCATGGCGCCATGCTAGCCAGCCATGTTGTTTGCCAGTTTCTACCTTTATTAATCATGCCGCAATGCCAACAATAAGCATGTTGTGCCACCGAGTGTAGGAATCAAGCTTCCTCACTCTGATTGAAGGTATCAAATCGTTAGTATTTTGTCGATGGATTGCATAATGTACAGTCTAATTGATTAATTTACAAAAAAATATGCGTCTTTTGTTTGATGTTTGCTCGGTGATGACGACAACTTATTGCAAAATAATTGGAAAATAATAATAGAAAGGTCACCTGCAATGGAATTATCAGGCTTTATACTCGTAGAGATAAAGTTGATCCAATGTAAACTAATCTTTTATTTTCTATTGTCTAGGATTTAGTGATACATATTAATATCAGTTATATGCTGATACTTTGATATACTGTTATGTTTTTTATCCAAACAGTTCTTTCAACACAAAATGATAGCTAGTTGTTGTCTTCATGAGAAAAAAAATCTTATATATGATCATCAGTATCTTCGCCCCCCTCAATGTCAAATCCTGGCTCCGCCCCTGATTAGAGTCCTAATTCCACTCATGGGTTCATTAACTCATTCATCAAGGAGTTGGATGGCATCCGCAAATTTCCTGGTTGTAGTGTGTCTCCGACAGTGCCTAATATTGCTCCGTCACATACGATAACAACCTAGATTCCTCCACCTGCAGCAGTTCCGAAGATTAACGTCGATGTAGTTGTTTCAAAGTCAGATGCTAAAGGGGTGACAACTACGATTTGTCGGAGCAGTGATAGAATTAACCTAGGAGCCTCGACCATTGTATTCAGTGGTATCTCTGAGTCAACAATATTGGAAACACTTGCTTGTCGAGAAGCCTTGGCGCTTGTTGAAGACCTAGGCTTGATGGAGGTGTACATCGCATCGGACTGCAAACCTGTTGTCTAGGATATTGCTGACGGGAGTCTGGGGAAACTCAACTATAATCTCTAAGATTAGAAGCTGAGCAACATGGTTTCAGTAGTGCAAGTTCATCTTTGAGGGCCGCTCGTCGAATTTTGAAGCCCACAAGCTAGCTAGATATATGACATCTCAAGGTGTCGGACGCCAAGTGTGGCTGGACACTCCCTATTCTGCAAATACTCTTATAAACATTTTACATGATCAATAAAATCTAGCTGGTTGTCTCAAAAAAAAGAAAGAACATAGTGTAAATTTTAGGAAAAAAGGAACCATAGAATTCATGTGAGGCGTTCCCTTTTCTTGGTACATTGCTGGCTTATTTTTGTCTCTATCTTGCTTTTTGTTGTTTTTTCCCATTTTTTTTCAGGTTTTTGCTAATTCTTGATTAACCAGAAATAAAGATAAAGATCGGTCGAGACTCCTAAACCCTTAGATAAAAATGTTAGCGTAAAATTTACAAATAGACTATAACTAAGATTTTTCAACCGGAAATGGGTAACCGAGTTTTTTTTTTCCAATTTGCATGTGTATTGTGACCGAGAAAAAAATGTTCATAACCACTCTATTGCGCTGTGATTCATGTTAGAGCCAAAGTTGCAAGCGGCTGCAACTGAGATTTGTAAGTTACAAATAGGTCACAATTGAGTTTTTGTTTCAAGTTTAGCTGAGATTTTGCAATAGGTCACAATTGAGTTTTTGTTTCAAGTTTAGCTGAGATTTTCCGTTTGCAGTTAAGTTTTTCTATAGTTGAAAGCAAGTGGCAACTGAGTTTTTTCATAGTTGCAAATATGCCGCAACAGAGATTTTTGTAGTTGCAAGCATGTTGTAGTTGCTACTAAGTTGCATTTGAGAATTGCAAAAAATTGAGTTGCATTTGATAAAAATGTCCTATTTTTTCTGGATTTGTGTCATTAAGATTTTTCAATTGCAAATGAGTCGCAATTGAGTTTTATGTAGTTGCAAGTGAGCCACAACTGAGCTTTATGTAGTTCAAGTGGGTCGCAACTAAGTTTTATGTAGTTACAAGTGGATTGCAAATGAGAAAAATACTTTCGACTATCAAATTTGCATCATGATTCGTCCTAGCATGGATGTTACAAGTGAGTTGTAACTAAATTTTTTCAGTTGCAAGTGAATTGCAACTGAGTATTTTCTTTGACAAAGTGCATATATTATGAAGGGTTTCGCGGCATAGTAAATCAAAATTTTCTACGGATGCGAACAGAGGGAAGCCAAGATCTAATCTAGGAGATGCAAACAACGAGAGAGATTAGATGAGATCTTCATACCCTTGAAGATTCGCACAGCGGAACGTTCGTCGGAACCTGGATGATGTAATCGTACTCGCTTCTCCTCCTCGCGATCCGATCCAATCTAACACCGCAAGTGGCGATGCCTCCGAGAGATGCACACGTGCGGCACCTCGACGTCTCCTCCTTCCTCGGTCCAGCAAGTATGGTGGAGAGACGGATTGGATCTACAACGCGACGGCGCGGTGCAAGTGGTGGAGAGTTTCTGCAGCAGGGCTTCGCCTACACGCAGTCGGGAGGGAGAGAGAGAGGAAGGCAGCAGGGCGGCTAGGGTTTAGGAGGAGGTGTAGGGGGGTGGTGCGCCCCAGCCCTCTATATATAGAGGGGTGGGCGCCTGCCCTAACCCCTCCCCCAAGCCCTAGGCCGGCGGCCAAGGAGGGAGGAGTGGGGGGCAAGTAATCCCCCCTTCTAGAAGCTCCAAATTAGGGTTTCCCCTTGTTTGGCCGGCTGGGCCCTATGGGGATTTGTGCCCCTGGCCCAATGCGGCCCCCTCCCAACAGGTGGGACCACGTTGGTCCCCCTCCGGAAGGTTCTAGAAGCTTCCGGTACAATATCGATTAACCCGGAACAATTCCGAACTCCAAAAACTGCACTGCCTTATATGAATCTTATTCTCCGGACCATTCCGAAACCTCTCGTGATGTCTCGGATCCCATCCGAGACTCCGAACAAAAACTCATAAACCAATTATCCAATCTATCCTAGCGTCGAGACACGTTAAGTGTGTGACCCTTCGGGTTCGAGAATATGCAGACATGATCTTATATCAATAATCAATAGCGGGGTCTGGAAACCCATATTGACTCCCACACATTCATCGATGATCATATCGGATGAACCACGATGCCAGGATTCAATCAATCCCATATGTATATTCCCTTCTTCTCGTGATATTTTACTTGCCCGAGATTCGATCGTCGGTACCGTCATACCTAGTTCAATCTCGTTCACAGCAAGTACTTTACTCGTTCCGTAATCCGATATCACTTTGTGATTAACTCCTTAACCACATGCTTGCAAGCGGTGTTGATATCGATTACCGAGTGGGCCCGAAGTATATCTCTCCGACTTGGGAGGGACAAATCCCATCTCGATACATACAACCCAACAGATACTTTCCAATCACCTGAGAGACACCTTTATGATCACCCTCTCATAGGATGACGTTTGATGACCTCAAAGCTTTCTTCCGATACCAGGGAGTTGTATTATCTCATGATCTAAGGAATACAATATTTGACATAAGAAAAGCTTCGCACAGATGAACACGATGACACGATCTAATTGCTCCGCTTAGTTTGGGTCTGTCCATCACATCATTCTCCTAATGATATGATCTCATATCAATCGACAACTCATGTCTATGGTTAGGAAACCTTAACCATCATTGATCAATGAGCTAGTCCATAGAGGCATACTAGGGACACGGTGTTGTTCACAAACCACACAAGTATTAAAGTTTCCGCTTAATACAGTTCTAGCATGGAATATAAACTTTATCATGAACAAGAATTATAATAATAACATCTTTATTATTGCCTCTAGGGCATAATTCCAACAGTCTCCCACTTGCACTAGAGTCAATAATCTAGTTTACATTTGGCAACAATCTCACACCCATGGCACAAAGGTGCTGATCATGTTTTAGACGTGGAAGAGGTTTAGTCAATGGATCTGCGACATTCAGATCTGTATGTACTTTTCTAATCTTCAGATCTCCATCTGCTATATAATCTCGGATTATATGAAACTTGCGATTGATATGCTTGGTCTTTGGATGATATCTAGCGAGTGCTATGGCGCCAGTGTTGTCACACAATATCTCCAGTGGGTCCAATGCACTTGGAACCACCCCAAGCTCAGTGATGAAGTTCCTGATCCGAACTCCTTAACTTGACGCTTCTGCAACAGCCATGTATTCCGCTTCTACTGTAGATCCCGCGATCACGCTTTGCTTGCAGCTTCTCCAGCTCACAGCTCCTCCATTCAAAACATAAACGTATTCTGTCTGAGATTTAGAATCATCCTTATCGGTGTCGAAACTAGCGTCGACGTAACCTTTTACGACAAGCTGTTCATCACCTCCATAGACTAAGAACATTTCTTTAGTCCTATTTAGGTACTTTAGAATGTTCTTCACGGCTGTCCAGTGTTCCACTCCTGGATCACTTTGGTACCTTCTCGTCAAACTAAGAGCATTGGACACATCCGGTCTAGTACACATCATGGCATACATGATAGAACCTATGGCCGAGGCATAAGGAACTTTGCTCATAGCTTCTCTATCATTTACTGTAGCTGGACACTGAGCCTTGCTTAATGTCTTACCTGACAACATAGGCACTGAACCTTTCTTTGCCTTATCCATTCTGAACCTTTTCAGAACTTTGTCTAGGTATGTACTCTGGCTTAAAGCTATCAGGCGTCTTTGTCTATCTCTATAGATTTTGATGCCCAATATATAAGCAGTTTCACCTAGGTCTTTCATTGAAAAACATTTGTTCAAATAACTCTTCACATCGTTAAGCATGTTAATGTCATTTCCAATAATCAATATGTCATCCACATATAGTACCAGAAATGTCACCGAGCTCTCACTCACTTTCTTGTAGATACAAGCTTCATAGCAATTTGGAACAAATCCAAAGCTCTTGATCACTTGATCAAAACGAAGGTTCCAACTCCGAGATGCTTGCTTCAGTCCATAAATGGAACGCTGAAGTTTGCACACTTTATCAGCATCCTTAGGATCGACAAAACCTTCGGGTTGCATCATATACAACTCTTCATCAATGTTGCCATTGAGGAACGCAGTCTTGACATCCATCTGCCATATTTCATAATCATGAAATGCAGCAATTGCTAATAAAATCCGAATGGACTTAAACATCGCTACGGGAGAGAAAGTCTCATCGTAGTCAACACCTTGAACTTGTCGAAAACCTTTCGCGACAAGCCATGCTTTATAGACGGTAACATTACCATCCGCGTCCGTTTTCTTCTTGAAAATCCATTTGCAGTCAACGGCCTTTCGGTCGCTAGGAGGGTCCACCAAAGTCCATACTTGGTTTTCGCTCATGGATCCCAATTCGGATTTCATGGCCTCTAGCCATTTCTCAGAGTCTGGGCTCATCATCGCTTCCTCATAGTTCGCAGGCTCACTGTCATCTACTAACAAGACAGTTAAGACAGGGTTGCCGTACCACTCAGGAGGGGCACGCGACCTTGTCGACCTGCGACGTTCAGTAGTAGCATCGTCCGAAGCTTCATGATCCTTATCATTAGCTTCCTCTATTATTGGTGCAGGCGGCACTGGAACAATTTCAGGTGCTGCGCTACTCTCCAATTCAAGAGAAGGTTCAACAACCTCGTCTAGCTCTACTTTCCTCCCACTCACTTCTTTCGAGAGAAACTCCTTCTCAAGAAAGGAACCGTTCTTTGCGACAAACACTTTGCCTTCGGTTCTGTGATAGAAGGTATACCCAATAGTTTCCTTAGGGTATCCTATGAAGATGCATTTCTCCGCTTTGGGTTCGAGCTTGTCCAGCATCAACTTCTTGACGTAAGCTTCGCATCCCCAAACTTTAAGAAACGACAACTTAGGTTTAGCACCAAACCATAGTTCATACGGTGTCTTCTCAACGGATTTAGATGGTGCCCTATTTAAAGTGAATGCAGCGGTTTCTAATGCATAACCCCAAAATGATAACGGCAAATCAGTAAGAGACATCATTGATCGGACCATATCTAATAGAGTTCGATTCCGGCGTTCAGACACACCATTGCGCTGTGGTGTTCCGGGTGGCATGATTTGCGAAACGATTCCGCTTGCTTTAAGATGCGTGAGAAAATCATAACTGAAATATTCACCTCCACGATCGGATCGTAGAAACTTAATCTTTCTGTTACGATGGTTCTCCACTTCATTCTGAAATTCCTTGAACTTTTCAAATGTTTCAGATTTATGTTTCATTAAATAGATATACCCATATCTACTTAAGTCATCGGTAAAAGTGAGAAAATAGCGATATCCACCGCGCGTCGAAACACTCATTGGTCCGCATACATCGGTATGTATGATTTCCAACAAGTCCGTTGCTCTCTCCATCATTCCGGAGAACAGGGTTTTGATCATCTTGCCCATGAGGCATGGTTCGCATGTGTCAAATGATTCAAAATCAAGAGACTCCAAAAGTCCATCAGAATGGAGTTTCTTCATGCGCTTTACACCAATATGACCTAGACGACAGTGCCACAAATAAGTAGTATTATCACTATCTACTTTGCATCTCTTAGCCTCAATGTTATGGATGTGTGTTTCATCCCTTTCGAGATTCAGAAGAAATAAACCATTCACAGCAGGTGCATGACCATAAAAGATGTTACTCATATAAATAGAACAACCATTATTCTCCGATTTAAATGAATAACCGTCTTGCAATAAACACGATCCAGAAATAATGTTCATGCTCAACGCAGACACATAATAACATTTATTAAGGTTTAAAACTAATCCCGAAGGTAAAACTAAGGAGAGCGTGCCAACGGCCATCACATCAACTCTTGATCCGTTGCCAACGCGCATCGTCACCTCATCCCTCGCATGCCGCCGTCTATTTCGTAGCTCCTGTTTCGAGTTACAAATATTAGCAACTAAACCAGTATCAAATACCCAGACACTACAACGAGGGCTAGTAAGGAAAACATCAATAACATGTATATCAAATATACCTTTGATGGTGCCAGCCTTCTTGTCCGCTAAGTACTTCGGACAGTTGCGCTTCCAGTGACCCTTGTCCTTGCAATAGAAGCACTCAGTATCCGGCTTGGGTCCAGACTTGAGCTTCCTCTCAGCAGGGGCAACGCGCTTGCCGCCTCCTTTCTTGAAGGGCTTCTTTGCACCCTTACCTTTCTTGAAGGTGGGCTTGTTGACCATCAACACATGATTATCCTTTTTGATGTCCACCTCCGCAACCTTCAGCTTTGCGAAGAGCTCGGTGATCGTATCAGTGGAACCAATCTGATTATGAGTCACTACAAAACTTTTGTAGCTGGGAGGGAGTGATTGCAGAACCCTGTCAATCTTGAGCTCCTCTGGAATCTTGCAGTCCAGTTGCTCAAGGTGTTGAGTGTAGCCCGACATCTTTATGGCGTGCTCACTAATGGAACTCCCTTCCTCCATCTTGCAGTTAAAGAACTTATCAGAGATCTCATATCTCTCAGAACGGGCCTGAGTCTGAAACATGGTTTTCAGCTCCTCAAGAATCTCAAAGGGCCCGGGATAGTCTTCAAAACGATTTTGAAGGTCCGATTCCATAGCAAACAACATGGTGCTCTTAATCACACCATAATCATCTTTGCGCGACTGATAAACAACTTTCTCATCAGCCGGCGCATTTACAGCAGGGGCGTCACCTAGCGCACTTTCAAGGACATAGTCCTTTTGACCGCCAGAGAGAATGATTCTCAGATTGCGGAACCAGTTGGTGAAGTTAGACCCATTGTTTCTAAGCTTTTCTTTCTCAGCAAAAACGTTGAAGTTGAAGTTGGACTTAGCCATTTGATCTACAATATTTGCAAGTACAAATTAGACTATGTTCATGATAACTAGTTCAACTTTTAATCAAATTACTAGATGAACTCCCACTAAATTCAACATCCCTCAAGTTGTTTAGTGAACACGATCCAAATTCACCACACCTAATCCGATCTTCACGAGAAGAGATGTGGCTTCAATGGTGGACAACGATGTGTCGATCATATCATTCATATGACTTATGCTTAACCTTTCGGTTCTTGTGTTCCGAGGCCATGTCTGTACATGCTAGGCTCGTCAAGTCAAACCCAAGTATTTCCGCGTGTGCAAAACTGTCTTGCACCCGTTGTATGTGAGCGTAGAGTCTATAGCACCCGATCATCACGTGATGCTTGGACACGGCAAACTTTCGCAACGGTGCATACATGGGGAGAACACAGTTTTTATCTTGATCTTTAAGTGAGGAATCATCTTATAATGCTACCGTCGCGATCTAAGCATAATAAGATACATAAAAGGATAAACATCACATGCATATAACTTTATGTGACATGGTATAGCCAATCTTCGCGCAATGATCTCCATCTTGTGTGTTCCGGCATGATCTCCATCACTCCACCATGATTGCCTCCACCACGAATAGCAACTACAACTATTGCTAACTACTTAGCGATGAAGTGAAACTATTACATGGCGTATAAGAAGTTGACACACAGGTCATACACAATTATAAAGACAACCATATGGCTCCTGCCGGTTGTGTACTCATCGACATGCAAGTCGTGAAACATTACAAAACATGATCATTGCATACAACATACACATCACATCTTGGGCAATACCATATCACAGAAAACACTCCCTGCAAAAACAAGTTAGACGCCTCTACTTTGTTGTTGCATGTTTTACGTGGCTTATGGAAGTAGCAAGCTAAGAACGATTCTTACCTACGGAAAGCCACAAGGGTGATATTATGGTTGCCAAACTCCGGTGTTAATCCCATGACAACTATAGTGAGAGAAACAGGCATCCACCAGCCGCATGTGTGGAACAAGCCACACGTCAAGTGCGGAGCCGGTCTCGCGAACGACGTCGCGTAAGGTTGGCCTGGACCGCTTCAATCTCACTATCCCGCGTCATAAGAAGAACACAAACAAGAGGCTTGCAACAGAAAACATCAACGCCCGTAACAACCATGTTGTGTTCTACTCGTGAAACACATCTACGCATAGATATAGCTCTGATACCACTGAAGGGTTTCGCGGCATAGTAAATCAAAATTTTCTACGGATGCGAACAGAGGGAAGCCAAGATCTAATCTAGGAGATGCAAACAACGAGAGGGATTAGATGAGATCTTCATACCCTTGAAGATTTGCACAGCGGAACGTTCATCGGAACGTGGGTGATGTAGTCGTATTCGCTTCTCCTCCTCGCGATCCGATCCGATCTAACACCGCAAGTGGCGATGCCTCCGAGAGATGCACACGTGCGGCACCTCGACGTCTCCTCCTTCCTCGGTCCAGCAAGTATGGTGGAGAGACGGATTGGATCTACAATGCGACGGCGCGGTGCAAGTGGTGGAGAGTTTCTGCAGCAGGGCTTCGCCTACACGCAGTCGGGAGGGAGAGAGAGAGGAAGGCAGCAGGGCGGCTAGGGTTTAGGAGGAGGTGTGGGGGGGTGGTGCGCCCCAGCCCTCTATATATAGAGGGGTGGGCGCCTGCCCTAACCCCTCCCCCAAGCCCTAGGCCGGCGGCCAAGGAGGGAGGAGTGGGGGGCAAGTAATCCCCCCCTTCTAGAAGCTCCAAATTAGGGTTTCCCCTTGTTTGGCCGGCTGGGCCCTATGGGGCCTTGTGCCCCTGGCCCAATGCGGCCAGGGCACTCCCTCATAGGCCCATGCCCCCTCCCAACAGGTGGGACCACGTTGGTCCCCCTTCGGAAGGTTCTAGAAGCTTCCGGTACAATACCGATTAACCCGGAACAATTCCGAACTCTAAAAACTGCACTGCCTTATATGAATCTTATTCTCCGGACCATTCCAGAACCTCTCGTGATGTCCCGGATCCCATCCGAGACTCCGAACAAAAACTCATAAACCAATTATCCAATCTATCCTAGAGTCGAGACACGTTAAGTGTGTGACCCTTCGGGTTCGAGAATATGCAGACATGATCTTATATCAATAATCAATAGCGGGGTCTGGAAACCCATATTGACTCCCACACATTCATCGATGATCATATCGGATGAACCACGATGCCAGGATTCAATCAATCCCATATGTATATTCCCTTCGTCTCGCGATATTTTACTTGCCCGAGATTCGATCGTCGGTACCGTCATACCTAGTTCAATCTCGTTCACAGCAAGTACTTTACTCGTTCCATAATCCGATATCACTTTGTGATTAACTCCTTAACCACATGCTTGCAAGCGGTGTTGATATCGATTACCGAGTGGGCCCGAAGTATATCTCTCCGACTTGGGAGGGACAAATCCCATCTCGATACATACAACCCAACAGATACTTTCCGATCACCTGAGAGACACCTTTATGATCACCCTCTCATAGGATGACGTTTGATGACCTCAAAGCTTTCTTCCGATACCAGGGAGTTGTATTATCTCATGATCTAAGGAATACAATATTTGACATAAGAAAAGCTTCGCAAAGATGAACACGATGACACGATCTAATTGCTCCGCTTAGTTTGGGTCTGTCCATCATATCATTCTCCCAATGATATGATCTCATTATCAATCGACAACTCATGTCTATGGTTAGGAAATCTTAACCATCATTGATCAATGAGCTAGTCCATAGAGGCATACTAGGGACACGGTGTTGTTCACAAACCACACAAGTATTAAAGTTTCCGCTTAATACAATTCTAGCATGGAATATAAACTTTATCATGAACAAGAATTATAATAATAACATCTTTATTATTGCCTCTAGGGCATAATTCCAACATATTAATACCATGAAGATACCATTACATCCGGCCTCTGCAACAAAGCAATGCCTAGCGGTTTTACGGATGCACATAACCCAAAAAAATGAAAAAAATTACAAAAAATGAAAAGATTTACGGATGGCACTAGACTGGATGCGCCTCGGTACAAAAATACACGATGGAGCCTTTACTGCCATGAAATAGCTTCATTGTTTTGCCGTGCTTGGTACACAGCGGTGGCCTTTGCAGCGCTCTTAGCCGGCGAGTTCAAGAATTAGGAGAGGAAGAGGACGAGATTAGTCTAGGCAATTAAGGAATATGCCCGTAACCAGAGGGCCATGGACTTGTTCCCGGGGAGAAGCCGTGTTCCCCCTTTTTATGCATATGAGCTTGCATCTGTGGAAAAGCTCAAAATGGATGTTCCTCCAGAGCCAACTTTTTTCTCCTTTAAGACCCGTGCTATGCAGGAATTTTTTTGTGGCCAAGCAAACGGTCTTCTGCTTTGAACGCTCGAAAGAGAAATACAATTTAAGCCCTGGGTCGGTAGGCTGCTCTGCTCTATTCAGTCATGAGATATCAGTATCCTTCTTTTTTTCCGACCAGATGCGAAAAACGGAGATACAACCTAGCAAACACGTCCTTAGCTTCACGCGCCGTCCATAGTAGGATGAACCACTATCAAGTTATAGCGACACGTGTGTCTAACATAGTGGCCGGGGTTTATAGTAGCCGGCTTGAGGTCCTAGGCCGCTCCAGATCGACGTGATCGCCTCCTCGAGCCTCTACCCCAACCTCCTCAACCTCGATTATCTCCTCCCGGTCCTCGACACACAGAGTTGTGGGCCAGATCGAACACGCAACGGAGGAGGACAGACTCGTGTATGCTCTTGTGCGAGTAGACCCATTTCTGGCCTATTTTTGGTCCCAGTTTGCACGGATAGAAACATGCACGCAAGGATGAAATGGGTCTCCTGTTGAAGTTGCCCTCGGAGGACGAGTTTCCAGTCCAGGGAGAAGCTAGAGGCTTCTTCCATTAACATGAAGTTCAGTGGCGCCAACAACAATGGTGTGAACATTTGCAGAAGAGATTTTCGATTGTATACTCACACCAAAGGAGGTTCTAGCCAGATTACGGTGTGTATTTGGTATCAAATAGTGTTATTGTGCTCTATAGAATTTGTCTAAATTTAGATGTATCTAGCTATATACTAAATAGGTTATATGGGACATACAAATTTATAAAAACTTGCTATGTCTATTCTAAGACGGAGGGAGTAAAAAATTATTACTGGTTTTCTTTTTTTTACCCGAGCTGATGTGTCGCACAAGGCACAACTTGCATCGCACGGGTGTTTTTTCACCAAACAGATGTTTTGATTGTTGTAGTGCAGGTGCAGGTCACGGTTGTTTGGGTTTGGCTGGTCGCCACCTCTCGAGCGCTAATGGTATTGTTCTTTTAGCAGTGTCAGAGTTGAATGTTTTGAGTGTTTTTGGATTGTGTGATGGTGACCGGTGCTAGTTGCTCTTTCTGCTTTTCTTTTGGCGGCCAAAATGGGGTCTCCCCAAACTTGGCACCACCATGATCAATGAGCATGCAAGAAAAGTGTGTTGTACGTGGGGATCGAGCTGGACCTGCGTGCCTATCAGAATTGTGGATTAGGTTATCTTCTGCAGATTCTGAACTTTGTTTTTTTCCTTTTCTAATTAGGAGTTAGGAGAAATTTGTGTTGTTAACAATAAATGGAGCAGGGAGGCATAAAAGGTGTGTCTTTGTCGGCATGGTTCTGAATTTACTTAATTTTTTTTTTTTTGCTTTAAACTTGTGTTATTCATGTGTTTTTTTTATTGCGGGGAGTTATTAGTGTGTATTGTGTTTACGTCTTGCTAAACCTGTGCGTTATTGTGTATCAGTGATGATGTGGCATTGTCCGTCCACGTGTCATCAGTAGCTGACGCTAATAGACTTTGAAAAAGTTTATTTTTCTTCACCAAATTCTGGTCGAATCTTAGAACAAGTGAAAGATTTAAGCAAGTAGTTTTGAACTTTCTTGTCTTGGTTAATTCATATTGTTCCGGAGATTTCCCAGTTGTTATAAAATATAATATGACTTGTGCTCCCGAGATGAAGTTGTTAAGAAACTTACAACTTTCCCTAATTTGTACTTGCAGCAATTAGCATTGCACTTCCTCCTATTCATAATAGGTGTTTGTCAGTGATGTAGTACAGACAATAATACTATAAATAGGGGGAAATAAAAAACATTGCACTCTGCAGCTGCTATTACCTCCAAAAAAAATAAAATAAGAGAAATTACAATGGAATGTTCAAGCAGAATCAAGATCGTCTGGTGCTCCTCGTGACCTCCTCCTGGCTCATGGCACTGGCAGCAGTACTACCACACGTGAAGTCGAAACCAAACCGTCCGTGACGACGACAGGCATGATGATAGAACACAGCACTGCCTTGGCTTCATCCGCATGCTGTAGAAAGACATGTTACACTAAGATTAGGCCGGCGAAAAGCAAAAGGTACGTATACTGCTAGTGGTGTACGTATCTGTGTGCGCTAAGTGACTCTGGTAACTGACGCTGTCAGCAGATTCAGCAAAACGATAACACAGGAAAACTGATTAAAGTCTGCAACAATATATAAACTAGCATTAAAATTTTTTTACTACTCCCTCGGAATCCAAATAACTGACTTGGATTTATCTTAGATTCAGATGTATTTAGCACTAGAACATGTCTAGATGCATCCGAATCTAGAAAAATCCAAATCAATTAATTTGGATTGGAGGGAGTAATAAAGTGTAATGAGTGCAGTAACAAGACAGGAGCAGGCACTAAGGCAGAGTGTGGTCTCCTATAAATCTGACAGGACAGCGGTGGATATCTTCTCACAACACTCTGATCCATTCCGTTCCATCCTCTTCTTCCTCCCAAACAAACGACGGCGGAGGCAGGGAGATCATTTCCTCTCCTCTCCTGGGAGCGAGCGGCATCAGCCATGGCGCCACTCCATGTACGTTACCATACCGACTTAGCCTCTGGTCTTCATTGCTCAGTACCGCTCCTCCATTCATGCCTTCGGTTTCTTTCTTCCTTCATGGGTGTCCGTCCTGCAAAGACTTCTTCTTTTTCAATGGCAGTTACAAGCGCAGTAGTGCATCTCGTGTTCCTTGATGTTGAATGAAGCTTGATTCCTCTTTTTTTGCTTTTAGCTGTACACAAATGTCACCTCCGGCCTCTCTGCATCTCTAAGATCATGTTGCTCTGACTTCGAGATTTGCATTTTGTTCTGCTTTTACCTGTCGCAAACTTTCTGTAAAACTAGTGACTCACCGTGGATCATCTCCGGCCGGCTGGTTTGATTTCATGGCACAGATCCTATGCCTCCTTGTTATCGCCGCAGCGACGACGGCAACCGCGCGCCACCACGTCCCGCCAGAAGCGGGCGGAGCTGGGGTGGGGCAGAGCACGTACCTGGCGCCGACGTGCCGGGAGCACACGGCGTCGCTGACGGAGTTCGGCGGCGTGGGCGACGGCACCACGTCCAACACCGCGGCGTTCCAGAAGGCGGTTGCGCACCTGTCGCACTACTCTGACTCGGGCGGCGGCATGCTGTACGTTCCCGCGGGCAAGTGGCTGACGGCGCCCTTCAACCTCACCAGCCACTTCACGCTCTTCCTCCACGCCGACGCCGTCATCCTCGCGTCCCAGGTACATTCAGTTGCTCTATTTGAATTCTGGTGCTGAACTCGCAAAGCTGAAGAGGTTCGGTTGCTTTTGGACAGAACATCGCCGAGTGGCCGGTGATCGAGCCGCTGCCTTCCTACGGCCGGGGCAGGGACCACGCCGGCGGTCGGTACACGAGCCTGATCGCCGGGTCGAACCTGACGGACGTGGTGATCACGGGCAACAACGGCAGCATCGACGGGCAGGGCGCGACGTGGTGGTCCAAGTTCAAGTCCGGGAAGCTCAAGTACACGCGCGGGTACCTGATCGAGCTGATGCACTCCGACACCATCTTCATCTCCAACGTGACCCTGCTCAACTCCCCGGCATGGAACATCCACCCGGTGTACAGCCGCAACATCGTCGTCTCCGGCGTCACCATCCTTGCCCCGACCAAGTCGCCCAACACGGACGGCATCAACCCGGACTCGTGCTCGCAGGTGCGCATCGAGGACTGCTACGTGGTGTCCGGCGACGACTGCGTGGCCATCAAGAGCGGGTGGGACGAGTACGGCATCGCCGTGGGGATGCCGAGCGAGCACATCGTGGTGCGGCGCCTCACCTGCGTGTCCCCCACCAGCGCGGTGATCGCGCTGGGGAGCGAGATGTCGGGCGGGATCGGCGACGTGAGGGCGGAGGACATCACGGCGGTGGGCACGGAGTCGGCGGTGCGGATCAAGACGGCGGTGGGGCGCGGCGCGTACGTGCGGGACGTGTACGCGCGGCGGATGACGCTGGTGGGGATGAAGCGGGTGTTCTGGATGACGGGGGACTACAAGTCGCACCCCGACGACAAGTACGACCCGACGGCGGTGCCGGTGGTGGAGAACATCAGCTACCAGGACGTGGTGGCCACCGGGGTGTGGAAGGAGGCGGCGAGGATGGAGGGCATCCAGGGCGCGCCATTCAAGGGGATATGCATGGCCAACGTCACCGCCGAGATGACCAAGGCCAGGAAGGTGTCCTGGAACTGCGCCGACGTCGAGGGCGTGTCGTCGGCGGACGTCACCCCGGCGCCGTGCGAGGCGCTGCAGGGCGCGCACGGCGGCGCCTGCCCGTTCCCGACCGACACGCTGGACATCGACAAGGTCACCGTGCAGCAGTGCTCCTACTCCCTCCCTGCGGCTGCTGCATCCCCTGCCGCTGCTGCTGCTGCAAACTAGCCAGCTTCTTATGTATTGGTGATGACTGCCCAATCCCAAGTACACTGGACTGGACTGGACTGAGAGTATTCTCCAACGAAATACAAGAACAATAACAATAAGCTTGGAGAGATTTCTTTACTAAGTCTGAGGTGGAGTTTTTAAGATAAGGACCATGCATGATGGTATCCAAAACGCTGTTTCTATTCCTAGTTATAACTGTATTTTAAACAACACCGAAGCTGAGCCTACTTCACATCAATGCAAGTGAAGCGATTTAATTAAAATCTCTGTTCCGTTTCAGGATTATTAGAAGCTTATACTCCCCCTATTCCAAAATAGATGTCTTAAATTTGTTAAAATTTAAATAAATCTAAACACTATTTAGTATATAGATTCATCCAAATCTATTATATACTAAAATCAATATATACTAAAAGCAATATAAGGGGCTGTTTCGAGGCTCCACGTCAATCCACATCATCAAAATTATTTTTATCCATTAGATTTGATATTTACGGTTAAGATTTAACAAGAGAATACGTAACTTTATAGTCAAAGTTTGTAAAGATGCACGTGACGTTAATCCGGTACAACCTGTCACGTATATCAAAAGATCACCACCGTGTAGGAAAGGCATAGTTGCCGGACCCAATGGCCCGTATAATAATTTTAAAATCTAACTAAATAACGAGGCTGTCCTTAAAAAAGCCTCCTCCGTAATAAAAAAGAAAAAAACTGGTTAGCGGATCCTCATGTGCGTCGTCATGGAATTCAACTTGGTGCCCCCGGCCAGCCGACGACTACGCGTCAAATCGGAGGCTAACAGCCGAACTGTTCGAGGTGCACGCGCATCTTAGTGGCTAATCAAGGTTTCGATCTTGCTTGACACATGCATGCATCACAGACCATCTGTACACATGATACTGCAAGATTGCTCAAACGCTTTGCCTCGTCAAGACATCCCAGTAGGTAAGATTGATCTTCAAGCAGGTTTCCACACACTGTGTAATCCTTTTCAATTGATGTTGAAGCAATCTACTCTCTTCGTCCTGAAATAATTAATTTAGATTTGTCCAAATTTGTGTGTATTTAGACACGTTTTAATGTATAGATTAATTTAAACCTGAACAAATCAAAGTATCTTATTTTGGGACGAAGGCACTATTTATTTGATGGCTCGCTTTGTGTAGTTATGAGGAAATCATTTCACGACAAAGATGAGGGAAAAGTGTTGGAGGTGAACATGAGGGAGCGTGGCTACACATCAAGAAAACCAGGTGCGTTAAGCAGTACTTATACGGTAAGAGAAAATGATGTGCGTATGGTGAAGTGTGGCGATGATGCCCGACAGCATGACCATGGTGCTTACACGTCCTAATACACATTTATATACTACTACTTGATGGTTTCACCTGGATTTAGCTTACAGGTTTTTTCCTCACTATCATAGTATTTGTAATTATAAGAATTCAGTTTATATGGACTTTTTTTTATCGTCAATGGGTTTAAGCTTATATACAGCAGAATTAGTAATAGCTGATAGAGAAATCCAAGATTAAGAATGATCGTATGATATTCATAATGTAGTAACCTACATAACTGAAGAACGCTCTCTTGCTCTCTGTTCTCAGGTAGTACTTGTATAAATATCTACCCTTCTGTGTTTCTTCTTATTTTTTGTTCGGATTATAGATTCTTCATATGATGCATCGGTATCATGTATGCTTTCTATAGATTTCTGTTGAGATTAAAAACTCTTATGATTCATGTAAGATGCACTTATTCTTTTTTTTTTGAAACGGAGGCAAAAGATTTGCCTCGATCTATTAATTAAGAAGAAGAGAATTGCCCAGTTAATTGACGGAAAACTGGGCAAAAACCGTTACAACCAACACCAACCCACAACCAACAGAGCAACATCTAGATAACACAACCTCAAGAACCAACAACCACACACAACCTACCACATCCGCAAACCAATGACACGTGGAGCACAACGCCGCAAAAAGGCCCACCTAACGGACGATCCAAAAGAAACTTGAAATATTAATCATCAGTTGACACTTTCTTCCCTGCACCCCTCTTTCTTCTTTTTCCTCTTAGAGAAACCTTTCTAAGTGTCTTCTCCACTCTTCTGATTAAGTCCTCTGAAGCCTTTCCAGCTAAGACGCAGTCAATATCCTTGTCATAACCTGGGCTCGCCGCCTCCAAACTGGCAAGCAACCCGCAAAGATCTCTAGCAAAAAGAGCCTCGGAGCTAAGCGCCAACACCCTACTGCCCACAGAGATGGGCAACGACGGTGGCGAGGGCATCGTGGCCACCGCCAAGGTCTCAACGAAGGCCATCTCAATAGGCTGCGGCGATGGGCCACGAGGAGAGAGACAATCGTAGAGTTGCTCTTCCTCAACCATAGATGACTTTTGCTCGGACGAGTCAGCGGAGTCAAGCGAAACCAAAGCATTTGCCTCCGTCGGCCCTAAAGAAACACCATCACGAGCCAACAACCGCTTGAGCATTGCCACCTTCTCGCGAAGGGGGCGAGACGCCTCCTCGATGCGGACATCAACCAGCTGAAGGAGCTCCAAGCGCATCAATGCAACCTGGGACTGAAAAAGAGAGTCCAAACTGGCGTTGACCTTGTAATCCTCGCAACACCCACGAGAGGAAATTGGCGGTACTGCTGCACTCAACGACGAGTGGGACATGACCTCGGCCCAACTCTGAGGCGACGAGGGATGACGAGGCTGAGCGTACGGAGGGTGGCTCCACTGGCAAGGGGCACGAGTGTCCGTAGTGTCCGGAGAACGAGCACGAGTGTCTGGAGAGCGAGAACGAGCGACAGGAAAGCGCGCATGGCAGAAACGCTCCCGATGACCGGGACGACGACAACGGATGCATCTAAAAGGCTCACGACATGAGCTGACTTGGTGGCCACGCTCGAGGCACCTGAAGCATCTTCCTCGATCCCATCGCTTGAAGGCGAGGCTACGTTCAAGACCTTCCTTGCGAAGGAACAGCGATGGCTCGCGACCGGGGCGGTTGCCTCGACCCACCTGCACCCAACCTTTCTCATCACCAAGAGCCGCAACAACAGAGACGTCGTCGCAGAGCTCCGCAGGCGTCTTCGCACCAACGGTGCCACGAACTGAGC
The DNA here is from genome assembly GCA_916181665.1 of Avena sativa. Taxonomy (NCBI): domain Eukaryota; kingdom Viridiplantae; phylum Streptophyta; class Magnoliopsida; order Poales; family Poaceae; genus Avena; species Avena sativa. The sequence continues at coordinate 526,038,990 of OV702299.1, forward strand.
CGGGAACAACGCCGTTGGTGGAGTTCGATGGCGTCTGCGGGACTAACTTTTGAGAGGAGTTGCCCTCATAGGAGTTCAACCCAACCCAGAGCAGGCTCGACGCCGACAGGGCAGCATCCGCAGGAAGGGGCACCTCAGCAGAGACAGCGCCGCCCGAGGCAGCCGATGACAGTGACAAGGACCCGAGCCCCTCAACCAACACGCCCGGATCTTGCAGTAGCCCGCTGTTGTGGCACACGAAGTACGACCGTGGCAGCACCTCCCGCCAACCTCCACGCACCATGGCCTCATGGGCCACCCTCATCCCGCAGCAGCCGGTAGGGGGGGCACTTATTCTTTGATTAATATGTTTATGCACATTATCTGATCTTTCAACATACACTAACCGATAAACTAAAGGTTGACATCGCGTACTCATCTAACATAAGACCTATGGAAAAATAGCGGTCAAAATTGTAATTCGATGTAGTGATGTATTGCCATATACAAAAAACACACATCATCAATAGTACTAAGTCTTTACAAATAACATAATGGTGAAACACTCTCCATATAAAATATATGATAATTTTTTTGCCAGGAATATCACATGAAATCCCCTACAGAGAGATGATATAAATGTTCCATTCACATGTGGCATATATTAAGAAGCATTTTATGATTATGAATTGGTATTATTTTAGCACAAGTGAATATTATATCTCAATCAATTTCGACACAACTAAGACAATGCCCTCGCATTTGCGAGGGCTATCATGCTAGTTTTGAAAAAACTAAAACATCTATTTTGGGACGGAGGGAGTATATGAATTAAACTTTGCAGCACTTGTTTTTCACTATTGAGCTTTGATTGACAAGAGAGCTTGAACTAAAACGGCATCTTGTCCATCCAAGGAAACAGAGTTAGTGATAGATAATTCTATAACACGGCGAAGATCGGACAACGCAGTGACGGCAGTCTTCTCTTATGATTGCCAAGTTGGATTTTTGCTTAGTTGGAGGAGAGAGGAAGCTCGCGAAACAGAACGCAAGCGCACCCCCGCGCCACCTCCCCGAGCGAGGCGGCCAGGGGCCTCCCATCCCCGGCGCGCTAAGCCTCTCCTCCACCCCAACTCCCCTCCTGCCGCCGTCACGCGGTGCCGGCGGCGGCGGGCTCTCTTTTCCCCGCGCGTGTGGATTCTCTGCTCGGGAAGACGATTCCAGCGGCGGTGCACCTGGGCTGACGACGCGTCCGGCGGCTGAGCTTCTTCACCGGGTGAACGTAGGCGCGGCGGTGCAGCCTCTTGGCGGCAGGGCGTCGCTGCGTGCTGGCGGCCGGCTGCTCCCGCTCGGCCCAGATCTGGGCCCGTTTGGGCCCATCTGGGTTCGGATGGGCCGGCCATCTCGCGAGGCGGCGGTGCTTCCTGGAGATGGGGTTGCGGCAATGGCAGGTGCAGGATGGTGGTGCTCGGTCGGTCTGCTGCAGCGCGCTGACAGGGGATTTACGGGACAGATTTGGTCCTGGCTGGGCCTATGGTGCCAAACACGAGGGTAGCACGGTGATGGTCTACGTGCTGCATCATGACGGTGGAGACTTAACGGGTCCAACCTAGGTCCGGCTGGGCCTGTTCGTCCTGGTGTGTCTCTACTATCGTGTCCGGTCGGCACCCGCATCAGTGGAGGATGTCCTCCAGGTGGTCGTGCTGCTGCTGACCTCCGGTTCCAATGGCCTAGTATGCTCATGTGCCGCGTTCGGTCGGCTACCGCAACAGCGGTGGAGGAAGTTCCCTCCCACGCGGCTGTAGTGCTACCGATCCTGTACCCTATAGTTTCTACTTCCCGTCTTCTAGGGCTCGCATCGGTTCACAAAGAGACGACGATGGTGGCATCAAGACCATGGTGGCGCATATAGGTGGACGGCGTTGACGGGTGGAAGACTACGAAGCGTTTGGGGTAGTGGTATTGTGGGGGTCGGGAGAAATCTCTGTCGGTCTTACGACATCGACGGGGCGACGCCTGCGGGTTCCGCCATTCCTTCTTGTGGGGCGTCTGGTGTATCCCTTCTCCACTCACCCCGTGTATGGGGGAAACCCTAGGACATGTCCGGACAGCATCGTCGTGATCGCCGCATCCCTTCTTGAAGGTGTTGCTTGTACGTGATGTTTCGGGATCTAGGAGAGTGGTGGGACATCTTCGGTTGGCGCAGCGGTGGCGAGCCATCTTCGTTTCGTTGATCTGCCGCTGTCGGCATTATTTTCTTTTTCTCTCTCTTTTTTCATTTGGGCTTGACTGTTTTGTGGCTCCACCGGTTGTATCTGTTGTTTTGCTATATTAATATAGCGAGGCGAAAGCCTATTTCAAGAAGAGAGAGAGAGGAGAGAGGAACAAGAAAGAAAAGGTTATCAGATAATCACTTACAAATAAGAGAAGACTATTTTCTCCCCATTGTACCATATGTCCTCCCTTAACTAACCATTTTCTTACTGAAAATAGTTAATTCTCATTAATTGCTAGAGATAGCAATAAGAGATAATGCTTCGTACAAGTTATATATGCGTCTTCTCTAAATGACGTGAAGAGCTAATGGAAGACATGTCTTTCCTAGCATGGTAACGTGCCCTTGCCGAAGAAAAGAGCTGCTAACTAGAAATCCAGTACCATGAACATAACGACAGAGGACTATTGAGAAGAAATCTTTGACCTCATTGGTAGTGGACATGAGCTTTTCACTCTGCGAAGCTCGACTTTAAGTTGCCATATGATTCTAATTTCTAGAGGTGTTTTCTGAATAATTTCTTTTAGTATAAATCTGTATTTACCATGCGCGAACAACAGTCAGTATGACACAAGGTAATGAATGTTAGATTGGCTCTCAAGATTATTTCGCAAAGAGTGATGGTGGTTCTGTGATCCTGTAGAGGTTCTACCAAATTACTTTCATGTGAGAGGCAAAAATATATAAGATTGCAAAAATTTATCATGGCAGTTGGACGGATAGAACTTGCACTGTAGCTACAAACAAACGCATACCTGAAAAATCTCCAAGAAGTGGCTGAAATAGATGAGGCTGTGGCGACAATTGTTTTCCCCCCATACGACTCCCTCCCGAACTTGGTGCCGGGTTCCACTATCTGAAGGATAACGGAAGAACAGGCAACAGGAAATAGAAGGCGCATTTGATTTTAAAAGCCCCCCAGTGATGCATGGACATTTGATTTTCAGACATAAAGGGAACTCGATGTTCAGCTTGCAAGCATCATCAACCACAAGACTTGAGAGTGCGTGGTAGCAGTGGGCATATGAAGAGGTGAGTTTATATATAACCTTTTGTAGAAGAAAATCAACGGTGCGATGTTTGACACAAGTTTCAGTTACTAGTTAACAGTAGTTTCAGCCCGGGCAGATTGTCAAGAGCAGCTGAACAAGAGTCACCCAGGATTTCCAAAGACAAACTGGAAGCAAATGTTGCTGCTGGAGTTGATAGCATAAAACTCGATTTTGCCATTTCATACCAGTCGCTCTCGTACTCGCAAAACGATACCACATTGGACACTGATTGCCGCAAAATGCACTGACCGCCCTCTGATAGCAAATTAAAACCGCCTAAGACGCGCGTGCCCACCTGTCAGTGCCACGTGGTAACGCGAGACGGCGTTCCGTCTGCCGTTTTACCCGCAGGTCCTCAAGTTTTGACAGAAAATTGCGCACAAGTCCCTAGCACTATTAAAACCTTGGCTTCTCCCTGCTGCCTCGCCGCATAGTCCGCCAGCAGGTCGATAAGCTTCGGACCATACCGCTTACAACGAGAAGCGTAGAGAGCAAATGCTACCTCGGAACCGTCGGGAGCTGTTGGCATCTGGGAGGTGACCTGAGGAAGATCCAGCTCCACTCCGGATGCCATGGCCATGGCCAGACCCATGGAGGCACCAACGCCCTTCTGCTTACGCTTGTAGGCCGCAGGTGCATCCTCTGACAGCGCATCCGCCAAAGATTCAACATCCTCAAGGGCATCGCCGTTGGGAGCGATCTCCTTGTAGAAGCGCCCGAGGATCTCCTTGGCCTTGGCAAGGGAACCAGCAGCAGTACCGCAGCGGTCTTCGACCGCCGCGATGGCATCGTACAGAGCGCTCCCGTGCTCCAAGGCACTGCGATCGAACGCAATGCCCGAAGCATCTGGAGCAAAAGAAAGACAAAGTAAGAATCGAATAAGGGCATGGAGACAGAGAAGCCGAAAAACCAAAGACAGGCAAAAACACTTACCAGAAACGGCCTTGGCAGCAGCCATCAACTTCTCGGCCACCTCCTTCTCGCGCGCAGTAGCAACAGTGGTGAGTTGCTCTTCGCGATCCAAAGCTTCCCGCTGAAGGCACTCTTTGGCCGCAGCTGCGTCAGCCAACTCCTGCTGGAGGCGCTCCTTCGCCTCCATGGCATCCTCAGCCTTCTTCTCCGCCCGCCCAAGGCTCTTTTTGAGAGCATCAAGCTGGCGAAGAGCAGCGTTATTTTCATCTGCAAAGGCAGCAAGAACATACATGATATGTACAAGCTAGCGAGCAGACGAAAAAGAACAGGATCAATTCAGCGCATATCTCGAAGTTGCCGCATGCTGGCCTCCAGCGCCAGATGCTGATGCACAAGAAGGTTCACACTATGCACAAAGGGCTGCGAGAAGAAACAAATTATCACAAAAAGGGCCCGGGGGCCGCGCCCAAGAAATGAGCAAAACATCAAACAACACGACATGAAAAATGCTCGGGGGCTCCCCCCGAGACACGCAGAAAGGAAGCAAGACCAGCATGTCATCCGAAAATAGGGCTCAGGGTCTCCCCCTACAGCAAGAGAAAAACAACTTACATGCTCAGATGGAGACTCCGAAGGTCCCGGTGCAGTCTTCTGGGAGACGGTCACTCGAGCCTCCTGCGGAGAGGGGTTCGGAGCACCGCCCGCAGAGGTGGCCATCGTCTGAGAGGGAGGGGCCATTGGCTTCGACTCCCCTATGGCCTCCTGAGTGGCCTCATTAAAAGAGCCCTCAGAGGAGTGGCTGCAAGAAAAAACACCACTCAAAGGCAAGAAGACAAAAGACAAGAAAATATGAACGAATAGCATCCGAAGGTACTTAAGAGTCGATGTCGCTCAAGTCAAATACGAGAAGTGCCCTCTTCTCTTTCTTCTCTTCCTTCTTCCTCTTGGCCGGCGGCTGCGGCGCTATAGCCCGCACGGGCACGGCCGGGATAGGTGAGGAAGAAGCGCCATCATCTCCACTGTGGAACAGAAGGAAAGACGATCCCTAGGCGTCGGCGGAGTCGAGGCATCCGAAGACTCGCTCGAGCTCCGCGCTTACTTTCGGGTCTGCCCCTCGCTTGCCTCGGGAGCATCCTGTGTTGGCGACTGCGCCGACGGAAGCTCGGACTCGGAGTCCACAACTTCGCTGTCCGGCGCAATCAGAAACCTTTCGGGCAGGGGAGGCACCATACCAGCCACCTTGAGCTCCTGCACAATGAGGACATCAACGATCAGTACAAGCAATCATAAGGAAAAGCACTCGAAAAAAGGTGCTACTTGCACGTCACAAATCTACACCGCATACACGTCGCCTATGGAGATTTTCGGGCGGCCCAAGCCCATGACATCTTCGGATCCTTGGAGAGCAAGACTAGAACAGATAGAATATTCAAAGGGGGCAAACCCTAAACTTGTAACCGACTCGATCTGTGTCCGAGACTTGCCTAACTCTATATAAAGGCTAGGAGGGCACGGCAAGGAGGACATCCTTTTTCCACCGCATACACACCTCCATGCCAGATTGCATCTGCGCACCCTGTACTTTTCGGTTCCGCCGTAATCAAGAGCAGACAAGTAGGAGTAGGGTTTTCCCTCTAGGGGCCTGAACCTGGGTAAATCTCGTGTCCCCTGGTTGCTTGTCTGTTAACCGTTCCGTGATCTCCAGCACCCCCATCTTCTCCAAAACCCAAGCTCATAACAATGGGCATTGACGAGATCGAACCTCGTCAATGGCTATCCGCACATCCACACATTCGTCTCTCACAACAATGGACAGTGCATATTGGGCAATTCTTACCCTCGAGGAGACCGAGGCGCTGTGCGCCTCCAGCTACCCATGCCCGCCAGGCTACCGGCTGCCCGCCGACTAGATGTTGAGTGCTAGAGGGGTTCTTGTCCCTCCTTGACGGGGATATGCCAACCGGGGTATGCCCAGCAGGACGTTTCCTATTGGCCCAAGCCGCCAACGAGTGGGCCTGCAGGACGGCGACTGGATCGAGACTTGGCGAGGAATCAGGCGACTGGAAGCTGGAGGCCTAGAAGCGTAGCTAGGCCCAGTCGGACTAGGTCAAAGAACCTCCGAATCCTTAACTAATTCGGTTGTAATCTGTAAACCCTAGCGAGGTGAGCCTATATAAACCTCCCTAGGGTACGCATAGAGGACACATTCCATCATACCCCCAAGCGACTCGCCGCCTAGCCGTCGAGCTCGCCCCCTTGTACTCTCACCATAATACAATCTAGCAGGAGTAGGTCTTTACCCTCCCGGGGGCCGAACCTGGGTAAACCCTTGTGTCTCCGCCCTCATCTCGCACCGCAGATGGCTGGCCGCCCTTGGCCCATGTTCTACTACTCGCTGCCGATTGCAGCATCTGCCGTGGTCATTCCCACGACAGTGGTGCCCACCATGGGCCTGGCTGGTCAGGCCGGTGTTCTGCGGCGAGATCCAATCTGCCCATCAACGAGTCGATCGCCACTGGACGCATGATCGCGATCGGCGAGATGCTCCAGATCTTGCCGAGCAGCTATGTCCCGGCGGCGCGACCCGTCACACATAGCGTGATCCTGCCGGTTGGCACGATCATCCTCTTCGTAGGTCTCACTGACGTCATCGTCTCGGAGGACTCGGCTCGCATCCGCGAGTCGCCGCCACGCGACCGTATCTCCGAGAGCCAGGTCCACACGATTCACCGCCTCGCCTCCGAGTACGACTCGGCCTACAGCAACGTGGCCGAAACCACCGCGGCCGTGGATGACGCGGCCCTCAACGACGACGCCGATTCGGTCCCTGGCGTCGACCGCCGGATCCATTGTCGTCGCATCGCCCGCGGGCTCCATCACCCAGGTCTCCAATGTCGGAGATTTCGAGGACCCCTCCATCCTTGGGATCTTCGACTTCGACTCCGGGTCGGAGAACTCCGCCGACCTCCACGACGGAACCGCTCGCCACGTTGCGACCTACATGGCGACTGGCGACGACCCCCCGGAAGACCCCTTCTCCACGCCGATCCCGCCAAACGCGGCGGCAACAGAGGTCGAGGAACTCCGCCTGCGGCTGGCGGAGGCAGTCCGCAAGGAACAAGCCGAGCGCGAGAAATTTTGCCTTGAGCAGGTGACGACGCAGGAGCTGTCGCACTACCACCAACTCCGAATCAGGTCGCGCTTGAATCCTACCGTTCAGGGGCGCGCCCTGAACTTCGACGATGAGAGTGACCTGACTCACGTGGCCGAGCGCGCGATCTGCGAGAATGCGCCGCCAGGAGGAAGCGCTCGACCCCCACCAGGGGCAACGACCAACGGCGCCCCACCACCACCCAATCGCGCCCCCCAGGGACCAACCAAGGATCGTGGTCTCCTCACGAGAGCGAGACGCGAATGGCCTCCCACTGTTCTCCACCCCAATGGACAACATCGTCGTGAGCCGAGCTGCAGTCGACAACATCCAAGTAACCGGCGAAGGCACCCTGTAGATCCAGTATGCCAAGGCTTTACTCGCCAAAGCAGTTGAGCAGCAAAACGCGGGCGCCGACTCATAGGGTCGGATGTACTCGCGTTCATCAGTCAGTAGGGCGGCCTCGAGCGGCCGCCCCATGGCGGCGAATACCCTCAACTGCCCACCGCCCGAGCCCCTGCAGCTCCAACACCGACACGCGATCGCGGCACTCTCGACCAACGACCCACGACCGGCGAACAACTTCGTCGCCGCCAAGGGGCAGCCCGTCGACCCACGCACCCACATCATCAACAACCAGAGCTGGCGCGCACGCCAGCCTGAAGACCTGCGGCACACCCTCACCAACCGCCACGACGACGAACCAAGGGGATCACTGAGCCGAGTCGGACCCCAGTGCTTTGGACCGATGATCCGAGGCAAAAGATACCCGGCGAATTTCAAGGCGCCAAAGGAAATAGAGAATTATGACCCCTCGTACGATCCGTCCGTGTGGCTGGACACTTACCTCATGGCGATGGGGATCGCCGGCCACACCGACCTACTCGCCGCCCGCTACCTTCCCTTGATGATGGAGGGAGCGTGCAGGCAGTGGATTAACACCTTCCCCGCGGATAGCATCGATTTCTGGGAGGAAATGCGGTGATGCCTTCGTCAGGCACTTCGAGGGATCATACACCCGCGCCAGCACCATCGAGGACCTGGAGCGATGCGTCCAGGGACCCCGCGAGTCAGCCCGCAGTTGGGTCCAACGGTGGAAAGATAACGCGGCGGGAATCCACCCGGACACCGTGATCCACTGCTTCAAGACCTCGTGCCGCTACGAGCCCCTGGTCGCCAAGCTCAAGAGAGTGTACAAAACACTTGACAACATACCGGACCTCCTAGAGATCGCAAAGAAATACGCGAAGGAGGACCCAAACCAAGAAACCGACGACGAGTCGGGAGGACATCGCCGCACGAGCGGCCACGGCAACGGGAGGCGACCCGAGTTACGGTGCAGCAACACTCGCCTCACCGGCAAACGCCGCAGTGACGGGCGAGTCGACTTCGTCGCCAACGCCGGATACACGCCGCTTGAACCCAAGAGCTTCCGCCGCGACAGAGGACAGCGCCGCGATGGTGGCAACTACAAGGCAAAGCCGAGGTTCGATCCCACGGCCCTCCTCAACCAACCTTGTGTGTTTCATAGCAGGAAAGGAAAGCCCGCCACGCACACAACCGCCGACTGCCACTCTCTCAAGGAGACCGAGAAGGCACGACACGCGCGGGATGACCCCGACAACAACCCGCCAAACGGCGGACAGTTCGGCAGCATCGCCGGTTCGCTCCACACCTTCACAGGCTTCAACACGAAGCACGATAAGAAGGTCATCGCCCGTGCCATTGCCGTCAATGCGGTGTCCCAAATAGACATCCCCCAGTTCCTCAGCTAGTCTGAGCAACCAATCACCTAGAGCCGCGAGGACCACTCGCCACGGATTGAATATCCGGGCCGAGTCACCCTAGTGTTCAAGCCCAAGGTGGGAGACTACTGGCTCCCCAAAACGCTGATGGACGGCGGCAGCTCCATCAACATCCTATACCTGGACACGTTCAGGCGACTGCGGCTCCCGCAGTGATGATCGATACGACCTACACCAGCTTCCACGGCATCGTCCCCGGTCAGAAGGCGTACCCGATCGGCAAGGTGACGCTGCCAGTCACCTTCGGCACACCAGCAAATTTTCCGCACCGAGCGGATCGTCTTCGAGCTGGTGCCCTTCAACTGCCCCTACCACTGCGTCCTAGGGCACCAGGCGTTCGCCAAATTCATGGCAGCGCCCCACTACGCGTACAACACGATGAAGCTACCAGGGCCATGCGGCATCATCACCGTCCATGGCGACCCGACATGGCCGTAGAATGCAAGGCCAAAGGCGTCGAACTCGCTGATGCCATCATCGCGGCGGAGGCCAACCACGTCGAGGAACTCGCCAAGTACGCGAGCGGGGTCAACAACGACGACCCCACCATACTCAAGAAGCCCAATTCGGAGGGTGGCAACTCCACCGCCTTCGAGGCAACGACACACACCTGCACCGTCGAGCTGGTCCCAGGCGACTCCAGCCAGACGGTGACGATCGGAACAGGAATGAGCCCAGCATAAGAAGGCGCGCTCATCAAGTTCCTCCGTGAGAATAGGGACATCTTCGCATGGAAGCCATCCGACATGCCTGGTGTACCGAGGAAACTCGCTGAGCAGAAACTCAACGCCGACCCCAAAGTGCGACCTGTCAAGCAGTCCCTGCGGCCCTTCAATGAAGAGCGCCGACGAGCCATCGCCGAGGAGGTGCAGCGTCTAATCGCTGCAGGCTTCATTCGGCCAATCAAGTACTCCAAGTGGCTGGCAAACCCAGTCTTGGTCGAGAAGAAAAATGGGACCTGGAGAATGTGTATCGATTACACAAATTTAAACAGCGCCTGCCCGAAGGAGCAATTCGTCCTCCCACGGATCGACCAAATCATCGACTCCACCGCGGGCTCAGAGGCGCTATGCTTCCTCGACGCCTACTCTGGGTACAACCAAATCAAAATGGCCGTCGAGGACGAAGATAAGACGTCGTTCATCACGCCATTCGGAGCCTTCTGCTACACTGCCATGACCTTCGGCCTCAAAAACGCCAGAGCAACCTACCAGCGGTGCATGCAGGAGTGCCTTGCGAGCCAAATTGGCCGCAATATCCACGTCTACATCGACGACGTGGTGGTGAAATCAACTCGCCAGGGTGATCTACTCGCCGACCTGGCGGAAACCTTCGTCAACCTGCGAAGGTACAAGATAAATCTAATCCCAGGAAAGTGCACCTTTGGTGTACCAACTGGACAACTACTGGGATACGTCATCTCCAAGCGCGGGATCGAGGCGAACCCCGCCAAGATCAACACGATCGCCCGACTCGGCAGACCCGAGTGCTTGCGCAATGTCCAGAAGCTGGCCGGGCGAGTCGCGGCTCTCAGTCGCTTCATCCCCCGGTTAGGCGAAAAGGAGATGCCCCTTTGCCTAATGCGCAAGAACCCCACCTTCCAGTGGGACAAGGAGGCAGACGACGCGCTCCACGCTCTCAAGGAGGTGCTACTCGTAGCACCACTACTCGCCGCCCCTATCGATAAGGAACCCATGCTGGTCTACGTTGCGGCTTCCGAGCGCGTCGTCAGCGCCGTCATGGTCGTCGAACGGCCAGAGGAAGGGAAGGAGCGCCCGGTGCAGCGACCCGTATACTACATCAGCGAAGTCCTCACCGAGTCGCGCCAGCGCTACCCGCAGTACTAGAAATTGGTATACGCGGTCTTCAGAGCACAGCGGCGACTGCCGCACTACTTCCAAGAGCACCCAATAACGATCGTCTCCTCAGCACCGTTGCAGGACATCATCCGCAACCGCGAGGCGACCGGGCGAGTCGCCAAGTGGACCGTCGAGATCGGCGTCCACAACATCAAGTACGAGCCGCGCAAGGCTTTCAAGTTGTAGGCTCTCGCAGACTTCCTCGCCGACTGGGAGGAGGCCCAGCAACCAGAGAAGTTGCCATACCTCCATTACTAGAGCCTACACTTTGACGGCTCCAAGAATGCAGACGGTGCAGGAGTGGGGATCGTGCTGACATCTCCGAAGGGCGACAAGCTCCGCTACGTCCTCTACCTCGACTTCATCCCCTGCACCAACAACATGGCCGAGTACGAGGCGCTACTCCACGGCATGTGAGCAGCCAAGGAGATGAACATCAATCGCCTGCGCTGGTACGGGGACTCCGACCTCGTCGCCGGGAAAGTGACCGACACTTGCGACGCCGTCTCCCCCACCATGGCGGCATACCGCCAAGTAGTGGACTAGCTGGGAGCACACTTCGCAGGCTACTCCGTCAAGTGGATCGACAGGCGGAAGAACGAGGAGGCCGACGCACTCTCTCGCATCCGTTTGGCTCGACTCGCACCACCCGCCGGCGTCTTCCTCGACACTATCACCAAACCCTCCGTCTCTCCCCCAAGGGAGATCGACATCAGAATCCCGTTGCAACCAGAGGCAGCCCTGGTCGCACTAATCGCCGAGCCAAGCGACTGGACCGCGCCATACGTCGCTTACCTGGAGGGAGGCACCCTACCCGCGGACGAAATGGAGGCCCGGATGATAGCATGCCGCTGCAAGTCCTTCGTCATCATCCACGGCGAGCTCCACAAGCGCACCGTGACCGGCGTATTCCAACGCTGCGTCCAACCCGCTGAAGGACGCAAAATCCTCCAAGACATCCACTCCGGCGACTGCGGCCACCACGCCGGCGCCCGCTCTCTGGTCGCGAAGGCCATGCGACACAGCTTCTACTGGCTCACCGCACACACAGACGCTGTCGACATTGTCCAGCGGTGCGTCGGATGCTAGAAATACGCCAACCAGACTCACGTGCCGAGCTTGGCACTCAAGACAATCCCCATCACCTGGCCGTTCGCCGTGTGGGGCATGGACATGGTAGGCCCCTTCAAGAAGGCCCCCTCTGGCTTCACCCACCTCCTAGCCGCAGCCGACAAATTCACAAAATGGGTGGAGGCCAAGCCAGTCCACAAGTGCGACAAGAAGACCGCCACCAAGTTCCTACGCGAGCTCATTGTTGGAGATATGCCCTAGAGGCAATAATAAAAGCAGTTATTATTATATCTTTGTGTTTATGATAAATGTTTACATTCATGCTATAATAGTATTAACCGGAAACATTAATACTTGTGTGATTTGTAAACTAAATTAGAGTCCCTGGTAAAGCCTCTTTATAATACTAGCTTGTTGATTAATAGATGATCGTGGTTTCTCGATCATGAACATTGAGATGTTGTTAATAACAAGATCATATCATTAGGAGAATGGTATGATGGACATACTCCTATAGATAAGCGTAGCATAAAGATAAAGTCATTTTAATAGTTCGTTTGCTATAAGCTTTCTGATACATAGTAACCTAATTCCTTCGACCATGAGATCATGCTAATCACCATCACCGGAAGGATGCTTTGATGACATCAAACACCACACCATAACTAGGTGGCTATAAAGGTGGCATTGAGTGTTCGGAAAGTATGGGTTGAGTCACATGGATCAAGAGTGGGATTTGTCCATCCATATGACGGATAGATATACTCTGGGCCCTCTCGGTGGAATGTCATCCAATTAGCTTGCAAACATGTGACTGGCTCACAAGGGATCACATACCACGGGAACGAGAAAAGAGTACTTATCAGTAACAAGGTTGAACTAGGTATGCAGAGGTACCGACGATCAAAACCTTGGATAAGTAAACTATTGTGAGACAAAGGGAAATTGGTATCGTATGTAAGTGGTTCATTCGATCGCAAAGTAATCGTTGAAATATGTGGGAGCCATATTAATTTCCAGATTCCTCTATTGGTTATTGATCGGAGAAGTGTCTCGATCATGTCCGCATAATTCACGAACCGTAGGGAGACACACTTAAGGATTAGATGTTGTTTAGTAGATATGGAATGTTAGTAGGGATACGGAATGTTGTTCGGAGTCTCAGATGAGATGCGGGATATCATGAGGAGATCCGGAATGGTCCGGAGAATAAGATTCATATAAGGAAATTCCTATTTCAGAGTTCGGGAAAGTTTCCGATGATTTTATTGGAGAGGTTCTAGAAGGGTCTAGAAGGTTCACCGGTACGAAAGGAGAATGGTCCATGAATGTGTCATGGGTATATGGAATGATTGGATCATATCCAAGGTCACCTGGTGTTGGCATATGCGAGAGAGAAATAAAGCTCTAAATTGAAAGTCAAACGGGAAGTTTAAAAAGTCAAACTGGAACAATGGTTTCCTAGTGGGAGAAGAAACAAGTCCTTCTCTCAATCCAACTTGGGTTTGGGTTTGGATTCAAACCCACCCCTCCCAAGGCTGCCTCCCCTCTCATAAATAGAGGGGGAGGGCTGCCCCAACACAACACACAAGTTCCAAGCTCTCTCCACCAGAGCCCGCCGCCGCCCGTGCCGCCGCTCGCCGCCGCCGCCGCCCGCGCGCTGCCGCCGCCGCCTCGCGCCGCCGCTGGTCCGTCGCCACCGCTCTAGCCGCCGCCGACACCTCCTCCTCCTCCCGGATCTCTAAACCCTAGTTTCCAGGAAACCCTAATCCACCATAACTCGCATCCGGCTTAGGCGAAGCCCTGCGGGATCTTTCCTCTACTTCCGACACCATGCCGTCGTGCTGCCGGAATCACGAGGAGAGAACTACAACCTCCGCTGCTTGCTGGAACAAGGGAGAGGAAGGTCTTCATCGAGTACCAAACGTGTGACCGACTGCGGAAGCGCTGCCGGAACGCAGCGCCGGAAGGATCGTCTACGCGATCTTGAGATCGGCAAGTGTACGACTACATCACCAACGAGAATCTGCTCTCGTTAACCGCTTTGGAATCTTCGAGGGTGAGTGCTTCTATCGACTCGTTGCTACAATCTAGTAGATAGATCTTGGCTTGTTTGTGTGCATGCGGTAGAATTTTTTTTTGTTTTCCATGCTACGAACCCCTACACTCATCTACCGCTACGGGTTCCCAAACAGCATTATCATGGACAACAACACCAACTTTGCCAAAGGAGCCATGGCCGAGTTCTGCGAGGAGCACCACATCCGACTCGACCTCGCTTCAGTCGCTCACCCAGAGTCCAATGGACAGGAGGAACACGCCAATCAGAGCATCCTCCATGGCCTGAAGCCACGGCTACAAGTCCCACTCGAGCGCACCGCCGGGTGCCGGGTCGAGGAACTCCCCTCTGTCATCTGGGGCATCGGCACCTCCGTCAACAGGTCGACAGGATTCACCCCCTTCTTCATGGTTTACGGTGCCGAGGCAGTCATGCCAACCGACCTCGAGCACGACTCACCAAGGGTGGTCAACTACATGGAGGCCGCCAACGAGCTCGCACGCCAAGACGGAGTCGACCAGCTTGACGAAGCACGCGACCTAGCTCGCTCCCACACCGCCATCTACCAGCAAGGGCTCCGCCGCTAGCACAGCCGGCGAGTGCAGACTCGCACTTTCCAGGAAGGCGACCTGGTACTGCGCCTAATACAGGACAAGAAAGGCATGCACAAGCTCTCACCCCCTTGGGAGGGACCATTCGCCATCGGGCGAGTCCTGGGCAACGACGCCTACTACCTCACCGACGTCCGAGGCGACGGAAAACTCTACGTTAAGCGGCCATGGAATGTAAACCTCCTATGGAAGTTCTACTCTTAGAACTCCAGACATGTACCTCCTACCCGCTATGAAATAAAACAGATTGGTAACCACAAAGTTGCGTCTACTCTCCGTGTCTTGTGCCACTCGCACTCGTAATAACAGCGTTTGCGCTATTCGCAGAAGTCAACCTTTGGCAAAGCGACCGTCACGACCAAGTAGTGCGGTACGAGGGCACTGGGAAAACTCAGGCCTCGTAACGTCCACGAAAAACGCTAACCCGGAGCCCCATTTGAGTCGCCTAGCTCGACTGGCTCCCCGAGCCAAGACAACTGCACTCACTCCCCACAGCGACCAAGTCCTCCGCATCCTCGGCGCAGCGACTCGAACGACCAAGTACCACGCTCGGGGACTAACACCCGACCAAAGACGAGCGACTAGGGGAAAAACGCCAAGTATGGGAGCGTGCCTAGGACTCGCCATGCGACTGATCTTCCGGATCAGGCAGGAGTGACGCGCTTAACATAACGCGCTTAGTCCTCACCTACCCTGGGCCTGCGACTAGAACGGCCAAGTACCACGCTCGGGGACTCGGCAACCCGACCCCGTTTGCGCCCGAGAAAACGGTCAAGTAAAGAGCACCCCTGGGAGTCGCCATGCGACTGGCTTTCCGAGCCATGGCGAGTCGACCTTAACTCACTAACAGTTCACAAAACATATAAAAACGAGGTAAACCCCATAAAAAGGGCGGACGCGCTCGGGGACTCGCACAATCAACATCCAAAATCGCAAAACGACTGACAAAATAACACAATCATTCCTTTATAGCAGCACAATTTGTTTCGCGTACAAGGAAAGTTACAAAGTTATTCCATACTAACGCCAAATGGCAAAACATTCTACTCCACAGGCTTTGACGAAGACGCGCCACCATCCCTGCGGCTGCGTATAAAGGGCACGTAAGGGTTTGACAGATACGTCGTCAGCTCGCCTGCCATCGCTGCACGGAACAGTTGTTCCACCTTGAAGTCCCGGTGCTTCGGCTTAGGGTCATTGGGGGCGATAATCATCTCCTAGTAGGGGATGAGGCCGCCCATCGCCCAAACGCGCTCGGAGTATACCGCGGCTCGGTCCGTCAGCTTCAACACCTCGGCAATCTCCACTGAGCCCGTCGACGACGGCTAACCGCTCGTGACATCGTCGAGGTCGAATTCATCCGGGAAGTGGGCGAGACCAAGGCTGAGCGCCGTCACCGCCCCACGATGGAAGGCCGACTGCGTCATGAACTCCACGACCGATGGGGCCTTCTCCAGGTAGCGCCATACCTCGAGCAGGTCGCTGGGAATCACCTCCGTGGGCGATATCTCCTGAAGGTACGCACGGAGGCAGGTCGCCGACAACGCGGCCGAGTCGACCAGGGTGGTCACACACTGTCGCGTGTCGTACGACTGCGCTTCTTCCGTGTTATCAGTGATCTGGCTTGCAGACACACAAAAACAGTAAGCAAACATCAAAACCGCAACGCGGTACGCGCAATCAGAAGTCGGCTGAAGGAAAGCTTACCAATCAGCGGGCAGCACAGGTCCGTGATGAAACTTGGAAGAGAAGATAAATCATTCTGCAACCCAGCAACGAGCGCATCAGATACCTTCCGCTCTTCAGCGGCAGAAGTAATGGCAGCCTTCGCTCGTCCTTCCGCCGAGCTCGCTTCCGCCGTCGCCTCCTTGAGCTCACGCTCCAGATCAGCGATTCGCTTCTCAGCCTCGCCCAAAGCGGATTAAGCCGCCATCAAATCACCTACCGGGACAAGGCCTTGGCGAGCTTCCTTCACCTTAGCCGCACTACTCTCTGTTTCCAGAGCAAAATGGTCAACACCATGACAAGTAAGCGACGAGTGCCAAGTAAAGCATATACTAACCCGCAGCCTCTTGAAGCTCCTTGTTCGTCTCCTGGACGGCGACGAGCTCCTTCTCCACGCGGCACTTCGCAGCAAGCTGCTCGGCTGATTCGCGCTGCAGGCCCTGCGCAACAACCACATCGTCAACAACAAACAATTCCTAAGTGCCCACCCGCTAAAATTCAGCGACTAGCACTCGGGGACTGGACAACGAAATTCCTAAGTGCCCACCCGCTGAAATTCAGCGACTAGGCACTCGGGGACTGGATAACATAAAAAGCATTAAGAATCCGACCACTGAAATTCAGTGGCCAGATCCTCGGGGACTGGACATACCTGGATAGCAGCACCTAGCATACCATGAAGCTCCATCGCATCCACCGACGCGAGCACGACCGGAGTGTGGCCACGGCGCTGTTCAACCTTCGCGTTGGCGGCCCCAGGAAGCTGGCTCGACGGCACTGAGGCACTCGCCGTGGCGGCCTTCGCCACGAAGCGAGGGAAAGTTGCTGCAGCGGCCACTGTGCCACTCGAGGTCGGCTCGGCCGCATCGGTTGAGCCCGCAAGCACCATATGTTGCGACTCCACATCTTCCTTGGCCTTCAAAGCCGCTTCCACTGTGTTTGGAGGCTCGCTCGGGGCAGCTGCCGGATCATCGGAGAGTGTGATGATGTCGTCGCCTTTCGCCCTTTTGGTGCCTTCGGCGGGAGCAATGACCTCGTCGTCTTTCCTCTTCCGCGAGGGATCGGCTGGCGCCTCTATGGCGACTGGCAGAACCTTGGCCACTGAAGGATGGCCTATCTTCTTAACCCCAGTCCTGTGAAATAGCTCTGTCAATGAAGCTCTCCGATTGAAATACAAAGCAAGCAGACGAGTAAAAGATCGAGGAACACTCACTTGGCGACCGGAAGAAATCGCAGGCCGGTGCGGATGCTGGCCGGTTTTTCCAGTTCTAGCCCCAGCTTCCGAGTGAGGCCCGTCTTGAACACATTGTGTGCCCAAGACACTGACGGCTTCTTCGAAGATGAAGCCGCGGCGGGAGCCTCCGTGGCAATTGTTATGGGAACCCCCCTTGGCGGCGAGGCCCCTACGGCTGGAGCGACCCCCAAGCTAGTGACTGGGGTGAACGGCGGTGGCAACGGCGCCAGTGGCACTTCGTCCACTGTGGCGGTGGCACCAGTCGCCGCGGCCGCGTGCGCCGGTGTTTCCTCGGACGAGCTGGTGGCATCAGAGATGCTCGCAGACCAAGGCGGAGACGCCGGCTTCGCCGGCTTCACCTTCTTCTTCGGCGGAGCTTGCTTCTTCTTCTTCGACAGCGTGGCCTCACGGTGTGAGGTGTGCTTAGGGAGTTCGTTGTCGTCATCATCATGGGCCTCGAGGCTCTTACTGGCCTTGAGTTCACGCTGGTGCTGCCAGAGAGTCTTACGAACCGTGGGGGCAGCAACCTCCACGGGGTCGTCGTCCTCATCGTCGTTGTTACCGCCTTCGCCGCTCTCGACATTGCCCTTGTTGGGCGATGACTCACTCCCGTCCTGGGTGGACATGCTCGAGTTCTCGTCGTCTGCGGGTGGAAGCCACCCTTCCACCACTTGAAACAACTGCACCAAAAACAAACGACGCTAGCACAACCGCGAATGCACAAACTGCGACTGCGAGTGCAAAAAGAATAGCAGCTTACCGTTAGAGCTGGGCGCCTTGCGGTATAAGGGCGACCCCGGCCTTCGCGTCGAGATACACCGCCTGGGTAATCTTCTTCAGGGCCAGGGTGTAATCATTGAGTCTCCACTCAACGAGGCAGGATTTGGTCGGGTCATCCTTGCCCGTATACTCGTACATGTAGTGGTCAAGGCTGGACAGGGGCACGAGCCGTCGCCCGAGCCAGCAGTTGTAGAGGTTGATGGTTTGAAGGCCTTTCTTCTTCAAGTTGCGAATGGTTTGCAGCATCTCGTCAACAACCATCCGCTGCTCCAGCGGGAGTTTGACAACCTGGAGCCGATGCGGCTCGGCCCGGTCGGTGGAGTACCTTGGAAGCGCCACTTCGTCGCCTAGAGTCGACTCGGTGACGTAGAACCAGCTCTTCTTCCACTCGTTCGCTGCTTTGGCGGGCAGCATCAAATCGAAGAATGAGGCCTTCGACTTAAGCTGGAAAGTCAGGACGCCCGTGGCTAACATTGGGCCGCCTGTTTCTTCGCGTCTGATTCTCTCGTGGAATAGCTCTTGCCACAGGGGGAAGTAGGGCCTGCAGCCCAGATAGCACTCGCAGAACGCCACGAAAATGGTGAGCTACTCGATGCTATGCGGACCTAGATCTGACGGCTGGATGCCATAGTAAGCGTAGAAACGCCGGAAGAAGAGGGAGGTAGGGAAGCCAAGCCCCTGCTCTAGGTGACTGGTGAAGCAGATGAATTCCCCTTCGCGTGGATCCGGAATTACTTCTCCGGCTATGGGGATGCGCCGTCTCCCGGCGCGAAGGATCCCTGCTTCCTCGAATGATTTCAGCAGCGCCTTCGTGCACTTGGATCTGCCCCATGGTTCGGTGGGAGGAGCCATCGGTTGGAGGATCGTGGGGTTCGGAACTCTCTGGATCACTTTGGTCGCTGCACGGAATGAGGAAAAAAGGGTGCTCGAGATCGGAGGAAGTGAGGGAAGTGTTTCCCCTGTTCTCCCTTCACTCTCCTTATATAGCGGTTGTTACCCGCCATTTTCATGAGCCGTTACTGCGCGGTGATTATGCCAATATTACCGTTGGGTTACCCAACGACTAGTTTGACCAAAATTGACGGTCCAACTTCGTCTACTCGACTCGCTGCCTCCAGCGACTCGACGATTCGCCGACCCATTCGCCGAGCTGCGATATGATTGGTCGCCGTTATTGCGACTAAAATGACTACTTCTTTCCTTTGTTCAGGAGTCCGCCGCCGATTCGACTAGGCGTGCGCATTGGACCCGCATACTTCGACTGCCAGCAAACGCCTGCGACGAATCAACGACGGCCTCGGGGACTACTGATGGGGATATGCCAACCGGGGTATGCCCAGTAGGACGCTTCCTATTGGCCCAAGCCGCCAGCGAGTGGGCCTGCAGGACAGCGACTGGATCGAGACTTGGCGAGGACTCAGGCAACTGGAAGCTGGAGGCCCAGAAGCGTAGCTAGGCCCAGTCGGACTAGGTCAAAGAACCTCCGAATCCTTAACTAATTTGGTTGTAGTCTGTAAACCCTAGCGAGGTGAGCCTATATAAACCTCCCTAGGGTACGCATAGAGGACACGTTCCATCATACGCCCAAGTGACTCGCCGCCTAGCTGTCGAGCTCGCCCCCTTGTACTCTCACCATAATACAATCTAGCAGGAGTAGGTCTTTACCCTCCGGGGGGCCGAACCTGGGTAAACCCTTGTGTCTCCGCCCTCATCTCGCACCGCAGATGGCTGGCCGCCCTTGCCCCATGTTCTACTACTCGCTGCCGATTGCAGCATCTGCCGTGGTCATTCCCACGACACTCCTATGCCTCAAGGTTCCACACGCCAGGCGGCCATCACGAACCACTTCTACCTCGAGCTCACGACAGAGCAGCAGATGGATCCCCATTGGGATCCCGACAACTATGACACATGGAATTCCTTCTTCACTAACCGGCAGGAAAGGGAGCTCGCCAGGTACGAGGGTGATGGCCCTCCCCGGTGAACCACAACGAAGCCGGACACCACCTATGGTGGGCGAACCGGACTATCGTCAGCGTAATGCGCTACATCGCGCAGGGACATCATCCTCGCCTGCGGTGCCCATAGCCGCTGCAGATCCATAAGAAGGGTGGTGGTGGTAAAGTCTGCAGGTGTAGGGGCGTCAGCCCCCTCCCCCACGGGTTGTGAATCCGAGGCCGGAGTGGCAGATTCCCCCGGAATATGCCATGGCTAGGGTGAGGATCCAGTCGCGTGCGCCTAGCAATGACGACGATGACGAAGACGAAGAAGAAGACGATCCTGAAGTTGTGTACTATAGGGAAATATATGAGGATGACTAAAGGGGTCATTTAGTACTGATTCCGTATTCTCGGTTTTTAATATTAATAAATGTCTTGAGTGTTAGTCCCGGTTTGTGGCTAGACTGGGACTAAAGGGGGGACTTTAGTCCCGATTTCGTAGTCTCGGTTTTTTAATATTAATAAATGTCTTGAGTGTTAGTCCCGGTTTGTGGCTAGACCGGGACTAAATGGGGGCCTTTAGTCCCGATTCCGTAGTCTCGGTTTTTTAATATTAATAAATGTCTTGAGTGTTAGTCCCGGTTTGTGGCTGGACTGGGACTGAAGGGGGCCTTTAGTCCCGATTCGTGCTACGTCTTTCCTGAACTATGAAGATGGTGTCCAGATTCGTATTTACCATGAAGATCGGATCTCCAAATGCGCGTGGTCACATATTAGGGAGTGCCTCTATGACCAACTTTAGGGACAATGTCTTAATACTGGGCTCTGGCGGCATATCCCTAAAGCTGGCCGTAGTGGTGTCCCTGCTCTCGCACAGCATCTTGCAGCTTGTAACTTCTCTATATAGATCAATATGCCTGGGAGCTAACTAATTTCACATACTAACTCCGTTCCTTAGAATAAGGCTTATAAATTTAGTCAAAAGTCAAAGAGTGCAAACTTTGACCAAATTTATAAGAAAAACTATAAATAACTATGATAATAGATAGCTATAGTACACAAATATATTTCATAATATATCTAATAAGATTGATTTCACCCTATAGAGGTTTATAGTTTTTTCTAAAAATTTAGTCAAACTTTGCAATGTTTGACTTTTGACTAAATTTATAGGCCTTATTCTAAGGAACGGAGTGAGTATTAGGGAGCGCATCTACGACTAGTTTGTTGGAGATGATAGAGGACTAGGCTCCTCCGGCATCTCCCTCAAACTGGCCGTAGTGGTGTCCCTGCTCTCGCAAACCATCTTGGAGATGCTTGAGGACTCACAAGGATGCCTATTTATAGAACAAGAAGCACGACATAGTGTGGACACTCACGACAGAATGTCGACACTCACCCGGGACTCGTGTTTTATCCCGGTTGGTGTCTACAACCGGGACTAAAGGTCCAAATGACCGATGTTATGTGCAAAATCGTGGCATAGTTGTGATATCATGCCCATATTATGCATGCATGTGGATCTTGAGATGGAGAACAATGTTGCAGGAGGAAGTTTTCCTTTTCATCGCACAAAAAACCATTTTCCATTTTCCGAGCGCAAAAAATGGGTCGTTTTGTGAATCAACCACCAAAATGCTGTTTCAGAATGCTACCATACCATTTTTCTAAAATACTAGACCACCTTACATGGATGATATCCCAACCGGGAGATCTCAAAGATTTCAGTCCTTCCCGGGTGAAAAAGTCAAATATCTGCCAAATCGGTAGGAAGTGGGTCCGGTTTGAACTACATGTACATGATCTAACACCCGTGATTTTTTTGAAAAAAAAATCATTTTTAGACTCAAAATATGTTGTTTCTTTAGAGATCCAATGCAAGTTCTAACGAGGCTCGTCCTGTATCGTCACGCACGCCGTGTTGACCTTAGTTCCAAACGGGAAAAATTCAAAACGGGCATCAGAAATTTAAAAACTGTTTGAACAATGTAAATCCTTCGCGTCGTGTCATATTATCTGACATAGTTGCACGGAAAAATATCAAACTTGGTATATTGATTATGTCTCGAAAAAACCTTCACAAAATGACCTATCATGTTCGAGGTTTCATGGCTTTCGGTCCAAATGACTAATGTTATGTGCAGAATCACAACATAGTTTGTGATACCGTGCCCATATTATGCATGTAGGGGCTGGAAGCATGGAAAACAAAAAAAATTCTATCGCATGAACACGCACAAGCCAAGATCTATCTAATAGATTGTAGCAAC
Organism: Avena sativa; assembly: GCA_916181665.1. Classification (NCBI taxonomy): domain Eukaryota; kingdom Viridiplantae; phylum Streptophyta; class Magnoliopsida; order Poales; family Poaceae; genus Avena; species Avena sativa. Next base: position 526,061,713 of record OV702299.1, read on the forward strand.
GAGTCGATAGTGTACTAACCCTTGAAGATCCAAAGCGGTTAACGAGATCAGATTCTCGTGGGTGATATAGTCGTTCACTTGCCAATCTCAAGATCGCGTAAACGATCCTGACGGCCCCGCATTCTGGCAGCGCTCACGCAGTCGGTCACACGTAAGGTACTCGATGAAGATCGTCCTCTCTCTTGTTCCAACAGGCAGCGGAGGTTGTAGCTCTCTCCTCGCGATTCCGGCAGCACGATGGCATGGTGTCGGAGGTAGAGGGGAGATCCTGCAGGGCTTTGCCTAAGCCAGTGTGAGTATGGTGGAGTAGAGGGAGCCCTGGCGATCTAGGTTTTAGAGGGTTGAGGTTTAGAGGTGTCTAGCAATTAGGGTTTAGCTAGTCGGTAGCTGTTTAGAGGAGGATCTAGAGGCGACAACTTGGAGGGAGCCAAGGCCGGCGGCTAGGGTTTGTAGTGGGGTTCAAGGGGGGCGCCCCTCCCCTCTATTTATGAGAGGGAGGGGAGGTTTGGTGAAGGGGAGTCCTTCCCCAAATCCACCTCATGGGCCGACGACAGAGGGAGGAATCCTCCCTCTGGTAGGATTCCTTCCCTCCCTCCACTAGGCAATGTTGGGATTTGACTTTTTCAAATTGGCGTTTGACTTTTCAAACTAGAGTTTGATTTTTCTCTTCCCATTGCCCAGCCAAGTGACCTAGTATATGATGCAACCATTCCACTTTGTCATGACACATCCATGTACCCTTCCCACTCCGGATCGGTGAACCTTCTAGACCCTTCTAGAACATTCCGGTGAAAACATCGAAACCATTCCCAAACTCCGAATTGGACTTTACTTATATGAATCTTATTCTCCGGACCATTCCGGATCTCCTCGTGATATCCCGGATCCCATCCGAGACTCTGAACTACATTCGCTCTCTTTACTCACTTTCCATATCTACTAAACAACATCGAATTCTTAAGTGTGTCTCCCTACGGTTCGTGAATTATGAAGACATGACCGAGACTCTTCTCCAATCAATAACCAATAGAGGAATCTAGAAATTCATATGGCTCCCACATATTTCTACGATTACTTCGTGATCGAATGAACCATTTACATACGATACCAATTTCCCTTTATCTCGTGATACTTTACTTATCCGAGGTCTGATCGTCGGTATCTCTGCATACCTAGTTCAACCTCGTTATAGATAAGTACTCTTTTATCGTTCCTGTGATATGTGATACCTTGTGAGCCAGTCACATGCTTCCACCAAGAGGGCCCATAGTATATCTATCTATCATATGGATGGACAAATCCCACTCTTGATCCATGTGCCTCAACACATACTTTCCGAATACTCAATGCCACCTTTAAAACCACCTAGTTACGAAGTGGTATTTGATGTCATCAAAGTATCCATCCGGTGATGGTGATTAACATGATCTCATGGTCGAAGGATTTAGGTTACTATGTATTGAAAGCTTATAGCAAGTGAACTATTTAAATTACTTGATCTTATGCTACGCTTAACTATATGAGTATGTCCATCACATCATTCTCCTAATGATATGAACTTGTTGTTAATAACATATCAATGTTCATGACCAGGAAACCATGATAATATATTAACCAATAAGCTAGTTTAACAAGAGGCTTTACTAGGGACTCTTACATGTTTACAAATCACACAAGTATTAATGTTTCTGGTTAATACAATTATAGTTGGTATGTAAACATTTATCATAAACATGAAGATATGATAATAACCACTTTATTATTGCATCTTCGGCATATCTCCAACAGTCTATCACTTGCACTAGAGTCAATAATCTAGTTTCAAACCTTTGTGTAATCAACACCTATGGCTTTTCGGTGTTGTATTTACACGATTGCTAGTGGTCAACTAATCTTCGGATCCGAAACTTTCAGACCCGTGTGTAATTGCATGTCTTTGCGTATCTACGCATCACTCATTCTCTAATGAGATGGCATTGTATAAATTTGGTCCTTTGGTGAGACCTTTAGTCCCTTGGGGTTAAAACATATTGATAATATTGTCGTACAATATATCTTTATAGTACTATCCTGCTGTGAATCACACGTAGTTTGATAATAAACTACTTAACACAAATGCCCTCTTTTGCTGCTATAATAGCAGTCATATACTTAGCCTTCTGTTGTAGTATCTGTACAATGTTTTAACTTTGGAACTCATCCAAATCCATTATGAAACTTACTTTTCATTATATTGTGCCGCCCTAGTAAGCGTGCACGTGCAATGCACGTCTTATAAATCTGTATTATATAAAAGTGTATTGTAAATCCTATTTTATTCTTATTGAATCTTTTATCCCCCTCGCAGGCACGCGTTGCCCCCGCGTGGGCGGTCGCAGCTCTCCAAACTTGCGCCTCCATCACGCATTCCTCTCCATCCCCTCCCGTCGTTGCCGGCGGTCGCCGTAGGGCAAGCCTGTGCGGTGTTGGAGGCTGCTTCTCCCCGGCGGTTGGGCTGCCGACGCCGGAAGCCCAGGCCAGACGACGGTGCATCTTGCGGTGGAGGATCGGGCAAGGCGGCGGTGGGACGTGCGTGTTACCAGGCGGTGGTGGTGACAGTCTGATGCGGGGGGTGGGTGGGGGCAAGGTGGCTGGCTGGAGTTCATGGCCTCTCATAGCAATGCTTGCCCAGGGCTAGATCTGGGCCAACCGGGCCTGATCTAGGTAGTCAGGGCATGTGACTGGGTGGCCCGACCTGGTACGGAGTCGACTTGCTTGCTCCCCGACGACTGCTCATAGTGGTGGATGGACGGTGGGGTTCTCAACTACGGGGTGATAGGGAATCATGGATGGACGGCGGCAGCGGCGGACATGGCGCTACAGCGCGGTGGAGGGGCTAGTCGGTCCTGAGGGGCTTGACAGGCCCTACTGCTGCGTCCGGTCGGTGACCGCTTCTGGCGGTGGAGGGCGAGTGTCCTCCGATTGACCATGGTGCTGCCGAAAGCCAGAGTTAGACATACGGGTCTAGCTCTAGCCATCGATGGCTATGGAGTGTGACTGGCAGGCTTTGCTTTGCCAACAACACTTTTGTCGTCCATGTGAGTCCCTTTGTCGCCACCTGCCCGACTTGCTGGCCTTGCGGTTTGTGGTCTATCGCTCCCTGACCCCGAGTTCGTGGATGCCGGGGCGGCGGCCCCAGAAGGTGGACTGCGCGGGCGACTCTATGGCGAGCGACGTGGCGGTGGTGATGGTCCTTCTCTGTGGTCATGTGGATGTCGAGGAGCAGGGGTGGAAAACCTGGTGTTGGGCGCTTCGGCTTTGGCAGCTCTCAGATCGTGTGTCGGGGGCCTAGCTCGGGTTAGTGAGCAGATCGAGTTCGGGAGTGGTCCAAAGGTTTTTCTGGGCGAAAGCTCAGTGCCTCGGCACCAACGGAGGCGATGCCTGCGGGTGTCGTAACCCTCTTGGGGGCATTGTTGTGGTTTCCTTCTTCGTGCTAGCTCCGGGTGAAAACCCTAGACCGTCGTGGTCTCGGCAGCGGTGGCACGGTGCGTCGTTACCCTCTTGGGAGCGTCGTCGTGGAGCTCCGGTTTCTCTCGGTCTCGTTTCAGTGGCTAGCTTTGGCTTTCTGTGTTTTCTTTCTATTTATGTTGATCAGAACATAACTTTTTTTGAATCCTTGATAACTTCCCTCAACCGTCACCTTGTTTTTCTGAAGTACACGCGCTAACACAGTGCAACACTAAAAAAAAATAGGGACACACACTTGTGCTGGATTCTTAGACAAAGGTTCGTGAAGAAAAGAAAATTGTAAACCCACCACTGAGCTCTCTCGGTGGCACAAAATTGCAATTCAGACAAGCTCCACACTCCACTCTGTATGCACCGTAGCTTCCTAACCGGGATTATAGCTCCCATGCGACGTCTTTACGTGGAATTGGAAGGAAAGCGACATCGTTGCAAAGAATAGCTCGCATGCGACACTTCTGAAGCGGCAAATAGCTCCCGTGCGACACTTCTACTTAACCCCACGAGACCGTCAACGAATTCGAATCAGCTGAGCACAGTAGGACCCACAGCCTCTCCACGTCATGGCGGAACTCACCTGATGTCCACCTCATATCGTGGGACCCACCCTGTGGTTGAAGAGAGACATTGGCCCCGATCCTTCCCCGCGCCCGAGCACTCCCGCCAACGTTCCAGCATCTCATCCCCTTCCGTTTTCTTCTCCGGCGAGCAATTGCGGCAACGCCGGCGAGGGATGTCGAGCTCTACTTCCTCCCACCGCTCATGGCCTCGGTATGGTGCGGTGCCGATGAGGAGGTGCCCCGATTGCCCCCGTACCGCGCCCCTGAAGCGGCTTGTCACATCCACCGACAAGAACGACAACATTGGCCGGGAATTTGTGAAGTGTGAGAGCAAGCCCGAGCCGGGAAAGGTGAGATCTGAGTGTTCCGAGCGCCAATTTCTCGCTTTTCTTTTGAAAATTCATGAATTTCATCGAATTTGGGATTTAGGGTTCATCTCTGCGATTTCAGGAACTGCCAAAATGTGGGCATTTTGAGTGGCTTGATGAGTATATCGAGCGAATTGGGGTGGAGGTAGCATCCTGGGAGCTCGAAAAGCCGTCCGTGGTGGAGAAATTGGGATGTGGCAACCCCATTTCCGCTGGTACTACGGTGGATGCGGAAGTGAAGGTCGAGCTGAAGAAGATGAACAAGCAGCTAAGGCAAATCATCGAATTGAAGAAGCAGGACAATCTGATGGCCGTTTTTTTTATTTTTGTGTAATTTCTCTCGGATTAGTTTATCTCCTGATTGTTAGTCGTTAGATAGCGCAGTCAGTGTTTGAGTGATGCTTTGTAATGGATGTAATGGTCTATGTCTTTGGCTTGAATAAAATGCAACACAAATTCGGGCTAATTTTGAGCTGCTCTGTTTTCGAAATCAGTGTTCCTTCAGTTTCGTTAGTTTCGTCAGTGTTCCTTTTATCAGTGTGCAGGGGGAGCCCGTGTGCAGGGGAGGGGGAGGGGTTGAAAAGTAAAAAAAAACAATTGACGGGGATTAAAAAAGGCAAGGCCCAAATAGAACTTAGCTAGGCCAAAATGGGCGTATCCAGGCCCAATAGTAACTATATGTTGATTGGGCAAAAAAATGGTACTCACGTTACAATCTAAATAGGGGCGTGTGGATCTGCAGATACTCATGCTCAGGTCGCAAATCTTTTTTTTTGTGAAAGTAAATATATAAATGAAGTCCAAGGGCATCCATTTAACTAACATAACTTGGGTGCTCCTTTAACTTATGTAAATATGTAAATGTCTTGTTTGAAAATGAACCATGTGTTGTTTGAAAATAATAAATCATCATTACGTTAACTTATTCTTCCTTTTTGAGATTTTCTAATTTCACTCATTTTATAAATATTGCACTGAGTATTATATGAGAACTTGTTTTTGTGTCTTTTGTTTTATACACTTGTTGTTTTGGGTGTTTTGACAAATGACAATACAATAAAACACAGATTACAATAAAACAAGGGGATAGATAATATTGGGATAACATTACTTATATTAGATAGCCGGATCGACAATGGGATAACATTACAATAAAAAGAAAAAGTACAATAATATAGAAGGGAATAGGCGCCCCGCCTAAACCCTGGGCTAGCCCCTAAACCCTAACCCTAGCTACCCTACTCCATTGACGGTGGAGGCGGTGCTGGTGCCGCCGTCCACCGAGCCGCCTTCGCGGCATTCCACGCCGCCAACCTCTCCCGCTGCTCCCGCTTCCGCTGCTCCTCCTGGGAGGCCCAGCGATTGGCCTCCCGTCGCTCCTCGTCCTCCCGTCTGCGCCTTTTCTTCAAGGCGCGCTGGGCCTGCTTCTCCTCCCACCTGGCGATAGCAGCCTCCTGCTTTGCCTCCTCCTTCTCCGCCTTAGCCCAGTACGCTTCGGAGGGGAAGTCGCCGCCGCCGGGGAGGTTGGGGACTGGGTTGTGGACGATGGGGCCCTTCTTCCCACGCTTGGGGCGCGTGGGCGCCTCCTGCTCCTAGAACTGCTTGTGGTCCGGGTGGTTGTCCTCGTCGCTTACTTCGGTGTCGGAAGGGAAGCGGAGGGGGGAGGTCGCCATGGTCGCCGGAGAGTTTGGGGGCTGCTGGGAGGAGGCAAAGGGACGGGCCCGAGGTTGAAGATGAGGGGCAAGATGAGATGAGGAGGCAAAGGCGTTTTGCCTATTTATTGAGGGCGGGGCGTGAAGGGCGGCGTGGGAATCCAGCGTCGCGTTGGCGCAGACGCGTGCCCTGCGTTGCGTGTGGGCAGCGGGCGTGATCAATGCGAAAGAGAGAAAAAATAGCAAGGATGCGACGTGACCCCTGCACCGCCGCCCCCGCCTCTGCATGCATGCATGCATTAATGCGAAAGAGAGAGAAAATATCCAAGGTAGTTGTTCATTGGCAGTGAAAAATAAAAGGAAAAATATAATTTGGCCTTGATTTACTTCGGTAATAAATGCAGGAATCTAGTACCAAGGTACTCGTTCGTTTTTACACACCGCATGCAACAAACTCGTTCCTTTTTACACATGCAAGAAAAATCGGTGGGAGTAATCAGATGAGAGTAAGTTTGACTGAAGAAAGTTATTCGACGTACACTTATTTAATGGGGCAGCGCTGTTGCACGCAAAATAGCTAGACTGCGACGCTAGGGGCAGCTGCATGCATGATGCAGCCCGCCCCGCCCAGCGTCCTCGCATGCCACGTTCGGTCCAACGGTCAATGGAGTGTGCCACGCTGTACGTTATATTTATTACATATTTTAGATTTTGATATTTTTTCTTAGGCTGGTCATAGTGACATGCATACTCCCTCTGTCCAAAGATAAGTGTACGTTTGGCTTCAAAATTTGTCCACAAAAAGTCCAATAACATTTAGCAAATGGTCTCTTCAATTTATTTGCGGACGGAGGGAGTATGTGGGAGTAACTTAGATGTGGTATCATGCATATGTTAATAGTCTAAGTTACTACTCCATAGTGCAAAATAACATAGATGTGGTATCATGCAAAGTCTCATTTATTACAATTCCTAAGGGGAGTAAGTTTGACTGAAGAAAATTGTTACACGTACACTTATTTAATGCGACGGAGGGAGTAAATACGTTACAAAGCTGTTGCACGTAAAATAGCTAGACTGCGGCGCTAGGGGCAGCTGCATGCATGGTGCAGCCCGCCCCGCCCAGCGCCCTCGCATGCCACGCTCGGTCCAACGGTCAATGGAGTGTGCCATGCTCGCATGCCACGCTGTTGCACGTAAAAACGATGAAGCCAATCAGATTCCAGAATCATCCATCCCACGGATCGCCAAGAGCTAGCCACGAAATCCTTCTAAGAGACGCCAATCAATCAGGTTGCAGAACAAGCCCTTCCACGGATCGCCCAGAGCCACCCACGGAATCCTTCTAGAAGACGCGATCGGACGGCCACAGTGTCGCGCTAGGGTTAGATCTATGTTCCTCATTCGGCCTTAGGGTTAGCTGGGTTTAGGATGCAGTCAACAGGGTTTCACAAGTTTGACCAGACATTCAAATGTGCATAACTAATTCAAAAAAAATAAAAAAAAAATACAAAACTTCGCATGGTGTCATGTTATGTGACATAGTTGTGAGGAAAAATATCAAACTTGGTCTATTGATCATATTTCAAAAAACCCTTCACAAAATGACCTATCTCCTCCGAGGTTTTCTGGCTTTCGGATCAAATGACCAATGATATGGCTAGAATCAAGGCATAGTTTGTGATAATGTGCCCATATTTGGCATGCATATCTATAATGGGATTACTAACAATGTTGTAGCACAAAGTTTTCCTTTTCGACGCACAGAAAATCCATTTTCTATTTTCTGAGTGCCGAAAGAGGGGGGGATTTGTGAAGCAACCACCAAATTGAAGTTTCAAAATGGTAACATCCTATTTTTCAAAAATACTAGACCACCTAGCATGTATAATTTCCCAACTTGAGTATCTCAAACCTTTTATTCCATCCCTGGTGAAAAAGACAAATCCTGCCGAGTCGACTAGAAGTGGGTAAGATATGAACTACAGGTACATGATTTCATGTTGATGATTTTTTGTAAAAATCATTTTTAGGTTCACAACATGCTATTTCATCAGAGATCCAATGCTAGTTTTGTGAGCCTCAGCCCCTAGCTAAGAATATTTATGAAAACCCTTCAAGTTTGACGAGACATTCAAATGTGCATAACTAATTCAAAAAAAATCAAAAAATACAAAACCTTCGCATGGTGTCATGTTATGTGACATAGTTCTGAGGAAAAATATTAAACTTGGTTTTAGAAATGGTCAAAAAAAGACTTGCTTAGAAATGGGGTGGTTTACCCTAGCTTTGGAGCCCATTTCTACCCCATTTTGGATGAGGGTGAGTTGTACTTCACAAAAAGGATTAGGGTGAGGATGAGTTGTATTGTACATATGAGAAAAACGTTGGAAGCTCATACAAACATAGAAAAGTGACATAGCTACCCCTCGTTTACAACAACAAGTTTACAACAAGTTCCAAATTATCAACAAGTGACAAATTATTATAATAACAAATGTTTACAACAACAAGTGCCAAATTATTACAATAACAAATGTTTACAACAAGTGCCAAATTCAAAGTATGTTTCTTTTGGCTCTTCTTACCCCTCGTTTTCTTCTCCTTCACAAGTTTCACACCACACAACATGTTTATGCTCTTCCTTTTCTTACCATTACCATCTGGCCTCCCCACAGCACGTCCAAGAGTCTCCTTCACCTCCTGCACCTCCTCAACAACCTCATGATCATGATCCAGAGCCTCATCAACATGGTCACTTTGCACCAGAGCCTCAACAACATGGTCAGTTTGCACCAGAGCCTCAACAACAGGCTCATTTTGCACCAGAGCCTCAACAACAGGCTCATTTTGCACTAGAGCCTTAACAACAGGCTCATTTTGCCCCTCATTTTGCACCAGAGCTTCCAAATCAGAAACAGGCTCATTTTGCACTAAAGCCTCAACAATTTGCACATCATCCTCCAAAACAAGTTCAGATTGCACCTCAGCAGCACCAAACATGATATGGTTAGTTCTCTTCTTTCTTTGGCCATTGATTCTTGCCCTTTTCACTGGCCAGCATTCGTCAACAACAATAGGTGGGCCTTTTTCTCCACGCTTCCTCCTGAAAACAAGCAAGTTAGCTGGGGGAGAAAAATCATCAACAAGAAATGGGATAGATTTTGGATGAACATACTTTGGCTTTTCAGCAGTGTATCTGCACTTGGTAGAGCCAGCTCGGTGTCCAAGTTCTTCACAGAGTTTGCATCTATTCTTGTTACCTTTTTGGGCCCTTTTTGGCTTGGCATCTTTCTTTTCATCTTTCTTTCCCTTCTTGCTGCTCCCACCTTTCTCAAACCAATCCTTGAATATACTCTGCTTGGGCCTGCCAGCCTTTCTTTTCATCAAAGGAGGACACAAGGAGAACTGAATGTCCACTTCAGGCCACTGAGACTGATCTGTAAGTGCTGGAATTGGTGTTTCATATGCAGCCTTGAATTTTGCTACAGAATAATACTCATGCAAATATGGGTGCATATTTAGCTTGTGTTTGGAGGCCAAGAAAAGTATGGCATGCTCACAAGGCTTCCCAGTGTGTTTCCACTCAAGGCATGTGCATTCATGCAATTGAGTGTCAACAACATGCCTCCTTCCAGTCTTTGTATCTCTGACTTCAGCACCCCACAATGAGGATTTCTCAACACACAAATGTGCAAGATTTCTGCTCCTGTTGACCACCTGCTACACAACATTAGGAAGCTTATATCCTTGAAGAACATCACCAAGCCTTCTTCTCAATTCCCACAACCTCATGATCATGATCCTGATCTGGTCAACCATGTCATGGACAGGCAAGTCTTTTAACTCCTTCACTTTGTTGTTGAAACTTTCTGCCAAATTATTGTTGATATGATCACATTTGATGGCAGTGTTAAAACCAGACCTGTACCATAGAAGAGAATGGTAGGTTTCCAACCATGTACAAAACTTGACCCTATCCTCCTCAGAGCATGCCACCTTAATCTTCTCAAGGTGATATGAATGTGTCTGCCTGGTGTAAGATCTTGCTGCTGGCCACATGCGTCCAAAATCATCTCCTCTGAATTTTTTGATCAAATTCATCCACATATGGCCGAAGCACTCCCTCTGCTCAGCATGAGGGAAAACAATCTTCACTGCATTTTCTAAACCTTTACATGCATCTGTGTGCACTGCCAATGGAGAGACTGGCCCTATGCATCTTTTCAACTGCATCATGAACCATGTCCATGATGCCTCTGTCTCAGACTGAAACATGCCAATAGCTACAGGGAACATCCAATTGTGTCCATCTAAAGCATTGCATGCTGCTAGTTGACCATTCCACTTTCCAGTCAAGAAAGATGAGTCTATACTCAAATATGGATGGCACCCTGCTTTGAAGCCATCGATGCAAGGCTTTAAAGCCATGAAGAATTTAGAGAAGAAGACTTTCCCATCAGCTGTTACCTCAGTATCTATCTCCACAACACTGCCAGGTGACCTCTTCTCTACTTATGCTTTGAAGTTATAAAGCATTCGAAAGGTATTTTCCCAATCACCATATAGCTCTTTCATTGCCCTTTGCTTTGCCTTCCACACTGTAGTATAATTCAGCTTAATGGGGTACTGCTTTTCCAAGTCTATTTTCAGTCTCTTTGCAGTGTTGTTTGGTGTTGTGGCTAAAATGGGCTTGATCTTTTCTGCAACCCATAATTGTGATGTCATCTTTGTAACTGTTTGAGAACTTGTAATGCAAGTATGAGGTTTTGGAATTTGATTCACTCTTATTGTCCTTCCATCAGGTTGGCGTCTAGCAGATATATACCACTTGCAAGGCTTGGCACCACCATCATAACCTATGCATTTTGCATAGAACTTCTTTTTATCAGTCCACATAGTCTTGGTAGCAAACTCACGTTTGACTGCATATGTCCTGAAACACATCCTGAATTCATCCATGCTTGGAAACAATCTCCCAACTTCAATAACTGGGTCCTCTTTGTCATAAACTGTTACTAGCTCATCATCATGTGCATCATCTACATGAACTGCAGCATTTTCCAACAACTCTAGATCTATATCTGCCTCTTCATCTCTTAAATGGTTGTCACCATCATTTGCAGCTTCATCCCTCTTCTTCTCCTTGTCTCTGTCATCTATAGGAATGCCAAAAAGCTTTGCCATTTCAATGTCATCTATTGGTGCAATGACCAAATCAGTCTGGTCATGTATCTCAACTGAATTCCAATCAACAGTTACAATCCTTTGTGCATTACCATCTGCAGCCTCCCCTTGTGCATTAGCATCATCCTCCATTGTTAACACTTCCAACTCAGTAAGTATAGGCATTACTTGCCTTTGTGCAGCCCAATCATCCTCGGCCATCTGAGCAGCCAGCTTCGAGGCCACATATCCAACCCTCGAATCAGGTTCTAGATCAATGAGCTATGCTAAAAACAGAACAGTTTTGCTTGTCCAACCGTTTCGCTCATCGATTTCATCAACTATATGTTCACCTGTCTCAACCCTAACATAGTCACATTTGTAATCATCAAATCGTAACAAAGAAACTTCTTGCTCTGGCCCCCAAACCACACTATCCCCAATTTTTTCCACCATTTTCCTCACCGCCATCCTCTCCCATGTTTATTAGCTCTTGGGGATCAACATGTTTTAATTCCACCTCCCATTTAACAATGGTGTCTCCCTCAATGAGCTGCGTGCTGCCATCAACTAAAACAACCCTAGAGGGAAAGAAATTGATGTGAAATTCGAAGGTTTGGCGTGCAACATCGTCTCCCCTATTTTTGGCGGGCACTGTGAGCTAGCGGAAGCGAACAAAGAGCTCAACCTTAGAGAAATTAAGTGCAAAGATACGAGATATAACGATTAGAAGTCCCTTCTCCATGCTCCATCTCGTTCCCCCTCGCCCCGTTCAGCACACCCTCGCCTCCACAATTAGCATCAATGGGCACGCTCAGATCTCGAATTGAGAAGAATGGGAGAGGAATTAGCTTTCAAATGGCACTCACCACCTTCGCCGTCAAACGAAAGCGCCGCCACCTAAATTAATTGTCGTGCCGCCGGCGCCGACGCCGAGAACGATGGGTGAGGTCCGCCGCCGCCGTCGGGGAAGCTACAGTCAGTGTGACGCGCGCTCTCGGTCGGAAGCGGTTGGTTTGATTGGCTATCCCAACCGATCGGTTTGGCTTAACCCTAATCTTGGAACAAAGTTAAATGTGTCCTTAACGACCGTTTTATGGCCCGTGTGGCACTGGGCTATTAGCTGCCTCACAAGCGTCGCATGCGAGCTATTCTTTTCAACGATGTCGTGTTCCTTCCAATTCCATGTAAAGACGTCGCATAGGAGCTATAAGCCCCTCCATAACCTTCCCACCACCCTAGGGATGTCCGGGCCACCTCCGATGTCTCCCAGCTGCTCCTGCGACAGCGAGGTCCGGTGCCCCCTCATCTTCCTCTACACCGCCCCGGAGAGGTCCTGGTTCCCTCCCCTGTCTCCCTCTGCCCCGACGACGGCGAGATCCTACGCGCCCTCACCTGCCTCGAAATCTCCCGGTGAGGTCCGTTGACCCCCCACCTGCCTTCCCACCGCCACATCATCCAGCTCCCTCTCTCGATCTCGTCAAGATGCCCCTCCCCTTGCACCACCGGCGCCAGGACTCGCCCCGATTCCAGTCATTGAAGAGTCCTAGGAGGGCTCAAGGGCAACCCAGCGCTAGGCACGAACGGAGGCGAATTCGCAGGCGCGGGTTTCTTCTCAACCGGATTCGTGGCCGCGGCCACCGTGCGTTCGAGGGCTCCACAACACCTGCCTCCTGCCCCCTCTGTTCGAACATGTGAACCAGAGCAATCACCTAGGGACGCCGGCGAGGCCGCCCTTGCTTTGGCGGATGGTCGACGGCCCACCAAGTAGATGTTGTTGAATTGTTGATCATTGTGCAATTCACTGGACGTCGCTTTCTGCTATCTCATGCAGGTATCTATTTCTAACTGGCTCTTCACCCTTTAATTGTGATTCACTGAGACGTGTGTAGTCTTGACATTTACTTGGATAAATTGCTATATCATAACAAAACAATGGCTTCTGTAGTGTTAATTCTCTTACTTGGTTAATGTCAAGAAATGAGTTTTGTGATAATTGGACAGTGTACTTGAATCCTTCTGAACAACAAGGTTGCAAGTGTAGAGCGAGAGAGGCCTGTGCAAGTGTGGCTTGTGTGCACGTGTGGTGAATTGATTTTGTGAGATTGTGAGGTGAATTGATTTCGAAACAAACTTAGGATATGCTATGAATCTGTACGATTTTGGCTAGATTTTGGGGTGAATTTATTTTCAACTGTCCTTACCAATTGGCATATACTTTTGCTAGATTTCATCTCCGATGAGGTCAACATCCCACTCACACTCTAATACAATACAGTCAAGTACCACGAACAACTACTTAGACCATACTAAGTAGATTGTTTTCTTGTTCTCCTCCCAGTGCACATGAATTTTTCACAAGGATGATAAACAATTGGAAGCTTGACAAAACTCTAAAAAAAACTTTTTAGTTATTCCGTACAACAAACCCATTTTGCTTATATGGATGGCAGAGCTTCTGCTGGTAGGAGGTCAGCCTCATATTTAGATGATGAAAAATCCATTCATTTTGCACCTCCCATCTCAGCTAACATTTGTACAAATATGATGCAACACAATTTAGTCTGGCATAAATACAAATACAAAATGGTTCAAGAGCTAGGAATTAAATAAAGGTCACACTGCACAATTATTCAGTAACGCAGTACTTGTTCTGAAGTATTAGTGATTCTGCTATTTTTTTGTTGCTTCAGAATTCATCGGTAAACTCTATAAGAAGCAGAAAATCTTCCTATGTTGGTTAGGACCAGTGATAACTCAAGTAATAAACCTATGTTTGACAGCAAACACTAAAGAAGCTTAGTTATATTGTTGTGGCTCCAGAAAAGGGGAACAATAATTAAGTGAGTCTGTAGCTATTAAAAACCATTGACTAATACATTCAAATATGAATAGCAAAGCGAAGAAGGCCTATGGCAAACAAAGTTGAGACCATCCCATGCTTTATTACTACAGAGTGGGGCAATTATAGCTACAGACCTGGTGAGCTATAAAAAACAGCGACTCTCTTATATCCAACATCGACATCATTCCTCTTTTGTGCATACCATTTTAATATTTCGTCCTTATTTCGTGCGTACCGCTCCCTGTGCCTTTCCCTCCTTACCTCTCTAGGGTCTGCATAGATGAAAAAGATAGTTAGTATATGACTAAGTATGGGCGTACGCTGCAGCTGATAATCATTACCGATGGATATGGACATAGGCGTTTGTGTTTCATATTCCTGGCCATTCATTTCGGCGGAAGAAGCAGCCATTTTTTTCTGACCGTAGGGTTGACGTTGTCTCTTTAATATATCATCCCTATTTTGTCTGCACCGTTCCCTCTCTAGTTGCATCTTCAGTTACTTAGGACCAACATCAATGATACATTGTATTAACAATTTAGCGTCTCACCAACTACCTGAGTATAGGAAGTATTTTTTGGCAATTACCTAAGCAGTGGTTGACGCTGATGTCCTGAAACGTAACCCACTGGGAACGACAGAGGATGCAAGATCATGAGCTACAACTGTATGCATATGTGCCACATTTACTCAGCGAGTAGTTCACTAAATTACGCTATAAGAGATTGTACGGTAAATATATAAGCATGCAGATGAAGGTCATCATTACCCCGAGACATGGCCAGAAGAGTATGTGATACATTTTGCTCGTCAGTAAACAGTAATGTTGAAGCCTGTTTATTTTCACGGGCTTGTGGAAGTTTTTTGAGAATTTCATCTTTGTTTCAGACATAATATCCTATGTTTCTCTGCCTCTTCAGTTCTATAGAGTCTGTCATATACTGGTAGTTAGCACATGAGAAACAATATTGTTAATTTTATCCTAAAACAACATTAGGTTGGTGATACTTACCCAAGGATTGGTTGTTGTTTATATCTTGGAATGGGGTGTGCGCCTCCTCGCGACTGGGATATGACATACCGTCGTCTTCCTAGCTAGAACAAACATCACCACTACTATTAAAATGGCAGACCTTTACTATATTTTTATTGGGTTGATAGACATTTTAAAGATATGTTGACATTGATGGTATATTGGTGCAGATTGGTGACTTACATCGAGAGTTTCTTTATCTAAGAGATCGACTTATTGAGATGCTAGAGGTACTTGTTGTTTGACCTTCTATACAAGGTGTGTTTATACATGGCATATTTGTTGTAAAGATTTTTCCTAATATAACAATGTATATATTATCTGGTTTTCCTGAAAGGTTTAAGATTTAAGATGTATATCATAGAAGAAATATCAAGTCGTGTGTAGCACTATTTCGTGAGGAAGTTATGGCTACCTTAATCATGTCTCTATTCTAGGAAACCTGAGGCATGTGTGAATGAATTTTTTTTAGCCCAGTAGATCAATATATCATACCAGTTCGCTGTAGCCTGCAATCAAATCCAATTATAGTGAAAGATTGACTAAATGGTTACCCTTTTGACAGGATGGCCCAAAGGTGCAGTGATTGGCAGCAAGGTCGGAAAGGGCAACTCAAATGACCTATGAAGGAGGATAGGCTGTCCACTAGATGGCGCGGTGCATGGCAGCAAGGTCAGCGAGGGAAACCTCCAGAAAGGGAGGGCGACGTCTGATGCGGTGGCGACCCAAGGAAGGGAGAGGCCGGTGTTTGACATGTGAAGGAGGATAAGTTGCCCACTTGACGGTGCGGTGCTGGGCGACAAGGACGGCGAGGGAAACCTCCAGGAAGGGAGGGCGGCGTCTGATGCGGTGGCGATCCAAGGAAGGGAGTCACGCCAGTGTTCGAGGGTTATTAGGGGATCAATTTCTATTTTTGCGTGACTTGCGTAATTGACGGGAGGCGGACGCGGGACGTGGGATTTTCAAATTTCCTCTGCCGGTGGAGTATGTTCAGTCATTGTTAATTGATAAGTGTACACAGATCAACACTGGCAGTTAGATTGACTTGGGTGGCCAAATCGTGTGGTGCTGATTGGTTTGTGTATGATAAGGGGGTGCACGAAGAAAAGATAATGTTTTCTTGTTTAATAGTAGTGGTGATTATATTGTGCCACCCTTAGTTTAGATTGAGATAAACTTAATTTGTACTTGGTGACAAAACTAGTATCAATGTAGCACTTTACAATGAACTAACCATCTATTTGTCACCTATACAAAAATAATATATTCTTAGTTTTTCTAAAAGATCATAAGAATATCCTTTCTATCATCCAATGATCATCTTATGAATCATTCTGGCATTGCTCATAACATTTAGAGTATAGGACATATCTGGATGTGTACATATCATAGTATGATTAAAAAAAATACTCTTTGTGATCAAGTATCAAAAATACTTGAATCTTTGTTTCACTTATACCAAGTGTCGATACATTTAAATTTTGATTTAATCATTTCTGTGTGGCAAGAACCTTTCTTGTCATTTCCATATTGAACTTATTCAATATCTCATATATGTATATTTCACACAAACAGTTGAAGACTCAATCTATCCATATAGATATTGATGCCAAATATTTGGGTTTTGCCTAAATCTTTCATCAAAATGAAATTCTTAACTTGTGTTAATAAAAGATACATCATTTCCAATTAACACTATGTCTTCCACATAATGCATTAGAAAAGGTATGAAGCAGCACAACAGCAAGTTTTCCCTCAGTAAGATACCAAGGTTATCGAACCAGTAGGAGGAAGGAAACGTCTCAAAGGTGTTGCAAGAAACTTGAAAACCTGCACAACACAAACTCAAGACTTTGCCTCAATGAACAGTGAGGTTGTCAATCTCACTGGTTGTTGTAACAAAGGATTAAGTGTATGGTGTGGAAGGTGATAATGGTTTGCAGCAAGTAAACAGTAACAATGGAAGATGTATCAATGGTAAAGATTGGAACGGGGTCCATAGTTCTCTAGAGGTGTTATCCTTAGATAAACAAACATGGCATGCTGGGTAAACAAATTACAACATGGCAATTGACAGGACCGAGTAAGGCATAACAATGCAATACTAGACATCAAGATCCTATGAGATTCGATTGGGAAATACAACAAGATACATAGACCGCCATCCAACTGCATCTATGACTAGAAGTCCATCTTTGGGTTATCATCCGAACCCCCTCCAGTATTAAGTTGCAAGCAACAGACAACTTCTTTAAGCAAAGTGTGTAAGGTAAACAATCCACTTGTTCCATGAACAAGAGACTTTTGTTTTCTCCCTAGTAGCAACATCACATCTACAACCTTGGAGATTTCTATCAGTTCCCTTAGATTAAATAGAGGCATGAACCCACTATCGAGCATAAATACCCCCTCTTGGAGTCACTAGCAACTACTTGGCCAAGATAGCTACTAACAACGGAGAGCATGCAATATCACAAACAACACAGACATGATAGAATCAATAAGACAAAACCATTAATCAATTTGACCTAGTAATATCAATATCTATCGGATCCCCGCAAACACAACATGCATGAATACAAATAGATGAGATCTTGATCATGAACGTAGCTCACAAGATCTAGACATGAAAGCGCAAAGGAGGAGATACAACCATCTATCTACTACATGGACCCGTAGTCCAAGGTGGAACTACTCACGCTTCATACCGAAGGCTGGCATGATGAAGAAGAAGGCCTCCGGGATGATCTCCCTTCCGGCAGGGTGCCGGGAAGAGCTTCAGATCCCCCTGATCTAGGGATGATGGTGGCGGTGGCTACAGACGGTTTCGTGGAATATTGATCTGGTTCTTAGGGTTTAGGCATCGGGGGCTTCTTATAGGCAAAGAGTTGAGGCAGGAGGGCGGCCAGGGGGCCCACACCCTGCCCAGGCGCGACCCAGGGTGGGCCCGCGCCTAGGGGGGTGTACAGCCGCTCTGTGGCTCCCCTCCGTCTCTCCTCTGGACTCTGTGTTCTCTTTGGTGAAATATTGACTTTGGCTTTTGTACCGTCCAATTCCGAGAATATTTCCTTACTAGCTTTTGTGGAACCCAAAACAAAAGAAAACAGGCAACTGACACTATGTCATCTTGTTAATAGGTTAGTACTAGAAAACATATAAAAACACCTCAAAGTGTAGACAAAGCAAAGAAAAGTGGATACTAAACAAGCATGGAACATCAAAAATTATAGATATGTTTATGACGTATCAAACAATTAAAGCAGCAACAAGATCAAATTGACGCACTTAGCCAGCAAGGTACTATCGGCCCATCTTAGCAGCACATGTTAGAACCTGCATTTGATGCTACCGGCCTATCAAATAATCAGAAAATCAGTGTGGCTTCCACCGAGGTCTGGGGTGATGACGATGACGATGGTGCACCAATTGGACCAGAACCAACGATTGCTCGTGTTGGCTACCCAGTAGATGATATCACGGAGACGACACATTGTGAGATACATGTCAAAGTTGTGAACATAACAATGAAGGTGGCGGTCGGCTATGCCTTACCAATAGGACCTGAACCAACTTACCATTGTCATCCGGTTCCAAAGGGATACGCTGTTGTCGGGGTGGATGAAGTTATGCACGAATTTCACCAGTTGACGCTTGACTACCCTGCAGGTGAAGGGGATGTGGCTGAACTGGGAGAAGCAAAGAACGTCACCATTCTATTGCGAAAGGAATACATCGTGCTTCCAAATCAGACGCCAAGGCCATCGATTTCTCAGAGCACTCCATCTTCGCCGCTGCCTCACCCGTCTCCGCCAGCACAATAGTCGTCTCCGTCGCCTCACCCATCTCCAGCGCATCAATCGTCTCCAGCGCAGCCATCACCGCCGTGTTAGCCGTCGCCGCTGTGCCAGCCTTCACCACCGGTTCAGGAAAAAAAGCGCAAGCATACCACCTCTACTCGGCGGAGTGGTAAGCGACCACCGACACGTAAACAGGAGCCTCTACCAGAAGACCAAAGGTTCCTCCCAAGGGAGCTTATGTCTGTACTCTAGAGGAGACTGCAGCGATTGTCGAGGCGGAAACGATAGAGTTTTTCGCTAAACTAAAGGAGCTGAAAGAGCCAGAGTTCCCAGCACCGAAGAAGATAAAGCCCGAGTGCTCAAAATGCTAAAGGGCCTTCAACAACCCAAGCCAAAGCTATCATCAGGCTATGAGCGCTCTATTCTCAAGTCACATGCGGCACAGAAGCTGTCGAAGAGCAGTAGTGCAAGTGGGAAATCAGTTCCCCAACTCGGAGAACAAAAATACAATCGTGCCGCCCGCTCAAGGTGATTTCCCACACTAATGTGGGGTCGAGAAAGTATGCGGCCGAAGAGCAGTATGATATAGAGGTAGTTACACTGTACAGAGAAGCGGCCGCTGCTCAAGGTAGTTACACTGTATGGAGAGTATTGCTAACTACTTATCCCAGTTAGAGTACTTCCCCGCGACTGAAGTAGCATACAAATACCAGTACGAGAATCCTCTCATAAAACCTGAGGAGGCCAAGGATCTACCAACAAAAATGTGAATATTGCATAACTGGTATATGAATGCCACAAAGGTCGAGGTAAACTGGATAATGCTGGGGGGGTAAAAATAGCATTATGGGAAAGAAGATGACGTGGTAATGATTGAATTTGTTGAATGATACGTCCATTTTGCATCACTATTCTATATCATAATTTACTGCTATTCATTGATATATTTCATATTAAGAGGTGATACTTATGTCATTTCATCTATTTTTGCACGTTGCATGATTCTTGGAGGATGAACTGCCAGTGTCAGGTTTCTGATGGAAAAAGCGGTGTTTTGATGCAATTTTTGTGAAGATCAGAACATACCAGAAAATATATGGAAATTTATATTTTTCTAGAAGACGAAGGATGCCAGAAGGGGAGGCTGAGATGGGCCCCAGGGGGGCCACACCCCCCAGGCGTGGGCCACTCTAGGGCGCGCCACCAGGGGGTGTGGCCACCCTGGCCCACCTCCTACTCCGCCCTTTCGCCTATATCTTCTCTTCAAAACCCTAAAGTTCGGGGAGCGACCACAGAAAGATTCCGCCGCCTCTATGGGGCAGAAACTACAGAGAGAGAAAGAGCTCTCCGGCAGACATATTTCTGCTAGAGAAATTCCTGCCCGAAGAGGGAAGATCGTCCCCGTAAACGCCGTCATCAAGCAAGACTTCGTCGGGATCATCATCATCATCCACACCACCATCTCCATCAGCACCATCATCACCACTCCATCCCACTATAACATTTGTGTTGAATCTTGCATAGTTCTTAAGGGAAACTTTCCTGGTGTTGATTACTTTTGTAGTTGATGCTTGTGAGTGGAACCATTGAATTATTGTTTATGTTTAGATTGTTATTCATCATCATATCATCTCTGATTTTGATCCATATGATGTCTCGTGAGTAGTTCGTTTAGTTCTAGAGGACATGGGAGAAGTCATGTTGTTAGTAGTGGATCAAAATCAGAGATGATATGATGATGAATAACAATCTGAACATAAGGGAAATAGAGTGAGTGTTATTGTCTGAACGCGTGTACACAACAGAGGATAATATTGTACACGCGTTAAGGTTTTAAGAAACCAGAAGGGAAATACTATTTTTCTTACAACTTCGAGTGAGTGTTATTGTCTTGTATACACATTCTATTTCGCTTACTTGATGTTAAGTGTATAATTGATAAGTTATACATGCTCAGCTTCCACTATATTCAGCTAATCATTCAATCTGACAAAGGGCGGGTACTAGTCATGGACTCAAAACGTAAACCCTTGAGACATGGGTGGACATGCATATGATGCTCCAGCAGTAATTCTAATCATTACGATACTATGTCGGCAATCGTTCATGAATTTCCTGATATCAAGTAATTAATAACTCCTTTTATTCATTTTCTTCGCCGGGAAACGCTTGGAAACGGTTCACCAAGAAGTCTAGGGGTGTTTGGAAAGAGGAGATTACATTTCAAGAACTAGAGCACTAGATGTAAGTACCACTAGCTAGATCCGCGCATCTCTTTGATTCTAGTTTCGATACCATTATCATGCTTTATTATTATTTTGATTGAACTATGTTCTTGTAAAGTGTCTGAGGCAGCGACCCGGGAATAATTTATGTGGATACTATGTTTGCGAGTTCATTCGTTGTGAGAAGGGCAGAAATTTAGAGCAACTTCACGTACGTAAACCATTTTTATAGTTTTTTATTACCATCAAATTGTGTTTACCTTCATTCATATATCTTGACTCCTTTAAATCAGATCCATCTGCTGCGAGACGGTCTTCTGCCAAATGATCGCATACAAGCAATTCAGGAGGAATTGGCGGGATTCTTCGATGTAGAGGTCGTAAACCCAAAATGAGAATACCATGTGGAGTTGGGTGTATAAGGCAATAGGGACCATAAAAAGAGCTTATTTTGTATGTATATATGCATGAAACTCATGTATCGAATTATGTTCGACACTTCGGTCTCTATATTCATGATGATGTTGTGTAATATAATGGTTCCTTCATTGATGAGTGGAAAATACAAAATAAAAAGGAAAACAATAAATGGAAAACAATAAAAGGAAAACAATATAATGAATTCTCTTGCGCGGCAAAAAAAGTGGCCAAAATGAATTCTCTGTCGCGGCACAGGAAAGTGCAAATTGCTGCCGCGGTAGAGACAAATATGTCCCAGTTCGTGTTACAAACCGGGACGGATGCTCCTACCCCCTCGCGCTAGGCAGCGACCACGTGGAGCCCTTTTTGTCCCGATTCGTAGCCCAACCGGGACTAAAGGGTGGGGGCTTTAGTCCCGATTGACCCATCCCGGTTGGGCAATCAGGACTAAAGCCCCTTACGAACCGAGACAAGAGCCCCGTTCTCCACTAGTGTAGTGTCCAAAGCAAGAGAACCAACATTACAAAAAAAGGCTATGAAAATAAATAGCTATGGTAGATCTATCCTCAGATCACGCTGTCATCCATGTCGGAAGAAAATATCCCTCGCCGAGTTTTGACCTGTTATTGGATTATAAGAACTAGAGAATCATTTGGTTTGCAAGTATGCTAGATATAAGAATTCATGATGATTTTGTAGAGTCTAGCATAGGAAATCTGAGATATTTCTTTGTTGCTATTTGCATATATCAATACTACTCTCCTATATTTAAACATGAGATTGAAATGTGTACATGATTACATCTCACTGATCTGCACACATCGCCGCCCGTGTCGCCGGAACTCTGTTCTACGCACTTCAATTCTTATAGACAGTTGTTGGGCCTTCAAGTGTAGAGGTTTATAGAACAGCAGCAAGTTTCCCTTAAGTGGATTACCCAAGGTTTATCGAACTCAGGGAGGAAGTGGTCAAAGGTATCCCTCTCAAGCAACCCTGCAATCAAGATACAAGAAGTCCCTTGTGTCCCCAACACACCCAGTACACTTGTCAGGTGTATAGGTACACTAGTTCGACAAAGAGATAGTGAAATACAAGTGGTATGGATGATTATAAGTGGTAACGGTGCCAGAAAAGAGCTTCTGATGGGGATAAAAAGACTAAAGGCAAAAAGATGGAAGCAAGCAAACATGTAACAGATCTAGTTGTAAACTATGAAACAATACTTATAAACAAGGCCTAGGGATCATACTTTCACTAGTGAACACTCTCAATGAATATATTCTCTTCATGATACAACACTGAACTACTCTCCGGTTGGACAATCTAATCCATGGTAGGGCTATAACAACACTCCTCAAAGTCCACCTTCCCCATCTAGATAACCCCACACTGCCACCTTGAGCACTAGATGGTTCTAACAAACACCGCAATTTCATAAAGACATCCAACTCCAAATATAACTCATGACAAGTATTTATGAACTCTAGCCTAAGTGCCACCACGGTATGCATGCTGTCACTTTCAAAAACTTGGGAAGAGCAGAGATATATTAAAGCACTTGAGTAGAAGATCAGATCTACTTGATTACAAAGCTCATGACCACAACATGATCATGCATAGAGAGAGATAGAGATCAACACATAGCTACCAGTAGAGCCCTTAGCCTCGAGGAAGAACTACTCCCTCCTCATCATGGGAATCAGCAACGATGATGGAGATGGTGGTGGAGATCGATGGATATGGCTCTGGGGGCACTTCCCCGTCCCGGCAGGGTGTCGGGACAGAGACTTTCTTTCCCCCGAATCTCCCCTTCGGTGGGGGTAGCGCTGCGGAACTTTTCTTGGATGTTTGCCTGTGTTAGGGTTTACGTCTCGAGGAGACATATATATAGGCGAAAGCGGAGGCCGAGGGGGTGCCCGGGGTGGCTACCCCCCATGCGCGGATAGGCCTGGCCCGCGCGGACCGGGGGTGTGGGCCCCCCGAGGCCCTCCTCCGTCTCGTCTTCTGGCTCCGTGTTCTCCCCGGTGAAATATTGACTTTGGCTTTTGTCCCGTCCAATTCCGAGAATATTTATTTTCTGGCTTTTCTGGAACCAAAAATAGAAGAAAATGGGTAACTGACACTATGGCATCTTCTTAATAGGTTAGTCCAGAAAAACATATAAAAACACCTCAAAGTAAAAACAAAGCAAAGTAGATACTAAACAAGCATGGATCATAAAAAATTATAGATACGTTTACGACGTATCAAGCATCCCCAAGCTTAACTCCTGCTCGTCCTCGAGTAGGTAAGTGATAAAAATAATAATTTTTGAGGTGACATGCACCATCACAATCAAGATCAAACCATTTGCAAGCATTGAAGCTGGGATCAAAGAACTCTAAACATGAGCATAAAAGACAGAGTTCTAACAATAAGACATAACAACTATTGTTGCAACATGAAAGGATACAAACAAAGATCATAAATAACATGCATTGAAAAATGTTTGTTTGTTTCACATACAGAAAACATAGCATAGTGGCATTTAACTTGTCCCTCATGGAGTAGCAAATAGATGCATATGACACCTTCAAAGTTTATAAGAGTGACTAGATATAAGTAGTTCAAGAACAAGCAATATCAATAATATGAATCAATCAATAAGTTTTGGGACAATGCACATAGAACTAAGAATGGCAACTATGCTCTCATAATTGGTGCTTATGGATAGAAGGTGGATACTCAATATAATAGTGGAAGAAAGGCCCTTCATAAAGGGAAGAAGGGATTTCAAGTTTCATAAAGAGTTGATACGTCCAATTTGCATCACCATTCTATATCATAATTTCCCTCTATTCATTCATATATTTCATATTAAGAGGTGTTACTTATGTCTTTTCATCTGTTTTTGCATGTTGGATGATTCTTGGAGGATGAACTGCCAGAGTCAGGATTCTGATGGAAAAAACGGTGTTTTGATGCAATTTCGTGAAGATCAGAAAAATACCAGAAAAACTACGGAAAATTATATTTTCCCAGAAGACGAAGAATGCCAGAAGGGGAGGTAGAGTTGGGCCACAGGGGCCCACACCCAGAAGGCGCGGGCCACCCCTGGCTGCGCCTACAGGGGGTGTGGCCACCCTGGCCCACATCTGGCTCCGCCCTCTCACCTATATCTTATCTCCTCGAAACCCTAATACACGGGGAGCAACCACAGAAAGATTATGCCGCCTCTGTGGGGCGGAAAACACGAAGAGAGAAAGAGCTCTCCGGCAGACAGATTTCTGTCGGGGAAATTCCTTCCCGGAGAGGGGAGATTGTCGCCATCAACACCATCATCAAGCTATATTTCATCGGGGTCATAATCATCATCAACACCATCATCTCCACCAGCACCATCATCACCACTCCATCCCGCTATAACAATTGTGTTGAATCTTGCATTATTCTTAGGGGAAACTTTCCCGGTGTTGATTACTATTGTAGTTGATGCTTGTGAGTGGAACCATTGAATTATTGTTTATGTTCATATTGTTATCCATCATTATATCATCTATGACCTTGATCCATATGATGTCTCGTGAGTAGTTCGTTTAGTTCTTGAGGACATGGGAGAAGTTACGATGTTAGTAGTGAAGTTGTGTTGAGATATTATTCAATGGTTTGATATTTAAGTTGTGGTGCTATTCTTCTAGTGGTGTCATGTGAACGTCGACTACATGATACTTCACCATTTATGGGCCTAGGGGAATGCATTGTGTATTTGGCTACTAATTGTGGGGTTGCCGGAGTGATAGAAACCTGAACACCCGTTAGGAAACCTTTGCACAAGGGAGTGTAGGATCTCAGAGTTTAAGGTTGTGGTTAGGTTTATATCATAATTTATTTCTTGTAGTTGTGGATGCTTGCAAGGAGTTTAATCACAAGTATGTATTAGTCCAAGTAAGGTCAGTACATTAGCACAGGTTCACCCACACAACACTTACCCAACCAAAGAATATTAATCAGCTATATGAAACAAAAGCACTTGACAGTATTCCGATGTGTCCTCGAGAACGTTTGGTCCTCATAAGTATTTCCACCGGCTTGTCCTTTGCTAAGAAAGGATTGGGCCACTTGCTGCAATTATTTGTTGTTTTATTTACTTGCCCTTTATTTATTTTCTTTATCAGAAAACCCCTAAAAATCCATTTTCTAGTATTTACAGAGAACTCTTGAGCCAGTTTCACTAGTCAGCACCTTCCGCTCCTCGTTGGGATCGACACCCCAATTTATCCAAAGTACTACGATACACCCCCTATACTTGTGGGTCATCAAGACTATTTTCTGGCACCATTGCTGGGGAGTGAAGCGCTATTGAAGAGTGGCATTGGTAAAGGAAACTTCTACTGTGAGTATTGCTTGTTACTTTGTTTCCAATATGGATAACCCACTTGGTTTTCTGTTTGGGAAGACTACTAGCCCTTCTAGGGTAGTAGATGAACCATGATACGTCCAAAACGTATCTACTTTCCCGAACACTTTTGCTATGTTTCTCCTATAAACTTGTGTGATTTGGATACAACTAACACGGACTGACGCTGTTTTAGCAGAATTATCTTGGTGTCTAGTTTTTGTGCAAAAAATCAACTATCAGGAAAAATCCCGGAAAATATGCAAAAAATCCTATTTCACCAGAAGACTCACGGAGCCAGAATACGAGACGGAGTGGGGCCCTGGGGGGCCCACACCCCCTAGCCGCGCGGGCTAGACCTGGCCGCGCCTCGAGGTGGTGTGGCTGCCCCAGGCACCCCCTCGGTCTCCCTCTTCGCCTATAAGATACCTCTTGACCTAAAAATCGAGGGGGGTTCGACGTTTTTCCAGAAAGAGTTCCGCTGCGCCGCTATCACCATAAACCGCTATTCGGAACCAGAAACTCTGTTCTGGCACCCTGCCAGGACAGGGAATTTGGAGATGATCATCGCCATCATCATCACCAATGCCTCTCCATCAACCATCCATGTCTCCCTCATCCATGAGTGAGTAATCCCCTGCTATAGGCTATGGGGATGGTAGGGATTGGATGAGTTCTATCATGTAATCGAATAAGATTGTTAGGGCATGGTGCCTAGTATCTCTGTTAGTGATATTTAACTTTGTTGCAACTTGTTGTGCTTAATGCTTGTCACTAGGGCCCGAGTGCCATGATCTCAGATCTGAACTCATTATTGATTCATTATGATAGTATTGTCTGTGATCTTATCTGCAAGTTGTGTACACATATCATTGTACGGATCCAAAGGCCCCGAAGTGACAGAAATTGGGACAACCTGAGGGGATGGCTGTGATGTGAGGATCACATGTGTTCACGGAGTGTTAATGCTTTTCTCCGGTGCTCTGTTAAAAGGAACACCTTAATTGCCAGTAGTTCCCTTGAGGGCCCGTTGCAACGGGCTGGAAGGACAAAAGGTGTTGTGCAAGTTCTCATTGCGAGCACGCATGACTATATGTGGAGCACATGCCTATGATTGTTTAGTACTTGGATGATTTATCTTATTTATCTGCAACTTCCCTAGATCTTGAAGTTACATGTTTATACTTGTACATGCAACACCCTTCCATCCATCCCAATGCCTACCGCGCTCATATCCTACTATTTGCTACTACTGTTACTATTGCTCTCGTTCTATTGCTGCTGTTACTTTGCTTTTGCTACTACAAAACTGTTACTACTGATAAACTTTTGTGAGCAAGAACTATTTCCAGGTGCAACTGAATTGACAACTCATTTGTTAAGGCTTGCAAGTATTCTTTGCCTCCCCTTGTGTCGAATCAATAAATTGGGTAATACTACCCTCGAAGACTGTTGCGATCCCCTATACTTGTGGGTCACCAAGACTATTTTCTGGCGCCGTTGCCGGGGAGCATAGTTTTATTTGTAATTTCACTTGGATCTATTATTGTTCACTGCTACTCCTTTCATCATGGGGAAGTTTCGTGATGCAAAGTTTCCTATTTTACCATCCAATACAAGAAGAGGTACAGTCCTAAACACCTCTGCTACTCTTGATTCACTGTCTGTTATAAGTAAGCTTGTTACACCACCACCACATACACATGCTACACACACTACTACTACTGCTGAATCTGAAACTGCTTCTGATACTCATGATGTTACTTCTACTATGCTTGATGTAAGTGGTTCATTAGGTCCTTTCCTAGATGCTACTATGGCTAGACTAGGAAATACTGAAACTCCTAGTGAAGACACTATTACACCTCTTAGCTCACCTGAGTCTAGAGAGAGATACGATATTAATGATGGTTACATTGAGTTGAATGATGATATCAAAGAGTGCCGAAACACACATGGTGCTAGTGATATTAAGAGTCTCCTTGAGAGACATACCATTATTCCTAAACTATCCTCTGATCCTAAGTTTGCCACCTCTCCCATAGATATTAAAGATGAAGATTATGATTTCTCTCTTCATTTATCCTATTTATACATTGTTGAGAAAGAACCTTTTTGTGGGACTGAGAATGAGAGTGTTGTGGCACATATGAATGAGCTTTCCACTATGAGTTCTTTATTCTTTGATGATTTTAAGATACGCAAGTACTTTGTTACAAAGATCTTCCCTTTTTCACTAAAAGGAGAAGCTAAGGCTTGGTTTAATAGATTACCTCATGGATCCATTGATAGCCCTGATTGTTTGATTGCTTCTTTCTTCCAGAAATATTTTCCTCCTAGTGCTAGACATGCTGCTTTGCAGAGACTTTTTTATTTTAAACAGGGAGAAGAAGAGAAATTGCCTGAGTAATGGACAAGGTTTCGTGCCTTGATTCATGCACATCCTGGATTTTCATTGCCTAAAAATGAGCTTCTTTATATTTATTATAATGGACTAACTGATGATTCTAGGACATACCTAGATAGTTTTGTTGATTGTGTTTTCAGGAAAAGAACTCCTACAGATGCTGAAGAATTAATGTCTAAAATAAGCAAGAATTGTGATGATTGGACTTCAACTAAGCTAAATACACCTGAGCCTACTACTCCTGAACTAGTTGTGCCTGAAGCAGTTCCAAAGAAGAGGGGAGTAATTGCATTAAATGATGAAGTGATGAAGGAAGCTAAGAAATGTCTAAAGGAGAAAGTATTAGAGCTGAAGATGTGAAGAATCTACCTCCTATGGAAGAATTATGCAAGCCAATTCCCCACTCATCTACTATTGAGGTACACTCTCTCCATTTTTATGAAGGTGATATCCCCTATGGTAAGCCTCCTGATCAATGCTTAGATGAACTTGACACATTTATTGTTAAACAAGGTAATTTTAATAAACAAGTTCAGAATCATTTATTGGAAAACTCTAGAGACATTAATGAGTTGAAAGATATTGTGGAAAGAACTGCTAATGATATTAAAATGCTTTGTAAACACTTTCAAATGGTTCAAACTCAAATTGATCAACTTGCTAAGGTACAAAAATATATGCTAATTAATGCCTCAGGAAATAAACATGCTTATGGAATTAGAACTAGGAGTGGTAGAGCTACTCAAGATCCGTTATATCCCGAAGGACATCCTAAAAGAATTGAGCAGGATTCTCAACAAGCTGAAAGTAGTGGTAGTCCTCATAAGAGAAAGAAAATGAAACACAAAAGAGTGGAGGAATCACCTGAACCTGCTGTAGATCCTAATAGTATATCTGTCTCTGATGCTGAAACTGAGAATGGTATTGATAAAAATGATGCTCCTGATAAGGAGGAAGTTGAGGAAGAACCTGATAAGCACACTAAGAACACTAGGTACACTAAGGAAGATTTTATTGCTAATAAACATGGTAGAGAGAGAGAACCTTGGGTGAAAAAACCAATGCCTTTTCCTAATAAGAAACACAAGTCAAAGGAGGAGGAACACTATAACAAGTTTTGTGAGTGGATTAAACCTTTATTTTTGCAATTTCCTTTGACTGATGCTATTAAGTTGCCTCCTTATTCAAAGTATATGAAGGATATTGTCTCTAATAAAAGGAAGATTCCTAATGAGGAAATTTCTACTCTGCTTGCTAATTATTCCTTCAATGGTAAGGTTCCAAAGAAACTTGGTGATCCAGGTATACCAACTATTCCTTGCTCTATTCAGAATAATTATGCTAGAACTGCTTTATGTGATTTGGGAGCTGGAGTTAGTGTTATGACTTTTTCTATCTACAAGCGACTCCAGCTAGAAAAGTTGATACCAACTGATATATCTTTGCAAATGGCTGATAAGTCTACTACTATTCCTATTGGTATATGTGAGGATGTTCCTGTTCAAGTGGCTCATAAATTCTTGGTTTTAACCGATTTTGTTGTGCTTGAGATGCCTGAAGATGATAATATGTCCATTATTCTTGGGAGACCTTTTCTTAATACTGCAGGTGTTGTCATCAATTGTAATTAAGGAAAAGTAACCTTTAATATTAATGACAAAGAGCATACTATCTATTTCCCCAAGAAGGTTGATAAGAGATATTGCCTGAATTCCATTGAAAATATTGAGAGCATCAATGTTGGAGAAATATATTGTCCCATTCCACAAGGAAGTTTTGAAACTATTATGATTAGGACCATTGCTATCAAGTTTGAGGTAACATAATAACTTTGTGGAATGCAAAGTTTTGTTTCATATAAGATTGTTTTGGTAACAAGACTTGATCAACCTTGTTAACAAAGGGCTTTTAATGAATAAAACAATGTTTTCACAGTGGTTATACTTGCTCACTTTTATTTTTCTCCTTTCTAGTATTTGCTCTTTCTCATGTTAGCTTTAGTTTTTCTAGTTGTTTGCTTGTTAGTGTCTTAGAACTTCTGTAGTTTTGGTTTTGGTTTGCTTTTGCTTCTTCTGAAAATTCTTTTTCTGCGAGAAAATCAATTTTCATACACTGAAAATTGGCCAAAAATAAAGTTTCCCAAAAAATTCCAGAAAATTTATATTCAAATTTTCCTCGAAAAAAGGGATAGAGGGACACCTAGAGTGGCCCAGGGGGACCCACCAGGCCAGCACACCCCCTGGTGGCGCGGCCAGCCCCCAAGGCGTGCCTAGCCTGGGTGGGGCCCACCTATGGCCCTCCAAGATGCCTCCTTCAAGCCACTTCTTTCTCTCTCCCAAAAACACCGGAAAAATTTCTCAAGATCGATTTCCTGTTGTTCTTGCTCCCGATTTTCGATCTCCTTGCTTATCACATCTTTGCTACTGATTTTTGGAGATATTGCTCCTTGGTATGTGCCTCCTCCGCTTGTCCAATTAGATTTGTGATTGGTAGATTGTATTTTGAGTATTTTGCTGCTATAGGTGTCAGGTTGTGTGAGCTTGCATGCTTGTTCTATGCTTAGAGATTTCATTTTGATGCATGTTTAGCCCTCTAGCAAGTTCCTATAGTAGTTTCTCATCATTTATCAACTTGTAAATCACTTGGTTTGATGTTTGTCTAAAAATTTCAGAAAAAGGGTCATGGACAACCACACCTTTGGTGAAGTATTTGAGAGTGATGCACCTAGGAGTACAATGCCTTCAAGATCATCCTCCCGATCTAGGCCCTCATACAATGAGGATCTCATTACATCATGATTTGGCGACGAGGAGGTGAGGGGGATGCGCACCCTTCTACCTTCCCTTGTCCAACCTTCTTGTGGGCTGCAGGGATTCTCAATGATTTTCTAACTTTGGTTCGGAGGGTTGGACTAACGAGTTATATGCAGGATAAGAGTGTGCAATATGCTACGCTCACTAAAATCTTTGTGGAGAGTTTCTCTTTTTCTAACAGCCCTTTTCAAACCAGATGTGTCTTTCAAAATCTATAACAGGCCTTTCTCCATGACATTGAAGAAGTGAAATCTTGGGTATTGGCACGGTTAGGACGGTGAAGAAGATTCCAGCTCAACCCGCTGATTTGTTGGAGCTCTATCGCGGGATAACTAATGATGATGACCGCAGAGCCTTGATGCATCGCTTGACGGGGAGGAAGAGGTTGAAGCTGTCCTGTAGATCCCCGACAACGGCGCCAGAAAACTAGTTGATGCGCTGGTGCCTGACGTGGAGCACTTCGTTGGAAACCCCAAGAGCAAGGTGTGAAGCAGCAAGCAGTAAGTCTTCCCTCAGTTGAGACCGAGGTTATCGAACCAGAAGGAGGAAGGAAACGTCACACAGGTTTTGCAAGCAACGCGAAGACCTGCACAACACAAACTCAAGACTTTGCCCCAATGAATCAGTGAGTTTGTCAAGCTCACCGATTTCCTGTAACAAAGGATTAAACGTATGGTGTGGAAGGTAATGGTTTGCAGCAAGTAAACATGTAACAGTGGAAGATGTATCAATGGTAAAGATTGGACCGGGGTCCATAGTTCACTAGAGGTGCTCTCCTTAGATAAACAACATGGCATGAAGGGTAAACAAATTACAGCGAGGCAATTGACAGGAACTGAGCAAGGCATAACAATGCAATTACTAGCCAGAAAGATCCTATGAATTTGATTGGGCAATACAACAATATACATAGACCGTCATCCAACTGCATCTATGACTAGAAGTCCACCTTCAGGTTATCATCCAAACCCCCTCCAGTATTAAGTTACAAGCAACAGACAACTGCTTTAAGCAAAGTGTGTAAGGTAAACAGTCCACATGTTCCATGAACAAGAGACCGTTGTCTTCTCCCTAGTAGCAACAGCACATCTACAATAGAAGAGATTATTGTCACTTCCCTTAGAAACTAGAGGCATGAACCCACTATCGAGCATAAATACCCCCTCTTGGAGTCACTAGCAACTACTTGGCCAAGATAGCTACTAACAACGGAGAGCATGCAAGATCACAAACAACACAGACATGATAGAATCATAAAGCCAAACCATTAATCAAACCAACATCATAATCTCAATATCCATCGGATCCCACAAACACAACATGCATGATTACAAATGGATTAGATCTTGATCATGAACGGAGCTCACAAGATCTATACATGAAAGCACAAACGAGGAGATGCAACCATCTAGCTACTACATGGACCCATAGTCCAAGGTGGAACTACTCACGCATCATACCGGAGAGAAGGCCTCCGGGATGATCTCCCCTCCGGCAGGGTGCCGGGAAGAACTTCAGATCCCCCCGATCTAGGGACAATGGTGGTGGTGGCTACAGACGGTTTCATGGATTTCTGATCGGGTTCTCAGGGTTTCTGCATCGGGGGCTTCTTATAGGCGAAGCGGCTAGACCGGGAGGTGGCCAGGGCCACCAAACCCTAGCCAGGCGCGGGCCCACCTGCCCCCACGGCTGGGGTGGGTCTGTCCCCCCTAGCCGTCCCCTCCGGCTCTCCTCTAGACTTCTTGTTCTCCATGGAAAGTAATTGACTTTGACGCTTGTCCCGTCCAATTCCGAGAATATTTCTTTACTAACTTTTCTGAAACCAAAAACATCAGAAAACAGGCATCTGGCACTGTTGCAACTTGTTAATAGGTTAGTACCAGAAAACATGTAAAAATCACCTCAAAGTGTGGACAAGTAAAGAAAATTAGATACAAAACAAGCATGGAGCATCAACAATTATAGATACGTTTCCAACGTATCAGGCCCAGCGCCACTAGTGTTCTTGGTAGGGAGACCACTAGCATTATTTCCAACTAACATTTGGCCTTCCTAGATGCTGCACTGAACAATGAAACCATGAAAAATCTTGGTTCTCTCATTGCTCGTTGCTTAGCTACTAAGGGACCCATTTATGGGGGAATTATTGGTGCGTGTGTTGTTGCTGCCTTAGACTTATCTGTTGATCCAAATGATACAATTTTGGCTCCTCAGAGGCTTGATCTTGCTGCCATGAAAGCACATCATTTTGTCACTACTAGCTCTAACCTTGATAATTTGGTTTATAGGATGATGTGTACTGATGGGGAAGAGAGAGAGATTCCTCTGCCCCAAACCACTCTGTTGTGTATTTCCCGGGGACCTTGGTCGCGCTCCAAGGAGGAGATGGATGAGCAGCTACGCATTCGTGGTTTCGACGGACATTACCAAGGGGACATGCCCTCATACGACCCCTCTGTGCACTACACAGAAGCGTCCTCGAGCTCGTACCAGGACAAAGGAGCCTCGTCGTCGTACTACGGAGGTGCACCCTCTTGGTCACCATGGAGTTGAGCCCCACTTATGCCAAAAGCCTAAGCTTGGGGGGAGGTATACCGACATCACACTCATCTTTATATCATGTTTTGTCGGTTCTTTGTATATCCATTGTTTCGCTTTCTTTTTGGTTTTTGTTTCTGCTTTCCAAGACACAAAAATACCAAAAATATTTTCGTTGTTTCTCTTGGCTTATTTCTTTGGTTTTTAGTTTTGGTTTGCCTTGAGAAAAATCCAAAAAGATTTTTCTTTGTTTGCTTTTGCTTTGTTTGTTTTTTCTTTGTGTGCTTGCTTTAAAAAAAATCAAAAACACCAAAAATATTTGTTGTTCTTCTTTGGTTTTGTGAAGTTCTTTGCAGGGTTCAGTATCATCAAAGTATTTTTCTCCTCCTTGTAGTCATCATAGTCATCAAATATAGGAGGCATATTGTAATCATAATTAATTTTCTCCTCAATAGTAGGTGGACTAAAAATATCATATTCATCATTGTAGTCATCATATATTGGAGGTACAATATCATCAAAGTAATTTTCTCCTCCGTGCTTGGGGGACTAAAAATATCATGCTCATCAAAACCAGTTTCCCCAAGCTTAGACTTTTCCATAGCATTAGCAATAATGGTGTTCAAAGAATTCATACTAATAACATTGACATTAGCATGTAAATAAAGCTCCATAGGTTTTTTAAGTTTCTCTTCAAACACTCCATGTCCTAACTCAAGATAAATACTATAAAGCTCTCTAATTTTTGTTGTTGTTTTCCATTAAGCCTAACTAGTGAAAACAAGAAACAAAAATACAAAATTGCAGAATCTAAAGGAAATAACTTCGAGCACTCAGACCGGAGGATGTGAGTACTTTTTACCTTACCTCCCTGGCAACGTCGCCAAAAAATAGCTTGATGTCTACGCACTTCTATTCTTGTAGACAGTTGTTGGGCCTCCAAGTGCAGAGGTTTGTAGAATATCAGCAAGTTTCTCTTTAGTGGATTACCCAAGGTTTATCAAACTCAGGGAGGAAGTGGTCAAAGGTATCCCTCTCAAGCAACCCTGCAATCAAGATACAAGAAGTCTCTTGTGTCGCCAACACACCCAATACACTTGTCAGGTGTATAGGTGCACTAGTTCGGCGAAGATATAGTGAAATACAAGTGGTATGGATGATTATAAGTGGTAACGGTACCATAAAAGAGCTTCTGACGGGGAGGAAAAGACAAACGGCAAAAATATGGAAGCAAGAAAACATGTAACAGATCTAGTTGTAAACGGTGAAACAATGCTTAGAAACAAGGCCTAGGTATCGTACGTTCACTAGTGAACACTCTCAATGAATATATTCTCTTCATGATACTACCCTGAACTACTCTCCGGTTGGACACTCTAATCCATGGTAGGGCTATAACAACACTCCTCAAAGTCCACCTTCCCCATCTAGATAACCCCACACTGTCACCTTGAGCGCTAGATGGTTCCAACAAACACCTCAATTTCATAAAGACATCCAACTCCAAATATAACTCATGACAAGTATTTATGAACTCTAGCCTAAGTGCCACCACGGTATGCACGTTGTCACTTTCACACACGTGGGGAGAGCAGAGATATATTAAAGCACTTGAGTAGCAGAGCAGATCTACTTGATTACAAAGCTCATGATCACAACATGATCATGCATAGAGAGAGATGAACACATAGCTACCGGTAGAGCCCTTAGCCTCGAGGAAGAACTACTCCCTCCTCATCATGGGAATCAGCAACGGTGATGGAGATGGTGGTGGAGATCGATGGAGATGGCTCCGGGGGCACTTCCCCATCCCGGCAGGGTGCCGGAACAGAGACTTTCTGTCCCCTGAATCTCCCCTTCGATGGTGATGGCGATGTGGAACTTTTCTTGGATTTTTTCCCGCGTTAGTGTTTACGTCCCGAGGAGACATATATATAGGAAAAAGGGGAGGCCAAGGGGGTGCCCGGGGTGGCCACACCCCCAGGCGCGGCCAAGCCTGGCCCGCGTGGCTAGAGGGTGTGTCCCCCCCCTAGGCCCTCCTCCGTCTCGTCTTCTGGCTCCGTGTTTTCCCCGGTGAAATATTTACTTTGGCTTTTGTCCCATCCAAATCCGAGAATATTTATTTTCTGGTTTTTCTGGAACCAAAAACGGAAGCAAACAGGCAACTGGCACTATGGCATCTTGTTTAGGTTAGTCCAGAAAAACAAATAAAAACACCTCAAAGTAAAGACAAAGCAAAGCAAAGTAGATAGTAAACAAGCATGGAGCATCAAAAATTATAGATACGTTTATAACGTATCACTCTGTCCGTCAGGTACGGGACAAATCATCAATTTGCTCCTATGAACAAGCATCTGCTCCCCGCGCGAGACGGTGAGCAACAGAGCAAGAGCTCCTCTAGGATGTAGAACATCTTCAGGTCGCCCCTCTCTGGGATCTCATGGTCATGTCTGTTGGATTATTAGGCATAATTTCCATGATTAATTCTAGAATATAAATCATGACAACAACAGCTACAATCACGTGAACCTCTAACATACTAGATGTATTGAATAAGTCGACATGTAGTAGGTCCGACTTGACGATCGGGAAGACGCACTGTGATGACGAACTTGAGCAGTCGCGCATAGCGCTTCCCAAAAATCTTATTCGCCCTCTCTCGTACATGATCACAAAGGCGAGTGGTTCCGGAGACCTGCTCTCCTGACCGTCGATGCACGCCGGCGAGCGGGACGGAGTATACTATGGTGGCGGCGCAAGCAGAGATGATGGAAAAACCCTAGTTTGGTTCGCTTGGCTCGGCGAGATTCCCGCAAGTCGCGGCGAGCGCGCGTCGTGACGTGACGAGGCGAGCGTGCGTGCGAGCGGCGACGTCTTTGTCGGAGGAGCGCGCGTGTAGCTCTCTTATTGTCACTTACTTACAAAGTGGTGCAACACTCCACCTTATAAGGTGGTTCAAATATCCTTCAACCTCCCATGTGGGACTAAACTTTAGCTCCCACTGCTCTTGCCACACACATGTGAGCTGCCACCAACTTGGGCCAAATCACATATGGGCTTTCACATACACGGGTGAAAGTACAAATGAAGTCGCCTAGAGGGGGGTGAATAGGCTTTTAAAAATATTACGGCTTAGGCTCAAGTAAATGCAGAATAAAACTAACGTTTAATTTATTGAGCACAAAACCTAGCCACTAAGTTCACCTAGGTGCACCAAAAACCTATGCTAAGCAATACAAATAACAAGGTGATAGCAAGGTATAAATACTTCAAGAACAATGGCTATCACAATGTAAAGTGCATAAGTAAAGGGCTCGGTTGAGAGATAACCGATGGACGCGGAGACGAAGATTTGTTTCCCGAAGTTCACTTCCAAAGAAGCTACGTCTCCGTTGGAGAGGTGCGATGGCGCAATGCTCTCCGATCGCTACAAATGGCTCACCTCGAGGTGTGGTGGCTCGATGCTCACCCAATGCCACACAAGGCCTCACCCCAAATGCGGAAGCACGCAACTCACCGACGCCACAAAAGGCTCACCCTATTCTCCCTAGTGCGCACCACAAAAGGCGGGCACTCGCTCCACTATGGGACTCTTGAGGGCGGTCACCGAACCTGTACAAGATTGGGGCTAACTCCACAACTTAATTGGAGGCTCCCAACAACAAAACTACAACAGGCTACAATGCCACAAAGGGCCAACAACACCATAAAAGTCTACAAGACCACAAAAGGTCAAACAAGACCACAAAAGGTCAACAAGACCACAAAAGGTCAACAATCCAACCACACAACCGTCTAGGGTTCCAAGGAACCCAAGAGAAACAAGCTCACAAGCTTGAACTCGCCGAATCTCCGAGGAGAACTCAAACCTATGCACCAAATGCAAGGGCAAGTCCTTCTCTCCCAAATTCCAACAAAGCTACAAAAGCTATTGGGGGAATAAGGGAGGAAGAACACAAGAGGAGAATACAAAACTCTCCAAGATCTAGATCCCAATGATTCCTTCACAAAGAAGGGATTTGGCTTGGGGAGATTGTAGATCTAGATCTCCTCTCAGAAATCCCTCAAAAAGATGCAAGAATCATAGGAAGGGAAAGGGAGAGGGAAAGCTTCTTCAAGGTTAAGAATGGAGGAGAGAGAGAAAGCCAAGAACCAAGAAGAAAAGCTTGTACCCACGAAGGGGAAGAGGAGCCCCTTTTAAAGGGCTCCCAGATCTGCCCGTTATGGGCATTCGCGACTCCTGGCCGGAACTTCTGGTGGGAGGCCGGAAGTTCCGGTGGCACATAGCCACCGGTCAAAAACTGCTGAGCGAAAGACTAAAAAAACAAGTCCTGGTCGGAACTTTCGCCGGTTCACCGGAACTTCCGGTGGGAGCGAAACTTCTGGTGGATGTTCCGATAGAAGTTCCGCCAAATAGACAAAGCCAACACAGAAGGTTACTGAATGTGAGCGGGACAAGAGCCGGAAATTCAACCAGAACTTTCGGCCTGAGCGGAACTTCCGGTCCCTGGCCGGAACTTCCGGTGGGAGCGGAACTTCCGGTGGAAATTCCGACTGAAGTTCCGTCAAATAGCACATCCAAAACAGAAGGTTACTGAGCGTGAGCGGAAGAAGACCCGGAACTTTCGATGCAAAATTGCCCTAGCGGAACTTCCGATGGCAAGCCGGAACTCCCGGTCAGGGAAATTCTAGAAACCAGAAAACTAGAAACGCAATAACTTTTGCATCCGAACTCCAAACGGGATGAAACCAGTTTTATTGGACAGATAACGACGAATAGAAAATGCCTCTTCACATGTCTTGATGACTTCGCGCGCGTTATCCTTAGAATTGTTCACTTTGATAATAATACTTTGGTTGTCATAATTCAAAAGGATTGCCGACATAGGTTTGTCAACCACAGGCAAGTCCATCAAGAGCTCACGCAGCCATTCCGACTCAACACTGGCTATGTCTAAAGCAGTAAGCTCTGCTTCCATAGTTGACCTCGTCAATATGGTATGTCTACGGGATCTCCATGACACTGCACCACCTCCAAGGATAAACACATACCCGCTCATGGTGTAGAGTTCATCAACGTCAAAGATCCAGTTCGAATCACTATATCCTTCAAGCACAGCAGGGTGCCCTAAATAGTGAATCCCATAGCTCATTGTACCATATAGATAGCGCATGACCCTTTCAAGTGAATGCTAATGATCAATACCCGGGTTAGACATGAACCTACTCAATTTGCTCACATCAAAGGAGATATCGGGTCTTGTAGCGCTTGCTAAGTACATGAGAGAACCAACAACTTGTGAATATTTCAGCTGATCTGTTGGTTCCTTCTTATTCTTCTGTAATGTCAAACTAGGATCATAAGGTGTTGGAGAAGTCTTGTCATCAATAAATCCAAATTGGCTCAAGACCTTCTCAACATAATGAGATTGCGTTAAAGTAATCCAATTCTCGTTCTTAATAAGCGTGATGTTCAGAATCACATCAGCATCTCCCAGATCTTTCATATCAAACTCTTTGATAGGAAAGACTTGACTTCATTTATCACTTTCATGTTTCTACCAAAGATCAGAATGTCATCCACGTACAAACATAATATAACACTATCGCCCCCAACATGGAGATAGTAAACACACCTATCAGCCTCATTAATGACAAAGCCAGCAAAAACTAGAGTTCTGTCAAACTTCTCATGCCATTTCTTAGGTGCTTGTTTCAAGCCATATAAAGATTTTAATAAATTGCACACCTTTGTATCTTCACCATTTACCACAAACCCATCCGTCTGATCAATATAGATCTCATCTTCCAACTCTCCATTAAGGAAAGTTGTCTTTATGCCCATTTGATGAACGAGAAGACCATAAGAGGCAGCCATGGACATTAGTACTCGAATGGTGGTCAGTCTAGCGATAGGTGAATATGTGGCAAAGTAATCTTCGCCTTATTTCTGTGTGTAGCCCTTAGCTAAAAGCCGCGCCTTGTACTTCTCAATGGTACCATCAGGCCTTAGCTTCTTCTTGAACACCCACTTACAGCCCATAGGTTTGCAACCATAGGGTCCTTCTGATAATTCCCAAGTTCCATTAGAAAGAATCGAGTCCATCTCATTTTGGACAGCTTCTTTCCAATCATCTGTATCAGGAGATGCATATGCCTCTGCAATGGATCTGGGAGTATCGTCCACAAGGTACACGATGAAATCATTACCAAAGGATTTTGCAATCCTCTGTCTCTTACTCATTGTGAGAGGTTCATCGTCATCCTTCTCAAGTACTTCCTCATGAAGGGAATATGCCCTAAGAGGCAATAATAAAGTGTTTATTATGTGTATTCCAAGTATATGGTAGATGTTTATTTTGCATGCTATAATTGTATTAATACGGAAACGTTAATACATGTGTGTTTAATAAACCAACAGAAAGTTCCTAGTTATGCCTCTCTCATAAACTAGCTCGTTGATTAACAAGATGATCAAGGTTTCCTGATCATGGACATTGGATGTTGTTAATAACGGGATCACAACATTAGTGTAATGGTGTGATGAACATTCATCCGAAGTATAGCATTACGATCAAAGTCATTGACTTTATATTGCTATAACAACTTACGAAGTAATCCTAATCCTTAGACCATGATATCATGTCAATCACTAACACCAGAAGAGTTTCTTGATAACATCAAACGTCACACCGTAACAGGGTGATTATAAAGATGGGTTCAGAACTAATAAAGTGTTATGTTGAGGCCCATGAATCGAGAGTGGAATTTGTTCATCCCGATGACAGATAGATATATTCTGGGCCCTCTCGGTGATATCACATTGGTTAGCTTGCAAGCAAGTGATTTGATCACTAGAATGTTATATCACGAGAACGAGAAAAGAGTGCATGTCAGTAACGAGATCAAACTAGGTATGGAGATACCGATGATCGAATCTCGGACATGTAATATATCGAGAAATAAAGGGATTACGATACTAGCATAAAAGGTTCCGATGATCACAAGAAAGTCATCGTTGAATATGTGGGATTCAGTATGGGTCTCTAGATCCCGCTTCTGATTATTTATGCGAGAAGGGTCTCGATCATGTCCGCATTATTTGCGAACCGTAGGGTGACACACTTAAGAGACACCGACATCCAATTGGAGCAAACGTTTCATGCCGGAAAGAATAACAAGCGCGAGAATTTATTTCACTAGATACCGAAACAGGTTTTCGGGTGAAATTACATAAAGTGCTTTTGCATGTTAAATAGAATTCTAGCAAGGGGTTATATGTGAATGTTTGTCATTAAAGTAATTGACAAAATTCTGAATAAAGAAAAGGAGTTTTATTTAATGATAGTTTGCATTAAATTTGGTGGAAATTTAATAGCAATTTTGAGTGGGATTTTGAGTGGAGGGAAATGAAGAGGTTTTTGTGGTGGAGTGTCCACCCACATAAATGAAGGAGGGGAGGGGGAAGCCCCCATGGCCGGCGACAACCCCCTTGGGTGCCCCCCTCCTCCTATAAAAGGCACCCCTCTCCCTCTCTCTCACTCACACCTCCTCGTGAAGGATCTCTCTCCCCCTCTAGAATTTATTCACATGGTCTCGGACTAGCGAGATACATGTTCCCGGTGGATATTCGGCAAGAAAGAGTTGTGCTTCCGCTGCATTGCTGGTGCGAGAAGGCGGAGGTTGCTCGGTGCCTC
The DNA here is from genome assembly GCA_916181665.1 of Avena sativa. Classification (NCBI taxonomy): domain Eukaryota; kingdom Viridiplantae; phylum Streptophyta; class Magnoliopsida; order Poales; family Poaceae; genus Avena; species Avena sativa. The sequence goes on from OV702299.1 coordinate 526,103,113, forward strand.
GGACGTGTGTGCGAGCACGGATGCGCGGCTGATTTGCGGCGCTAGGACTTCCTCTCGATCTTGAGATCGGCAAGAAATCGTCTACATCAACCACGAGTTTAACTCGTTAAGCTTTGTCGGTCTTCAAGGGTATGTTCTCTACAGATATACATCCGCCCGTTGTTTGTATCTAGTAGATAGATCTTGGTACATAGTTGTTCTCATCGTAGGAAATTTTTTGTTTTCTATGCTGCAAACCCTACACCTCATGTGGTTGTTCATAATTCTCAATAGATACACTAGATTCAGGAAGTATTTCAGAAAAAATTCTACCAATGCTATGCATATCTTTCATAGGAATATATTCTCAAAGAATGTTGCATCACGATATTCCATTATAGTATCAACATGCATATCAGGTACCTCAGATTTAACCACTAAAAATTTATAGCCTACATTCCATGGAGCATATCCTAGAAAGATACAATCCACTGTCTTAGGTCCGAGCTTGCGTTTCTTGGGAATCGGTATGTTGACCTTTGCCAAACACCCCCAAGTGCGCAGATATGAAAGTGATGGTTTTCTTCTAGCCCACTCATAAAGGGTCTTTTCTTTATTCTTATTAGGAACTCTATTCAGGACATGACATGAAGTCAACAAATCCTCCCCCCCACCATGCCTTTGATAAACTAGCAGTGGCTAACATGGAATTCACTAAGTCAGTCAGTGTGTGGTTTTTCCTCTCGGCAACCCCATTTGATTGGGGCGAGTAGGGAGATGTCCTCTCATGAATAATTCCGTGTTCCTCATAGAATTCATCAAATATTTTGGGAAAATACTCACCACCACGATCTAACCTAAGACGCTTGATCTTTCTCTCTAGTTGATTTTCAACTTCGGCCTTATAAATTTTAAAGTAGTCTAAAGCCTCATCTTTAGTTTGCAACAAGTAAACATAGCAGAATTTAGTAGCATCATCTATCAATGCCATGAAATATATCTTTCCACCTTTTGTCAACACACCATTCATCTCGCATAGATCAGAATGTATGAGTTCTAGAGGTGCCAAGTTTCTCTCCTCGGCAGCCTTGTGTGGCTTTCGAGGTTGTTTTGATTGCACACAACTACGTCACTTAGAACCTTTGGCAATAGTGAAATTCGGAATTAAACTCATACTGGACATCCGAGACATCAAACCAAAATTAATGTGACATAAACGAGAATGCCGAACACTGGTATCATCATTAACACCACCACAAATATGTTCACGGATTTATTACAAAACTCTAAAAGTGAAAATCGGAACAAGCCTCCGAACTCATAACCTTTACCAATAAATTGTCCATGTTTCGAAACAACGACTTTATTGGACTCTAACACAACCTTAAACCCATCTCTGCATAGAAGGGAGCCACTAACAAGATTCTTGTTCATAGTAGGGACATGCTGCACATTCCTCAGCTACACGATGTTTCCGGAAGTAAACTTCAGATCCACCGTGCCAACACCATGAACAGAAGCATGTGATCCATTCTCCATTAGGACGGATGAATCCCAAGCGACCTGATAAGAAGTGAACATAGAGATGTCATCACACACATGAACATTAGCACCCGTATCAATCCACCAACATGGTGATTGAAATACTAAAAGGACAGTAAATAAATTACCATATCCATCAGTGTTGCTAGCGGTCATGACATTGATAGTCTTCCCACCTTTCCCTCTGTGATCTGCAGGTTCTGGGCAGTCCTTGGAAAAGTGGACGAGCTCTCCACATGAATAACAACATAGATCAGCCTTGTTCGGCTTCTTCTTCTTGAAGGTTGTAGTATTTTCAGGCTTGTTGAACGAGGACTTATAGTTCCCTTTGTTCTTGCCGAAGGTATTCTTATGCACCATGTTGGCGCTAGACTGACCCTCGCCTCCTCTCTCAGCAGTGTCCTTAGCCCAAGTCTTCTCCTCAACATCAAGAGACGCTATCAGGTTTTCAACCGATATCTCATGTCTCTTGTGTTTGAGAGTTGTGGCGAAGTTCCTCCATGAAGAAGGCAACTTTGCAATAATGCACCTAGCCACAAACTTGTCGGGTAAGATACACTTGAGGATTTCAAGTTCCTTGGCAAAGCACTATATATCATGAGCTTGCTCAACTATAGAACAATTGTTAACCATCCTATAATCATGAAAGCTCTCCATGATGTATAGCTCACTGCCAGCATATCTTTGATGTGCATATACACATCAAACAACTTGTTGTCAAGAACACTCAGAACGCATCCCACAAAGGCAAGATTTGTTTCCTTGAACTTGTTCTAAACCTCGTCAGATGTAGTTCCTTTAGGTAAACCCTCACTAGCCTTGAATACTTTTAGAGCTTGCAACCACAAACTGGTCTTGTACCGCCACCTCTTAAAATGAACACTGGTAAACTTTTCCAGCTTCATAGCATCGGCCACGTGTCCCATGTTTAATTCAGGAAATTGCCTATAATAAGGTTTTTGGATTGTTGGATTATTAGGCATAATTTCCACGATTACTTCCAGAATATAAATCATGACAACAGCTACAATCACGTGAACCTCTAACATACTAGATAAATTGATCAACATGAACAGTAGCAGATTATATGCACTAACAACCATAGTAAAACAACAGATCTGATGATGGTGTACGTACTGATCGGTTATCGATGTAGTCATCGTTGGTGACAAGGATATACCCTACGAGTTCATAACATTGCTATACCCGGTCCAGCCCAAGGAAGACCCATGCGAGCACTTGCAGCCTAGGAAGATTTCGGGTGGCCCAAGCCCGTGGCGAATTCGACTCCTTGGAGGACAAGTCTAGATTAGATAGAATTTAAAAGGGTATCAACCCTAATATGTAACCGACTCGACCTTTCCCGGGACCTGGCCTATCTATATAAAGGTCAGAAGGGCACGACGAGAAGGATCTGAACACCTCATACACACACCTCCACGCCAGATTGCATCTGCACACCCCTGTAACATTCGGTTTCGCCGTAATCAAGAACATACAAGCAGGAGTAGAGTTTTCCCTCCTGGGGCCTGAACCTGGGTAAACCTAGTGTTCACGTGTTGCTTGCCTGTTAACCGTTCCGCGACTTCCAGCATCCCCATCTTCTCCAAAACTCAAGTCCATAACAATGGGCATTGACGAGTCGAACCCTTGTCAGTTGGTGCAGTAGCCTGTCAAAGAAGTCGACGTGCAGTAGGTCCGGCTTGACGACTAGGAAGACGCGTCGTGATAACGAACTTGAGCAGTTGCGCAAAGCGCTTTCCAAAAACCTTATTCGCCCTCTCCCGTATAGGATCACAAAGGCGAGTGGTTCCGAAAACCTTCTCTCCCGACCGCCGATGCACGCCGTCAAGCGGGATGGAGTAGACTATGGTGGCGGCGCAAGCAGAACGGATGGCAAAACCCTAGATTGGTTCGGTGTGTTTCATTGTGGAAGCTGCACAGGCGTTTACATAGAGCGGCTCGGAAATCCCGTATAGGACATGAAGTGGACCAAGCCCACGTCGTGCACGTTCAGGGCGGTTACAGATAGCCCACGATCCGAAAGCGACCCAAATCCACTAACTGTTGACACGTCTGTCTAACCGCACACATTTTTTTAAGCAGCAAAATAAAGCTCGGCTCGGCGAGCGTGTGTGTAGCTCTCTTATTATCACTCACTTACAAAGTGGTGCAACACTTCACCTTATAAGATGGTGCCACTGTCCTTCAACTTCCCATATGAGACTAAATTTTAGCTCCCACTGCTCTTGCCACACACATGTGAGCTGCACCAACTTAGGCCAAATCACATATGGGTCCATATACATGGGTTTTGAGATTTAAGAAAAATCTAAAATCACATATGACTCTAATGATTTAGCCCATTATTTCTAACAATATTCTTGATGAACTCCTCGGTGAGGAGCGCCTAGGCATCTACTGGCAGGTTCCATATGTTGGTGTCAGGTTAGCCATGCCAATGAGCTTATATATGTAAGGAGCCCGCTACACGTACCGGTAATCTCCACCTTTATTTCCAAGGAACAGTTACTTTTCAAAGTGGCTTGATATGGTGCATGCATTTAATCTTCTAATGTGTGCATAGTACGACGAAGCTTCTGCTGTTGAATTGATTTTTTATCCTATTAATGCCATATACTGCTCTCAAATAAAGAAAACATAGGTGAATTAGCCCGTTTCATGTTAATCTTGTTATTTGCTACTTAACGAGAAACGTATATGAGTGAAAGAGAGGTGGAGGAGAATGCACCACGACCAACATCTAGGCGCAGTCAAGACAAAATATAACATCAAAAGAGATATACGATAAAAAACTAGAAAAACCATGGCAGCCCACGGGCATTTGCACGGATATTCAGCTAGTGCATATTAAATATAGACGCGCATTGTACAAAGCCCGTATGCATACTCACCGCGCTAAGTCATATCTGTATTCTGTTGAAATCCAATAGATCAAGGGACCTTGTAACAAAACTACATGATAGAAAATCTCGCATAAAACAACTCGATCGGCAGCGTGTTTGCCAAGTTCCGGGACTTATTTACCGAGTATTTTAAACACTCGGCAGTGCTGCCATTTTCGGTAGTGTGAAATGGATAAAACAACTCAATTCAAAAAAAGGAGTATATATAGTACTTCCTCTCACCCATATTAGTTGAATTGGATTTGTTAGAATGTATCTAGACATGTTTTAGTGCTAGATATATCTGAATCTAGGCAAATCAAAGTCAACTAATATGGATCGGAGGGAGTACTCTATCTATTCAAAAATAATTGACATGAGTTTGTCTAGATTCAGATGTATCTATACACTAAAATGTGTCTAGATACATTTAAATTTAGATAAACTCAAATCAATTATTTTTGGACGGACGGAGTAGTAATTGTTATCATGGTCTGAAATTACAGTTTGAACCAAATAAAAGTTTAGGGAACCCTAGGAGCGGTGGTCATAAACTTGTCTCTTAACAAAAAGAGTTAGATTGGAATTGTAGAATGGAGTTGTATATATGTTGTCTCTTCTAATTGAAAAAGAAAACGCCGTCCACCAAATTCAGGATACCCACATCACCATGAGTGAAAATATTGTCCTCATCATCCTCCTCCTCCGGGCAAGCGTTCAAATCCAAGCCGAGACCGAGAGGACTGACTTGCTTTCCTGCGGTGTCTCCTTCTTCCCCGACTCGTCGACGTGCATGATGTGGGGACGAAGCAAGAAACCTGGGGTCGAACATGTGTGAGTCTGAGCACAGCACCACGATGGCATCATCCAGACGGAGACGGACCATCTCGCCGTCGTCGTTGCATCCCCTCACCGTCCCTTGCGTGATCGCATCCTTGATGCGCATCTCCGAGTCGCGGTGCAGCCGGTCGACGCCGACGATAAATATGACGCGGTGAGGGTTCTCGACGATCGCTTCGAACAGCCTCACTCCGGCATAGCAGCCTCCACCATGTCTTCCGTCGTCACCGTCACCGGCCGGCGATCTCTGCCTCTTGAGGTTGAGTTTGCCGCTGCCGCCTGTAGTGGGTTCGTAGGAGTTATTACCGGCATGCAGGGCGGTGAACTCGGTGTGGGAGCCGAACACGAGCCTTGCGAGCTCCCGAGCAACCGCCATCTTGCCACCAGAGTCCATTCCTTGGAAGAGCAGCCAGGTGGTGGTGGTCGTCGAAGAAGAAGAAGAAGAAGAAGAAGAAGAAGAAGAAGAAGAAGAAGAAGAAGAAGACTTCTTCTTCTTCTTCGCCATGCCGGATCGGCACAGGAGCAGGGTGCTCGATATGCCGGGAACCATGTCCCGGTGCCCCGGACAGCGTAGCTCGAGCGTGTCACAGAGGATCTTCAGATTATGCGCCGTCAGCTCCGTAAACTTGGGACCGCGGGCGCTGCGAGCGGCCAGCTGCAGTGTCGATCGACAGATGTTCAGATGAGTTAGAAATATGTGTGTGTATATATATATATATCACTTTTGCTTCGGTCCCCCACCCCTCCTCCTCCCTCTTTCAAATTTTGACAAACAAACACTCGATTTCGATTGTTTAGAGGATCGTACGAACCCACCCGAACTCCATATGGTCCTCTTAGACGTATACTCACCATATACGTATGCTCATGTGTCTGCGGAAGGCGAAAATCAGAAGTTATATAACAACAACAAAAAAATTAAAATATGACATACAAAGACGTAGATCGCGATAATAGGAGGTGGGATCAGTCGGTCAAAACATGGATTATACCCAGTTCGACCGAGTACACATATACAGAGATAGACGTGATCTCGATATAGGTTTCAACCGGTCAAAAAAATAAAACAGCCCATGTAGCTTAAGTTTAGGGATGGGGGACCAAAGCACACCTATATATATATATATATATATATATAGGGGTACGTACGTCAACTTGAAGCACGCCGGTGGCGGTGGTGCCATAGCGTGTTGAACCGTCGTCTCTTTGTAGCGACGGAGCCATGGAGGAAGCTGAATCGCCGTCGTTGCGACTACCTGCTTGCAGCCGTCAAACAAGACCACCGGCGGAGACGCTGGTCCTGCAGATATTGTTGCCTGCCTAGCTTGAATCTCACTGCACGAAAACACAGGAGAAAACTTGCATGTTCACCCTGATACTACCAAGCATATACACCCTAATATTACATGCATACTAGTATATTATACTCCCTCCGTCCTAGAGTGTAAGTCATAATCCTCTAATATCTTGGCCCAAGGCTTAATGTGATTGGGACTAAAATTGTGACTAATTAGGCTGGACTATGATGCTTCGTATCTGATATAGCCAATAAAAACAGCCCCATAATTACTACAGACTTAATGGAGCACATGCATGGTGCGTGCGAAACTGCAGCCGCGAGATTTCTCCATGGCGTTTCCTGCTTTCCCGCGAGATTGACGTGCGAAACTTCAGCCGCGCCCTGCTTTCCTTCTCTTCAACCCGAAAATTTCCTGCTTTCCTCTAATCTTGCGCGGGGAAATTTCTTTCCAAAAACTGGCGCCGATCATCTAACTTCTTTCCAAAATTCGGATCTCTCGAGCGCCAACAGTCCCCGTTATATACGGATGGAGATCGGGAGACGAACCAAACCAGCATATCCGCATCCACCTCGTCCTTCCCATGGCTTCTGAGCAGCCCGACGATGAATCACGCCGCCCACCTCCCCTTGGTCTTGCTGGCCGTGCTACACTGCCCTCCTTCTCCATTGGATCGGCAACCAGGGAGCCGGTGTCCCAGCCCATGGCAGAGGCCGCTCGACCTCCTCGTCCTACACCAACTCGCCGTGTAGGCCTGTCCCGCCCAAATCGACCTCCTCCTGCACCAGAACGGGCGGGGCCGTCCAATTGGGCAAGTTTGCCGAGCCGGACTGGGAGCGACGGAGATGCACGGTCAACCTACGTTGGCTTCAACATCTTCAACGGCGGCGGCGGTATCTCTTTTGGGGGCGGTGATTTCTCCATGGGGGGCATGTCTAGCGCCGGCGGCATCCGTATCGGACAAAGCTCGAGCATGTTCGGCGCAACAAGCACAGCTACAGGTTTGTGTGATCGTAGGGAGAAAGGAACATGGGAGGTCAAGCCTTCATCTTCGGTGGATAGGGAGAAGAGTAGAGAGTACATAGTAAAATATGTGCTACCGGCTATAAAGGAGAAGTGGCCTGAGAAAGATAGATGGAGCACTGTATACATCCAACAGGACAATGCAAGAACTCACGTTAAAGCAGATGATCCTATTTTTGCATTCGAGGCAGCAAGGGGTGGTTGGGATATTAGACTTGTAAATCAACCACCTAATTCACCCGACTACAATATTCTTGATCTTGGGTGGTTTGCATCCATTCAGTCTATGTTTCATAGAAAAATGCCCAAGACACTTCCTGAGATTATTCAAAAGGTAGTACTCCTTACTAATTTTCATATGTTGCAAATTAGTCATGCTCCTTTCTAATTTTGTGTATTGCGTGTAGGTACAAGAAAGTCTAGATGAGTATCCACATCAGAAGCTAAACAGAATTTGGCTAAGTCATCAAGCTTGCATGAGGGAGATAATTAAACACAAGGGAGGGCAACATTATGCTTTGCCTCACTTGAAGAAAAAAACCCTTGAGAGAGAGGGTAAACTTCCGGTTCGTTTGAAGGTTGACAAGGACTATGTTGAGGCCGCAATTGAGTACTTAAACGGTCCTTAGTGGTTTAGTTTGCATTCTTGTTTTGTAACGGGACTTTTGACAAGGACTATGTGGAGGCGGTTCACAAGGTGAACTTGTTTTGTAAAGGGACTGTTCTAATTGTTTGAAAAACCTTTGAGACTTTGCATTACCTCACATCAGATTTCATGACCAAAATCACATGAGATTCCATTAAATATTTCGCATACATAGAAACTTGCTAAAATTTTATAGAGATTGATAGATAGATGAACTAGTTCTCCATGATGTCCGGAACAAACTCCTCATTCTCTTCGTCTTCTTCAACTTCAGAGGAGTTACGACCGCAAATAAAACAGTAGCCATCTTTGCCCATTGCGACAGTAGCCATCATTGTTCTCCATGGGAGCCTCGTCCACCTTGTTCTCCATAGGCGCAACCTCCACCTCCATGGTATCCTCAACCTTGACGATCACGGCCTGACTACCCATGCTCTGCGAGAATGTGAAGATGGGGAATACTCACCCGAAGAGCTTGGTGCCTTTTATACACAGCACAAGAAGAGAAACCGGTTCCTTTTCACATGCTATGTGAGTTAAGAGAGAGGAAAGGGCTGTTGCATGCGGCCATGCATGAATTTTGATCATGTTCACACTCCATGCATGCCAACCGTAGCAATAAGTGTGGAAGGGGAGAGAAAGGTGCGCACTGCATGTGGAGGAGAGAAGGTGTGGGCTGCATGTGCTAATTAATTCTAATTAATGCAAAATTGTGTCTTATTTGCTTCATATGTAGGACAACCTAAAAATAAGATTGTGACTTACACTCTAGGACGGAGGGAGTAGGAGTACTCGCTCTGTCCATAAATAAGTGTACATCTAGAAAATACTAGACAAATTAGTTCTCTCTCTTCTTTTATGAGGCTTTATCAACTATCAAGAAAAGAGAAGAACGAGGATTGGTGGATGATATGGAGAAGAAGAATAGAGATTGGAAGATGAGGTGGGGGAGTGATTACGAGGAGCTAATTGCATTTATTTAGTGTCTTGATATTGTAGATGTACACTCTTTTTAGACAAATTTTGAGTGTTAGTTATACACTTATTTGCGGACGGAGGAAGTATATGTTATGCAAGTAGTAATATAAACTTGTAAGTCTTTTTATTTGTGAAAAGTGTTTTTCCTCCTCCATTAAACGATGCCACGAGCTATACACATAGTTTACTAATTAAACTAGCATATACGGGGCTGGCACACTTGGTCCCGCCGGCGAGCAGCCTCCTCTCCCGCCCACGCCCCCGCTCACCTCCTTTACGGGGCTTCTTCCCGGGCGAGTGGCACGTCATCCATCTGCTCCTGCTCAGCCGCCGGCGCATCGGCCTAGCCTGGCCTGGCCTGTATCGGCGCCACCACTCCCTTTCCCTGCTCCGATCCCTGCGTGAGAGCACCTCCCGCGACCACCCATGTTCAAGGGCGTGTGACCCCGTTGCTCTAGCGTGCCTGCCGCCGCTTGCCTCCCATGTACGCGCGCGCCACCGTAGACGTACTGCCTCCGCTCCTCCCTAACCACCGGAGCTACGACCTCAACCACCGTTGGCCCGAGTCCCCCGTTGTTGTCTGTCGCGGATGCCGCTCGTCGCCACTAGAACTGCTCCGACCGTCAGCATTCGTTCCGGCGAGATGGACCGCGGCCATACAGGAAACATGGGAGGCGGCTACAGCTAGAACACGTGGTTAGGCGGCTTGCACTCGCGTGCGGCAGCGGCGGCGGGAAGCAGAGAGCACGGCGTCGTGGCATGTCTTGGAATTGGCAATGGCAGCGGGCTCCGATGCACACAAGGTGTTTGACAGAATGTCCATGATAAGCATAGTCTGAATGAAGACGCTGATAGGTGGGTCCTACATCCCAGACGGCTGCCTGTTCACAGTCGTTCGTTCTACACAAGCACCGGTCACTTTAACTTTTAACCAAGGGTTAAAACTGAATCGGTATTTTTGTTAGGTGTTAGCACTGAAGTAGTGTTTTCTTAAAATTCTTGCGAGTAGTGGTGGTTTTTTAAAACTCTAACCGCAAATGTGGTGTTTTTTTTAATTTTCTCAAGCAAACAAGAGAGGTATGCAGATTTTGCAGCTTGGGTGGACAGCTTCATTGAGGGACATTATTTTTTATGTCTCCTTTCTTTGCCCTTAGTGTTTCTTCATAGTTAGCTTTTGTACCAACTTCTTGTACATAAAAAACCCCCGAAAAATATAAGGGTATGTCTAGTGCTCACGCGATCGAGAATTAACTATTTCTAGTCGATGTCTCAAGCTATCGCTTTCCCGGTCGATGATTTTCCTTAGAGAAATTGTGTAAGGGCATCTCCACCGGGCCGATCCATCTGGTCGCCCCAAACGGTCTGTTTCTGTCCTTTTGGGTTGGCGCGGTCGATTTGGGGTCGAGGTTCGGCTTGTTTGGCCAACCGCACCCAGTGGCCGACCCATTTGTCTGCGCTGGCCAGAGCTGGCTAGGAATTTTATATCTTTGCAGATTTTGTCACAAAATAAATTTTATGACAAGCAAATAAACTAGACTAGGTAATCAAATTAAAATAGTGCTTACATATAAATAGTTTAGGCTCACATGGTTCGATAGAAAACAACTAAACCATCATCTAAATTACACGAAACAAATAAGGGATTAAACATTGAGGTTTTCCGCACGAGCCCATATATGCTCAACCAAATCTAGTTGAAGCCGATCATGGGTTTGCCTGTGACACAAATTTTTATGCACTCGCATGGAATCTTCCCAAGACGCTAGACCTGGCTCTGGCTCAACCAGCTGACCCTAAAAGTCCCAACCTTGGTCCATGATGCCGTCATCACGCTCGTACTCAACGATCATGTTGTGCATGATCACAAAAGAATTCATCACATCCCACATCCTCTGTGTTCTCCAAGTTCTAGCAGGGTACCGAACAGTAGTCCACCTTGACTGAAGCACACAAAATGCTCGTTCCACATCCTTCCTAGCGGCCTCTTGCTCTTTCGCAAACCTCTTGCACTTCTCATCTGCAGGGTTGCAGATTGTCTCCAGAAAGGTGACCCAGGAGGATAGTACCATCAGGTAGATAGTAACTCATATCATATGGATTTTCATTGATCTGATAGGAAACCAATGGGGTATTGCCTTCTGTCAGCCTATTAAACACCGGAGACCGCTGCAACATATTGATGTCATTGTGTGATCCAGCCATGCCAAAAAAAGGAGTGTCAAATCTAGAGATCCTATGATGCAACAGCCTCTAGTATGATGGTTTACCCCTCTGCATGCCATTTGAACTACCCTTGTCAACCAAAGGGACAGTTCTTCTACTCCCAATGCATGTAGTCGATGCTACCAAGCATCCCAGAAAACCCCCTTCTCTCGTTGATGGACAAAAGGCGGACAGTGTCTTTGATGTTTGGCTCTCTTAGGTAAACCTTGCCAAACACAGCAATAACCGCGCTGCAAAACCGGTACATAGCCTCATGGCATATGTACTCTCTCATGCACATGTAGTCATCGAGGAGATCACCAGACACTCCATATGCGGCCAGGCATGGTGGTTTTTTGTGTTGTGGGTGGTGTGGGTATGGTCGAAGATAGCTCGGCGATCTCCCCTTTTTATGGCTGCGTCTGGACGCGGTGGGAAACGCCGAGAACTTGCGGAAAGTGACGGGAAAGAAAGGCGGAGACGGCGTGGCGGCGGGAAGACACTGTAAATACGCCGGATGGCCAAGTACGGACAAATGGGTCGCACTGCTAGGCGCCGTCGGCCGGACAGGTCGGTCACCCTCTCCATATCGACCGGAGCATGACTCAAACAGACTGAAACAGACAATTTAGAGTGACCGGATGGATCGGTCCGGTGGATATGCCCTAATACGCCTTCTCATTTGCTCCTCATGTTACAAAGCAGGCCCAGCCCAACTTAGATTCTCACCTCACAAATTAACTGTTTATCCACCTGTACTTCTGCCAAATGAGGAGCAGGGTACCCCGTATCTCCGGTCAGAAGAGTCCAAGCTTTTGTTGCTACTGAAGTCAGAACAAAATCATGTCTGTTCTATCCTCACTTTAGTAGAGCGCGTAAAGTCGTACATCCGATACATCTTTTAGGATTTGATTTTTTTTTTTTGGTGTGTTTTGAGGTCTTCAATCTACAATTGCCATTTTCGGCGATTGTTGCTTCTCTAGTGCTTGGGAACTTAGTATAATGACTTTCCATCTATCTATTATAATAAACTCTACTACGACATATTTAAATATGTGGAGTAGAAGATGTTGATTGAAGCGGTGGTATGTGTAATTTTAGGTCCCATTTTTTTTCCGGAGGTTCCTGTTTGTTGACGTACTTGGCACATATTTCATAAAGTTGCATGTATCATGTGAACTATTTTTTGAACATAAAAAAAACACATCCAACTCCTTTGTTTTTTTCGAAATGAGGAACGAAGACCCGGCCTCTGGATCAAGCGATGCATATAACATTCATTTATTATTAGAGCAACAACGTGTGGCAAAAGCCATTATAAAGATTATACAAACTGGAATTGTCAAACTAAAACACCAAGCAAAACGATAAACATATCGCGAGCTTCCCGGCGAGATCTAGCAAACACCTAGCTGCCTCATGCACTCCAGGAGACCAGATCGGCCCAGCCTATCCAAGAAACGGTGCCCACGCACACATTCTGGATGTCGCCGCCTTCACTATCTTCCGCCAAACCATCATCAACATGTATATCGATGTGCAGACTCTCTCCACACTAGCCACCAACACTACCACGGTGCCAAGTAGCATCACCTCCCTGTGCACTATCTCCAAGGCATGCCACGGTTGCCACCGGTACCTCTCAGCACTATGCCACCAAGTACCACCAGCAAACACAGCTTGAAGTCTCCAGAAGATCTGTCGTGCGTAGCACCTGCCGAACTGAAGGGTTCGCAGCATAGAAAACAAAATTTTTCCTACGATGGGAACTATGTACCAAGATCTATCTACTAGATACAAACAACGGGCGAATGTATATCCATAGAGAACATACCCTTGAAGACAAACAAAGCATAATGAGTTCAACTCGTGGTTGATGTAGACGATCTCTTGCCGATCTCAAGATCGAGAGAAAGTCCTAGCGCCGCAAAGCAGCAGCACATCCGTGCTCGCACACACGTACAGGACACCGGGCAACCTCCGCCTCCTCGCTCCAGCGATGCAGCGGAAGCACAACCCTTTCTTGCGAATAGCCACCGGGAACATGTATCTCGCTAGTCCGAGACCATGGGGGATAAATTCTAGAGGGGGAGAGAGATCCTTCACGAGGAGGTGTGAGAGACAAGTGAGGAGGGGGCTCCTTTTATAGGAGGAGGGGGGCACCCAAGGGGGTGGCCGCCGGCCATGGGGGCTGCCCCCTCCCCTCCTTCATTCATGTGGGTGGACACTCCACTCACAAAATAGCCCTTCAATTTTCTCCACTCAAAAGTCCACTCAAATTCCCATTAAATTTTCACCAAATTTAATGCAAACTCTCATTAAATAAAACTCTTTTATTTTATTTAGAATTTTGTCAATTACTTTAATGACAAACATTCACAAATAACCCCTTGCTAGAATTCCATTTCACATGCATAACCACTTTATGCAATTTCACCCGAAAACCTGTTTCGGTATCTAGTGAAATAAATTCCTGCGCTTGTTTATTCTTTCGGCATGAAACATTTGCTCCAACTGGATGCCAGTGTCCCTTAAGTGTGTCACCCTACGGTTCGCGAATAATGCGGACATGATCGAGACCCTTCTCCGATCAATAATCAGTACGAGACCTGGAGATCCATACTGACTCCCACACATTCAACGATGACTTTTTCTGTGATCGTCGGAACCTTTTACGCTTGTATCTTAATCCCTTTGTTTCACGATATATTACATGTCCGAGATTCGATCATCGGTATCTCCATACCTAGTTTGATCTCGTTACTGACATGCACTCTTTTCTCGTTCCCGTGATATAACATTCTAGTGATCAAATCACTTGCTTGCAAGCTAATCAATGTGATATCACCGAGAGGGCCCAGAGCATATCTATCCGTCATCGGGATGAACAAATTCCACTCTTGATCCATGATTCTCAACATAACACTTTAGTAGCTTTGAAGCCATCTTTATAATCACCCGGTTACGGAGTGACGTTTGATGTCAACAAGAAACTCTTCCGGTGTTAGTGATTGGCATGATCTCATGGTCTAAGGATTAGGACTACTTCGTAGTTTGTTTATAGCAATATAAACTCAATGACTTTGATCTAATGCTATACTTCGGATGAATGTTCATCACACCATTACACTAATGTTGTGATCTCGTTATTAACAACATCCAATGTCTATGATCAGGAAACCGTGATCATCTTGTTAATCAACGAACTAGTTTATGAGAGAGGAATAACTAGGAACTTTCTGTTTGTTTATTAGACACACATGTATTAACGTTTCCGTATTAATACAATTATAGCATGCAAAATAAACATCTATCATATATTTGGAATACACATAATAAACATTTTATTATTGCCTCTCAGGGCATATTCCCTTCAGTCTCCCACTTGCACTAGAGACAATAATCTAGTTACATAGTGATGTATCTAACACCCATGGAGTTCTGGTGTAGATCATGTTTTGCTCTAGGGAGAGTTTAGTCAATGGATCTGCTACATTGAGATCCGTATGTACTTTACAAATCTTTATATCTCCATCCTTGACATGTTCGCGGATGGAGTGAAACCGGCGCTTAATATGCTTGGAATGCTTGTGAGACCTTGGCTCTTTGGCATTGGCAATGGCACCATTGTTGTCACAATAGATCACCATTGGGTCCAACGCCCTTGCAACCACACCTAGTTCGGATATGAACTCCTTCATCCAAACTGCTTCCTGAGCCGCTTCTGAAACAACAACATATTCGGCCTCCGTTGTTGATCCCGCCACCACAGGTTGTTTGGAGCTCCTCCAACTAACCGCTCCGCCATTCATGATAAATACGTATCCGGATTGAGACTTAGAGTCATCCGGATCGGTGTCAAAGCTAGCGTCGACATAACACTTAGTGAAGAGCTCTTCTTCACCTCCGTATACAAGAAACATATCCTTAGTTCTTCGCAAGTACTTAAGGATATTCTTGACCGCTTTCCAGTGTTCTGAACCTGGATCCGATTGGTACCTACTAGTCAAACTAATAGCATGTGCCACATCCGGTCTTGTACATAGCATGGCGTACATTATAGAGCCTATGGCTGAAGCATAGGGGACCTTGTCCATTATCTCTCTTTCTTCCGCCGAAGCCGGACTTTGAGTCTTACTCAATGTCGTGCCTTGTGTCATAGGTAAGAACCCCTTCTTACTATTTTCCATTTTAAACTTCTTTAAAATCTTATCAAGGTATGTACTTTGCGATAGCCCTATTAGGCGCCTAGATCTATCTCTATAGATCTTTATGCCTAATATGTATGACGCTTCACCTAGGTCCTTCATTGAAAATTTGCTGTTTAGATAACTTTTAACACTGTTTAAAAGATCTATATCATTTTCGATCAATAATATGTCATCCACATATAATATCAGAAATGCCACATTACTCCCACTCACTTTCTTGTAAATACAAGCTTCTCCATAAGTTTGGACAAATCCAAACTCTTTGATCACCTCATCAAAGCGGAGATTCCAACTTCGTGATGCTTGCTTCAATCCATAGATGGATCGCTGAAGCTTGCACACCTTGTTAGCATCCTTAGGATCGACAAAACCCTTTGGTTGTATCATATACAACTCTTATTCAATATTACCATTGAGAAATGCGGTTTTGACATCCATCTGCCATATCTCATAATCGAAATATGCAGCAATTGTAGGGTTTCGTAGCATGGAAAACAAAAAATTTATACCGCATACAAACAAACAAGCCAAGATCTATCTACTAGATTGTAGCAACGAGTCGATGGAATAACTCACCCTCGAAGATTCCAAAGTGTTTAACGAGAGCGGATTCTCGTGGGTGATGTAGTCGTACTCTTGCCGATCTCAAGATCGCGTAGACGATCCTTCCGGCGCTGCGTTTCGGCAGCGCTCCCGCAGTCGGTCACACGTTCGGTACTCGACGAATACCTTCCTCTCCCTTGTTCCAGCAGGCAGCGGAGGTTGTAGCACTCTCCTCGCGATTCCGACAGCACAACGGCGTGGTACCGGAAGTAGAGGGGAGATCTCGCAGGGCTTCGCCTTAAGCCGGAGCGAGTATGGTGGAGTATGAGAGAGCTCCTAGGCGATCTAGGTTTTAGACACACCAAGGAGGAGGTGCTAGAGCCGGCGGCTAGGGTTTGGGGCACCCCAAGTCGGCGGCTAGGGCAACCCTAGGAGGCGGCAGCAGCTGCAGGAGGTGGTGGCGCCAAGCTAGGGTTTGGAGGAGAGGTACTTGTGTGTCCTAGGAGGGAGCCCTGCCCCTCCTTATATAGGTGGAGGGGCCGGCCGGCCAAGGGGAGGGAGTGGAGTCCCTCCCCAACTCGGCTTGGGTGGTGCGCCGGCTTGGGGAGGAGGGACTCCCTCCCCAACCTGGTTTCCCCTTCCTCCTCTTTTCCTCTTTCCAAATTTAGCCGTTTGACTTTTCAATTTAGCTATTTGACTTTTCAAACTAGGATTTGAATTAATCATTTATTTGGAACAGCGATGACACTTAGTACATGATGCAATCATACCAACTTGATACAACACATCCATGTACCCTTCCCCTCCGGAGTGCCGGACATTTCGGAACATTCTAGAACATTCCCGATGAAAACACTGGAAACATTCCCCAACTCCGAAACGGGACTTTCCTTACATGAATCTTATTCTCCGGACCATTCCGGATCTCCTCGTGATATCCCGGATCCCATCCGGGACTCCGAACAACATTCGGTCTCTTTCTCATCATTCCATAACTACTCAAAACAACGTCGAATCCTTAAGTGTGTCTCCCTACGGTTCGTGAATTATGCGAACATGATCGAGACACTTCTCCGAACAATAACCAATAGAGGAATCTGGAAATTCATATGGCTCCCACATATTTCTACGATTACTTTGCGATCGAATGAACCACTTACATACGATATCAATTTCCCTTTGTCTCACGATATGTTACTTATCCGAGGTTATGATCGTCGGTATCTCTGCATACCTAGTTCAACCTCGTTACCGATAAGTACTCTTTTCTCGTTCCCGTGATATGTGATCCCTTGTGAGCCAGTCACATGCTTGCAAGCTAATTGGATGAAATTTCACCGAGAGGGGCCAGAGTATATCTATCCGTCATATGGATGGACAAATCCCACTCTTGATCCATGTGTTTCAACCAACACTTTCCGAACACTCAATGCCACCTTTATAGCCACCCAGTTACGGTGTGGTGTTTGATGTCATCAAAGCATCCATCCGGTAAAGGTGATATGCATGATCTCATGGTCAAAGGAATTAGATTACTATGTATCAGAAAGCATATAGCACTTGAACTATTAAAATGACTTGATCTTTATGCTACGCTTATCTATAGGAGTATGTCCATCATATCATTCTCCTAACGATATGATCTTGTTGTTAATAACATCTCAATGTTCATGATAGGGAAACCACAATCATCTATTAACCAACAAGCTGGTATTATATAGAGGCTTTACCAGGGACTTCAAATTAAGTTTACAAATCACACAAGTATTAATGTTTCCTTGTTAATACTATTATAGCATGAATGTAAACATTTATCATAAACACAAAGATATAATAATAACCACATTTATTATTGCCTCTAGGGCATATCTCCAACAGTCTCCCACTTGCACTAGAGTCATCTAATCTAGATTACATGGTAATATACCGAACACCCATGGCAGTTTGGTGCTGGTCATGTTTTTCCCTTGGGAGAGGTTTAGTCAACGGATCCGCCACATTCAGATCTGTGTGTACTTTGCAAATCTTTATATCCCCATCCTGGATATGTTCTTGAATAGCATGAAAACGTAGCTTGATATGCTTCAGCTTCTTGTGTGACCTTGGTTCTTGCGCATTGGCTATGGCGCCCATGTTATCACAGTAGATAGACATTGGGTCCAGCGCACTAGGAACCACACCCAGCTCTGTAATGAACTCTTTCATCCATATCGCTTCTTGTGAAGCCTCCGAAGCAGCCATGTATTCCGATTCAGTTGAAGATCTCGCCACAACGCTTTGCTTTGCACTCCTCCAGCTAACTGCTGCACCATTCAAAATAAATACGTATCCAGATTGTGATTTAGAATCATCCGGATCGGTGTTCCAACTAGCATTGGTGTAACCATTAACAAGGAGCTGTTCATCACCTCCATAAGAAAGAACCATATCCTTAGTTCTTCTCAAGTACTTAAGGATGTTTTTGACCGCTGTCCAATGATCCACTCCTGGATCACTTTGATATCTGCTAGTTAAACTAACAGCATATGCAATGTCGGGTCTAGTACATAGCATGGCATACATTAGAGATCCTATGGCTGAGGCATAGGGAGTCTTACTCATCCTTTCTCTATCTTCTGCCGATATCGTACTTTGAGTTTTACTCAAGGTCGTATTGGGCAACATGGGCAAGAACCCTTTCTTGCTATCTTCCATTCCAAACCTCTTTAGAACTTTGTACAAATATGTACTCTGTGACAATGGTATTTGGCGTTTCGATCTATCTCTATAAATCTTTATGCCTAATATGTAAGCTGCTTCGCCAAGATCCTTCATTGAAAAACTATTATTCAAATATTCCTTGACACTATTAAGAAGGTCTACATCATTCCCAATCAATAATATGTCATCCACATATAGTATTAAGAATGCTACAGAGCTCCCACTCACTTTCTTGTAAATACAAGCTTCTCCATAATTTTGTATAAATCCAAAACTTTTGATCACCTTATCAAAACGTTGATTCCAACTTCGGGATGCTTGCTTCAATCCATAGATGGACCGTTGAAGTTTGCATACCTTGTTAGCATCTTTAGGATCGACAAAACCTTTGGGTTGCATCATATACAACTCTTCATCAATGTCTCCATTGAGGAATGCTGTTTTGACATCCATCTGCCATATCTCATAATCGTAATATGCAGCGATTGCTAACATAATCCTCACAGACTTCAGCTTCGCTACCGGTGAGAAAGTCTCATCGTAGTCAACTCCTTGAATTTGTCGAAACCCTTTTGTGACAAGTCGAGCTTTATAGACAGTAACATTACCATCAACATCTGTTTTCTTCTTAAAGATCCATTTGTTCTCGACAGCCTTCTGGCCATCCGGTAAGTCCACCAAAGTCCATACTTGGTTTTCGTACATGGATCCAATCTCGGATTTCATGGCTTCTTGCCATTTATTGGAATCTGGGCTCATCATCGCTTCCTCATATGTCTCGGGGTCATCGGTGTTGTCCACCAACATGACACTCATAACGGGATCATACCAATCTGGAGTGGTACGAGTTCTCGTTGACCTGCGAGGCTCTGTAGCAACTTCAACCGAAGTTTCATGATCATCATCATTAGCTTCCTCTCTTATTGGTGCAGGCACCACAGGAACTTCTTCCGGTGCTGCGCTACTCGCAATTTCGAGAGAAGGTTCGACAACCTCGTCGAGTTCTACTTTCCTTCCAGTCACTTCTTTCGAGAGAAATTCCTTCTCTAGAAAGGATCCATTCTTGGCAACGAAAGATTTTGCCCTCGGATCTATGATAGAAGGTATACCCAATAGTTTCCTTCGGGTATCCTATGAAGACGCATTTTTCCGCTTTGGGTTCAAGCTTGTCCGGCTGTAACTTCTTTACATAGGCTTCGCATCCCCAAACTTTAAGGAACGACAATTTAGGTTTCTTCCCAAACCATAATTCATACGGTGTCGTTTCAACGGATTTAGATGGTGCCCTATTTAAAGTGAATGCGGATGTTTCTAATGCATAACCCCAAAATGATAGCGGTAAATTTGTAAGTGACATCATAGAACGAACCATATCTAAGAGAGTTCGATTACGACGTTCGGACACACCATTACGCTGTGGTGTTCCCGGCGGTGTCAACTGCGAAAGTATTCCGCATTTCTTCAAATGCTCACCAAACTCGTAACTTAGATATTCACCTCCACGATCAGAACGTAGAAATTTAATCTTCTTGTTACATTGATTCTCTACCTCACTTTGAAATTCCTTAAACTTCTCGAAAGTTTCGGACTTATGTTTCATGAAATAGATATACCCATATCTACTCAAGTCATCCGTGAAGGTAAGAACATAACGATAACCACCGCGCGATGCTACACTCATTGGACCACACACATCGGTATGTATGATTTCCAATAAGTCCGTAGCTCGCTCCATCATACCAGAAAATGGAGTCTTAGTCATTTTACCCATCAGACATGCTTCGCATCTATCAAGTGATTCGAAATCAAGTGATTCAAGAAGTCCATCGGAATGGAGTTTCTTCATACGCTTCACTCCAATGTGACCAATACGACAGTGCCACATATAGGTCAAGTTATCGCTCGATTTCAAACGTTTAGCCTCAATGTTATTAATGTGTGTATTTCCACTATCGAGATTCAATAAGAATAGACCATCTATCAAAGGTGCATGTGCATAAAACATATTACTCATATAAATCGAACAACCATTATTCTCGGATTTAAACAAGTAACCGTCTCGCAATAAACAAGATCCCGATATAATGTTCATGCTCAACGCAGGCACCAAATAACAATTATTTAAGTATAAAACTAATCCCGATGGTAGTTGAAGGGGTAGCGTGCCGACCGCGATCACATCAACCTTTGATCCGTTTCCCACGCGCATCGTCACCTCGTTCTTCGCTAGCTTCCGTTTATTCTGTAGCACCTGTTTCGAGTTACAAATATGAGCAACCGAACCAGTATCAAATACCCAGGCACTACTACGAGTACTAGTGAGATACACATCAATAACATGTATATCAGATATACCTTTCTTCTTGATGTTGCCGTTCTTCAAATCCGCCAAGTACTTTGGGCAATTCCGCTTCTAGTGACCTTCTCCCTTGCAGTAAAAGCACTCAGTATCAGGCTTAGGTCCAGCCTTGGTCTTCTTCGTCGGCGTGGTAACTTTCTTACCACCCTTCTTGAAGTGTCCCTTCTGCTTAGACTTGCCTTTCTTGAATTTGGTGGTCTTATTGACCAACAACACTTGGTGCTCTTTCTTGATCTCCACTTCTGCAGACTTCAACATGGCAAAGAGTTCTGGCAACGTCTTGTTCATGTTCTGCATGTTGTAGTTCATCACAAAGTTCTTGTAACTTGGTGGTAGTGATTGGAGGACACGGTAAATCCCCAAAGCATTAGGAATCACTATACCCAAGCTTTGAAGTTTGTTTGCGTGCCCAGACATCTTAAGCACATGCTCACTGATGGAGCTGCCCTCTTCCATCTTGCAGTTAAAGAACTTTTCAGAAGCCTCATAGCTTTCAATTGCCGCATGAGTCTCAAAGATCAATTTGAGATCCTCGACAATATCATATGGGTCTGAATTCTCAAACCTTTTATGAAGCTCCGATTCTAAACCATACAAGATAGCACACTGAACTGTGGAGTACTGAGTCTTCCGAGTGAGGTAAACATTCTTTACTTCATCGGAAGCATCAGCTGCAGGTGGGTCACCTAGCGGTGCATCCAGCACATATGTCAAATTACCAGCTATGAGGACAATCCTCAAATTGCGGAACCAATCCGCGAAGTTGCTTCCATTGTTTTTCAACTTTTCTTTCTCTAGGAACGCATTAAAATTGATGGTATCGGCTGCCATTGATCTACAACATATTTGCAATAGTTTAGACTAAGTTTATGACAAATTGAGTTCAAATTAATATTAAAATTAATATAGGTGAACTCCCACTCAAAACAATATCCCTCACATTGTTTTAGTGATCACACGAACCAAATCCACCACATCAACACCGATCATCACGAGAGTTGATATAGTTTCAATGGCGAACAATCGACATGTTCATCATATCTACTATATGATTCATGCTTTACCTTTCGGTGATCCGTGTTCCGAGACCATGTCTGTACATGCTAGGCTCATCAAGATCAAACCTTAGTTTCCGCATGAGCAAATCTGGCTTGCTCACGTTGTATACACTTGCGGAATCTAACACACCCGATCATCACGTGGTGCTTCGAAACAACAAGCTTTAGCAACGGTGCTAACTAAGGGTGAACACTTTATGACTTGAAATTCATGTGCATGAGGGATCATCTTATAATGCTACCGTCGTCTACTAAGCAATACAAGATGCATAAAGGATTAACATCACATGCAATTCATAATATGTGATATGATATGGCCTTTCTTCTTTGTGCTTCCGATCTCCATCTTCTAGCACGAACATGATCTCCATCATCACCGGCATTGCATCAAGGTCAATGACGCTTCTTCATGGTTGTCGTCCACCGGCTTCAACTATTACAACTACTTTGAATAGACACGCGGGTCTTAACATAAATTAAAAACAACCATATGGCTCCTGCCGGTTGCCAACTTACAATAAGGAACATTGCATACATCAAATATAATCACAATCATGGCCATATCACATCACAGCACACCCCTGCAAAACAAAGTTAGACGCCTCTACTTTCTTTGCATGTTTTACGTGGTTTGGGGCTTTCAATAAGTGTCGTTCTAACTTACAAACATGAACCACAACATTGATACTAGTATTGTAAATCACCCGTTGTAAATTGGATCTTAACTATGCTAGGAGAAAGAGGCACCCGCAAAGCCACTTATGCAATACAAGTTGCATGTCAAGCGTGGAGCAAGTCTCATGAACGATGTCATGTAAGGTTAGCCCGGGCCGCTTCATCCCAACATCCCGCAAGATGCAAAGTACATAAGAAGCAATCGACAATAAAAGCATCAACGCCCACAATGACCATTGTGTTCTACTCGTGCAACAGATCTACATATAGAAACGGCTCTGATACCATTGTAGGGTTTCGTAGCATGGAAAACAAAAAATTTCTACCGCATACAAACAAACAAGCCAAGATCTATCAACTAGATTGTAGCAACGAGTCGATGGAATAACTCACCCTCGAAGATTCCAAAGTGTTTAACGAGAGCGGATTCTCGTGGGTGATGTAGTCGTACTCTTGCCGATCTCAAGATCGCGTAGACAATCCTTCCGGCGCTGCGTTCCGGCAGCGCTCCCGCAGTCGGTCACACGTTCGGTACTCGACGAAGACCTTCCTCTCCCTTGTTCCAGCAGGCAGCGGAGGTTGTAGCACTCTCCTCGCGATTCCGGCAGCACAACGGCGTGGTACCGGAAGTAGAGGGGAGATCTCGCAGGGCTTCGCCTTAAGCCGGAGCGAGTATGGTGGAGTATGAGAGAGCTCCTCGGCGATCTAGGTTTTAGACACACCAAGGAGGAGGTGCTAGAGCCGGTGGCTAGGGTTTGGGGAACCCCAAGTCGGCGGCTAGGGCAACCCTAGGAGGCGGCGGCAGCTGCAGGAGGTGGTGGCGCCAAGCTAGGGTTTGGAGGAGAGGTACTTGTGTGTCCTAGGAGGGAGCCCTGCCCCTCCTTATATAGGTGGAGGGGCCGGCCGGCCAAGGGGAGGCAGTGGAGTCCCTCCCCAACTCGGCTTGGGTGGTGCGCCGACTTGGGGAGGAGGGACTCCCTCCCCAACTCGGTTTCCCCTTCCTCCTCTTTTCCTCTTTCCAAATTTAGCCGTTTGACTTTTCAATTTAGCTATTTGACTTTTCAAACTAGGATTTGAATTAATCATTTATTTGGAACAGCGATGACACTTAGTACATGATGCAATCATACCAACTTGATACAACACATCCATGTACCCTTCCCCTCCGGAGTGCCGGACATTTCGGAACATTCTAGAACATTCCCGATGAAAACACTGGAAACATTCCCCAACTCCGAAACGGGACTTTCCTTACATGAATCTTATTCTCCGGACCATTCCGGATCTCCTCGTGATATCCCGGATCCCATCTGGGACTCCGAACAACATTCGGTCTCTTTCTCATCATTCCATAACTACTCAAAACAACGTCGAATCCTTAAGTGTGTCTCCCTACGGTTCGTGAATTATGCGAACATGATCGAGACACTTCTCCGAACAATAACCAATAGAGGAATCTGGAAATTCATATGGCTCCCACATATTTCTACGATTACTTTGCGATCGAATGAACCACTTACATACGATATCAATTTCCCTTTGTCTCACGATATGTTACTTATCCGAGGTTATGATCGTCGGTATCTCTGCATACCTAGTTCAACCTCGTTACCGATAAGTACTCTTTTCTTGTTCCCGTGATATGTGATCCCTGTGAGCTAGTCACATGCTTGCAAGCTAATTGGATGACATTTCACCGAGAGGGCCCAGAGTATATCTATCCGTCATATGGATGGACAAATCCCACTCTTGATCCATGTGTTTCAACCAACACTTTCCGAACACTCAATGCCACCTTTATAGCCACCCAGTTACGGTGTGGTGTTTGATGTCATCAAAGCATCCATCCGGTAAAGGTGATATGCATGATCTCATGGTCAAAGGAATTAGATTACTATGTATCAGAAAGCATATAGCACTTGAACTATTAAAATGACTTGATCTTTATGCTACGCGTATCTATAGGAGTATGTCCATCATATCATTCTCCTAACGATATGATCTTGTTGTTAATAACATCTCAATGTTCATGATAGGGAAACCACAATCATCTATTAACCAACAAGCTGGTATTATATAGAGGCTTTACCAGGGACTTCAAATTAAGTTTACAAATCACACAAGTATTAATGTTTCCTTGTTAATACTATTATAGCATGAATGTAAACATTTATCATAAACACAAAGATATAATAATAACCACATTTATTATTGCCTCTAGGGCATATCTCCAACAGCAATTGCTAACATAATCCTAACTGACTTTAGCATCGCTACGGGAGAGAATGTCTCATCGTAGTCAACTCCTTGAATTTGTCGAAACCCCTTTGCGACAAGTCGAGCTTTATAGACGGTCACATTACCATCAGCATCAGTTTTCCTTTTGAAAATCCATTTGTTTTCCACGGCCTTTCGGTCATGAGGTAAGTCCACCAAGTTCCAAACTTGATTTTCATACATGGATTCCATCTCGGATTTCATGGCTTCTAACCATTTGTTGGAATCCGGGCTCATCATCGCTTCTTCATACGTCGCAGGGTCATCATTTTCATCAACCATGAAATTCATGACAGGATTTCCGTACAGCTCGGGAGCTGCACGCGTCCTGCTTGACCTGCGAGGTTCGGTAGTACTCTCTTTCGGAGTTTCATGATCATTATCATTAGTTCCCTCTTCAACAGGTGGATTCAACTCCGGAACAACTTCCGGCGCTGCGCTACTCGCCATACTTTGAAGAGAAGGTTCAATAACCTCTTCGAGTTCTACCTTCCGACTACTCACACCTTTCGCGAGAAACTCTTTCTCTAGAAAGGATCCATTCTTGGCAACAAAAACCTTGCCCTCGGATCTGTGATAGAAGGAATACCCAATAGTTTCCTTAGGGTATCCTATGAAGACGCATTTTTCCGCTTTGGGTTCGAGTTTATCCGGTTGAAGTTTCTTCACATAAACATTGCATCCCCAAACTTTAAGAAATGACAGCTTAGGTTTGTTTCCAAACCACAATTCATACGGTGTCTTTTCAACAGATTTATATGGTGCCCGATTTAAAGTGAATGCAGCAGTTTCTAGTGCATAGCCCCAAAATGACAACGGCAAGTCCGTCAGAGACATCATAGATCAAACCATATCTAATAAAGTACGATTACGACGTTCCGACACACCATTTCGCTGTGGTGTTCCGGCAGGTGTGAGTTGTGAAACAATTCCACACTCTTTCATGTGAGTGCTAAACTCGTAACTTAGATACTCACCTCCACGGTCGGACCGTAGAAATTTGATCTTTCTATTACGATGATTTTCCACTTCATTCTGAAATTCCTTGAACTTTTCAAAGGTTTCAGACTTGTGTTTTATCAAGTAGATATAACAGTATCTACTCAAATCATCCGTGAAAGTAACAAAATAACGATATCCACCTCGCGTCGACACACTCATTGGACCACATACATCAGAATGTATGATTTCCAATAAATCTGTCGCCCGTTCCATTGAACCAGAAAACGGCATTCTAGTCATCTTGCCCATAAGGCATGGCTCACATGTATCAAATGATTCATAATCAAGTGATTCCAAAAGTCCATCCGAATGGAGCTTCTTCATGCGTTTAACGCCAATATGACCTAGACGGCAGTGCCGCATATATGCGGATATATCATCATTTAGTTTAATCCTTTTAGCATCAACATTATGAATATGTGTAACATTATTATCGAGATCCAAAAGAAATAAACCATTCATCATCGGTGCATGACCATAAAAGATTTCATTCATATAAATGGAACAACCATTGTTCTCGGATTTAAATGAATAACCACTTCGCATCAAACACGATCCAGATACAATGTTCATGCTCCGTGCAGGCACGAGATAACAATTATTCAAGTTTATAACTAATCCCGACGGCAAGTGGAGAGGCAGCGTTACGAAGGTGATCACATCAACGCTTGATCCATTGCCGACACGCATCTTGACCTCACCCCTTGCTAGCGGGCGCTTGTTCCGCAGCCCCTGATTCGAGTTACAAATATTAGCAACTGAACCGGTATCAAATACCCAGGTGCTACTGCGAGCACTAGTCAAGTACACATCAATAACATGTATATCATATATACTTGTTTGCCTTGCCGGCTTTCTTGTCTGCCAGATACTTGGGGCAGTTGCGCTTCCAGTGGCCAGTCCCCTTACAATAGTAGCACTCGGTATCAGACTTAGGTCCAACTCGGGGTTTTTTCAGGCGTGGCAACCGGCTTGCCGCCCTTACTTCCCTTCCGTTTTCCCTTCTTGTCTTTCTTGAAACCAGTGTTCCTATTGATCATCAACACTTGATGTTCCTTTTTGATCTCCACTTCTGCAGTTTTAAGCATTGACAGAAGCTCGGCGTGAGACTTCTTCATGCCTTTCATATTATAGTTCATCACGAAGCTCTTATAGCTAGGTGGCAGAGACTGCAGAACACGATGGATGCCTAATTCAATGGGAATCGATATTCCCAAGGACACAAGCTTATCGGCGTAACCCAACATCTTGAGTACATGCTCACTAACGGAGCTGTGCTCTTCCATCATGCAGCTAAAGAACTTTTCTGAAGCGTTGTAGCTCTCTACAGAGAATGTGTGTCGAAAATCATTTTCAACTAACCCATTGTATCAAAAGCATTGCCATTTTCAAAATGCTTTCGAAGTTCCGGCTCTAGCCCATACAATATGTCGCAATGAACTAAGTTGTGGTCCTCCTGACGAGTCTGATAGACATTCTTCTCCTCGTCAGGGGCATCATCTAAAGGTGGGGGGCCTAACGGCGCTTCTAGCACATATTGCTTTTGTGCAGCAGAGAGGAGAATCCTCAAATTCATGGCCCATTCGGTAAAGTTGCTACCGTTCGTTGCAAGTTTCTCTTTCTCCATGAACACATTGAAATTAAAAGCAGGTGGTGCCATCTACAACAGAATTTGTAAAGTTTAGACTAAGTGTATGATAGATTGAGTTCAACTAATCCATATTACGAATGAACTCCCACTCAAAAACGACATCCCTCGTGCCTTTTTGGTGATTACATGAACCAAATCCACTATACCAAGTCCGATCATCATGTGAGTCGGTATAGCTTCAAAGGCGAGCATCAAATGGGCATCATATCAACTATATGACTCTAACCTTTCGGTCCGTGTTCCGAGGCCATGTATGTACATGCTAGGATCGCCAAGTTAGAACCTTAGTATTCGCGTGTGTAACTGTTTTACACCCGAAATATGGTCGTGGATCCAAGAACACCCGATCATCACGTGATGTCTTGGAGCGACGAAAACATAATCGGTGCATACTAAAGGAAGAACACATTCTTATCTTGATATTTAAAAGAGGGATCATCTTATTATGCTAACAAAGCGCTAAACAAGCAATATAAGATGTTATCAAACATCACATGTTTATTAGTGAAATGATATGGTTCCCGCATATGATCTCTATCATGTGCACCGTGGTATGATCACTATCATACCTATATATGTAAATCCAAGGTCTATGGAGATTACACGTTATGTATGTTGTAAGAGTATCATCTCATACTTCTACTTACAATACTACCATATCATAACACTAGCCCAGCAAAAATCTAAACTAGACGCCTCTAATTTATCCATTGCAAGTTTTACGTGGCTTAGGGCTTTCGAGATAGAACCATTCTTACCTACGAACATTAACCACAACGAGGATAACCAAATTGTTGACAACTCGCTTGCAAAATAGATATTGACTATAGTAGGAGAGACAGACACCCGCTAGCCACTTATGCAAACTAGTTGCATGTCAAGCGTGGAACAGGTCTCATGTGCGAGGACATGTAAAGTTTGTCCGGGCCGCTTCATCCCACTATGCCACCAATATCCAAAATTACAACAAAGGAGCAACAACATGATAATCATCGCCCACATACTCATATGTGTATTACCCGTGTAAAGTATCTACGCATAGATCCGGCTCTGATACCACTGAAGGGTTCGCAGCATAGAAAACAAAAATTTTCCTACGATGGGAACTATGTACCAAGATCTATCTACTAGATACAAACAACGGGCGGATGTATATCCGTAGAGAACATACCCTTGAAGACCGACAAAGCTTAACGAGTTCAACTCGTGGTTGATGTAGACGATCTCTTACCGATCTCAAGATCGAGAGGAAGTCCTAGCGCCGCAAAGCAGCAGCGCATCCGTGCTCGCACACACGTACAAGATACCGGGCAACCTCCGCCTCCTCGCTCCAGCGATGCAGCGGAAGCACAAACCTTTCTTGCCGAATAGCCACCGGAAACATGTTTCTCGCTAGTCCGAGACCATGGGGGATAAATTCTAGAGGGGGAGAGAGATCCTTCACGAGGAGGTGTGAGAGACAAGTGAGGAGGGGGGCTCCTTTTATAGGAGGAGGGGGGCACCCAAGGGGGTGGCCGCCGGCCATGGGGGCTGCCCCCTCCCCTCCTTCATTCATGTGGGTGGACACTCCACTCACAAAATGGCCCTTCAATTTTCTCCACTCAAAAGTCCACTCAAATTCCCATTAAATTTCCACCAAATTTAATGCAAACTCTCATTAAATAAAAATCTTTTATTTTATTCAGAATTTTGTCAATTACTTTAATGACAAACATTTACAAATAACCCCTTGCTAGAATTCCATTTCACATGCATAACCACTTTATGCAATTTCACCCAAAAACCTGTTTCGGTATCTAGTGAAATAAATTCCTGCGCTTGTTTATTCTTTCGGAATGAAACATTTGCTCCAACTGGATGCCAGTGTCCCTTAAGTGTGTCACCCTACGGTTCGCGAATAATGCGGACATGATCGAGACCCTTCTCCGATCAATAATCAGTAGCGGGACCTGGAGATCCATACTGACTCCCACACATTCAACGATGACTTTTCCTGTGATCGTCGGAACCTTTTACGCTTGTATCTTAATCCCTTTGTTTCACGATATATTACATGTCCGAGATTCGATCATCGGTATCTCCATACCTAGTTTGATCTCGTTACTGACATGCACTCTTTTCTCGTTCCCGTGATATAACATTCTAGTAATCAAATCACTTGCTTGCAAGCTAATCAATGTGATATCACCGAGAGGGCCCAGAGCATATCTATCCGTCATCGGGATGAACAAATTCCACTCTTGATCCATGATTCTCAACATAACACTTTAGTAGCTTTGAAGCCATCTTTATAATCACCCAGTTATGGAGTGACGTTTGATGTCAACAAGAAACTCTTCCGGTGTTAGTGATTGGCATGATCTCATGGTCTAAGGATTAGGACTACTTCGTAGTTTGTTTATAGCAATATAAACTCAATGACTTTAATCGTAATGCTATACTTCGGATGAATGTTCATCACACCATTACACTAATGTTGTGATCTCGTTATTAACAACATCCAATGTCTATGATCAGGAAACCGTGATCATCTTGTTAATCAACGAACTAGTTTATGAGAGAGGCATAACTAGAAACTTTCTGTTTGTTTATTAAACACACATGTATTAACGTTTTCGTATTAATACAATTATAGCATGCAAAATAAACATCTATCATATACTTGGAATACACATAATAAACATTTTATTATTGCCTCTCAGGGCATATTCCCTTCACGAACATGCATGACTCAGCATAGCACCTGTCGATCAAGCATGACTTAACATCTCCTCCGGAGCTCCGTGCAAGACCAAGCCGATTAACCTCCTGCCTCATCCATCCAGCGCTTCTCTACAAGCGATGCTCCCAAGAGAGAACGCGACACCGAGGCGCCACCATCGCACGATCCGAAGATCATAGGGTTTCCCCCGGAGTAGCACAATTTAGGTCGACACTAGGTGCATGATGATGCCTTCATCAAGATAATGACGTGGTAACGTCACCATCGTCCGCCAACGGCTCGGTTTTCACCGACATCTAGATCTCCCCGCCTTACTACCGGAACTAGATGACAGATTCTAGGATCCGCCGAACTAGCCTCAGGCCAACCACCTCTGACGGAGAAGATGACCACCACCACCAAGACCAAGGTCTCCGCCTCAGGCATCCTCATGATGCGGAGTACCCAGAAGGCCTCCACGCGGATTCACCGGTTGGTTATTTTTTGGGAGAACTGTGTACACAGATTAGTAGACATGACGTGTTGGAGTATGGACCAAACTTACTGTACTAATTGTTACATGAATCTAATGGTTGTGATTTAAAATAATAGTAACATGTTCTAGATCTAACCTTTGAAATAATTGAGATTATGTGGCTTAACGAGGTGATTCTATTAGACATCCTTATACTCCCTCCGTTCCTGAGGAAACGGCGTAAATGTTTTTCTCTCCAGACAACTTCATCCTAAAAAATCGCAAGCAAATAACTATTTCCGCCACTGTTGGCTGCTCCTTTGATTTTCGAGTATAGAATTTACTGCGCTTCGCTCATCGGGTGGATGAAAAGGATTTCTCACTTCAGCATGATTCCATCTTCCCTAACTCATTGTCTTGGTATTTCCAATCTCTCCCGTGAACAAAATGCACCAAGGACAATGGCGTGGACGGCGGTCTCCATGTCGTCCGTCGGTTGTTGGCGAGCGCGGCATCTTTATGGCGCTGGTGGGCGAGCACGGCGTCCTTCCAGACCAGCTCGGTGGCGGCCATGCCGTGGCCGTGCTAGGTGAGCACAGAGGCGTTCAAGTGGCATGGTCGAGGATGGGAGAGAGGGCAACGGTGTGCCGAGCGAGAGAAATGAGGAGTCCCAACAAAGAACGAGAGAATTAAGGAGAGATATAGAGGAATACACGCATGCATGCAAGGGCAGTGAAGGGAGTACTACTTTTAATGAGGTATATACACTTTTAGTCCCACGTCTTGCACCATAGGAGTATTTTAGTCCTACATCTTACAAAATGAGCAAACTTAGTCCCACAACTTGTATCCTGGAAGCAACTTAGTCCAATTTGATTAAATTTTAGCAAGTTTAACTAAATTTATTCACCTATGACGTCATAATTTTTTAAAAATGCCCCCTATGTATTTTTCTCTGATATTTGTGCCCTTGATACGGACTAACGGATCCACCTGTCATTAGAGGTACAAATAAAATAGTTAAAACTTTAATTGTTGATGAAGGGAATTGAACTCAACACCTCCAAATTGCTGCACAGAGACACAAGCCAGTACACCAACTGATTCTATTGTTAGATATGATAAGGACGTAATTCTTTTATATAAGGGAAGAGCACACACGCACGTAACGTCCCAAAAACACCTTTAAAAAATTAAAAAAATGTATATACGAGCAAGCATTTTTATTGTGCAAAATTTCAACCCGGACCGATTATTATTCATTATGCAAAATTGTTGATATGTGTAGTTTGAAGAGCGCCCGTTTTTTATATTTTTTTGAGAGAGTTTCTTATATATTATGTTCGGACTTATGCATCCTAACTCGGCTATACGTATGTACACCGGCATGAAGCACATAAAAAAGGTTAGGTATAAAAAATACGTGTTCTAAAGTTGTGAAAAGACTAAAAATGGCAAATTATTTCAATTCAAAATAATTTATGTTCTAGGCTAAAAGGACAAAATTAGAGATCTGGGTTTGCAATTATGCACCTTTAAATCCTATCAATTTTTTCAGCCCGAATACAAATCGGTCGGGATTGAAATTTTGCAGAATGAAAATGCTTACATCATTGCTCATATGTACATATTTTTTAAAGGTGTTTTTGATACGTTGAATTACATTTTTTAGGTGCGTGTGCACTCTCGTCTTATATAAAAGAATTATGTTCTCAAATGTCACAAAAGAATCGGTTGGCATAGTGGGTTGTGCTTTTGTACAGCAATCTAGAGGTACCAAGTTCAATTCCCGTCAACAGTTAGAGTTTTAACTTTTATTTGTATCTCAAATGACAGGTAGGTCCGTCAGTTCATAAGGAGGACACAAATGTCAGAGAGAAATACATAGGGGGCATTTTTTTTAAAATGTGACATCATAGGTGGATAAATTTAGTTAAACTTGCTAACATTTGATCAAATTGGACTAAGTTGCTCCCAGGATACAAGTTGTGGGACTAGGTTTGCTCGCTTTGCAAGATGTGGGACTAAAACGCTCCTATGGTGCAAGTTGTGGGACTAAAAGTGTATATACCTTGTTACCGTCGTAGGCGCATACTCGATCTACCGAGGACCAAGCAATCACAGCAGAACACCGAGATTTGTTAACGCAGTTCGGCAATCGCGCCTACATCTGCGGGGCATGACTATGGGCGCTCCTTTCCAGGTACTATCACGGTACCGTCGACGACAAGTCCGCCGAGGTGATACAGGCACACCAAATCTACAACGTCACGCTAGTCCGGCAGCCCCTGCCACAGGCGCCGGACCGTCCTCAAAACTCGATCTTGTGTCTAAACCTACAACTTGCGTTCAGTCTATTTTGGCTACCCCGGGTGCCTTTATATATTAGGCCCAGGTTACAGAGTTCGACTCCAACACGTAAACTACCCGATAATTACAAGTCCAACTGTAGCACAACTCGTACACATATTCTCGACACATATATCAACAAACTCCACCTTGGCGAATATGACCTTCACCAAGTTGAAACGGTCATGCACGAACCTTTATGTACCTGGACTTGAACCATTAGAGATCTTCCATGAGCTCAGCTGATACTGCCAGGCTCCACATGACTCCACCTGCAACTGTAGTTCCTTTTCTTTTCAGCACCATCACACACCAACCACTGGTATGCGTGAAAGTACTTCCAACTTAAAGGAATTTCATTGTCGCCCTTGAATCACCTTGAGCCATATTCACAGTTGTCTCATCACCACTTTCACAGATTCCTTATGGCCGACTCATGTCCATCACTTGACGTCTGTCCCGATAGACCATGTCACCAACTTTAACCTGGTACTCACCAACACCGCTTCAGCACCCCTGCACACATGTCAAACCCACTGTATGACCGCCTATGCCCTCGTCTGTCGTTGTCTCCCGTGCTTACTGCACACCTCGCCGCTATCACCGCGTCGAGCATCCGCACCACCTTAGGCCCCACTGCAGATCCATCAGTCATACCCGACCGATGTCGAGTTCCACGTCTCTCTCCGAACCATGAGCTCCAGCCCGGATCATGTGCCTCTCGCCTCCTCGCTGACTAGGCTTCGACTCTTCGCTAGCTTACGCCGTAGCCCCTCCATCAGCCAGAGCAGAATCTTCTGCAGACTCCAGCTCCACCTTCAACATGACTCCTTGGATGATCAGTCCACCCGCGCCCCAGTTGACTTCAAGTTCTCCTGCGTACGCCGTCTTGAATCAACCCCGCGCCATCGCCATGTCGAACCACACACCCCGCAGGCATGCGCGACGTGTTTCCACGCCCACAGAATACGGACACCATCAGCCCTCACGCTCCTACGTCGTTGTCGCCGATTGTCACCGTCTTCAGTATCCGTCAGACAACTAGTCCGACCCAGCCGTATATATCGACTGCAATCATGATCCACATCGCGCTTGGCCTAGCACCACAGTGCATGGCTCGACGTCCTTTTGGTACATGATCTCCACGACGCACTCCAGCACATCGTAACTCTGCGCCAGTATCCCGTATCGTGCCACGGCTACCATCTTGTACACAAACTGTGTACCGAGCAAGAAACAAAACGATCTGTCTCTTGTGCCTTTCACTACACGTAGTAAAGGATTGCAACCTGCAATGTTTTGAATCCGGTCCAAAATCACCATGCACTAGCACCATCCTCATCTTCACGTGCAACTCCAAAAGGCTCCTTAGCCAATCTTATTTTTGTTGCTCCCGATGGAAAATACCACACGTTACTTAACCTGACGCCTTTTTTTTTTCTCCGTAAAACAAATCTCCTTGCTACTTCTGATTCCTGATCGATCAGGACGAGAGACGAGCGCCCCTGGTAGTGGCCTTGCCTGCTGGCCCAACTTAGCCTAGACCTCTGCGCTACTCCGCAGCCCAGCCGTGTGCTGGTGCCTGGTTCCGCGACTGGACCCAGATGTTCCGCCGCCTGACGCACAGTCGTTGCACCACGGCCGTACATCGCCTCCTCGTCTCCACGATCGATCTGACGCGCTGCCGCACGCTGCTCCACAGATTAATCTGCCACCGCCGCATGCACACACGTATCCGAACCAATCTGACTGTTTTGTCGACGAAATTCCGATCCTTGCGATCACGCCGAAGTACTCGCCGGAATAGCTCTCCACGACTTCCGATCAACCGATCAAATTTCTCAACTCCTATAGATCAACAACCTAGCGCCCTCAACCTGCTGCTCTGATACCACTTATTACCGTCGTAGGCGCATACTCGATCTACCGAGGACCAAGCAATCACAGCAGAACACCGAGATTTGTTAACGCAGTTCGGCAATCCCGCCTACATCTGCCGGGCATGACTACGGACGCTCCTCCCCAGGTACTATCACGGTACCGTTGACGACAAGTCCGCCGAGGTGATACAGACACACCAGATCTACAACGTCACGCTAGTCCGGCAGCCCCTGCCACGGGCGCCGGACTGTCCTCAAAACTCGATCTTGTGTCTAAACCTACAACTTGCGTCCAGTCTATTTTGGCTACCCCGGGTGCCTTTATATATTAGGCCCAGGTTACAGAGTTTGACTCCAACACGTAACCTACCCGATAATTACAAGTCCAACTCGTACACATATTCGACACATATATCAACAAAACTGATTGTGATTTAAAATCATAGTTACAAGTTCTAGATTATACGTGGGCAGGGGCAGCCTGGCCCGAAAAAAGCCCAACGGGCCTGGCCTAGGATCTGGATCTACAGCCCAAAGATTGCACGTACTGGGCTTGGGCCAAAGGAAAACACAAAATAGGCAAAGGCCTGGCCCGAGGCCCGACAGGCTGACGGAAAATGCACAGCATGTGCCGGGATCGGGATTGATTTGCAGGCCCGACAGCTAGGCTCGGGCCTAGGATTTTCATGGGCAGGCTTGGCCAGGCCCGGAAAACGCCCAGGTATATTCTAGATCTAACCTTTGAAATAATTTAGATTAAGTCTAGAACATTAATATATATGAATGTAGATAAATTTGCACTATTGTAAAAAGAGCATATAGCCCAGGTTGTAAGGGCCTTCAGTTCTGGTTTTGCACCCGGAACTACGAAAATCGGGACTAAAGGCCCCTACCTCTAGTCCCGGTTTGCTACAACCCGGGAATAGAGGCCACCATATGTCCATTTTCGCAGTGGGTGGGACCTTTAGTCAGGGATCGTAATATGGCTCGAGACTAGAATTGTTTTCATTTTTTTAAATTTATTTTTCGATTTTTTTCTTGAACTTTTTTGAATTGTTTGACTCATAATCCTCTCACGTGGAACATTTTTAACATTAGTGTAGGGTTCGCAGCATAGAAAACAGATATTTTCCTATGATGGAAACTAAATACCAACATCTATCATTTAGATACAAGCAACGGGTGGATATACATACATAGAATACATACCCTCGTGTAGGATTCGTAGCATAGAAAACAAAAAAAAATCTACGATGGGAACAACTATGTACCAAGATCTATCTACTAGATACAAGCAACGGGCGGATATACATCTGTAGAGAACATATCCTCGAAGACCGAAAAAGCTTAACGAGGTTGAACTCGTGGTTGATGTAGACAATCTCTTGTCGATCTAAAGATCGAGAGGAAGTCCTAGCACCGCAATCAACGGCGCATCCGTACTCGCACACACGTCCGAGGCACCGAGCAACCTCCGCCTCCTCGCTCCAGCGATGCAGCGGAAGCACAACTCTTTCTTGCCGAATAGCCACCAGGAACATTTATCTCGCTAGTCCGAGACCATGGGGATAAATACTAAAATGGGAGAGAGATCCTTCACGAGGAGGTGTGAGTGAGAGAGAGGGAGAGGGGCTCCTTTTATAGGAGGAGGGGGCACCCCAAGGGGTGTGGCCAGCGGCCATGGTGGATGCCCCCACCCCTTCCTCCATTATGTGGGTGGAGCTCCCACTCAAAATTAACCCCTTCATTTCTCCACTCAAAATCCCACTCAAAAATCCCATTAAATTTCCACCAAATTTAATACAATCTCTATTTAAATAAAACTCCTTTTATTTATTCAGAATTTTGTCAATTACTTTAATGGACAAACATTCACATATAACTCCTTGCTAGTATTTCATTTCACATGCAGAAATACTTTCATCAATTTCACCTGAAACAGTTTCGGTGTCTAGTGAAATAAATTCCTGCGCTTTCTTTTTCTTTCTCTGGCATATTATTTGCTCCAAATGGTGTCGGTATCCCTTAAGTGTGTCACCCTATGGTTCACGAATAATGTAGACATGATCGAGACCCCTCTCTGATCAATAATCAGCAGCGGGACCTGGAGATCCGTACTGACCCCCACATATTCAACGATGACTTCTGTGATTGTGTGAACCTTATACGCATGTAACTCAATCCCTTTGTCTCGCGATATGTTACATGTCCGAGATTCGATCATCGGTATCTCCATACCTAGTTTGATCTCGTTACCAACATGTACCCTTTTCTTGTTCCCGTGATATAACATTCTAGTGATCAAATCACTTGCTTGCAAGCTAACTAATGTGATATCACCAAAAGGGCCCAGAGTATATCTCTCTATCATCGTGATGGACAAATTCCACTCTTGATCCATGAGGCTCAACATAACACCTTCGTAGCACTGAACCAATCTTTATAGTCACCCTGTTAAGGTGTGACGTAGATACTCTTCCGATGTTAGTGATTGACATGATCTCATGGTCTAAGGATTAAGATTACTCCGTCTGATGTTATAGAAATATAAATATAATGACCTTGATCGTAATGCTATACTTCGGATGAATGTTCATCACATCATTCCAACAATGTTGTGACCCTGTTATTAACAACATCCAATGTACATGATTAGGAAATCTTGATCATCTTGTTAATCAACGAGCTAGTTTATAAGAGAGACATAACTAGGAACTTTCTGTTTGTTTATTAAACACACATGTATTAACGTTTCCGTATTAATACAATTATAGCATGCAAAATAAAAATTTATCATAAATAAGGAATACGATAATAACCACTTTATTATTGTCTCTCGGGTATATTCCCTTCAGTCTCCCACTTGCACTAGAGACAATAATCTAGTTTGAAAAACTTTGCGTATTGAACACTTATGGCTTTCTGGTGTTCCATATACGCGATTGCAAATGGTTAACATAATCTACGGATCTGACGCCTTCAGGTCCGTGTGTATTTGCATGTATTTGCGTCTTCACGCATCACTTATTCTCCAATGAGATGGCATTGTATAAATTTGGTATTTTGGTGAGACCTTTAGTTCTTGGGCTTAAATCATGTCGATACTATTGTCGCATAATATATCTTTAGTGTTAGCCCGTTGCGAACCACACCTTAGTTTGATAACAAACTACTTCAGACAAATGCCCTCCTTTTCTACTACTATAGCACTCATATACTTAGCCTTTTGTTGTAGTATCTGTTCCAATGTCTTAACTTTGGAATTCATCCAAATCCATCATAGAAACTTTCTTTCCATTTCATTGTGCCACCCATAGTTGAAATTGAGATAAACTTAATTTTGTATCTTGTGACAAAACTAGTATCAATGTAACGCTTTACAATGAATTATTTGTAATTGTTTGTCATCTCTACACAAATATATTCTTAGTTCTTCCAAAAGATCATAAGAATATCCTTACTATCGTCCAATGATCATTTTATGATCCATTCTGGTATATGTTCATAACACTTAGAGCATAGGACATGTCTGGATGTGTACATATCATTGTATGATTGATCAAAACATTCTTGTGAT
This sequence comes from Avena sativa, assembly GCA_916181665.1. Classification (NCBI taxonomy): domain Eukaryota; kingdom Viridiplantae; phylum Streptophyta; class Magnoliopsida; order Poales; family Poaceae; genus Avena; species Avena sativa. The sequence goes on from OV702299.1 coordinate 526,141,985, forward strand.
TTCACTCATCAAGTGTCAAAGCACTTGAATCTTGTTTCACTTATCAAGTGTCGATACACTTGAATCTTGATTCAATTTTTTTCCATGCGAAAATATCCTTTTCTTGTCGTTTCTATATTAAACCCCTTCAATATCTCATATATGTACGTTTGGCACGACCATATTAGCGTCACTGTCTATCCATGTAGACATTCATGCTAAATATTCTGGTTTTGCCTAAGTCTTTCATCGAAATAAAATTCTTAACCTTTGTCAATAAAAGATACATCATTTCCAATCAAAAAGATATCCTCCACATAATGTATTAGAAATATGTCTCGGCGCTCCCACTTAATTTCTTGTAAATGTAAGCATCTTCATCGTCTCTAGATGAAAACTCCTTTAATAGTTTCATCACGGTGAAGATTCCAACTCCGCGATGCTTACTTTAACCATTGAAGTTTCCATGCCCTTTTTAGCATCCTTTGAATTAACAAAACCCTTTGGATCATGTCATGTACACGTCCTAGGTAACCGTTCTTTTAGAAGAACTTTGTTTTGTTTATTCATCTACTATATACCAAATTATATGTAGTGATTGCTACTTTAATCCGTCCAGACTAAATATCGCTATGAAAGATCAAATCTTGTCATAGTCAACGTATTGAACATTGTCGTAAAATACTTTACGACATCTCGACTATTTCATAGATGTGAAAGATCCATGTCTTTTTCTTTATAGATCCAAATACGACCAATAGGTTTTTACACCTATCCGGAGGGTTTTCCAAGTTCAAAAAACTTGGTTTCTCATGTATGGAACTATCACGGATTTTATGGCTTCAAGCCATTTGATGTAGTCAGGGCCCATCATCGCTTCTTTGCATGTAGTCGGTTCATCATTGTCAAACCATAATGATTTACTCTCAAATCTCAGCATTTGATTGTTTATCCGACCTACTTGGTTCAATAGGAATTTAGATCTCCGTGACCACAACCTTTGAGACACATAAGCTATGAGCATTATGGCTGCCTTCGGAACAATTTCCGGTGCTGTGCAACTTAGCAAATTGAGCTAAGGTTCGTTAACCTTATCAAAGTTCTATTGTCCTCCCACTTAACTTTTATGAAAAATTCTTTTTTCAAGAAACTTGACGTTTCAAGCGACAAACCCTTTTGTCCTCGGTTTTATGGAGGAATATCCAATGGTTATTCGAAATAACCTACAAAGACATGTTCATCCGACTTTGGTTGTAAACATCTTACTTATGCTTAGCATACCAAAATTTAAGAAAGGACAACTTGGATTTTACCCCAAACCATAACTTACATGGTGTCATTTCAACGGATCAAGATGGAGCACTTTTTAGTGTAAACGCGGTAGTCCTTAAAGCTTTTAATCTTTTAAAACATAATGGCAGTTTTATAAATAACATATTTGATCCAACCATGTCAAATAAGGTTTCATTACAAATCTCAAACACTCCATATTTCTATGATGTTTCGGGAGATGTAAATCTAGGTGTTTTGCTAAACTTGCAACTCAAATAAATCCCTTTATGATAAAATCATAAATCATTTATTTTCTTGTTACACTTGCAACTCAAATAAATCCCTTTATGATAAAATTATAAATTATTTATTTTCTTGTTACAATGATTTTCCACTTCATCTTGAAAGTCTTTGAACGTTTTTAAATATTTCATACTTCTTTCTCATTAAGTGAATATTCACTCAAATTTCCGGAGAAAGCATATGAAGTTGAAATCCATCGCTTACGACTACACATAATGGACTACATACATCGATATATATATAAATTCCAATATTTTAGTCGTTCGTTCTTCTTTGGCCTTTGAACAAAATTTTAATTATTCCGAGGAAAGTCTCACAAGCGTCACTTGATCAAATCAAAGACTCCAAAAATCCATGAATATGGAGATTCTTCATTTTTTCCAATATAATTTAAACGGCGATGTCACTTCATAAGTGATCTTTCAATCATTTGTCTTACGAAATTTTAGCATTGGTTTTTATGGATGTGACTTCTCCAACTAGATTTGTAAATCATCCATCTTATATGGAATATGGTAATTATTTGAACAATCTTTGTTCTCATAATACCTGATTTAAATAACTATTATTAAAACAAATCTTGAAGGCAAGCTTCTATGTCAACGAGAAATACAAACAACGGTTTGTTTGTTTTCGATGAACATCATCACATATTCTCTTGCTAGTTACTTAGGCCATTGTGGTTCATGAATTGCGTCGTTCTATATGAAATTTTATACAACCAATTCGGTATTCAATATCCAAGAACCACATTGTTTAACAAGCAAAGAATACAACCATAACATGGATATCATCTATATACCTAAACTGGATATTTCCAGTCTTTTCTTTTCTGCTAAATATATTTTATAGATTCTCTTTCAGCATTTTCTTTTTCCTTTGAAAAGAATCTATTAACATCAAAAGTGACGCCATATACATGACACATAGTCCAAAGCGTGCATATTCAAATACTAATACCTTTGGACTTACACTTTGAAGTAGATCACAATCATCAAATGATTGACGTTCTTTCAAAATCTATTCTCTAGTAATCTTTTAGTGTAGTAAACACTTTACATATATCTTTTATTCATCCTTATCATGACGACTTTCATGATCAAGCTAATGTAGCTTATAAAGGCGAATCGTGAGTATAACGTTACTTTACAAAACCCTTTTGGATGATTAGGATGTCTAGCATCTCTAACCTTTGCAAATTCTCATCCAATATGAGAACATATATTATACTCTATCATACTGCAACCAAAACATTGTTTCAAATATTGTTATATCTGCCACACATGATGGTTTCTGAAACAATTCTTTCAGCTCCTAGATAATCTCTATATTTAAACCAAGAATCATGGAGGCAAACATGATACTTAAGATATTAAAACTGGAATTGTTACTCCCGATTTAATACTAATTATCAAATTTTATGGAGTAAACAGAATTTGCTGAAAGTTTGCAATAGGGCTTTAAACTTTAGATTGACACTCAACACAATACGATACCAGTTCGTAAAGTAAATATCCAGAATTTTATAGTTCTATTATCTCAATTGCAACTAAGCATAAGATGGTGAACGAATGCCAATGACTACAACAAATTATGCAAATTCACTTTGATTTAATTTATGATAAATTGAGTTCTACTAATCTAAATTAGAAATGAACTTCCACTAAAAAACAACATCCCTCGTGTCTTTTTGGTGATTACATGAACCAAAAAGACTACACCAAGTCTGATCATCACGTGAATCGGTGTAGCTTCAAAGGCGAGCATCCATATGGTCATCATATCAAAACATATAACTCCTGCTTAACCTTTCGGTCCGTGTTCCGAGACCATGTCTGTAGATGCTAGACTCGCTAAGTAAGAACCTTACTATTTGCGTGTGTAAAACCGTCTTACAACCGAGATATGCTCGTGGATTCAAGTACACCCGATCATCACGTGATGTCTTGAAGCGACGAAACATTATCGGTGCATACTTAAGGAAGAACACATTTTTAACTTGATATCTAAATGAGGGATCATCTTATTATGCTAATAAAACACCAAACAAGCAATATAAGATGCAACAAACATCACATGTTAATAAGTGAAATGATATGGTTCTTGCACTTGGTCTCCATCATGTGCATCATGGTATGATCCTCATCATTCCTTTATGTGTAAGGCCAAGGTCTATGAAACTTACACGTTATGTGTGTTGTAAGAGTATAGACTTATACAACATCACCATATCATGACACTAGCCCAGCAACAATCTAAACTAGACGTCTCTAATTTATCCATTGCAAGTTTTACGTGGCTTAGGGCTTTCGAAGATAGAACCGTTCTTACCTACGAATATGAACCACAACGAGGATAACCAAATTGTTGACAACTCGTTACAAATTAGATATTGACTATAGTAGGAGAGACAAACACCCGCTAGCCACTTATGCAAAACTAGTTGCATGTCAAGCGTGGAACAGGTCTCATGTGCGAGGACATGTAAAGTTTGTTTGGGCCGCTTCATCCCACTATGCCACCAATATCCAAAGTACAACTAAGAAACAATAAAATGATCATCATGGCCCACATATACATATGCGTAGATGCATATGCGTACTACCCGTGCAAAGCATCTACGCATAAACCTGGCTCTGATACCACTATAGGGTTCGCAGCATAGAAAACAAAATGTTCCTACGATGAGAACTAAGTACCAAGATCTATCTACAAGATACAAGCAACGGGTCGATATACATCCATAGAATACATACCCTCATGTAGGGTTTGCAGCATAGAAAATAAAAAAATTCCTACGATGGGAACAACTATGTACCAAGATCTATCTACTAGATACAAGCAACGGGCGGATATACATCGGTAGAGAACATACCCTTGAAGATCAAAAAAGCTTAACAAGGTTGAACTCGTGGTTGATGTAGACGATCTCTTGCCGATCTCAAGATCAAGAGGAAGTCCTAGCGCCGCAAATCAATGACGCATTCGTGCTCGCACACACGTCCGAAACACCGAGCAACCTCCGCCTCCTCGCTCCAGTGATGCAGCGGAAGCACAACTCTTTCTTGCCGAATAGCCACCAGAAACATGTATCTCGCTAGTCCAAAACTATGGAGGATAAATACTAGAGGGGGAGAGAGATCCTTCATGAGGAGGTGTGAGTGAGAGAGAGAGGGAGAGAGACTCCTTTTATAGGAGGAGGGGGCACCCCAAGGGGTGTGGCCGGCGGCCATGGTGGCTGCCCCTACCCCTTCCTCCATTATGTGGGTGCAGCTCCCACTCAAAATTAGCCCCTTCATTTCTCCACTAAAAATCCCACTCAAAATCCCATTAAATATCCACCAAATTAAATACAATCTCTCTTTAAATAAAACTTCTTTTATTTAAATAAATCCCATTAAATAGCCACTGAAGACCTTTTTTTCTATTAGTGTTGAGAACATTAATATATACCGAAAGGAGCATGTACAAGTTTTAGATCTAATCATTGAAATAATTTACATTGTGTGGTTTAACCTGGTGGTTCTATTAGACATCTCTACATTACTTTTAATCTATCTACTAATTTCTCTAGAAGTAGGTTCGTTCTATACAGCGGCGAGGCTCCCGGTAGGGCGAGGTATGGCGCCCGCCCTACCTCAGCTAGCGACAGAAAATTTTCTACAGGTATCCAGCGTACATACGATTGAATTGTTTGAACAGAAGGTAAATAGATAAAGAAAACTAGGCCTTGTGGCCGTGTCGTTATGGGCCTTACACGCAGGGGCTGCTTACACGTTTCCTGGGAATTGGCCGACTTGTGAACTGCCTTCCGATCGCGATCGATAGAGCACAGAACGAACAGAACTTTGACGGCGTGACCTCCAGGCTCTAGTTTGAAGGAAGCTGGACAGGGTACTGAAGAACGGAGGAGGCACCTCCATCTCAGCCACTCGCCAGGTGCTGTGTGTGTGCGTCTTAGAAATCTTGGCCTTGACTTTTAACTAGATTGAAGATGAATAGAAAGGGAAAGGGGCCAGCAAAGGGGAGAAAGGTACATTCTGTGTGAATTTTTGTATTTGGGTAGAAAAGTAGCGTGTATTTGATGGATTTTTTAATTACGAATTGCAGATTTGATATGGTATTTTGTGCCACTTTCTAGAGGCAGCAACTCTAAACCAATCACACATGAGAGTAAAAATATTGGGGACCTTATTGTACATCAAGAACAAGAGCAAGAAGTGGAACAGGAGGCAGAAAATTCTATGGCCACCGAACAAGTGGAAGAACATATTGAAGATTTAGCCGAAACCGTTGTCGAAGAGAATGTTGATGTTCAAGAAGATGAAGGTATATAACTCAATTTGGTCTAGATGACATCAAATTTGATCCAACACTTCACATTCCAATTCATCAATTTTTTTACCGTGTCCAATTGATCAATTCCACCTCAATATTAGAGATGATGTTATATTTTTTTACCTATAGAAGAGTTCGCCCGACCTCAAAAAAAATTTGTCCTTCGCCACTGGTTCTATATGTTCCCCCCCCCCTCTCGAAGTGGGCAGAGGGAGAGGGAGGAGACATAGCGAGGTAGCCTGATGCCGCCGTTGGCTGCTCTTGGAGGTCAGGGAGGAAGCAGGGGCTGCGGGTGTCTTGCACGTCCTGGTGGCGGACGCGTAGGTCGCCCAGCAGACGGGCCCGAGGCGTCCATGGAGGCAACTGAGTGGAGGGAAGCAGAGGGAACCTCCAGCGGAGAAGAGGGGAGGCGCGCAGCGCGATGGGGCAGAGACGAAGTCGGAGGCGGACTGGTTAGTGGTTCCTCCCCGTCTTCCCCCAAACCCGAATCAAATCTCGTCACCTAAACTTTCCGGTGCGACCTGGTTCCTCGCCGCCGACCGCGCCCCCATACAGCCAAGTTTTCCCAACTTGTCTCCACCTCGACATCCAGCCACGGGCGCCTGCACAGTTCCTTGCCGCCGGCCACCTCCAAGTTATCCGGCTCCTGACGCGGCCTGTAGCTCCCCCGTGGTTCCTCTCCATTTTCCTGCTAGATCTCGCTCGGTCTGAAACGTCCGTGTCTCCCCTGACGCTGCGCGCACACGGCGTGCTGGCTGAGATGGAGGGGAGGGCAGGCAATAGGGGGTAGATGTTTAGGACGGGAGGAGGAGATGGGGAGGGCAGGCTGGCTGCGAGTGATGTGGAGCAGAGAGGTGGAGATGGAGGTAGGAGAGGGGAGGTTGAGAGATAGAGAGGGAGACAATTTTCGAGAGAGCCAGGCTTCAACGAAGTTTTCTTGGATTCATCTTCCCTCCCTCCTTGTAGTTTTCTTTCATGGTGGTCTTCCTTCCAACTGATAAACTGCACATAGGTGGTGTGGTGCCCAACTATTTCTTCAGGTCAGCAGGTGTACATACCACTCACATGTTCTATGAAATGCCCAACCACAACGCTCATATACTCATACGAAATTGATATGATGGGCATCAACAAGACCATTGGGACAAACTTCTTTCACCAAGTCAGGACAGTCAACTTTGCATTCAGCTAGCTATATACAGTCCACAATCATGGCGTGTACAACTGGTCTACTGACATATTTCTTAGCTAGTTAGTCTTTGCCGTTGTAGTTAAAGCTGATAGGGTACCATGTCCTGACTGTAAACAAGTAGATTATGTGTCAACTTTGCACACTATAAGCTGGCGAGATAACAGATGTTTTACTGATTTTTGGCAAATACGCAAAATATGGTGTGCTGAAGGAAATTTTGCAAATTCTATGCTTTTCGGTGGTATCCTTTTCTTTTCACCATAGTAATTATATGTACTATCAAATCGCATGCGAGCAGATTACATTCTTAATGAAGCTGACACTATAATCCTTGATCCGATTTCCACAAGGCCACACTAAACTTTCAGGTTGGGGTATTGGATACATAATTTTTAAATAACAATACTTAAATTTCTTGTCTATGGATGCCCAATGGAAAAAAGAATTTTTCTGAACACATGTGTTATCAAGTGTAACAAAATTTTCTTAACAACAGATAATGAAAAAAATAGTATATTAAGTACGATAAATGTACTTATTGGCTTGTATTCCAAGATTGGTGCTATCGAGCAGCACATGGCTGGGCACATAAGTATATTTTTGTTACCAACATTGCTGTAGTGAGGAATGTCTATAGTCATTGTTGACATGACTAGCAAATTGTATGTTGTATACTAATTATCTCATACAGACGTCTTTTGACTAAGTCGGATTTGTTTCTATGTTTGCTACACTTCAATTAAGTCATTGCAGTCAATATTGAACAATGGGAGGAAAGCACTTGGGGAAAGTACTGGGCTACATGAAGCATGTCTTCACCAGAGAGAAGGGTGTGAGGGGCTGGTGCTTAGCTAGGTGACAATAACGTAGCATGCTGGGAGGATTTCTATGATTCAATATTAATGCAGTCCTATAGAACTAAAGCCATAGCTAGATTTCATTTTTTTTCCTTTAGTTTAGCGGACTACCATTTTTCTGTTCAACTATTTTTTATGGGTCCTTTTACTATTACTTCTCTTTGTTGGGCTATTATTGTAGCGTTACAACATTTTTATTATGAAAAATGGAATGTTTATCTGAAAATTGTTATTTGCTTTCTGTCATAACAATGGGAGGACCGGGTGAGGTGTGACCTGTGATCGCAGCCATCACTCTTGCTAGGATCACTAGCAAAAGAGATTCAAGTATTTGGAGGAGGTTAGAAAATGTTCTATCTTATCATGGGAACATGACTTTTACTATAGAGTGAATTATTATTATGGATGATTACAGAAACGTGATTGATTGATATGGCCTAGTTGATTAACATTGATTTTTTCCATCCCTCTCCGTAGCAACGCACGGGTATTTAGCTAGTATATAATAATAGATGCTCGTTCAAACTGTATGTATGTGTAACCTTAGATCCTATTTGTTTTGTGTAACTTTATGTGCAGCAGCTCGGTCAAGACAGAAGCATCCTAATTAATTAAACCGTTTTGCTAGTTCTCAAGCGCCTGAAAACTTCTTAGGTCTCGGTCGTCTCTTTCACCGTTCGATTTACCTCGTGATTCGTGCAAAGTGAAAGTTACACATGAGTAACAACTAGGGTGTAACTGAGAATTTAATGAGTTGCAACTAGGTTGTAACTGAGAATTAATATAAATATTATGAGTTGCAACTAGGTTGCAACTGAGATTTTAGCAAAAATATTAGAATGACATCAGCGACTTAGACATAACTAGTTCTCAGACGCGTCTGAGATCTAGGCGCTCTCATAATTATACCCTCCTAGTACTCCCTCTGTTTCAAATTACTCCGCCGGCGCGCTTATGTAGGTGAACTAGTACTCCCTCATTTTCATTCAAAAAAATCCTCGAATTTTTGAAATAGATAGTATGAAATATGTACTACGTATACCAAAAATTTTAAGAATTTTTTGATGAAAAATAAGAGAATACTAGGCCACCTAGATAAGCATGCGCGCGGAGTAATTTGAAACAGAGGGAGTACATACTAGTTTATCAAAGGAAAAACATGCTAATGTTGGCGCGCATGCATGCATGCACTCTGAGCTGAGAGAAAGTACTAGTAGTAGTAGTACGTACCTTCCGTGGTGGGTATGGAGAGACGACGACGGTTGTCCTCCAGCCGTACCTCCTGACTGCTCCGTGAAGAAGCCAGCTGCGCGCATGACGCGGTGGACGCTAGGGTCGTCGAGGATGGCGAGGACGAGCTGCTCTACCCCGACCTGCTTGTCGCCCCGGCGCCGGTGCGCCTGCGTCCGCTTCAGTGCGGCCTCGAACGCGTTCGACGGCACAGGGTCTAGGCGAGCGCCACCTTTGGCGGCGGCGGCGGATGCCATTGCCGTCCCTGCTGCCTGCACGGCGAGCCGGTCGAGCGCGAGGTTGAGGCAGAGCTGGAAGGCGCCATGCTGGAGCTGGAGCTGGAGCGTGTGGGAGGAGTTGGACCTGATGATGCAGGCGGCGCGGAAGATGACGGCCGAGGACGCGACGGAGAGCATTGCGCTGGCAATGTGGAGCGGCGTGACCTGCGCGTGCCCACGCCGCGCCGCCGTGCTCACCGCCTGCTGCACCACGCCGGCCGCCTCCTCCCCCAGAGCGTGCCCGCCGCCGGTGGTGGTCCGCATACTCTACTCGATCGCCCCACGCTAGCTACCTGCTATACTCTCGCTCGCTCGTCGAGACTTATGGGCCTGCGCAGCCGGCCGTGTGTGTGCATGCTTGCTGCAGTGTGTGCCCCGATACATACATACATACGTACGTACGTACTACGTATAATATCTCGAGTACTGCATGCATGCAGTGGATCTTCGCTATACCCCGCAAATCCCGCACGTAGGCCATGGAGAGTTTAAGCCTCCTGTAAGATCCAGGGACAAGCACAACGGCGTATGCCAGTTGCATGCGCCAGTGCAGACGTACGAGAGATGTAAATGTACTGCGCTATGGTTGGTTGATGGTACGTAGCTCCATGATCAATACATATCGATCCATGCCTCATGTCCATCATCACACCAAGGACCGCGCCCCTAGCTCATGATGGACGCAGGGGTGACACAAGGGTGCATGCAGGTAGGGGTGGAATCGAGCCGGTCAAGCTCGTTAAAATTCGAGCCGAGCCTAGCTTGTCTTGTGTTTAAAATTTTCCGAAATATTAGGCTCGTGTCTTGGCTCAGAAGGCTCACGAGCCTGCCGCCACAACCAAGTGTCCCATAACAACTAAGCCCTAAACACACTCCGCTCTCCTTCCTATATCTCGTGTCGCTACTGCCAGCATAATTTTGGTCGTCCTTTGCCGCCAGATTTCAGTTCGTCGCGTAGGCCACCTCGCCGCCAACCTCCCCAGCCATCCTCGGCCTGATTTTGCCAATTCCTGGTCCCTCCCATCACCATGAACAACTCCTGGAAGAGCTCCTCCATCATCCTTGATATGCGCCGCCTCCTTGTCTTGGTCGGAAAACACCGCTGAAACTATGCACACACGAGAGTACCTTATGGATCATGCATATATCATGCGTAAACTTTCCCTTAGACTAGGTTATACATCAATGCATGCATATATCATGTTACTTCTCATTGCCAATTGTTTGTTTAAGCAAGGATCATAATGAATTTTGTGTGCATCAAGCCTTCGAGCCGGCTTGCGAGCTTCGTCGAGCTAGCTTGTCGAGTCTCGAGCCTGAGTGGTAAGGTTTGGGCTTGGCTTGCCCAACCTTCGAGCCGACCCGAGCTCGAGCCTGAGCCGAGCTTCAAGCCTCGAGCTTTGTGTCCACCCCTATATGCAGGACCATTTCTACTCCGTAAAACATATAGTATGTACTCTCTCCGTTTTAAAATATAAGATGTTTTAGGTTTATGAATAAAATATATCTGGATTTTTTTAGTGTATATATTGTTTTATCGAAGCTAAAACATCTTATATTTTAAAACTGTCACGACTGGGCACCCTTTGTAGGTCGCTTTTATCGGATTGCGAACGAGGCAGTAGTACTTGTTAAATACACCGGAAAAGGAAAAGATAGTGCAAGTGTGCTAAATAAACTGTTGCAATGCAAGTGTCCTCGAGTGTACCTTGTGCTGCCAAACTTTACTACTAGTAGTACGGCTGACACCGTGGTCCCTTTTATAGCAGGGCTGGTTGGTCCGTCCCAAAATAACCAAGCAGCAGCTGGCGGATATTGATTGATTTGATTGTGAGAGGTCTGTCGTGTCGTGGTCCAACCAAACCGGCAGAGCTCTGTGTGGATGTGGATGCTCAGCGTGCGTGCTTGCAACATATAGTTAATAACAACATATTGGATCGATCGATCCATCCACGCGTAGCATGGACCGCATAGTGTCCTTATATGTGTGCACTGATTAGTTTTCTGGGCTACGTCATCGAGCTTGATCTGCTGCAGTTAGGTAGTACTTCCCCTTGCAAAATATAAGTATGGTGGTTCATAGTAAAATTAGTGAACATACACAAAATGTACAGCCAGACCTTGTTATTTCACAAAATGTACGTCCAGCTGCCTCCATCGCCGCCGCTGCCGGGGTGGGCGCCAACAATCACGCCGGTGGTGGGGATGGAGCTGACGCACCTCCAGCATGGTTGGGCGTCATGGTCTGGGCAGGTGATCAATCTGTTAAGCTTCATGTACTAGCCAACGCAACCAAAAATCCGAACTGATGGAAAAGACTAGTGCAATCCACTTATACACTTCAACACCCCATCTAATGTGTGACGGGGAGAAGTCAGCACGTGCAACCGGAAGAGAGTGACGGCGCGCGAAACTCACGTATGACTCAAGAGGCCTATACGTGGACACAGCAGGGTCAACAACAATTTTAGGATAAATTGCGAAAGCCATGACTCGAACTTGAGACGTTAGGCTCTGATACCATGTTAAGCTTTATGCACTTGCCAACGCAATTAAAAGTCCGAACAGATGAAAAGGGCTAGTACAACCCACTTATACACTTCAACACAATCCACCTGCGCCCGCTTCCGTTCTAGCCCTTCCACTATGCCCAACCTCTGGAGACGCCGGAATACATCAACCTCGACCCGTAGATCGACGAGGCGGACACGGCGCGCGAAGATCGGTAGCTAGGGTTAGGCTTAGTTTAAATTCCATTTTTTATATTTTAAATATAAATTAAGTATGAACTTTGTCAGTTTTTACCACAAACGTTTATGTTTGAATTTGCAAAAAAAATGCCGCACCCATGCCGGACAAATGGGTAAGCCGCTTGGCGCGACTGGCCGGACAGGTCAGACCGCGGCCTGACCCATACAGACAGAAACGGACCGTTTGAGACGGCTAGATGGGCCACATGCCCTCAGGTAGTACTTCCCGTAGCAAAATATAAGTAAGGTGGTTCAGAGTAAAATTAGTGAACATACTCAGAGTATGGTGGACAGAAATGGAAGTGTCAATTGTTCTAGAAGGGAAAGAGTGGACTGACCGCGCTGGATGCTTTGAGCGGTCGGCCGCTAGCTAGTCCTGCCCAGAAGTACCACAACTTCAGCGGTTGGGTCCAAAGATTTCAGTAATTTAGTGTTACACTTAGCTTAATAACTACCTTAGTTTACATTTTTTGTAATTAAACCTTTAGAAAATAAACCCAAAATATGATTTAGAGAATTTTTTCTTCCCACAAAGATTAGTAGGTGTCAAGAACAAGGATCTAAAGAATCCTATAGAATAAAACGTAAACTGATTGATGTTATTGATCAAATTGTGTTTAGCTTTAATGGAACGAAGTATACTTCATGACAACCTTTCCAGACACACAGATTCTATAGAAGGTACTAGCTGAGTGTCCGTGTGTTGTCACATTCTCAAAAACTTTTCCCACCATATGTTTCTAAACATAAAATACAACACGGAAATATGAAACACGCCCTAGTGCAAATACTGGATGATGTTGTTCTCCAACACTCCTTGATCCTGAACTTGAAGCTCAGTCACATACCGTCATTAGCGTGCTGCATGACATCATCCTGGTCAAAACTTCGGTCAGGATGATCACTTGCCGAATAGTTACGATGCTAGAAAACAATCCTACCGCGGCGTCAGCGACGCCTCTACCTGCACACCGCAGGCACGACAGTCGGTAGCACACATCGGGGTCCAATTAAACCGATCGTGCGAACGTTAGGTAGTGGTATATTCGGATCATAATTTGCTAAAATTGCGTGTTCTTTCTATTGACGGATGACAGAGTCTTGTGACACCCGGTTTTTCTCTCATTCCATTCAGGAGTCCAGTTTTTTCTATCGTTAGGGATGGTCTTTTTTGACATACGAAGTCAAGGACGCACCTACCGTGGCCGCTAAGACAATTAATCTATCCATGCGTTGCCAATCTCGTAAACACAAGCATAAGTTTTAGTATTAGATACATCTATACCTAGACAAATTTGAGACAACTAATATGGGTCGAATGGAGTAGTTTTTTTTCCAAAACTTGAATAGAGCAACCACTACTTTGAGGATCAAATCAGAATTGCGAATTATTTACTGAGGAGAGAGAATAAAAGAAACATTGGAATAAGACAAGAGCAAAGGAATTAATCGATTCAATTTATTTGCTCTCATTCCATCACTACATCCCGACTTGATTTTGACAATCAATCGTTCGAATAAACTGCAAGCCAGATCACAATCGAACTCATGTTAGCGACATACTTGTGTGATGTTACAAGTCGTGAAGGGATAGAGATAGGAGTTGTTAGCTTGTTTAAAACTTGTTGTACACGATCTGATCTGTTGATAAAGATCAGATCGATCTCCACATTTCTCTCCTGCAATGTAAGCTCTCGTGATCGCCACTTCGATGGCTATATAACACGTACCGAGCGTGGACTCAATGTCATCGTTCCCAAGACCTCTATACGATCCGGTCTCAGTACTACAAGAAGGACGCGTCAGATCTGATAGTTGGTGGCATGAATTACGATGGAACTTACATAATTCGAGAGCGGCATGCCACTGAACTTGTCAGCCTACCTAATTCCAGCGGAGTGGCGCAGTGTCCCATCTGCCTTGGACGAGCGCGTCACCGGCAGAAGCCAGCGATGCTGACAGGGAGAGGCCACTTCGGACCAACTCACCAGCAGATCCGAGGCGACCTTTGCATGGACGGGCATAACTGTGGCTGGTAGTGTAGACGCACGGGGCAGCAAGCCATGGCATCGCGCGCGCGGGGACTGGCTGATCAGGATGGGATCTCGCCAGCAGGGGCGGCGGGGTGGCCTCTCCGAGCGGCGCACGGGGACAGTTCTTGTCGATTTGGCCCCCGCGTCCGTCGATCTTGTTCCACCGGACGAAGGAGGTGGAGCTCTCTGGTGGCTGAAGATTGAGGGGATTGTGGCCTGATGTGGGTGGCCGCCGAAGACGCATGGCTCGTCCTGGCCTTCCCCTCCCTGCCCGCTGCCCGTCGCCCTCCGCCTCTCTGTTCCATGATCTTGTCGTGCCGTCTCCCTCTTCCGTCCCCATCGCCTTGTCCCTCTTCCATCCCCGTCACGCCGTCTCGCTCTTCCGTTCCCATCGCCTTCTCCCTCTTTCATCCCCGCCCGGGAATTTTTTTCCAACAATGCTATACGTACGGAAAGATATTACGGAAAAGGTTTACGGACTGGTCGTGCCATCTCTCAATTGGTCTAGACGGAGACAGTTGCTCCGCAGGTTCAGGACACGACGAAGCAGAATCAGCCACGTCTGTCCGTAAGAAAGTTTCCGTAATAATTTATCCGTAGACATAGCATTATTGATTTTTTTCTTCACCGAATAGGTATATTTGACTCGGCGGTGTCAGGGCATGTAATATGTCCGAACTCACATGGGCAAAATCGTCCAAAACCTGAAAGACGGAAATTTTGTGTTGAGAACGTACATGAATCTTTTTAATAGTATGGATATAGATATAGATACACAATCCACTACACCTCCTTTATGTGAAATGAAAATCGATTGAACAAACTCTCATCAGTAAACTACTCATCACTGCTGGACGTGCATCATATTCTACAAATGGTGCACACATGATTCACCACCTCTTTCATGTGGCACGACAACCTCTGAAGACTCGGGGACTAATCATGTCACTACCATCTCAAGTGCAACAACATGTCATAGTAGATTGATCACGACCTCATTCCCGAGGAATCCCATTATCAGGTGTGCTCCAAGTGTATCGGTTTCTACAGCTAGTAAACCATGTGGCATGCCAATCTCACGTGTAGATACCTGAGATTCCTCTCCAACTTCCTCATCAAATAGAGATTTAACTCCAACTCTAGCATTAAAATGAAAGTCAATTTTCGCTCTCTAATTCTGAAGTTAGTGCATATAAACATAGGTTATAGCCAAATATCTAGGAGACATAACCTGAACATATGTCGGTCAAAAGATTTACCTCCAAATCTGGCACAAAAGGATTCTCGGAACTAAAACCCATCTCATGGAACAGGCGCCTTTTCTCTCCTTCCCATTCATCCGTCTACAGTAAGTATGTAAAATTGAGTATACAATGCTACTAGCTGATCAATAGAATATATATGCACGTACTCCCTCTGTTTCAAAATATAAGACGTTTTAGGTTTGTGAAGAAAATAAATCTAGACTTGGTTTAGTACGTAGGTTCATTCAACTTTGAGATGAATCTAAACACTAAAAAAAGTCTAGATTCATTTTCTTCACAAACCTAAAACATCGTATATTTTGAAACGGAGGAAGTATCAAGAAGTTCGCACAACACATTGTCGATCTAGTTTCATTCACTTACGAAGATAACAAGACTGCCAGCAATTTCTGAAATAGTAGCATCATCAATATAATTTTCGGAATAGACATCCCAAAGTACATACCATGAGAGAGTGAGTCGACAATACTTAATAGGGAGTTCTAAGCACATCGTCCTCTCTACACTATCGAATTTCCACTTAATGAGACCATTATTTTTTATTGTAGATTATAAATTTGTTAGGAGCGAAGTAATCCCCAACCTCTCCTCTCCCTCCCTCCCCACCCCTTCTCCTTGAGAGTCGCCCCAGCTTTACCGGGCCGATCCCGAGCGGTCTCCGGCGCCATTGCCGGCCGGAGATGGCAGAGGAGAGGCGCCGGAGTAGGAGTTAGATCTAGGTGTAGTTTTCCCGGCGCTTTGCCGTGTAGTTGGAGTAGGGCATGGGGATTCTTGGACCGACCCCTATGTAGTTCGAGCGCTTCCCTCGTCGATGGAGCTCTGGTGGTCAGAGCTATCGCCGGCGGTGGCTTCCTCGAAGATCTCCGCAATAAGGTCCCCACCCTGCGAGCTCCTATTCAGGATTGCTATGTTGTTGCTCCACATGTTCCTGGCCGACCATGGCAGCGAGGAGGAAGGGAGGTGCGTCTGGCCGGCAAATGTCTCCGGCGCTTCGCGAGGATCCCCCTACAGCTCGGTGCCTTGGTGTAGCGCCGGCTGGAGTCCGTTTTTGCTCTTGTCCCATCTTCCAAGGAGGAAGCGGCTGAGATCTCTGGCAGCGGATCTTCCTAATAATCACCTCTGCATGCGCTTCAACATCTCCATCGCTCGAAGCATCGTCCCGGACGGCCAAGGTGGCGAGGGGAAGTTGGTTTGTATGGTGGCCTCGATGTTCTGCGCAAGTTGCTGCTGCATCGAGCTCATCGCCATGTGGCCATAGCGGCCATAGGCATCTTCGGCCGCAAGAGCGGCAAGATCGCGTGCCCCTGTGGTGTGCTTGCAACCTCTAGGATGGAGGCTCTCTGGGAGCCCTGTGCCGGCGCTCCTCGTCTTCTTCTTGCCAAGTGGTGCGTCCCCGGCGGGAGCAAGATGGCCGGCGGCGAGGATCCTTCATCGGTGGGTTGGTCAAAGGACCCGACTGCTTTGTTCTAGAAAATATTAGGGTCCTCCGTGCATATGTTCAGGACTGCTTTCCATCTTATTTTCTTTTTATGTCCTGTTTGTAAAATGTAACCGACCGGCAGTAATCAAAAGGCAGCACCAGGGTCCTTCAAGGCCTTTCCTTGTTCAAAAAAAAAACTTAATGAGACCATTGAATGACTGCACATGAAGTAATCTCACAAGAAATATTTGATCAAGATTTGATCTAAATGATCCAGGTCTGCATCTCTCCTTTATTTAGTTCAAAATTATGCCGATCATTTCACCAAATAGATCAAGTATAAACTATGCCAAGACACTTCAACTAACAAATAGAGTACAAAATTAATGAATTTCAGCAAATAATGGTAGATGGCAGTAGGCATGGACCACTTCTCGTCTACCATGCATGTGTCTATATATATCTAGCTTGTGTTGCCACAATCCATGGTATATTTTGGGGTCGTTGAAACCGTCGCACACATATACCAGTAAGCGAAAAAAAACATGGTAGATGTCCTCCATATCTAACATGATATTTTATGCCGTGAGGAAAAACATGGTAGATGTTTTGTGGTGTTAATGGGACTAACATGTGACATGGGCAGCACAGGCCCAACCTAGGATGTTCGATTCGTCCACACAGGGAGATCGATGTTGGAGGACACAAGGCAGACCACCCCAGCAGCGCACCACTTTAGACAAGGCGAGAGCTAGATGGACAATCCGCCTAGGATGATCTGCAGTGCGAGTACTTTCAACCATCACACTCTTATGGTATACAAGACAGAAGGTTCGTGAAATCCTCGAGGGCATAGACGTGGGTACAACAACCCATCATCACCGTGACATCAACTTATGATCCACGAGATAGCCAAAGTAACCCGTATGTGTACATTTTTTGATCGTAAAGAGAGTTTCATTGATTAACGAAATAGGAGATTACGTTCTTGGCATATCAGTTCCGAGATCATCGGCGGAGTGTGGAGGATCCACTCCAAATCAACACCAGAACTCATAGCCAGTTTAGCTAAATCATGAGCTGCCCTATTACAAACTCTCTTTACTTTGTGCACTTGCACCTGCCGGATACAATTCAATAGTACCCTTTATCTCCTCTAACACCGGAGACCAACTAGCATAGTTTGACTCTTGCCGTTGGAGTGCCGAGATGACTTCTGCATTGTCCCAGTATTATAGGCATGTGAACTTTCTCAAAATCCGTATGTGTACATGACTGCTTGAGCAGCCAGATTTGCCACTTCTTTTGCAGCTCATTATTAACTTTATGGATTTAGTAGTTGTATTTGCTTCTTGTAGAAAATGTTTAAATGTTTACGGACATTAAAATGATTATTGACTTTATGTGTCAACTATGTACAAGAGCTTGACGAATCAAGACCATCAGCAACACCGTGTCATCACCCGCCAAACTGCATATATTCCATTACTCAAAAAAAATTAATGGTCAAAGGGCGGGGGGCACTAAAGAAAAACGATTTTTTACTGGGTATTTAAAATACACAGCAAAGGCCAAAATACACTCGACAAACATTTGCCGTGTATTTACACTCGGTAAAGAGTTCACAGCGTATACCCCGCCGGTAAACACGACTTTGCCGAGTGTTTAACTCCCGGATACTCGGCAAACATTTGCCGAGTGTCTATCAGCCGCACACTTGGTAAAATAATGCGTTCACGGCGCGGCAGCTGAAGACGGCGTCAAACCTTTGCCGAGTGTTTCTGACAAACACACAGCGAAGAGTAACAGCTGGGATTTCTCCATGTGGCCCCATTCACTGGATTGAGACACGCCGACTTATAATATTTGCTGAGTATTTCTGTTGCAGCACACGGTAAAGACGTACTCTTTGACGAGCGTCTCTTAGGGTAATACACGGCATAGACTTACTCTTTGCCGAGTTTACTGCCTGACATACACGGCAAATTACATACTCTTTGCCGAGTGTTTTCCTGGGATACATAGCAAAGTCCACAAAAAATTGGCAGGTTTATGCTGTTTTTTATTGTACCCTGCAAAACAAATCTGGACATACATAATTATATGTAGGCTCACAACAGACATATATCACAGCAATAACTCACATAATAGATTCACAAGTACACTAGTACATCAAACATGCATACAAAGTTCACAAGTATAACAAACAGTTGAATTCAAGTTCACATATCCATCAACACAACCAAGTGGCACACAAGTCCTCTAGCATGTGGTACATATCTCCATCAATGGCAACCATATTCCGCCACAACATAGGCTTCCTTGATGTAATCCTACAAAGTGCAAAACACACAAGCATGAGTAAAAATGATGCAATCTTACAAAGTTCAAACTAGGTATATATATATATATATAGCACCTGGAGACCAGTAGGTTTTGTATGTTTCAACATAGCACCACACTCGCATGCATGTGCTAGGGCCACATGCAGGTCCTTGAGGTATTCCGATGCCTCGGAGCGCGGTTTGCTGCGAAACCCTGATCTCCGGGTCTCGGATCGTCTAGCCCCCTAGACATTCTTCTGATGGGGGTATCCCGGCATAACTCTCTCTTGTTTTGTGTTTGTTTAGGTCATAGGATAATGTAAAACCATGTTGGTTCACAAGGTGGGGCACTATCCTGACTTCCCCCCTTAAACAAGTTCAGAACCTTCGCATCTAGGTTAGAGCGCATGCATGCGAGGGGGGACACATGCAAGCACCCGGAGACTAGTAGGTTTTGTATGTTTCAACATAGCACCACACTCGCATGCATGTGCTAGGGCCACATGCAGGTCCTTGAGGTATTCCGATGCCCAGAGCGCGGTTTGCTGCGGAACCCTGATGTTCGGGCCTCGGATCGTCTACCGCCCTAGACATTCTTCTAACGGGGGTAGCCCGACATAACTCTCTCTTGTTTTGTGTTTGTTTAGGTCATAGGATAATGTAAAACCATGTTGGTTCACAAGGTGGGACACTATCCTGACTTTCCCCCTTATACAAGTTCAGAACCTTCATTTCTAGGTTAGAGCGCATGCATGCGAGGGGGGACACATGCAAGCACCCGAAGACTAGTAGGTTTTGTATGTTTCAACATAGCACCACTATTTCATGCATGTGCTAGGGCCACATGCAGGTCCTTGAGGTATTCCGATGCCCTGGAGCGCGGTTTGCTACGGAACCCTTATATGTGGGCCTCAGATCGACTACCCCCTAGACATTCTTCTGATGGGGGTAGACCAGCATAACTCTCTCTTGTTTTGTGTTTGTTTAGGTCATAGGATAATGTAAAACCATGTTGGTTCACAAGGTGGGGAACTATCTTACCCGGTTTCACCGGAACAGGGACTTTCCCCCTTATACAAGTTCAGAACCTTCGCTTCTAGGTTAGAGCGCATATATGCGAGGGGGGACACATGCAAGCACCCGGAGACTAGTAGGTTTTGTATGTTTCAACATAGCACCACACTCGCATGCATGTGCTAGGGCCACATGCAGGTCCTTGAGGTTTTTCGATGCTCTGAAGCGCGGTTTGCTGTGAAACCCTGATGTTCGGGCCTTGGACAGTCTACCTCCCTAGACATTCTTTTGATGGGGGTAGCTCGGCATAAATCTCTCTTGTTTTGTGTTTGTTTAGGTCATAGGATAATGTAAAACCATGTTGGTTCACAAGGTGGGGCACTATCCTACCCGGTTTCATCGAAACAGGGAATTTCACCCTTATACAAGTTTAGAACCTTCGCTTCTAGGTTAGAGCGCATATATGCGAGCGGGGACACATGCAAGCACCCGAAGACTAGTAGGTTTTGTATGGTTCAACATAGCACCACAGTTTCATGCATGTGCTAGGGCCACATGCAGGTCCTTGAGGTATTCCGATGCCCCGGAGCGCGGTTTGCTGCGAAACCTTGATTTGTGGGCCTCGGACCGTCTACCCCCTAGACATTCTTTTGATGGGGTAGCCCGCATAACTCTCTCTTGTTTTGTGTTTGTTTAGGTCATATGATAATGTAAAACCATGTTGGTTCACAAGGTGGGGCACTATCCTACCAGGTTTCATCGGAATAGGGACTTTCCCCCTTATACAAGTTTCGAACCTTTGCTTCTAGGTTAGAGCGCATGTATGCGAGGGGGGACACATGCAAGCACCCGAAGACTAGTAGGTTTTGTATGTTTCAACATAGCACCACAATTTCATGCATGTTCTAGGGCCACATGCAGGTCCTTGAGGTATTCCGATGCCCCGGAGCGCGGTTTGCTGCGGAACCCTGATATGTGGGCCTCAGATCGACTACCCCCCTAGACATTCTTCTGATGGGGGTAGACCAGCATAACTCTCTCATGTTTTGTGTTTGTTTAGGTCATAGGATAATGTAAAACCATGTTGGTTCACAAGGTGGGGCACTATCCTACCCGGTTTCACCGGAACAGGGACTTTCCCCCTTATACAAGTTCAGAACCTTCGCTTCTAGGTTAGAGCGCATACATGCGAGGGGGGACACATGCAAGCACCCGAAGACTAGTAGGTTTTGTATGTTTCAACATAGCACCACAGTTTTATGCATTTGCTAGGGCCACATGGAGGTCGTTGAGGTATTCTGATGCCCCGGAGCGCGGTTTGCTGCGGAACCCTGATGTGCGGGCCTCAGATCGACTACCCCCTAGACATTCTTCTGATGGGGGTAACCCGGCATAACTCTCTCTTGTTTTGTGTTTGTTTAGGTCATAGGATAATGTAAAACCATGTTGGTTCACATGGTGGGGCACTATCCTACCCGGTTTCACCGGAACAGGGAATTTCCACCTTATACAAGTTCAGAACCTTCGCTTCTAGGTTAGAGTGTATACATGCGAGGGGGGACACATGCAAGCACCCGAAGACTAGTAGGTTTTGTATGTTTCAACATAGCACCACAGTTTCATGCATGTGCTAGGGCCACATGCAGGTCCTTGAGGTATTCCGATGCCCCGGAGCGCGGTTTGCTACGAAACCTTGATTTGCGGGCCTCGGACCGTCTACCCCCTAGACATTCTTTTAATGGGGTAGCCCGCCATAACCCTCTCTTGTTTTGTGTTTGTTTAGGTTATATGATAATGTAAAACCATGTTGGTTCACAAGGTGGGTCACTATCCTACCAGGTTTCACCGGAATAGGGACTTTCCCCCTTATACAAGTTCAGAACCTTCGCTTCTAGGTTTGAGCGCATGCATGCGAGGGGGGACAGATGCAAGCACCCGAAGACTAGTAGGTTTTGTATGTTTAAACATAGAACCACAATTTCATGCATGTGCTAGGGCCACATGCAGGTCCTTGAGGTATTCCGATGCCCCGGAGCGCGGTTTGCTGCGGAACCCTGATGTGTGGGCCTCACATCGACTACCCCCCTAGACATTCTTCTGATGGGGGTAGACCAGCATAACTCTCTCTTGTTTTGTGTTTTTTAGGTCATAGGATAATGTAAAAACATGTTGGTTCACAAGGTGGGGCACTATCCTACCTGGTTTCACCGTAACAGGGACTTTCCCCCTTATACAAGTTCAGAACCTTCGCTTCTAGGTTAGAGCGCATACATGCGAGGGGGGACACATGCAAGCACCCGAAGACTAGTAGGTTTTGTATGTTTCAACATAGCACCACAGTTTCATGCATGTGCTAGGGCCACATGCAGGTCCTTCAGGTATTCCGATGCCCCAGAGCGCGGTTTGCTGTGAAACCTTGATTTGCCGGCCTCGGACCGTCTACCCCCCTAGACATTCTTTTGATGGGGTAGCCCGGCATAACTCTCTCTTGTTTTGTGTTTGTTTAGGTCATATGATAATGTAAAACCATGTTGGTTCACAAGGTGGGGCACTATCCTACCAGGTTTCACCGGAATAGGGAATTTCCCCCTTATACAAGTTCAAAACCTTCGCTTCTAGTTTAGAGCGCATGCATGCGAGGGGGGACACATGCAAGCACCCGAAGACTAGTAGGTTTTGTATGTTTCAAAATAGCACCACAGTTTCATGAATGTGCTAGGGCCACATGCAGGTCCTTGAGGTATTCCGATGCTTCGGAGCGCGGTTTGCTGCGAAACCCTGATTTACCGGCCTCAGACCGCCTACCTCCCTAGACATTCTTTTGATGGGCGTAGCCCGGCATAACTCTCTCTTGTTTTGTGTTTGCTTAGGTCATAGGATAATGTAAAACCATGTTGGTTCACAAGGTGGGGCACTATCCTACCTGGTTTCACCGGAATAGGGACTTTCCCCCTTATACAAGTTCAGAACCTTCGCTTCTAGGTTAGAGCGCATGCATGAGAGGCGGGCACATGTAAGCACCCGAAGACTAGTAGGTTTTGTATGTTTCAACATAGCACCACAATTTCATGCATGTGCTAAGGACACATGCAGGTCCTTGAGGTATTCTGATGCCCCGGAGCGCGGTTTGCTGCGAAACCCTGATGTGCGGGCCTCAAATCGTCTACGCCCCTAGACATTCTTTTGATGGGGGTAGACCGGCATATCTATATCTTGTTTTGTGTTTATTTAGGTCAGAGGATATTGTAAAACCATGTTGGTTCACAAGGTGGGGCACTATCCTACCCGGTTTCACCGGAACAGGGACTTTCCCCCTTATATAAGTTTAGAACCTTCGCTTCTAGGTTAGAGCGCATACATGCGAGGGGGGACACATGCAAGAACCCGAAGACTAGTAGGTTTTGTATGTTTCAACATAGCACCACAGTTTCATGCATGTGCTAGGGCCACATGGAGGTCGTTGAGGTATTCTGATGCCCCGGAGCGCGGTTTGGTGCGAAACCCTGATCTCCGGGTCTCGGATCGTCTAGCCCCCTAGACATTCTTCTGATGGGGGTATCCCGGCATAACTCTCTCTTGTTTTGTGTTTGTTTAGGTCATAGGATAATGTAAAACCATGTTGGTTCACAAGGTGGGGCACTATCCTGACTTCCCCCCTTAAACAAGTTCAGAACCTTCGCATCTAGGTTAGAGCGCATGCATGCGAGGGGGGACACATGCAAGCACCCGGAGACTAGTAGGTTTTGTATGTTTCAACATAGCACCACACTCGCATGCATGTGCTAGGGCCACATGCAGGTCCTTGAGGTATTCCGATGCCCAGAGCGCGGTTTGCTGCGGAACCCTGATGTTCGGGCCTCGGATCGTCTACCCCCCTAGACATTCTTCTAACGGGGGTAGCCCGACATAACTCTCTCTTGTTTTGTGTTTGTTTAGGTCATAGGATAATGTAAAACCATGTTGGTTCACAAGGTGGGACACTATCCTGACTTTCCCCCTTATACAAGTTCAGAACCTTCATTTCTAGGTTAGAGCGCATGCATGCGAGGGGGGACACATGCAAGCACCCGAAGACTAGTAGGTTTTGTATGTTTCAACATAGCACCACTATTTCATGCATGTGCTAGGGCCACATGCAGGTCCTTGAGGTACTCCGATGCCCCGGAGCGCGGATTGCTGCGGAACCCTGATGTGCGGTCCTGAGATCGACTACCGCCTAGACATTATTCTGATGGGGGTAGCCCGGCATAAATCTCTCTTATTTTGTGTTTGTTTAGGTCATAGGATAATGTAAAACCATGTTGGTTCACAAGGTGGGGCACTATCCTACCCGGTTTCACCGGAACAGGGACATTCCCCCTTAGACAAGTTCAGAACCTTCGCTTCTAGGTTAGAGCGCATATATGCGAGGGGGGACACATGCAAGCACCCGGAGACTAGTAGGTTTTGTATGTTTCAACATAGCACCACACTCGCATGCATGTGCTAGGGCCACATGCAGGTCCTTGAGGTTTTCCGATGCTCCGAAGCGCGGTTTGCTGTGAAACCCTGATGTTCGGGCCTTGGACAGTCTACCTCCCTAGACATTCTTTTGATGGGGGTAGCTCGGCATAAATCTCTCTTGTTTTGTGTTTGTTTAGGTCATATGATAATGTCAAACCATGTTGGTTCACAAGGTGGGGCACTATCCTATCCGGTTTCACCTGAACAGGGAATTTCACCCTTATACAAGTTTAGAACCTTCGCTTCTAGGTTAGAGCGCATATATGCGAGGGGGACACATGCAAGCACCCGAAGACTAGTAGGTTTTGTATGTTTCAACATAGCACCACAGTTTCATGCATGTGCTAGGGCCACATGCAGGTCCTTGAGGTATTCCGATGCCCCGGAGCGCGGTTTGCTGCGAAACCTTGATTTGCGGGCCTCGGACCGTCTACCCCCTAGACATTCTTTTGATGGGGTAGCCCGGCATAACTCTCTCTTGTTTTGTGTTTGTTTAGGTCATATGCTAATGTAAAACCATGTTGGTTCACATGGTGGGGCACTATCCTACCAGGTTTCACCGGAATAGGGACTTTCCCCCTTATACAAGTTCAGAACCTTCGCTTCTAGGTTAGAGCGCATGCATGCGAGGGGGGACACATGCAAGCACCTGAAGACTAGTAGGTTTTGTATGTTTCAACATAGCACCACAATTTCATGCATGTTCTAGGGCCACATGCAGGTCCTTGAGGTATTCCGATGCCCCGGAGCGCGGTTTGCTACGGAACCCTGATATGTGGGCCTCAGATCGTCTACCCCCCTAGACATTCTTCTGATGGGGGTAGACCAGCATAACTCTCTCTTGTTTTGTGTTTTTTTAGGTCATAGGATAATATAAAACCATGTTGGTTCACAAGGTGGGGCACTATCCTACCCGGTTTCACCGGAACAGGGACTTTCCCCCTTATACAAGTTCAGAACCTTCGCTTCTAGGTTAGAGCGCATACATGCGAGGGGGGACACATGCAAGCACCCGACGACTAGTAGGTTTTGTATGTTTCAACATAGCACCACAGTTTTATGTATTTGCTAGGGCCACATGGAGGTCGTTGAGGTATTCTGATGCCCCGGAGCGCGGTTTGCTGCGGAACCCTGATGTGCGGGCCTCAGATCGACTACCCCCCTAGACATTCTTCTGATGGGGGTAACCCGGCATAACTCTCTCTTGTTTTGTGTTTGTTTAGGTCATAGGATAATGTAAAACCATGTTGGTTCACATGGTGGGGCACTATCCTACCCGGTTTCATCGGAACAGGGAATTTTCACCTTATACAAGTTCAGAACCTTCGCTTCTAGGTTAGAGCGTATACATGCGAGGGGGGACACATGCAAGCACCCGAAGACTAGTAGGCTTTGTATGTTTCAACATAGAACCACAGTTTCATGCATGTGCTAGGGCCACATGTAGGTCCTTGAGGTATTCCGATGCCCTAGAGCGCGGTTTGCTACGAAACCTTGATTTGCGTGCCTCGGACCGTCTACCCCTAGACATTCTTTTGATGGGGTAGCCTGGCATAACTCTCTCTTGTTTTGTGTTTGTTTAGGTCATATGATAATGTAAAACCATGTTGGTTCACAAGGTGGGCCACTATCCTACCAGGTTTCACCGGAATAGGGACTTTCCCCCTTATACAAGTTCAGAACCTTCGCTTCTAGGTTAGAGCGCATGCTTGCGAGGGGGGACACATGCAAGCACCCGAAGACTAGTAGGTTTTGTATGTTTAAACATAGCACCACAATTTCATGCATGTGCTAGGGCCACATGCAGGTCCTTGATGTATTCTGATGCCCCGGAGCGCGGTTTGCTGCGGAACCCTGATGTGTGGGCCTCACATCGACTACCCCCCTAGACATTCTTCTGATGGGGGTAGACCAGCATAACTCTCTCTTGTTTTGTGTTTGTTTAGGTCATAGGATAATGTAAAAACATGTTGGTTCACAAGGTGGGGCACTATCCTACCCGGTTTCACTGTAACAGGGACTTTCCCCCTTATACAAGTTCAGAACCTTCGCTTCTAGGTTAGAGCGCATACATGCGAGGGGGGACACATGCAAGCACCCGAAGACTAGTTGGTTTTGTATGTTTCAACATAGCACCATAGTTTCATGCATGTGCTAGGGACACATGCAGGTCCTTGAGGTATTCCGATGCCCCGGAGCGCGGTTTGCTGCGAAACCTTGATTTGCCGGCCTCGGACCGTCTACCCCCTAGACATTCTTTTGATGGGGTAGCCCGGCATAAATCTCTCTTGTTTTGTGTTTGTTTAGGTCATAGGATAATGTAAAACCATGTTGGTTCACAAGGTGGGGCACTATCCTACCCGGTTTCACCGGAATAGGGACTTTCCCCCTTATACAAGTTCAAAACCTTCGCTTCTAGGTTAGAGCGCATGCATGAGAGGGGGGACACATGTAAGCACCCGAAGACTAGTAGGTTTTGTATGTTTCAACATAGCACCACAATTTCATGCATGTGCTAGGGACACATGCAGGTCCTTGAGGTATTCCGATGCCCCGGAGCGCGGTTTGCTGCGAAACCCTGATGTGCGGGCCTCAGATCGTCTACGCCCCTAGACATTCTTTTGATGGGGGTAGACCGGCATAACTATATCTTGTTTTGTGTTTATTTAGGTCATAGGATAATGTAAAACCATGTTGGTTCACAAGGTGGGGCACTATCCTACCCGGTTTCACCGGAACAGGGACTTCCCCCTTATACAAGTTTAGAACCTTTGCTTCTAGGTTAGAGCGCATACATGCGAGGGGGGACACATGCAAGAACCCGAAGACTAGTAGGTTTTGTATGTTTCAACATAGCACCACAGTTTCATGCATGTCCTAGGGCCACATGGAGGTCGTTGAGGTATTCTGATGCCCCGGAGCGTGGTTTGCTGTGAAACCCTGATCTGCGGGCCTCGGACCATCTACCCCCTAGACATTCTTTTGATGGGGGTAGCCCGGCATAACTCTCTCTTGTTTTGTGTTTGTTTAGGTCATATGATAATGTAAAACCATGTTGGTTCACAAGGTGGGGCACTATCCTACCCTGTTTCACCAGAACAGGGACTTCCCCCTTATACTAGTTCAGAACCTTCGCTTCTAGGTTAGAGTGCATACATGCGAGGGGGGACACATGCAAGCACCCAGAGACTAGTAGGTTTTGTATGTTTCAACATAGCTCCACATTTTCATGCATGTGCTAGGGCCACATGCGGGTCCTTGAGGTATTCCGATGCTCCGGAGCACGGTTTGCTGCGAAACCCTGATTTGCGGGCCTCAGACCGTCTACCCCCCTAGACATTCTTTAAATGGGGGTAGTCCGGCATAGGTCTATCTTGTTTTGTGTTTGTTTATGTCATAGTATAATGTAAAACCATGTTGGTTCACAAGGTGGGGCACTATCCTACCCAGTATCACCGGAATATGGACTTTCCCCCTGATACAAGTTCAGAACCTTCGCTTCTAGGTTAAAGCGCATGCATGCGAGGGGGGTCACATGCAAGCACCCGAAGACTAGTAGGTTTTGTATGTTTCAACATAGCACCACAATTTCATGCATGTGCTAGGTCCACATGCAGGTCCTTGAGGTATTTCGATGCCCCGGAGCACGGTTTGCTGCGGAACCCTGATTTGCGGGCCTCAAATCGACTACCCCCCTAGACATTCTTTTGATGGGGGTAGCCCGGCATAACTCTCTCTTGTTTTGTTTTTTTTTAGGTCAAAGGATAATGTAAAACCATGTTGGTTCACAAGGTGGGGCACTATCCTACCCGGTTTCACCGGAACAGGGACTTTCCCCCTTATACAAGTTCAGAACCTTCACTTCTAGGTTAGAGCGCATACATGCGAGGGGGACACATGCAAGCACCCGGAGACTAGTAGGTTTTGTATGTTTCAACATAGCACCACAGTTTCATGCATGTGCTAGGGCCACATGCAGGTCCTTGAGGTATTCCGATGCTCCGGAGCGCGGTTTGCTGCGAAACCCTGATCTACGGGCCTCACACCGTCTACCCCCCTAGACATTCTTTTGATGAGAGTAGACCGGCATAGGTCTCTCTTGTTTTGTGTTTGTTTAGGTCATAGGATAATGTAAAACCATGTTGGTTCACAAGGTGGGGCACTATCCTATCCGGTTTCACCGGAACAAGGACTTTTCCCCTTATACATGTTCAGAACCTTCGCTTCTAGGTTAGAGCGTATGCATGCGAGGGGGCACACATGCAAGCACCCGGAGACTAGTAGGTTTTGTATGTTTCAACATAGCACCACACTCTCATGCATGTGCTAGGGCCACATGGAGGTGCTTGAGGTATTCTGATGCCCCAGAGCGCGGTTTGCTGCGGAACCCTGATGTTCGGGCCTCGGACCATCTACCCCCCTAGACATTCATTTGATGGGGTAGCCCGGCATAACTCTCTCTTGTTTTGTGTTTGTTTAGGTCATAGGATAATGTAAAACCATGTTGGTTCACAAGGTGGAGCACTATCCTACCCTGTTTCACCGGAACATGGACTTTCCCCCTTATACAAGTTTAGAACCTTCGCTTCTAGGTTAGAGCGCATACATGCGAGGGGGGGACACATGCAAGCACCCGGAGAATAGTAGGTTTTGTATGTTTCAAAATAGCACCACAATTTCATGCATGTGTTAGGGCCACATGCAGGTCCTTGAGGTATTCCGATGCCCCGGAGCGCGGTTTGCTGCGAAACCCTGATCTGCGGGCCTAGTTTGAAACGGGCATAAAAAATTCTAAAACGGTTCGAACAATATGAAAACTTGTGTGGAGTCATTTATGTGACATAGTTGCAAAGGAAAAATATCAAACGATGTGAAACCTTCAAGTTTAGCGAGGCTTGAGCCTAGCTAATTTCAACATAGACCCACCTCAGCCCTAATCCCATTTTCTTACTACTTTACCGTGTATCTGACGTAAATACTCGGCAAAAGTTAAGACACACAGCAAATTACCTCTTTACCGAGTGTTGTAGACTAACACACATCAAAGTTTGATCATACACAACATAGGGGTGTTTCAAACACTTTGTTTTTTGGCGCACGCGGGAGAAGAAATATGGCGCGAACTTTTACTGTGTATACTTTTAACGACACTTAGTAAACCGTAACGCCGTAAGATGTGCCGTCAACCGCGAGCGGGGAGTACGCGTGGCAGGACGGTTTGCCGTGTATCCATCTTTTGCCGAGTGTTTTTACGAACATTAGAGTGTATGTGCTTCTTTACCGGGTGTTTTCCCTGTGCATACACGGCAAAGAGATATCTTTGCCGTGAATGACCTTTTTGCCGAGTGTCATATGTACGATACACGGCAAAGAGATATTTGCCGAGTGTCCGATATTTAAACACTCGGCAAAGTAAAAAATACCCAACAAAATCTCGATTTCCGGAAGTGGGGGGGGGGGGGGGGCGCTCCCCACCTAAATTTTCATTAATAAAACTAGCAGATCCAAAAGGTCGGATGTTTACAAGGAAGGAGGGAGGGAGAAGAGATTAAAGGGGGGGGGGGGGGGGGGGGGGGAGGTGGGAATTAGCCTGGACCGAGGCCCCGGTTGCTAAGGGAGTCGGGACAGAGGTGCAGTTGCAGAGCGACAACAGCTGTTGGACATCCGCGTTGGCCGGGAAGGCGCAGTGCACAGTCCTCCAGAACACGCGAGCAAACGACAGCCCAAGATGATATGGTTGGCAGTTTCGTCGGGAGCAGACAGACTGGGCAGAAGTTCTCCTCGCTCAGGATGATCTTCTTCATGGCAAGAGCACTGCGGGACCGAATGCGCGCCCTAGATAGCAGCCAGGAAAAGAACTGAACCTTTGATGGAGCATAGTTACCCCAAACGAAATCGTGGTATGGCACCTCCACGTCTCCCCATGAGCAAAGCTTGAACAGTGCGGCAACATCAATGGATCCGTCAGACTTTGCACACCGGAGCAACCGTCTTTGATCCAGGCCAGGTGACAGAGTGGAGTCGCCGAGGAGAACCAACAGAACAGGGAGTTGCCTCTCCCCAGCGTAGTTAAGCCTAGGGACAAGGGTGGCAACTCCCCGAGAGAGCACGTCAGCCACAGAGACGTCAGGTCCAGTGGCATGGGAAAAGAGAGCGGCAAACCTCAAGGCAACCGTCTCCGTTCCAATCCAGCTGTCTAACCAGAAGGCCGTGCGCTGCCCGTCAGCAATGTTGTAGCGCGTGAGGTCTCCGTGAATTGGCAAAAGGCTGGCCAAATGATTGAGATGTAGAACACCGGCAGCAAGAACAAGAGAGACGCTCCAAACCCATTTAGGCCAAGGCGCATCAGGCGCGCGGAGAAAAGCCTATGCGGCAACTTCATCGGCAGGCAAGAGTTTTTGACGTTGAGGGGCTTGATTCTGAGACCTCCCTCGGCTTAAGGACGACACACATCGGACCATGCCACCGGGCATGCAGTTAGCACCAGAAGCGAGCGCCCCAGAGTTCCACAAAAAGGCCCGACGTAGACCTTCGATTGCCTGGAGCAGCGCTAAAGGCAGGTCAAGCGCGCCCATCGCGTAGATAGGCAGGGCATCCAATACGGCGTTGAGGAGCATGAGGCGACCACTAGAAGATAGTAAGATCGCAGTTCAGCCCGACAGGTAGCGATCCACCTTGGCAACGAGAGGAGCAAAATCATAAAACCTGAGCTTGTGGGCAGACAGAGGGAGACCTAGGCAGGTCTAGGGGAACCCCTCGACGTGGCAGCCCAGAGCGGAGGAGATATCCTTGAGTTCCGGCTCAGGAACGTGCATCGGCACCAATGTACTCTCATGGAAATTAATGGTCAGGCCAGTCGCATGAGCAAATTGGTCAAGCAGCAGCATCTTGAGCCTCTGGGCAGCTGGCTCACCCGCACGCATGATGATAAGAGTATCGTCCGCATACCGAAGAACTTGGCACGGGGCACCGTCGACAAGGGGGTGACTGAAGATGAGGTCTTGCCTGATCAGCTGCTGCAGCACATCGGCGACCAGCAGAAAGTGATATGGGGACAGTGGGTCACCTTGTCGGAGCCCCCTTTTGCAATCAATCCAAGGCCCTGGGATTCCATTGAGGAGGACAGCAGAGCCGGAGTTGGACAGAATCAGTTGCATCCAATCACACCACAAGGGGGTGGGGGAAGCCACGTACCCGCATGATTGTACGCGGGCTCTCCTAGTTAATTACTCAAAATTAGGATGTCTAGCGCCTCGCGGTGGCTCCAAGGTTTCTAAATCTACCAAATCAATCCACAATACTAGCATTCCCTTTTTTTCTTAAATTTTCCATATCCTATATTAAATGATTCAAGTGACATCACCTAGAGTAATTGAGAGGACCCGAATGAAAGAGAGAGGGACCAATCCTTTTCTTTTCACGAAATCAGAAGATCATGATAGAAGGAGAAAAATAAGTGTACGATGAGAGGAGATAAATCATGGATGATTACCTCAATGAGCATTTTGTGAATGATGCTGCCTTCTAGGGTGGTGATGCTTGCCATGATGACCTCAAGACATAACGAATCAAGAGCTTTGCACACCGCCACCATGGTGTCACTCGTCTTGACATGCCTCACACTCACCATCGCCAAGTTTTCACCTACTTCCATCATCTCCAGCTGCACAAACCATGATATATCGGTTGTATTTCTATTATGGTTTCTTCTCATGAAGGTGTCACTAGCTAAGAAGTAAAGTTTCACTTTAGCATGTTGTTTAACAAATGTTTTACAAAAATTAAAATTCTTGGGAGCCATAAACTTAATGTTTGGTCCTCTCTTGAGTTATTCCGTTTTCCCCTCTTCTCACCATCAACATTCATCCCAGTTCAAATGGCCATCGAACCAATGGAAAACCTAATTTTAAAATACTTCCCATAAGATTTTAACTCAAAATTTGGTCTCTAACCTCAAATCTTTTGACTAAAAATTAATGTATCTTTCAAAATCCATGATATCAAGTTCCTTGATACCAAATTTAATTTCCTGTCTCAAAATTAGAGGTTTGCAAGTCTTTGTCCCAAGATATTATCATTGGTGGGAGATCGTCAATTAGCACTTTGGGTTCTCTGTCATAACAAGGCTTATTGGAATAAGTGTGAAATAAAAGCACTACGAATATTTTTATGGTAATATTCAGTAAAATTTTCATTACATAGTATTGACTGTAAATAACCATTGTAGTGACATCGATCGTAGTGTCATAGAGTAGGATTTTGAAAAGGCACCGCATGATGTCCAACACCATGTGAGGCAAGGCGTGCTTGTTCTCATAGCTAGCATTGACTATAGAAAGTCAACAACCCAAATCCCACTTGACGGTCAACCGTTGTCTAGAGGTTCTCGTAGACTTCTCCTTTTACTTATTGTAAAAGATTAGTATGTCAACATTTATTTTTATCTTATTAAGTCTCTGAGGTGATGAGGTTGTGTGTCATAATGTTTGAATAATACATTTTATTGAAACAATTTGGTATATTCATGGGTTTGAACATCAGTATGCGTACATGTACGAAATCATAGGATGACCTTCATCGTTTTTCTAAGTCAATGTATCGACATGCACAACCTTTAGAAAGTAATTTATACTAATAGTCAGGAAGCTAGAGCTTTTCATGCAGCATATATTGATGGGTTAATACAATAGTTGACCTTGCTACCTTAGTCTATGGAATTCGAAATATATAATGTTACTTATTTAAAATGACAATGTGAATATTTGGAAATTTGGACGAATTTGTTTCAATATTCATCTTGAGGATTCCAGCAGCTTGAGTGCCACCGGAGAAGATGTAAGATTTGTACTCAAATTTTGTTCTCCAACGTCAAAGATTTTGACTCAAAATTAATGAAACTATTGAAAGCCATGATATGAAGTTCCTTTTTACAAAATTTAATTCCAGGTGTCCAAACTGGAGGTTTAGGAGTTTTTGTCCAAGATATTATCATTGGCGGGAGATTGTTGCTTAGAACTTTGGGTCTATGTCATAATAAGGTTTATTGGAAGATGAGACTGTTAAAAACCATTGTAGTCGACACAGATCGTTGCGTCATAGAGTAGGATTTTGGTAAGACGTTGCATGATGGAAAATACCAAGATGGAAGGGTTGCTTGTTCTCACAACTAACAACGATTATGGAAAGTCAACAACCCGAATCATTCTTGACGGTCAAACACTAACTAGAGGTTCTCATAGACATCTCGTTTTACTCATTATAAAAGGTTAGTATGTCAACAATTATTTTTTAACTTTGTGAGTCGATGAGGTTGTGTTTTATAATATTTGAATGATATATTTTATTAAAACAATTTGCTATATTCATGGGTTTGAACATCAATATTCATGCATGTACAGAATAATAAGATGACCTGATGGTTTTTCTGAGTTGATGTATCTATACGCGCAACCTTTGGGAAGTACTTTATACTAATGGTCGGTAACTCGGTAAGCTGCAGTTTTTCCTGTAGCAAAATTCATGGGTTTATACAATAGATGACCTTGCTACGTTAGTGTATTGGAATTCGAAAGATGTAAATGCTATTTATTTAAAATGGCACCGTGAATATTTGGAAACTTGGACAAATTTATTCCAATAATTATCTAGAGGATTCCGACAGCTTGAGTGCCACCAGAAAAGATGAAGCCATTGTAAGATTTAAGGGATCCCAAGATTTAAAATCAAAATTTGTTCTCTCACCTCAAAGCTTTTAACTCCAAATTAATGCAACTTCCGAAACCCATGAACTGAAGCTCCTTTCTACAAAATACAATCCTGGTCTCCAAATTGGAGGTTTACGAATCTTTATCCAAGATATTATCGTTGGCGGGAGATCATCAATTAGCACTTTGGGAACTCCATCATAACAAGGATTATTGGTAGAAGTGTGAAAATAAAGAGTACGTACTACGAATATGGTTGACAGTTATATTCTTTTTTTTATTTTTGTTAATATTCATTGAAGCGACACTGATCGTTGTGTCATAGTGTGATTTTGATAAGGTGGCGCATGATGGCCAATAAAGATTTTCCATATCCTATATTAACTAAGAGGGAAGGGGTGCTTTTTCCCACAACAAACAACTACTCCTACTATAGAAAGTCAACAACACATGTCCCGCTTGACGGTGAACCGCTAACTAGAGATTTTTTCATAGATTTATCGTTTTACTCATGGAAAAATATTAGTATGCCAACATTTATTTTTATCTTAATTAAGTTTGTGAGGTGATGAGGTTGTGCGTCATAATGTTTGAATGGTACATTGTATTGAAACAGTTTGGTATATTCATGGGTTTGAACATCAATACTCGTGCATGTGCAGAATCATAAGATGACCTTAATCATCTTTCTTGGTCGATGTATCAATAGACAACCTTTAGAATACTACAATTTTTATAATAACAATCAATAAGCTAGGGTTTTCCTGCAGCATATACAATCATGAGTGGATGACATTGCTACGTTAGTGTATTGGAATTCCAAAGATGTCAATGCTATTTATTTTACATGCCACTATAAATATTTGCTTGGATCTATGTATTCTGGTTGTAAAAGCGCATATATATATATATATATATATATATATATATATATATATATATCTACTAATTTCTCTAGAGGTAGGTTAGTCTTTCCGTCCGCTTTTTTTAGGACTGTTCTGCCCCTGTCTATCCGAGGATATTACAAGGAAGCCACCGCAAGTCAACCCAACCTCTCCGCCTGCCCCTGTCCCGGCCGCGCGCCTCCCCCGCTCCCTCTCCATCTCCCATCTCGCGCGCGCCCGCGAGTCGACAACTGCCGCGTTGCCTCTCCTCAAGGCCATCGTGCAGAGATGCCGAAACCTGGCGCCGCAGCCGTCCTAGATGCACCTCGCGCCACCATCCCCTGATGCCTCCCGTTCCCTCCTCCGGCCAGGGTCCTTGAATCCTCTCTGCTGCCGACCGCGCCCCGACCTCCCAGCCGGCCGTGCGCCTTCTCCCACGCCACGCTGCCGGCAGTCGCCCCCCCTGTTCTCGCATCGCTAGCGCGCCCCTGCTATCCCCGCTGCTGGCAGGCCCCGTGCAGCCCATCGTCACCAATGGCGTCCAATCTTTTTCTGTAAAATCTGGGAAGTACAATGTTGAATTACTTGCAATCGTTTTTCATGAGCAGTTCAGGACATGTAGACTCCAACCAGAAGGTAGCGTCGTGTTGTACCAGCAGCACCCCCCTCGGCGGCTCTTCCAGACAACAGTATGAGGAGCTCGTGCGTTGTGTATGGAAAAGATGATGAAGCTGCTTACCCAAGATGTCAGGTTGGAAAACGATGTCTTATGCATTCATGTTTCCCCGTACAACCCCCTTATGTTATGTCTATGCCTTAACACTTGAACATGTTTGCTAATTGGTTGAACATGACAGAGTGGATGCACGGAGGAGGTTGGGTAAAGCTGATGTTATTTTACATAGCCTACTAACAATGTAATGTTCCTTCTGACCAGTTACAATTTTGTTTAGGTTGGTAATGCAATAAACATATTCCCATGTAATTGTGTAGGCCATACTATGAAGCCGGATTGCAGGATTTTCTTGAAGGTCTCAATGCTCAACAAGTTATATATATTTTGTTGTATTGCTGCATACGAAGTAAATTCTTGAGCTCTGTGAACTATATACTACCTCCGTTTCAGGGCTTAAGACGCACACGCTTTCCAAAGAAAAGTTTGACCAAAAGAATTGAGCAACAAAATCTTAATTATATTGTACATAATTAGTACCGTTGGATTCGTATTGAAAAATACTTTCCGATGATAGTAGTTTTATACCAAAACTCTTTACAGTTTTAGAGTAATTCTTGGTTAAAGAAAAAACACGCAAAATGAGAACGCCTTAAGCCCTGAAATGGAGGGAGTAATATTGAATCAAGTGGGATTCCTCTTGCATGTCTACGAGACCGTGGAGGAAGGTTCTTATATGAAAATGATTGATATGGTAAAAGGGGAGGGTGGTCGGTTACAGGTAACAAACATAATATTTCTGGTTATCCCGTAAAAGGGGTATCCAGTTATTAAGTCTTACATTTACGAGGCGCAAGATAGATTCTAACCTGTTATTACCTCAGACTGTACTAGGATTCATTCTTTACACAAAACAGAGCATTTCCAATGAGTTATGTTCTCATCGATTTCTAGATTTTGATCTTGTCATGCCAAATTTGTTTAGTACTTCTTTCAATTTCTGAATTTTTTGTCACCTTGTTCTAGGTGAACAATGTGAGAGGCTATCTCCATGGTCCTCCTCTCGGTCTGTGTGAGAGCTCCATGGGATGGTGGATGGGTCCAGGGATGCACAGGAACGACAACACGACCAAGCCGCGACGCCAAGCAAAGACACGTGAAGGACGGGCTCTAGGACGTGCGCCCCTGCAGGGAGGATGTTAGCAGATTCAGGGGGACAATGTGGTGCTCCAGAGAGAGGACCGGGGGGCGATTTGATGACGAAGGCTATTGAAAGGAGGCAGAACTATATGGTAAAGGTGTCGTATGTGTTCGCAACCAAAAACTATTGGTTGTTTGTAGATATGTCGCACGCACTGGTTGTTCATATATTAGTCACGGTCGACGAAATACATTTGAATCCACTCGGTCTTGTTTTTCATATTTTTTAAAACCTTTGGTATCATGGCTTTGATATTTGACGTCTCATACGTCTTAGAAACCGTGTGACATATTACTGATGTATTACTGCCTCCGATCCATTCCATAAATGGAGGAAGTACGGATGGTGTGTGGGCTTGGCCTGGGGTAGGTTTAGGTGGGTCCCGGATGGTAGGTAGCTAGGCCCAAGGGCTGGGCTGCCTCCACACATAAAAAGTTTTTTATATTTAGTCTTAGGATGAAATACATTTTGCAAATAGTTTTTAGACAGTATATATTGAATTTTTTAAATATTTTTTCATTTGAAAAGACAGTAGCAATACACGGGAATGCAGTTACATAGCTTGCAGAGTGTGGACGAACATGGAGCATCTGGCAATTGGAAATATGAGGCAAGGTGGAGGAAGAGGATGTATGGTGGGAATATCGGAGCAATGTGGTTATAAAATATTTTAGGGGCCGTAGCAACGCACGGGCATTTAGCTAGTATATATATATATATATATATATATATATATATATATATATATATATATATATATATATATCCAAATCTTCTATAGTTTCTCAGTGAATGGAATGTTTTCAAATAGCAGAGGTCTTCCGAACTTGACTAAACAATTATTCTTTGCTGATTGTGTGAGAGATCATAATTTGGATTTTCTGGGTATCTCTGAGACTGTCAGACGTGATTTTTCACAAGCCCTGCTCAATCGCCTTTCCGGTGGAGTGGACTTTACGTGGATATCACGTCCGCCGCATGGTCGTTTAGGGGGACTCCTGTTAGGCGTTCGAGATAAGATCATGAAAGTTTTAGCTAGTTCGGCAGGAGATTTTTTTTATAAAACTCCATATCCGCAACAAGGATGACAATTTCACATGGTCTCTAGTCACTGTTTATGGGGCTGTCCAGGATGTTTATAAGGCGGATTTTTTACGTGAGCTTGTGAATCTGGCAAAGGACAATCCATACCCTATTCTTATAGGAGGGGATTTTAACTTGCTGAGATTCCCTCATGAGAAAAGTTGGGGTAGGTTTGATGAACATTGGCCTTTTTTGTTCAATGCTGTTATTGACAGTGTGGACTTAAAGGAGGTTACAATGTTAGGAAGACAATTTATCCGAGCTAATAGTCTTTCGGAGCCAACATACGAGAAACTAGATAGGGTGCTTATGGATACCGACTGGGAACATAAGTTCCTTATGGTTACTGTTCACGCTCTAGAGTGTATCGAGGCTTTATCGGATCATGCACCTTTACTTTTGTTTTTTGGATCGCCACCACAAAAGTCCATCAATGAGTTTAAATTTGAACTCGGATGGATGATCTGTGATAGTTTCTACGAGATGGTTAAGACTATTTGGGTGAAACCGGTTGGTGGCAAAACGCCTATCCTACGATAGAATAACAAAATGTGTGTTTTACGCAAGTTTCTTCGTGGTTGGGCTAGAAATACAGCTGGAATTCTCAAAAACGAAAAATACGCCTAACTTCTATTATTGATGACTTAGAGGCTTCCGCGGAGGTCAGGTCGTTAACTGCACAAGAAATTAAGCTTAAAAGCCAATCGAATGCAGAAATAACCCGACTTCTATGTGAAGAGGAACTCAAATGGTACCAACGCTCTAAGGCGAAGTTTATTCTGGAAGGATATGCGAATACTAGATACTTCCATGATGTTGCCAATGGCAAGCATAAGAAGAAACTTATTCACTCTTTGATCCAGGATGAAGGTATGATTGAGGGACAGGACCAACTAAAGTCATACTCCCTCCGTTTCAGGGCTTAAGGCGTCCTCGTTTTGCGTGTTTTTTCTTTGACCAAGAATTACTCGAAATACGTAAAGAGTTTTGGTATAAAACTAGTATCACTGGAAAGTATTTTTCAATACGAATCCAACGGTACTAATTATGTACAATATAATCAAGATTTTGTTGCTCAATTCTTTTGGTCAAACTTTGCTTTGGAAAGCGTGTGCGCCTTAAGCCCTGAAACGAAGGTAGTATATTACAGCGTATTATAAATCCTTGTTTGTAGCCCCAGTGGAAATTTCTTTCTCTCTGGATGAGTCTCAAACGGCCGACATTCCCCAGGTTTCTGAGGAGGTGAACAACTTTCTGACTGCCTCATATACCGAGGAAGAAGTCAAGATAGTGGTTTTCAAAATGGAACATAATAAAGCGCCAGAGCCCGATGGCTTTCTAGTGGAGTTTTATTAAAAATTCTGGGACGTTATCAAGGATGACCTGTTGAATTTGTTTTAATTCCTACAAGTTAGCCAGTTGAATCTTTTTGTCTAAATTTTGCTAACATAATTTTATTGTCTAAGGTTAACAATGCAGAACGTATACAACAGTATCGCCCAATCTGCTTGCTTAACGTTAGCTTTTAGATTTTTACTAAAGTTGCCAACATAACGCATAATTTTAACTCAGTTGCGGATCATGTTATTAGCCCTTCTCAAACTGCATTCATGCAAGGAAGAAACATCCTTGATGGTGTAGTAATCCTGCATGAAACAATCCATGAACTACACTCAAAAAAATTAAATGGTGTACTGTTCAAGATTGATTTTAAGAAGGCATATGACAAGGTTAATTGGTATTTTCTTCGGCAAACACTCCGCATGAAAGGTTTTTCTGAGGAGTGGCGTGATCTTATACAGTCATTTGTATCTGGGGGTAGTGTTTCGATTAAAGTAAATGAGGATACTGGCAATTACTTCCAGACAAAAAAAGGACTGAGACAAGGTGATCCTTTATCGTCTTTACTATTTAATATAGTGGCTGATATGTTGGCTATCCTTATTGAGAGAGCAAAGGATGATGGCAAGATTGAAGGATTAGTTCCACATCTTATTGACGGTGATTTTTCTATTCTTCAATACGCTGATGATACAATTTTTTTTATGGAACACGATCTGGAAAAGGCTAAGAGTCTGAAATTATTTTTATCAGCATTCGAACTGCTATCTGGACTTAAAATTAACTTCCATAAGAGTGATTTGTATTGTTTTGGCTAGGCCCAACAAGAGGCCCATCTTTATGCTGAACTTTTCGGCTGTGGTCAGGGGCAATTTCCAATCAACTATCTGGGAATACCGATTCATTATCGGCGGCTCACGATATCTGAATGGAAACTTGTTGAGGAAAGGCTACAAAAGTGTCTGAATAGTTGGAAGGGCAAATTATTATCCTTGGTGGAAGAATAGTACTCATAAATTCAGTAATTACTAACATGGTATTGTATATGATCTCGTTTTTTCCATTACCAAAAGGGGTTTTGAATAAAGTGAATTATTTCTGATCAAGATTTTTTTGGCAAGGGGATAGTGAGAAAAAGAAGTATCGATTGGACAGATGAGGAATGTGGTTTGCCACCCGAAGGAGTTTGGTGGACTAGGCATACATGATTTGCAAGTCAAAAACACCGCGCTCCTAGGCAAATGGCTTTTTAAACTACTTACTGAAGATGGCGTTTGGCAAACCATGTTATGGAGGAAATATGTAGGGTCTAAAGCAGTGTCTCAAGTGGTTTGGAAACCAGGGGATTCACACTTTTGGGCAAGGCTCATGGCCACCAAAAAACATTTCTTTCGTTTTGGTGCTTTCGAGATTAAGGATGGATCACATATTAGGTTTTGGGAAGATAAGTGGATTGGCCAAATTACTCTTTGCGAACAATATTCAGCTCTATATTCTATTGTTAGACACAAAGAGGATACTATTGCCACTGTGTTAGAGAATAATCCTCCTAATGAGTCTTTCATAAGAACCCTCATTGGTCCTAGACTTGTATCTTGGAACAATCTTCTTTTACGATTATCCATGATACAACTATCGGATGGTGTGGACGTGTTCAAATGGAAATTACTAGAAAGTGGTAATTTTTCTGTTGGCTCACTTTATATAGCTTTGGTCCAACCGGATATCCCGGTCGATGACAATAGTAAGATTTGGAAAATAAAAATACCTCTTAAGACGAATTTTTTTGCATGGTATTTATGTAAAGGTGTAATTCTAAGATAACCTTGCAAAGAGGAATTGGCATGGAAGTCCACAGTGCGTTTTTTGTCATCATAATGAGACAATTCGCCATTTATTCTTCCAGTGTAAATTTGCTTGTTCTATATGGTCATTCATCCAAATAGCTTCTGATTTATCTCCTCCAAGTTCAGTAACCAATGTTTCCGGTAATTGATTGCATGGAATTGTTGATAAGTACAGGATTTTATTTAGGATAGGAGCACTTGCCATTATATGGTCGCTATGGCTGGGTAGAAATGCCAAGATTTTTAATTAACATTATGTCTTCATCTCTGCAGGTTATTTACAGAGCAACGACTTTTCTTCGATCATGGACTATTCTCCAACATATGAAGTTTCGTGACTTATTTGTGGAGAGATGTACGCGATTGGAGGATACAGCGAGGGATATTTTCTCCCAACATGGATGGCCGCGTGACTTGAGGATTGATCTGCCTTAGATTATGGACTTGTTTCATTAGCCGCTTTGTGTAATGCATGCCTACATTTTTTCCTCTAGCTCTGTCGTCTGCGTGGTTGTGTGCATCCTAGTTATGCAAAGGCCGGGTATAAACAGTACTCATTTCCCTCTCTCTCTCTCTCTCTCTCTATATATATATATATATATATATATATATATATATATATATATATATATAAGTAATACTGCTATATTGTGGCACTTTGAAGTCGTTTTTTCTAGTGGTGTTACAAGTAAAGGTTACTATACAAATATATTTTCGCATTTTTCGATCGAGTGAGTAATTACCTCGAGGATTTCGACAGCTTGAATACCACTGGAAAAGATGGCGGCATTGATGGAGGAGGCTGTCTTCTTCCTTGGCGGGGAACCCTGACCAGCGACAGGTTCGAGCTCGGCGAGGATGTGCTTCTCCTGCTCCTGCAGCTCCTGGATGTACACGATGGAGTCGTGGATGATGGAGGCCTTGTCCATCTACTATATATATATGGTAGGTCCAGAGATGGACGTTACACAACAAATCCTCTTGTGGCGGCACAATATGCATGCATGGATGGATGCATGTGGTCTCGATGGAGCGATAAATCGACCTTGGTGATGTTGGGGACGATGCTGCGGAGGGTGAAGAGCTTCTTGTTGACCTTCTTGCGCCGGTCCCTCTCCAGGATTATGTTCTTAGCCGCCCTTGTCGAGCACGGGTTTGCCGGGTTCAGCGAGCTCGTGTCGCTGTCGCCGAGGCCGCTGGACTCAATCGACTCCTCCTCGGCCGGCAGGTAGTACATAAACATACTGCAGGCGAATCAAACGACGGTGAGGAAGGAAGACACGTACGGTACGGCCGGCCGGCCGCTGATGAAGGAGGGCAGCACCTGTCGACGACGTCAAGCTCCTCGAAGAAGCTAGGCGTGTCCCAACAGAAATCGAAGCTTACGGCGTCCATCTCTCTCTCTCTCTCTCTCTCTCTCTCTCTCTCTCTCTGCAGCGGGGGCTGTTGCTGTAGTAGCACGGGGCCATGGACCCTACTCTGATGTTCGGTCCACAATGAATTAAAATAACGCGCTAGATAAGTTGTTTTTCAAGCTACGTTCAGATGTATGACAAACTCTCTCGAGAAATAATATGAAAGTCTAGAGACTCATGTCAAAGTTTTTTTAAAACTTAAGTAAATCAATACCATAGCTAGTAAGTATTTTAGTGCCTAGCAAAGTAATACTTTAGTTTTTTTTTCAGTTTTAAAATAAGAGGGCTAACCTCTCTCTCAAATACTTCAAAAAAACCATAGCTTAGGAGGATATCAGTTTTAAAACCATATTATTTGTTGGATTTAAACACCTCAAAGTATTTAATACTTTAGTTTTTTAGAAACAAAAGGATTTTCTTATTATAATACTTTAAAAATACTTTCATACCAAACGGGGCCTCACACTTTTAGGCTGGACTAATAACCATGAACACAATTATTTTTCCTTTAGACAAATTTTCTATTGGTGATGGCTCTGAGGTTCGTTTCTGGAAGGACAAGTGGTTGGTAAAAGCTACACTTCCTGCTCTATATACAACAGCGTCCGTCACAAAAGAGACATCATAGCCACCGTAATGTAAGTTTTCTCTCCAAATGTGACGGACTGGCGAGAACAATTTTCAATTAGGCACCCTAATCCCTCCCGCACCCGCGTGGCGGCGTCGTGCCGCGCCGGGCGGCCTCCCCTCCCCGCCGAGCCCTCCCT
This sequence comes from Avena sativa, assembly GCA_916181665.1. Taxonomy (NCBI): domain Eukaryota; kingdom Viridiplantae; phylum Streptophyta; class Magnoliopsida; order Poales; family Poaceae; genus Avena; species Avena sativa. Next base: position 526,185,658 of record OV702299.1, read on the forward strand.
CCCATGTTCTCTCCTCCCGCCGCCGCCCGGATCGTCGCCGGGCAAAGACCTGGTGGCGTGGCGGCGGCGGCGTCCCTGATCGTGATCTGGCGGGAAGGCGGCAGCGTCCGTCCCAGCTGGTTCGGCGGTGGTGTTGCTGCGAGCGGCGGCCACTGATCCTCGGCCCAGATGGCGGCAGGTGGCGACAGGGATTTGGGCCTAGCCACGCCGGCGCCCAGGCGACCCGGGCCTTGTTCGCGACACTAGGGCGCTTGGGGCATCTGCCCCGACATGGTGGTGGTGGCCTCCTTCTCCGTCGGAATGGTCGACCGGGTGGTCTTGCCGTCTTGCGGCGGATCCTGCTAGTTTCCGGCGGGTAGCGTGGGGGCTGCTGGCTTGGTTTCAATAAAGGAGGTGGTCCTGGATCCCTCTCAAGCCAAGACGAAGATCTACCGGATGTTGGTCTCCATTGATCTGGTTTCTGTTTCATGTTCCGGAAGGCTCCGCCGGCGAACTCCATAAGTGCACTCATGCCGTGAGTTTGCTAGAAGGATTGAATTCGGTCGTACGTACCCATGTTCTACTCTGACCGTTTGGTTTTAAAGGGTGTGCTTCGAAGCTTTGTTGGATGCTATTATCATGGGGCATGTTCTCGTTACATGGTGCTGACAGAGAAAGTCATGGAGACCGAGATCTGAGGATAGACAATGGTGGTTCGAGTCTGAGTGGTGATGAGGAATTGGCTAGGTGACTTGTGAATTGGAGTAGTGGCATGTAAGTGGGGGCGACTGCACATGAGAGGTTCATGGTCCTACCTCTAAGGGTGATAACCTAGGGTCTGGCCTTAATTGGTTATGTCTGGCAATGACCTTGTTGAAAGTATTGTTTTGAGAGCGTGGCTTTCTTCAGGGTGAAAACCTAGATCTTTGATCGGGCGATGACGGTGTCTGTGCACTGTTTCTTTCTTGGAGGCGTCATTTTTGGAGAAGCTGGACTTCTGGTGCTGTCTTGATGGTGGTAGTACTGCTGTTTTAATGAATGAGTCACTGTAGCGGGACTTTTCTTTTTTGTAATTCTTCTTTCTTTGTTTGGCTGTGTGCATCCGTGTGGCCGCTAGGACAATGCGTTGTTGCAGAGGCTGAGTGTAATTGGTATCTTCTGATATTAATATATGCTCCTTTCCAAAAAGAAAGTGATGTTCAGGAGAGACCTATTTGTTTGAAGGACTTGCATCGTGAAACACATCCACTGTGGAACTGCAAGCCAGATGTGTTTTACTGGAACTTACACGAGAGTGGTAAGTTCTCATAGGATTCTATGTACTAGCTTGTGGTTTCAATCGGTAATAACCAAAAAATCTTGATGATGAAGGTACAATTTATTGTCTTGTGCTTGTCTATCTCTAGGCAGCGCGCGGGGGCTGTTGCTGTAGCATTGGGTTTTCAGTTTTAAAACCATATTATTTGTTGGATTCAAACACTTCAAAGTATTTAATACTTCCGTGTTTTTAGGAAACCAAAGTATTTTCTTATAATAATATTTTAAAAATACTTTTATACCAAACGGGGCCTCACACTTTTAGACTGGATTAATGGCCACGAATACAATTATTTTTCCTTTAGACAAATTTTCTATTAGTGATGGCTCGGAGAGGTTCGTTTCTGGGAGGACAAGTGGTTGGGAAAAGCTACACTTCCTGCTCTATACAACATTGTCCGCCACAAAAGAGATAACATAGCCACCCTAATGTAAGTTTTCCCGCCAAATGTGACGTTGAGGAGAGACCTATTTGTTTCAAGGACTTGCATCGTGAAACACCGTATTACAGCGGCTATCCAATGTGGAACTGCAAGCCAGATGTGTTTTACTGGAACTTACACGAGAGTGATAAGTCCTCATAGGATTCTATGTATAGAGAGTAGCCTAGCTTGTGGTTTCAATCGGTAATAACCACCAAAAAATCTTGATGATGAAGGTACAATTTATTGTCTTGTGCTTGTCTATCTCTAGGCAGCGGGGGCTGTTGCTGTAGCATTGGGTAGCAGGGCCGGGGGCCATGGACAATCTTGCGCTGCTGTCACCATTTGGGTGCATACGCAGGCCATTAATGTGGCATATCTTTCCAAATTTGGGACCAGCAAGAAAAACTCGTGTGTACAAGATACAAGCTACAAACAATCTCCACCTCTCTTCGTTTATTGGAAAGCGAACGTTTGGAGCTCGGGCTACATATAGCCGATTTTTTAGACCATTAAGAAATGACAGTTTGATGTTTCAAACAAATTCCAATAAAATTCTAAATATAGAAAAATTAATATACTGTACCAATCTGAACAACTCACAACTCGAAATACCCAGTATGTTTGGCTAGAAAAAAAAATGAAAAAAATAGTGAACACTGAACACATTCAAACCTCCAAATTCTGTCAGATTTTGTTACGCCTAGAAATAAAGTATTTGTAGTTGTGAGTTTTTCAAGTTGATAGAGTACATCATTTTCTACATCAAGAGTTGTTTTTCAGAATTTTGTGAAACTTTCAAAACCCGTGTTTTCAAATTCTGGAAAAATCAAGCTCCATATAGCTGGAGCTCTAAAAAGGAATTCTCCATCTCCTTTGCCCTTGTTCTCTACCACTAGGTCATGTAGCGCGCGTTGCCACGCTCATTCATTAGGAAAATGGATATTTTTGAAATGGTAAAAATATATTTAAATTGTATTGTAGCCCTTCTCAAGACATTTGTCCTCGCCAGCCGACATCCATGCAAATTAAAACTCCATGTGTTTGAGCAGATAAACAGCTTGTTCGCCAGATCCTTTCCGCATTGGCATCAGTACTGGACTATAACTAAACCTGCATTTTGAGCTAAACAACAAAGTCCAATATATCGGTCAGCTAGTAATCCAATAACAACCATTTAATATAATTTGGTTCATCAATATCTAGTAGCCAAATTATGTACTCAACACATCTTATTTGCACTGCCCATATATATAGCAGTACATGACACAATTTTTTGCAAGTGGAGCGAGCGATAATTAATATCACTCTTGACATGCCATATAAATATCCTTGTTTGTAATTTTGTTAATATGTTGTGAGTACATCTCATCGGGCTTCTAGCATGCCTAGAACCGTAATTAAACTAAGAGCGTCCGAGCAATAAACCCTTGCCAAACAGACCTTAATCCTAGGATGAGTGAGCAAATGATGCACGAGAAGCGACGTGGCATGGTAAGACATTTTTATCTCCTGCCTAAACATTGCATATTCATCACGCGATCGATATTTTCTTGACAATATCATGTGTCTGCATTGTAAGCAGCTCAAGGGTCAGGGCCACTTATTATAGGATTTGTCAACTTAGGGACCACGCGAGGCAACGATGCCAATTCCGGACCACTGGGTTACAACCTCCACATAAATTGTGCAATACAATCTCTCAAATGCGTTGTCCCTTAGCATCCATCCATATCATAATTTTGTCTAGATTGCAAATGTGGTCCTTCCACGTAGCACTAGCTATACTTGACGCTGACTCCTACACCAAACAACAATATGTAACCATATATAGTATGATCTCGATCAAGCTACATCGATATATCCAGCTCTTACTTTTACACCTTTACGCACAAAATTATACGTACTCGGGCCCAAGCTAGATAGCTCAAATCTGTATATTTCCCCTCTCTGATTCCTTCACTTGAATGAGAACTAGTATATGCTAGTGTGTAACCCATGTATACAAATGCATGCATGCATTTTTTTCGGACAAAGAATATATATTAATATCGTAAAGATATCAATTACATCCGGTCTCTGCAACTGCAACAACGCATTACCCTAACGTCCGGATGCACATAGCCCGACGAAAAAGAATTATAATAAAAAAATTCTTGCTACAGTGATCTATTCTTTGTACAAGCAGTACTATAACCACTAGTTTTTTTCCGAAATGGGGTAGTCTCCGGCCTCTCCATCAATTGATTCACACAGCCTTTTTATTGCAATTTTCAGAAGTCTCTCATAAAAAAGAGCAAAGCATTAATTATTCCAAAATTCAAGGATCACTCAAAGTAGCTATAAAAATAAGCCACTTAAAATAGAAAATCAAAGGTTGCTTAAGCAACATCTAGCCTATTAGAATGCCGCCTCCCAACTTGGTTGTAGATATCCCATGCGTCCGTCTCCAGATGGCTGCACCAAAAATCCATAGGGCCCCGCTGGTCCTCTGGGAGTAGATAGGACCACAAATGGATCTAGTATGTAGCTCTGCGAATAACCTGCATAAAGTTGATCGTTTCAGATTTGTTAAAGACCAAATTATTCCTAGAATTCCAAATAGACCATAACATAGAACATACTCCAACACTGATTCTATCTTTGTCACATTTTGCTACTCCATTTAGCCAATTTCCAAATATAAATGTTCATTGGTCGGGGGTGCAAGATTAAAAGTGAACTAAAAAATTCTCCAAACAAGACGAATAAAGGGACAAGCAAAAAATAAATGGTGTATAGATTCCGGTGAATCACAGAAACAACATTTGTTACAACCATTCCAATTACGTTTAGCTAAGTTATCTTTTGTTAACAACACTTTTTAATAAAGAAACCACATAAAAATCTTAATTTTTAGTGACACTTTCATTTTCCAAATATAACACCGAAGGAACTTTGGCTGTATTCGGTACAACTTCTCAAAATTTCTAGCCGGAGCTGGCCGAACATCTCAGATCCGCGAAGCTAAATCCGTGAAGTTGACCAAAAATCATGTACAAAATGAGAAGCTAGCATTTTGGTGTGCCGCCGATTTGGAGAGAAACAGGAGTTCATGGTATTTACCGAGTAATGCCACCGTCAGGTGATAATACCGGTCCAGAAGCGGAAGAACGGACCTTCCTCCACCTCCCGGCGAAACAACCACACCCCCAGTTCTGCCACCGCCCACCATCCCGCAGCCCCGCCAGTTCCCCGGCGGGTCATCGCTCTCCTGCCGCGGTGGAGGAGCTCCGTCTTAATGCTGACCGCGACTTGCGAACCTTCATGGAAGGTCGTGTGGCATATGTTAACGGGAGGAGGCAGGGCTTCCGGCCTTGCTTTCCCCTAGCGATTGAGGAGCTCGGAGGCGAGCCAGGTAGCAGCCATGGCGGGGCTTGCTGCGACGCGAACTGGGGGCCGCGGTCATGGCAGGGCATGGCGGCAGTTAGCGCCGATGCAACGCAGGCAGATCGGGAACAACCCTTTACGTACGCCCTGGAATTGGGGCATGGCTATGAGTAGGAAGCCTTGGTCCATAGGAGGAGCTCGCCCCTAGGGAGAAAGATAGGCTCAGAGAGACAGTCGTTCATGGAGGACAAGGGCGTACGGGGCATTGTCAGATCACAATCCTGGATACACAACGCGATCACGGTGGAGTAAAATCTAAATCGATCAACCACGCCGCTCTGAAACTTTCGCTCTCTGACGGAACCCACGAACAGAGGGAGATAGAGTTTTTTGCGACGCGTTCTAACTTGCGTCTTTTCTGTTTTACTTTCCTTTTATTCACCCTGATCCTATCGAGCCGGCTCGATCCGTTTTCTCCGCGCCATCCCACGGATGAGATCGTGGCCAACGATTACACGATTACATGAAACGGTAAAAAGCTAGACCTATTCAGCCGCAGCACGAACACAGCGTGCTTCTGGCATTATTCTTCAGAAAAGAAACAACGTGACAGAGTTCAGGTCTCCTAGAATTAACACTAACATTCACCCCCTTAATCTTGGAGTCCTGAACCCACCAGCCCCATGCCGATCTTCTTCTTCAGCTCCTGGAACCGAACCTTGGCAAGTGGTTTTGTGAGGATGTCTGCATACTGATCCTCTGTTCTGACGTGCTCCACTTCAATCTTCCCTGTCTCCACACAGCTTCTGACAAAGTGGTAACACACGTCGATGTGCTTGGTTCGCTCATGAAATACTGGATTTTTGCATAATTGGATTGCTGACTGATTGTCGATCTTCACCTTGAACTTGACATCATCACAGCCCAACAATTCCTTGACAAGTCTGGCCAGCCACACCCCCTGACAAGCCACAGAGGCAGCAGCTACATACTCTGCCTCACACGACGATTGTGCAACAATATTTTGCTTCTGTGATACCCAAGATACAGGGCACTGTCCAAAATAAAACAGCACACCTGTAGTGCTCTTGCGATCATCAATATCTCCAGCATGGTCACTGTCACAATACCCCAATAAAACTGGATGATCATTTGATCTTTTGAAACTGCATCCAAGATTTACTGTACCTTTTACATATCTCAGTATGTGTTTGACATCCACCATGTGTTCCTTTGTAGGATTTTCCATAAACCTACTGACATATCCAACAGAGAAGCTGAGATCTGGCCTAGTGTGCAACAGATATCTGAGGCTCCCAACTATACTCCTATACTCTGTTGAATCAATTTGCTCTACCTGACTGTGTTTACTCAATTTCAGTCTCAGCTCCATAGGCGTCTGTGTAGGATTGCAGTTTGACAGGCCCATCTTCTCTAGGATACGAGCTGCATAACCTGACTGACAGAGGGTGATGCCTTCCTCTCCTTGCTTCACCTCTATTCCCAGATAATAGCTCAGTAGCCCCAGATCAGTCATGCTAAATTTTGATTTCATCTGTCTCTTGAAATTACTGATTGCTTGACTGTCTCCACCTGTGATGACAAGATCATCCACATAGACACCTAAAATTAACACAGAGCTTCTCACCTTTTTCTTGTACAATCCTGACTCAGATGGGAACCTCTCGAAGCCAAGTTCAGACAGGGTTGCATCAAGCTTGCAGTTCCAGACCCTAGGTGCCTGACGAAGGCCATACAGAGCTTTCCTTAGCCTGTACACTTTGCTGCTCTGCTCTTCTTTCTCAAAGCCAGGAGGTTGACCGACATAAACCTCCTCAACTAGGTCACCATTTAGAAAAGCTGACTTTACATCCATCTGGTGGATCTTCCAATCAAACTGAGCTTCCATTGCAATGAGCAGTCTGACAGATTCCAACCGAGCTACAGGGGCAAACACTTCCTCGAAGTCAATCCCCTGTCGTTGCACATATCCTTTGGCAACGAGTCTAGCCTTGTACTTGACTACTTTTCCACTTGGATTCTTTTTCAGCTTATATACCCATTTTAATCCGATGGGTCGGTGACCTTTTGGTAACTCACATAGCTGCCAAGTTTTGTTCTCCTCTATGGCTGTCAGTTCCTACTTCATTGCTTTCTTCCAACACATTTCCTTCATCGCCTACAGGTGGCTTGACGGCTCCTCAAGCCCAAACAGACATAAGCCAGCGTGTGCCTCCTTTACATGTTCGGTTTCTTCATAAACCTCTGCGAGCAGGTGCCTCCCTTGCGGCCCATGCGATGGCTCGGTGAGTGGAGTGTCAGAGGAGGTAGGAGCACTGAATGGAGTCGACGATTGAGGCGTCAGATCGAGGGGAAATGGAATTGAGGTGCCATCGCCAGCTTGCCTCGTTTTCCCTTTCAGCACTGGAGCTGACAGAGGTTCAGAAGCTGGTGTGTTTCCTGCCACGACAGGCTCCTCTGCCGTGACTCCCTCTTTCTCCTGTGTTGGATAGTGAATGATCAATGGTTCCTGCTCTTCTTCTTGGACTGAGACTTGAGTGTTCCACTCCCAAGGCCTGTCCTCTTCGAACACTACATCACGTGTAACAACCAACTTCTTGCTTTCAGGATCGTACATGCGATAAGCTTTAGAACCACTTTCATACCCTATCAATACCATCTGCTTGCTTCTGTCAGACAATTTTGACAGACCTGGCCCAATTTTCTTCACATGAGCAGTGCAACCGAATGTTCTCAAGTGCTGTACTGAAGGCTTCCTCTCGTACCACGCTTCATAAGGTGTCATGCCTTTAACACTTTTCATTGGGGCACGGTTTAACAGGTATACTGCTGTTGTCACCGGCTCTCCCAAAATCTAGATGGCACCCCCATACTCTTCAGGAGGCTTCTTGCCATGCTCACCACGGTTTGATTCCTGCGTTCTACAACGCCGTTGTGCTGAGGGGTGTAGGGAGCAGTGCGAAAATGCTTGATGCCACGCTCATCACAGTAGCTAGCAAACTCTCTCGAATTAAACTCCCCACCTCTGTCAGTGCGTAGTGCCTTGAGTTTCAGGCTTTTCTCAAGTTCTGCAGCTGCCTGCACTTTCTTGATTACAGCAAATGTCTCACCCTTGTCTCTCAGCAATACCACCCACATGAATCGAGAGAAATCATCCACCAGCAAGAGAAAATATTGCTTGCCGCCGGGTGTCACCGGAGTAATTGGTCCACAGAGGTCGCCATGCCAGAGCTCAAGTTGCTGCTGAGCTCTGAATGCAGCTTGCGCTGGGAATGGCAATCTCTTCTGTTTGGCGATCATGCACCCATCACAGACTTGATCGACTTGTTCAATCGATGGCATTCCTTCAACCATCTTCTCTGATGACAGTGAGCACAATGACCTGAAATTAATGTGTCCAAATCTCATGTGCCACAACCAAGCATCCTCCTTTGCCTGTGCTAGCAGGCACACTGGCTCACACTGCTGAATTTTTAGAACATACATCCTGTTCCGAGTTCTTGGCACACGGGCAAGCACTTTTCTCTGACTATCCCAGATTGTCATTATGCCATCTTCGCCTGTATACTTGCAGCCGCTTTCTTCTAGCTGTCCGAGACTAATAATATTGTTTTTCAGTCTCGGAATAAAGTACACATCCGACAGCGCTCGGTGCTCGCCGGTGAGGGACTGCATCAGTACAGTGCCTCGCCCACAAATCTCAACTGCAGAACCGTCCCCAAACCTGACCTTGCCATGTACAGATCGATCCAATTCAGCAAACTTCTGTGGATTTCCTGTCATGTGGTTGCTCGCTCCCGAGTCCAAGTACCATGAGATATCGTGAGTACCTGTAAGTTTGGGCACCACTTTCTCTTCATTCAGGAGCACCTGTTCTGACAGAACAATACTCTGCTGCTGCAACTCACAGGTTTCCAACATAAACAGTGTTGGATCCTCTTCCTCCTTCTGCACGAGGTTTGCTTTCTCGCGCTTGGGTTTAGGACAATCAGATTGAAAATGTCCCTTTTCGTTGCAGTTGTAGCATCTAACCTTGGCAATGTCGAAACTCACTTTCTTCTTCTGCTTGCCACGGTCGCTTCCTGAATCTTTTCAAGACTTGGTGGCTTCACTCTTCCCACCTGTTTTCTTTCCAGCAGACCCACTCGAGCCGCCGCTCTTCTTGGTCTGCAACAGCTGCTCTAGTGCCCTAGTCATGAGCATGAGCTGATCATCCTTGTTGCCACTGGTGCGACGTCGGCCGCGCTGCCCGTTCTCGTACGCCGCCAATCTCCCCACGGCCTCAGAGACAGGCATGGTGGTGAGATCACCCCACTGTTCGATGGTGTTGACGACGTCCGAGAACCTGTCGGGGACACCATTGAACAAACACTCGATTACATATTCATCGTTGATTTTCTCACCTAGAGTGCGTATATCCGCAACCAGGGTGGTGAGCCTCTGGCCGAACGCGGCAATAGACTCGTCGTCGTCCATCTGCAGCCGATCCAGCTGGCGCTTCAGCTGCTTGACGCGGGCCTTCTTGACACGGTCCTCGCCGACACGCATCTGCCGGATCGCCTCCCATGCCTCTGCCGCCATCTCGTACTTGGCGATGGCCATGACCATGGTATCAGGGAGGGACTGCGAGAGCGCGGTGAACGCGTCCTCGTCCCTGGCCTGATCGTAGTCGCCCTTCCCGTCGATCGCCGACCAGCAACCGAGGGTGCGCATTATGATGCGCATCTTGACGGCCCACACGCCGCAGTTGGTGTCGGTCAGCTATGGGTAGTGCACCGGCACGCCTCCGCGCGACGATGCCCTGACGACGACCGCGCCCTCACTTGCACTTGTGTCGCCAGCCGTCCCCTTCGCCGGTGGCTGCTTCTCGCCGACCTTCGGCGGCATCGCAGCTCCGCCTCACACCAGAACGTCCCCCCATCAACAGCCACCAAATCGCCTCCAAACCCTAAGGCTCTGATACCAAATGTCAGATCACAAGCCTGGATACACAACACGATCACGGTGGAGTAAAATCTAAATTGATCAACCACGCCGCTCTGAAACTTTCGCTCTCTGACGGAACACACGAACAGAGGGAGATAGAGTTTTTTGCGACGCGTTCTAACTTGCGTCTTTTTTGTTTTACTTTCCTTTTATTCACCCTGATCCTATCGAGCCGGCCTCGATCAGTTTTCTCCGCGCCATCCCACGGATGAGATCGTGGCCAACGATTACACGATTACATGAAACGGTAAAAAGCTAGACCTATTCAGCCGCAGCACGAACACAGCGTGCTTCTGGCGTTATTCTTCAGAAAAGAAACAACGTGACAGAGTTCAGGTCTCCTAGAATTAACACTAACAGGCATTTCGGGACGAGGGCGTGCGAGCGATTTGGGGAAGATGACCATGGGGGTCCACTCGTCAGTGACATTGGCATAAAACAGGAGCTGTCCCGAACGTTCTGGGCTCCTTGGAAGAGCCGGAATTGGAAATAAAAAGCTGGATTTGAGGATTTGGTGGAGGCGGAGGATTTCCAAAGGCGCCCTTTTTGTGACCATTCAAGAAATCCACATACATTCATTTGACTGTAAACAGTCCTGAAGTTGTTAACTTCCATACGAACGAATCAGATTCAGATATAAGGCGTACTCCCATCGAATGTTGTACTAATCGTAGCCACATATTCCATCTATTTCCAATTATAGTTCTTCTAAATTCGATATTGAGAGGTGCGTTTGCTAACACTTGTGCAACCGTAACGTTTTTACGACGTACAATGTTGTAAAGGGACCACTAGTAGAGAAAAGCTTATCCCAGCGCACCAAAATAGCCTACCGCCCGCGAGTTCGAGCTCGCCGGGACCATCTCGCCGGCGGTAATGCCATATCGCTGGCGCATGCAGAAATTCGCCGGGGTAATGTTTGTTATCATCCGCGAATAGGCTTATTCGCCAGAGGTACTGCAGTACCACGAGCGCCCTTTCCATTTCGCCAGGGGTTAGTGCCCCCTACCATAGGCGAACACCAACTCGCCAGGGGTAGTGCGTCTGTTCGCCGATGGTATTATTAAAAGGAGTAAAAAAATGCTCGAAATACATAGTATATACACCAGAATATACATAGATACACAATAATATGCACCGAAATGCCAGAATTATAGCAAAATGTACACATCAGTGACACATCATATACAGGAAGTACCGAAATGTTTATAGAATGCACCAATAACACAAATAGATAACAAAAGTGTAGAAAGTCGACCATATATGTTTAAATCTTCGACTCCAACTAGCAAATATTATACAAACATAGACACAAGTCTTCGTAGTTGCACGACCTAGCTAAACAACAATGACATAATAGACTAGAGAGGTGGTGGTGGCTGGGAGCATCATCACGACAAAGGAGGTCATCCATATCCTCCACATCTCTCTCCTCCGTTGCGCTAGAAAGTTGGCGTATCGAGTTTGCACCTCCTTCAAAGTGGTGTATCCCTTGTAACTGTTGCCGCTGAAATGGTTGACCTGCCTCCTACAATCTTCCCAGTCGTCGTAGACTCTAGGAACCTTGCACTTGTACACGACATACCACGTCATCTATGCACACACACATAAAAAACGAAGGCGTAAATCCGTGGAATAACATCAATTATTGATGTAGAGCTCATAGTGAACTCCCTAAACAGAAAAAGGCGTACCCCATGGTGGGCGCCAACTATCATTCAATCCGTGGATAAGCATGAATAGTAGCTTGTATCTCTGATATCTTTATCTCTAGTCTTCATGTGAACTTCAAAGGTGCCTTGGCATTTATATTGTGCTCTTCAAACAAAGGCAAGCGAGATACCACTCTATCATACCTTATTATGAGCATTGCAATGTTGCTTATGTTTATGTTTCATGCTACTTATTATTATTGAGTTGGTTTCTGTTCATAGCTTGCAATGACTATTGAGTAGACTTAGTTGCATACTTCTTATTGTGAATTGTCTAAGCATCTACACCTGTGCTGATAATATATACATCATATGAAGTGAAGTGTTCATGAAAGTACTTTTATCGCACTCAGTTTTTAACTGAATTGCTTGAGGACAAGCAATAAGCTAAGCTTGGGGGAGTTGATACATCCAAAACGTATCTACTTTCTTGAATACTTTGCTATTGTTTCTTATCTAAACTTGTGTGATTTGGATACAACTAACACGGACTGACGCTGTTTTCAGCATAATTACCTTGGTGTCTTGTTTTTGTGCAGAAAATGAACTATCAGGAAAAATCCTAGAAAATATGCCAAAAAATATATTTCACCAGAAGATCCACGGAGCCAGAAGGAGAGACGGAGAGGAGGCATGGGGGGCCCACACCCACCCCAGGTGCGGGCCCACCACTGGCCGTGTCTGGAGGGGGTGCCGCCACCCCAGGCACCCCCTCGGCCTTCCTCTGCGCCTATAAGTTGCCTTTCGACCTAAAAACCGAGGGCGGTTCGATAGTTTTCCAGAAAGAGTTCCGCTCCGCTGCCGCCACCAGAAACCAAGATTCGGATCTAGAAACTCCGTTCTGGCACCCTGCCGGGACGGGGAATTTGGAGAGGATCATCGCCATCGTCATCACCAATGCATCTCCATCAACCACCGATGCTTCCCTCATCCATGAGTGAGTAATCCCCCGTTGTAGGCTTGGGGATGGTAGGGATTGGATGAGTTCTATCATGTAATCGAATATGATTGTTAGGGCATAGTGCCTAGTATCTCTATTAGTGCTATTTGACTTTGTTGCAACTTGTTGTGCTTAATGCTTGTCACTAGGGCCCGAGTGCCATGATCTCATATCTGAACTTATTATTGAATCATTATGATAGTATTGTTTGTGATCTTATCTACAAGTTGTGTACACATATCATTGTCCGGATCCAAAGGCCCCAAAGTGACAATAATTGGGACAACCGGAGGGAATGGATGTGGTGTGAGGATTGTAGGGTTTCGTAGCATGGAAAACAAAAATTTTCTACCGCATACAAACAAACAAGCCAAGATCTATCTACTAGATTGTAACAACGAGTCGATAGAATAACTCACCCACGAAGATTCCAAAGTGTTTAACGAGAGCGGATTCTCGTAGGTGATGTAGTCGTACTCTTCCCGATCTCAAGATCGCGTAGACGATCCTTCCGACGCTGCGTTCCGGCAGCGCTCCCGCAGTCGGTCACACGTTCGGTACTCGATGAAGACCTTCCTCTCCCTTGTTCCAGCAGGCAGCGGAGGTTGTAGCACTCTCCTCGCGATTCTGGCAGCACAACAGCGTGGTACCGGAAGTAGAGGGGAGATCTCGCAGGGCTTCGCCTTAAGCCGGAGCGAGTATGGTGGAGTATGAGAGAGTCCCTTGACGATCTAGAGTTTAGACACGCCGAGGAGGGGCAAGCCGGCAGTTAGGGTTTAGCTAGGCGGCGGCGGCGGTTTGCCCTAGGGCCGGTGGCGGCTATGGAGGCGGCGACGGCTTGGTACTAGGGTTTGGAGGAGAGGATCTTGTGTGTCTCTAGGAGGGAGCCCTGCCCCTCCTTATATAGGTGGAGGGGCCGGCCGGCCAAGGGGAGGGAGAGGAGTCCCTCCCCAACTCGGCTTGGGTGGTGCGCCGGCGGTGGGGAGGAGGGACTCCTCCCCAACTCGGTTTCCTCCTCCTTTCCTCTTTCCAAAATTAGCCGTTTGACTTTCAAACTAGCCGTTTGACTTTTCAAACTAGGATTTGATTTAATCCTCTATTTTGTTCAGCGATGACACTTAGTACATGATGCAATCATACCAACTTGATATAACACATTCATGTACCCTTCCCCTCCGGAGTGCCGGACATTCCGGAACCTTCTAGAACATTCCCGATGAAAACACCGAAATCATTCTCCAACTCCAAAACGGGACTTTCCTTATATGAATCTTATTCTCCGGACCATTTCGGATCTCCTCGTGATATCCCGAATCCCATTCGAGACTCCGAACAACATTCGGACTCTTTCTCATCATTCCATAACTACTCAAACAACGTCGAATCCTTAAGTGTGTCTCCCTACGGTTCGTGAATTATGCGGACATGATCGAGACACTTCTCCGAACAATAACCAATAGAGGAATATAGAAATTCATATGGCTCCCACATATTTCTACGATTACTTTGCGATCGAATGAACCACTTACATACGATACCAATTTCCCTTTGTCTCACGATAGTTTACTCATCCGAGGTTATGATCGTCGGTATCTTTGCATACCTAGTTCAACCTCGTTACCGATAAGTACTCTTTTCTCGTTCCCGTGATATGTGATCCCTTGTGAGTCATTCACATGCTTGCAAGCTAATTGGATGACATTTCACCGAGAGGGCCCAGAGTATATCTATCCGTCATATGGATGGACAAATTCCACTCTTGATCCATGTGTTTCAACCAATACTTTCCGAACACTCAATGCCACCTTTATAGCCCCCCAGTTACGGTGTGGTGCTTGATGTCATCAAAGCATCCATCCGGTAAAGGTGATATGCATGATCTCATGGTCGAAGGAATTAGGTTACTATGTATCAGAAAGCATATAGCAATTGAACTATTAAAATGACTTGATCTTTATGCTACGCTTATCTATAGGAGTATGTCCATCATATCATTCTCCTAACGATATGATCTTGTTGTTAATAACATCTCAATGTTCATGATAGGGAAACCACAATCATCTATTAACCAACAAGCTAGTATTATATAGAGGCTTTACTAGGGACCTCAAATTAAGTTTACAAATCACACAAGTATTAATGTTTCCTTGTTAATACTATTATATCATGAATGTAAACATTTATCATAAACACAAAGATACAATAATAACTACATTTATTATTGCCTCTAGGGCATATCTCCAATAGTCTCCGACTTGCACTAGAGTCGTCTAATCTAGATTACATGGTAATATACCGAACACCCATGGCAGTTTGGTGCTGGTCATGTTTTGCCCTCGGGAGAGGTTTAGTCAACGGATCCGCCACATTCAGATCTGTGTGTACTTTGCAAATCTTTATATCCCCATCTTGGATATGTTCTCGAATAGCGTGAAAACGCAGCTTGATATGCTTCAGCTTCTTGTGTGACCTTGGTTCTTGCGCATTGGCTATGGCGCCCATGTTATCACAGTAGATAGACATTGGGTCTAGCGCACTAGGAACCACACCCAGCTCTGTAATGAACTCTTTCATCCATATCGCTTCTTGTGAAGCCTCCGAAGCAGCCATGTATTCCGATTCAGTTGAAGATCTCGCCACAACGTTTTGCTTTGCACTCCTCCAGCTAACTGCTGCACCATTCAAAATAAATACATATCCAGATTGTGATTTAGAATCCTCCGGATCGGTGTTCCAACTAGCATCGGTGTAACCATTAACAACGAGCTGTTCATCACCTCCATAAGAAAGAACCATATCCTTAGTTCTTCTCAAGTACTTAAGGATGTTTTTGACCGCTGTCCAATGATCCACTCCTGGATCACTTTGATATCTGCTAGTTAAACTAACAGCATATGCAGTGTCGGGTCTAGTACATAGCATGGCATACATTAGAGATCCTATGGCTGAGGCATAGGGAGTCTTACTCATCCTTTCTCTATCTTCTGCCGATGTCGGACTTTGAGTTTTACTCAAGGTCGTATTGGGCAACATGGGCAAGAACCCTTTCTTGCTATCTTCCATTCCAAACCTCTTTAGAACTTTGTCCAAATATGTACTTTGTGACAATGATATTTGGCGTTTCGATCTATCTCTATAAATCTTTATGCCTAATATGTAAGCTGCTTCGCCAAGATCCTTCATTGAAAAACTATTATTCAAATATTCCTTGACACTATTAAGAAGGTCTACATCATTCCCAATCAACAATATATCATCTACATATAGTATTAAGAATTCTACAGAGCTCCCACTCACTTTCTTGTAAATACAAGCTTCTCCATAAGTTTGTATAAAACCAAAACTTTTGATCACCTTATCAAAACGTTGATTCCAACTTCGGGATGCTTGCTTCAATCCATAGATGGACCGTTGAAGTTTGCGTACCTTGTTAGCATCTTTAGGATCAACAAAACCTTTGGGTTGCATCATATACAACTCTTCATCAATGTCTCCATTGAGGAATGCTGTTTTGACATCCATCTGCCATATCTCATAATCATAATATGCAGCGATTGCTCACAGACTTTAGCTTCGCTACTGGTGAGAAAGTCTCATCGTAGTCAACTCCTTGAATTTGTCGAAACCCTTTTGCGACAAGTAGAGCTTTATAGACAGTAACATTACCATCAGCATCTATTTTCTTCTTGAAAATCCATTTGTTCTCGACAGCCTTCCGGCCATCCGGTAAGTCCATCAAAGTCCATACTTGGTTTTCGTACATGGATCCAATCTTGGATTTCATGGCTTCTTGCCATTTATTGGAATCTGGGCTCATCATCGCTTCCTCATATGTCTCAGGGTCATCGGTGTTGTCCACCAACATGACACTCATAACGGGATCATACCAATATGGAGTGGTACGAGTTCTCATTGACCTGCTAGGCTTTGTAGCAACTTCAACCGAAGTTTCATGATCATCATCATTAGCTTCCTCTCTAACTGGTGCAGGCATCACAGGAACTTCTTCCGGTGCTGCGCTACTCGCAATTTCGAGAGAAGGTTTGACAACCTCGTCGAGTTCTACTTTCCTTCCAGTCACTTCTTTCAAAAGAAATTCCTTCTCTAGAAAGGATCCATTCTTGGCAACGAAGATTTTGCCTTCGGATCTATGATAGAAGGTATACCCAATAGTTTCCTTCGGGTATCCAATGAAGACGCATTTTTCCGCTTTGGGTTCAAGCTTGTCCGGCTGTAACTTCTTTACATAGGCTTCGCATCCCCAAACTTTAAGGAACGACAATCTAGGTTTCTTCCCAAACCATAATTCATACGGTGTCATTTCAACGGATTTAGATGGTGCCCTATTTAAAGTGAATGCGGCTGTTTCTAATGCATAACCCCAAAATGATAGCGATAAATCTGTAAGTGACATCATAGAACGAACCATATCTAAGAGAGTTCGATTACGATGTTCGGACACACCATTACGCTGTGTGTTCCCGGCGGTGTCAATTGTGAAAGTATTCCGCATTTCTTCAAATGCTCGCCAAACTCGTAACTTAGATATTCACCTCCACGATCAGAACGTAGAAATTTAATCTTCTTGTTACGTTGATTCTCTACCTCACTTTGAAATTCCTTAAACTTCTCGAAAGTCTCGGACTTATGTTTCATGAAATAGATATACCCATATCTACTCAAGTCATCCGTGAAGGTAAGAACATAACGATAACCACCGCGCGATGCTACACTCATTGGGCCACACACATCGGTATGTATGATTTCCAACAAGTCTGTAGCTCGCTCCATCATACCAGAGAATGGAGTCTTAGTCATTTTACCCATCAGACATGCTTCGCATCTTTCAAGTGATTCAAAATCAAGGATTCAAGAAGTCCATCGGAATGGAGTTTCTTCATACGCTTCACTCCAATGTGACCAAGACGACAGTGCCACATATAGGTCGAGTTATCGCTCGATTTCAAACGTTTAGCCTCAATGTTATTAATATGTGTATTTCCACTATCGAGATTCAACAAGAATAGACCATCTATCAAAGGTGCATGTGCATAAAACATATTACTCATATAAATCGAACAACCATTATTCTCGGACTTAAACAAGTAACCGTCTCGCAATAAACAAGATCCCGATATAATGTTCATGCTTAACGCAGGCACCAAATAACAATTATTTAAGTATAAAACTAATCCCGATGGTAGATGAAGGGGTAGCGTGCCGACCGCGATCACATCAACCTTTGATCCGTTTCCCATGCGCATCGTCACCTCGTTCTTCGCTAGCTTCCGTTTATTCTGCAGCATTTGTTTCGAGTTACAAATATGAGCAACCGAACCAGTATCAAATACCCAGGCACTACTACGAGTACTAGTGAGATACACATGAATAACATGTATATCAGATATACCTTTCTTCTTGATGTTGCCGTTCTTCAAATCTGCCAAGTACTTTGGGCAATTCCGCTTCCAGTGACCTTCTCCCTTGCAGTAAAAGCACTCAGTATCAGGCTTAGGTCCAGCCTTGGTCTTCTTCGTCGGCGTGGTAACTTTCTTACATCCCTTCTTGAAGTGTCCTTTCTGCTTAGACTTGCCTTTCTTGAATTTTGTGGTCTTATTGACCAACAACACTTGGTGCTCTTTCTTGATCTCCACTTCTGCAGACTTCAACATGGCAAATAGTTCTGGCAACGTCTTGTTCATGTTCTGCATGTTGTAGTTCATCACAAAGTTCTTGTAACTTGGTGGTAGTGATTGGAGGACACTGTAAATCCCCAAAGCATTAGGAATCACAATACCCAAGCTTTGAAGTTTGTTTGCGTGCCCAGACATCTTAAGCACATGCTCACTGACGGAGCTGCCCTCTTCCATCTTGCAGTTAAAGAACTTTTCAGAAGCCTCATAGCTTTCAATTGCCACATGAGTCTCAAAGATCAATTTGAGATCCTCGACAATATCATATGGGTCTGAATTCTCAAACCTTTTCTGAAGCTCCGATTCGAAACCATACAAGATAGCACACTGAACTGTGGAGTACTAAGTCTTCCGAGTGAGGTAAACATTCTTTACTTCGTCGGCAGCATCAGCTGCAGGTGGGTCACCCAGCGGTGCATCCAGCACATATGTCAAATTACCAGCTCTGAGGACAATCCTCAAATTGCGGAACCAATCCGCGAAGTTGCTTCCATTGTTTTTCAACTTTTCTTTCTCTAGGAACGCATTAAAATTGATGGTAGGGGCTGCCATTGATCTACAACATATTTGCAATAGTTTATACTAAGTTTATGACAAATTGAGTTCAAATTAATAATAAAATTAATCTAGGTGAACTCCCACTCAAAACAATATCCCTCACATTGTTTTAGTGATCACACGAACCAAATCCACCACATCAACACCGATCATCACGAGAGTTGATATAGTTTCAATGGCGAACAATCGACATGTTCATCATATCTACTATATGATTCATGCTTTACCTTTTGGTGATCCGTGTTCCGAGACCATGTCTGTACATGCTAGGCTCGTCAAGATCAAACCTCAGTTTCCGCATAAGCAAATCTGGCTTGCTCATGTTGTATACACTTGCGGAATCAAACACACCCGATCATCACGTGGTGCTTCGAAACAACAAGCTTTAGCAACGGTGCTAACTAAGGGTGAACACTTTATGATTTGAAATTCATGTGCATGAGGGATCATCTTATAATGCTACCGTCGTCTACTAAGCAATACAAGATGCATAAAGGATTAACATCACATGCAATTCATAATATGTGATATGATATGGCCTTTCTTCTTTGTGCTTCCGATCTCCATCTTCTAGCACGAACATGATCTCCATCATCACCGGCATTGCATCAAGGTCAATGACGCTTCTTCATGGTTGTCGTCCACCGGCTTCAACTATTACAACTACTTTGAATAGACATGCGGGTCGTAACAGAAATTAAAGACAACCATATGGCTCCTGCCGGTTGCCAACTTACAATAAGGAACATTGCATACATCAAATATAATCACAATCATGGCCATATCACATCACAGCACACCCCTGCAAAACAAAGTTAGACGCCTCTACTTTCTTTGCATAGTTTACGTGGTTTGGGGCTTTCAATAAGTGTCGTTCTAACTTACGAACATGAACCACAACATTGATACTAGTATTGTTAATCACCCGTTGTAAATTGGATCTTAACTATGCTAGGAGAAACAGGCACCCGCAAAGCCACTTATGCAATACAAGTTGCATGTCAAGCGTGGAGCAAGTCTCATGAACGATGTCATGTAAGGTTAGCCCGGGCCGCTTCATCCCAACATACCGCAAGATGCAAAGTACACAAGAAGCAATCGACAATAAAAGCATCAACGCCCATAATGACCATTGTGTTCTACTCGTGCAACAGATCTACATATAGACACGGCTCTGATAACACTGTAGGGTTTCGTAGCATGGAAAACAAAAAATTTCTACCGCATACAAACAAACAAGCCAAGATCTATCTACTAGATTGTAACAACGAGTCGATAGAATAACTCACCCTCGAAGATTCCAAAGTGTTTAACGAGAGCGGATTCTCGTGGGTGATGTAGTCGTACTCTTCCCGATCTCAAGATCGCGTAGACGATCCTTCCGGCGCTGCGTTCCGGCAGCGCTCCCGCAGTCGGTCACACGTTCGGTACTCAACGAAGATCTTCCTCTCCCTTGTTCCAGCAGGCAGCGGAGGTTGTAGCACTCTCCTCGCGATTCCGGCAGCACAACAGCGTGGTACCGGAAGTAGAGGGGAGATCTCGCAGGGCTTCGCCTTAAGCCGGAGCGAGTATGGTGGAGTATGAGAGAGTCCCTTGACGATCTAGAGTTTAGACACGCCGAGGAGGGGCAAGCCGGCGGTTAGGGTTTAGCTAGGCGGCGGCGGCTATGGAGGCGGCGGCGGCTTGGTACTAGGGTTTGGAGGAGAGGATCTTGTGTGTCTCTTGGAGGGAGCCCTGCCCCTCCTTATATAGGTGGAGGGGCCGACCGGCCAAGGGGAGGGAGAGGAGTCCCTCCCCAACTCGGCTTGGGTGGTGCGCCGGTGGTGGGGAGGAGGGACTCCTCCCCAACTCGGTTTCCTCCTCCTTTCCTCTTTCCAAAATTAGCCGTTTGACTTTCAAACTAGCCGTTTGACTTTTCAAACTAGGATTTGATTTAATCCTCTATTTTGTTCAGAGATGACACTTAGTACATGATGCAATCATACCAACTTGATATAACACATTCATGTACCCTTCCCCTCTGGAGTGCCGGACATTCCGGAACCTTCTAGAACATTCCCGATGAAAACACCGAAATCATTCTCCAACTCCGAAATGGGACTTTCCTTATATGAATCTTATTCTCCGGACCATTCCGGATCTCCTCGTGATATCCCGAATCCCATTCGAGACTCCGAACAACATTCAGACTCTTTCTCATCATTCCATAACTACTCAAACAACGTCGAATCCTTAAGTGTGTCTCCCTACGGTTCGTGAATTATGCGGACATGATCGAGACACTTCTCCGAACAATAACCAATAGAGGAATCTGGAAATTCATATGGCTCCCACATATTTCTACGATTACTTTGCGATCGAATGAACCACTTACATACGATACCAATTTCCCTTTGTCTCACGATAGTTTACTCATCCGAGGTTATGATCGTCAGTATCTTTGCATACCTAGTTCAACCTCGTTACCGATAAGTACTCTTTTCTCGTTTCCGTTATATGTGATCCCTTGTGAGTCATTCACATGCTTGCAAGCTAATTGGATGACATTTCACCGAGAGGGCCCAGAGTATATCTATCCGTCATATGGATGGAGAAATTCCACTCTTGATCCATGTGTTTCAACCAATACTTTCCAAACACTCAATGCCACCTTTATAGCCCCCCAGTCACGGTGTGGTGTTTGATGTCATCAAAGCATCCATCCGGTAAAGGTGATATGCATGATCTCATGGTCGAAGGAATTAGGTTACTATGTATCAGAAAGCATATAGCAATTGAACTATTTAAATGACTTGATCTTTATGCTACGCTTATCTATAGGAGTATGTCCATCATATCATTCTCCTAACGATATGATCTTGTTGTTAATAACATCTCAATGTTCATGATAGGGAAACCACAATCATCTATTAACCAACAAGCTAGTATTATATAGAGGCTTTACTAGGGACCTCAAATTAAGTTTACAAATCACACAAGTATTAATGTTTCCTTGTTAATACTATTATATCATGAATGTAAACATTTATCATAAACACAAAGATACAATAATAACTACATTTATTATTGCCTCTAGGGCATATCTCCAACAAGGATCACATGTGTTCATGGAGTGTTAATGCTTTGCTCCGGTGCTCTATTAAAAGGAGCACCTTAATTGCCAGTAGTTCCCTAGAGGCCCCGCTGCCACGGGCTGGCTGGACAGAAGATGTTGTGCAAGTTCTCATTGCGAGCACGTATGACTATATTTGGAGCACATGTCTAGGATTGTTTAGTACTTGGATGCTTGTTATTATTTATCTGCAATGCCCTAGATCTTGAAGTTACATGTTTAGACTCGTCCATGCAACGCCCGTTCATCCATCCCTATGCCTACCGCACTCGAATCCCACTGTTTATTGTTACCGTTACTATTGCTCAAGTTTCACTTTTGTTGTTGTTGTTGTTGTTGTTGTTGTTGTTGTTGCTTTGCTGTTGCTACTACCAAACTGTTGCTACTGATAAACTTTTGTGAGCAAGAACTATTTCCAGGTGTAGCTGAACTGACAACTCAGTTGTTAAGGCTTGCAAGTATCCGCAAAGACTGTTGCGATCCCCTACAATTGGGTAATACTACCTGCAAAGACTGTTGCGACCCCCTACACTTGTGGGTCATCACCTACTTCCAAAAAAGGGAATGGCCCAATGATTCTTTCCTTACTTGGTTTAAGTCCCAGCCCAATGCGAAAATTCAGCCCCAGGTCTTCTCCTTTCTAAAAGACTTCTTCATTTCTGGCCACTCTTTCACTGCTGCAATAGTTGCAGAGCACCCCGTGTCCTCAACTCCCCGGCCTCTAGAAACCCCAACTTCTCCTCCCCCTCGCAAGACCTCGTCACCGGTGGAGAGCGAAGCAATGACGAATATTCCTATCGACCCTGCGCCTTTTCTGCCTCGGGGCTTTGAGATTATGCAGGTTAAAGGCCGGGTGGGGCTTCGAAGGGTGGTGGTTCCTCGCTGACAGCGCCTGAATGAACAGTATGTCATTGCTTCAATTCATCCCCTGCCTCCTGGCCCAGTCCCTTTCCTATATTCGTGATGTGCTCCTGGATTTCCTTTATAATGAGGCCAGAGTTGGTTTTGGTGAAGTTCAGGCCTGCCCTTTTGGTGCGGCTTATGTGCAGTTCACCCATGTTAGTGACAGAGACATACTAATTAGGGAGAGTCCCATTGCTTTTCAAGATGTGCATGTCTCCTTTGTCAAACATAATGAGGGGACGACTAATTGGCATCGAGTTCAATTTGATAATGAATGTTTGGTTATGCTTGGCAGCCCTCCCCTACACCATATGAACACAAAGGACCTCAATGCTATCTTTAATGGCATTGGCAAGATGCTGTTGTGGGAAAGGGATCCTGAAAACAAAGGCAGAATCCTTGCTAAAGTGAGAGTGACTGACCTGGATGACATTCGAAAGAGTGACAGGATGACACTTGGATATAGTGAAGACTATGAATCTTGGACTTTTTTGGTTGAGATCCTATTCAGTAACCTTCTTGGAGGGGGGCCACCTGATGAAGACCCTGCTGCTGATGATGGGGTGGACCCACACCCTGTCCCTGAAGTGGACGCTCCTTTTGTCCCCCCACCGCCTTCCCCTCCTCCTCCACAAGGTGACAATGCTGGTGAGTGGGACCAGTGGGTGGTGCAAAATGTTGCCCAAAATGTGTCTGTTGGACCCATTCAGGAGGATGGAGAGGAGCTACAACCAAACAATCTCCATTCCCCTCCCCATGTTATTCACAGTGGGATAACTAATCCCTCCCCTGAGCAGGCAGTGGACCCTGCCTCTATCCAACATGCAAATTCCAGTGAGCAGGAGGTGAATCAAGCCCCCACTTCTAGCCAGGAACTTGCTGGAATTCAGCTTCAAGATGTTGGTTTTGGGGATGGCCTGCTTAGTATCCTTGATGCATATGCTGATTCTGATGAACAGGATTTCACCCATGTTGCACCAGACAATGTGGATAGAGATGGTGATTTTTTGATGGAAGACACCAACTTTCTTGAACCAAATGAGGCTCATCTCCAGATAGGAATGGCCTATACTCACTTTATGGCAACTCCTGATCTCTTGACAGCAAAGTTCAGGTTCTCTCAATAGGGACTGGAAATTTGGGACATATTCTTTGCTCCTCACATTCAAAGTCAATCTTCTTCATAGAATATGGCAAAATTTGAGATTCCTGTAAGTTGGTTTAATTTCATTACTCTTATGCTTATCACCCCTGAGAAATTTAATTGGGCAAAGAACTTTCTTGCTTCACCTCTTTGGGAAATTATTAAAGAGCCTATTCCAAGTGAATCTACAATTTCATTCTTGGTTCCTAAGGAATGTGTTACTCAGTCTGCCCCTCTATGTGTTCAGGATTCTCTGGATCCTGGCTCTCTTGAGAAAACTCCCTCTGATCCATCAAAGAAAAGGAGAGGAGTAGGTCCCATTGTTGAGACGAGGTGAGAAGAAGTCCTAGAATTGTTGAACTTAATGGTGGTTTTAAAAGCCATATCAATTGCTCTGATATTAACTGTCTACCCTGTTATGCTGAACCACCAACTCTTGGCACTAAGGTGGTTAAAAATCTGGTTGTTAATTTTTGTAAGGTGGCTGAGGAGAACCTTGACACAAAGTTGCAGAAGAAGAGCAAGATTGCTGATAAGGCAATAAGGCCACCTGGTGCAACCAAAAGGACTACTGGAGTTGCTTCTAGTTCCAGTCAGGGAGATAAGAAGAAGAAATGGGTAGCAGGCCAAAAATAAGATGAATAAATAAGTTTCCAATGTTAGAAAAACTTTGCTTTTGGGTTGTCATCCTTGGATCTGTGATCCAAAGGATTGTGCTTGTTATTTATCAGAGCATGAGATTCTAGAATATTGTATGGTGGAAGTACCTTTCTTTTGATGGATCATATTATCCTTTAAATGTTGCTGCCATTGTGTTTCTCCCTAGCCTGGATGTTATATCATGTTTTGATAGACATCAAACCCTTTATATCAACTATAGTTTCCATAGATAGTAAAAGAATTTGGAAAATTTTAAACTGGAACTTGAGAGGCATCAATTATGAGAAAAAATGGGTGGCTCTTTCACAAAAAAAATTGGAATCTGAGTATGAGATCATTTGCCTTCAGGAAACAAAAAGGGAAAATTTTGATGAAGCATATATCAGGAAATTTTGTCCAAAGAGATTGAATAAGTTTGCTTTTTTACCTTCAGTTGGGGCCTCTGGGGGTGCAATTATTATCTTTAATGGGAATCTTTTTGATGGAGAGATGGACTTCCAAAATGAATTCTCTATTTCTGTCAAGTTTACCTCTAGGCTTTCCAATGAATCTTGGATTCTTACCAATATCTATGATCCTTGTCAACCTGAAAAAAAGCCTTATTCATTGATTGGTTGTCCAATATTGATATGGCTGATGACATTGACTGGTTGCTCATTGGATATTTCAATTTTATCAGGAAACCATCTGATAGAAATAAAGTGGGTGGTGATGTAAATAACATGCTTCTCTTTAATGAAGCCATCAATTGCCTTGGTCTTGTTGAACTCCCTTTAAAAGGAAGAAAATTCTCCTGGAGTAATATGTAGAAAGATCCACTCTTGGAGAGATTAGATTGGTTTTTCTCATCACCCTCATGGACAATCTCTTACCCATCCTCTTTTTTCTATTCCCTTTCAGAACCCACCTCTAACCATACACCTTTTGTGATCTCAATTGGCACTAGAATCCCTAAGGCTCAGGTGTTTAGATTTGAGAATTATTGGCTTCAACATTGTGATTTTAAGCAGATTGTGCAAAATGCCTGGGATATCCCTGTGGGGTATGCAGACAGTGAAAAAATGATAAATGCCAAGCTTAAGAATGTTAGAAGAGGACTCAAGCTTTGGGAGAAATCTCTTCCTTGCCTTAAACACATAATTTCAAAAGTTAATGAGTCCATTGATCTTTTGGACTTGTTGGAAGAATTCAGGACCCTAAGCATCTTTGGGTGGAACCTAAGAGACATACTCAAGACTCACTTGATACAATTACTCCAGAATCAAAGGTATTATTGCAAACAAAGAGGAAAGATAAAATGGGTAAAACTTGGGGATGAAAACACAATTTTTTTCATGCCAAAGCAACTGCCAGCTACATAAATAACTATATCTCCATGCTAAAAAATGAGAACTCCTCTGATATCTATGATCATGATGGAAAGGCCAACATTCTTTGGAATGAGTTTAAGAGTAGAAAGGGATCCTCTAATAAGCCAACAATGCACTTTAACTTACCAGAGCTGTATAATGGACACATGGATTCTGATTGCTCTACTACTCTGGAAGCCCCTTTCACAGAAAAGGAAATTGAGGATGTCATTCAAGAACGTCCTAATGAGAAATCCCCAGGGCCTGATGGCTTCAACAATGAATTTATCAAGTCTTGTTGGAACATTATTGGAGCAGATGTTACTCAATTGATTCAGGATTTTTATCATGAAAATATTTCTCTAGAAAGCATAAACTCTGCTTTCATCACTCTCATTCCAAAGGCCGAATCCCCTGTGCATACTAATGATTTTAGACCAATTTCTTTATTGAACTATGTGTTCAAAATCATTACAAAACTTCTTGCCAACAGACTACAAACTATCATCCTCAAGCTTGTGCATAAAAACCAATATGGTTTTCTCAAGAACAGATCCATTCAAGATTGTCTTGGTTGGGCATTTGAGTACCTCTTTCAATGTCATCAATCAAAGGAGGAAATTGTAATCCTAAAGCTGGACTTTGAAAAAGCTTTTGACAGAATTAAACACTCCACCATTATAGAAATCCTGTAAGCAAGAGGATTTGGAACTAAATGGATTAATTGGATAAAGATGATTTTTTATACTGGGAACTCATCTGTACTCCAAAATGGAGTACCTAGAAAAAAGTTTTAATGTAGAAGAGGAGTCAGACAAGGTGATCCATTATCACGTCTTCTATTTCTGCTTGCAGCTAATTTTCTGCAAACTCTTCTAAACTCTGCCATGGATAAGAATCTCTTTAGCCTTCCCATCCCTTGCCATGCTTGTCCTGATTTCCCAGTGATCCAATATGCTGATGATACCTTCGTTGTTGAGAAGGCTAACTCAAAACAATTACTTTGCCTTAAATCAATGTTGAATTGTTTTGCAACTTCTACTGGGCTCAAGGTTAATTATGCCAAATCAAGTATGATGCCTATTAACCTAGACCCTGAAAGATTGATTCATTTATCTTCTACCTTTGGATGTAAGATGGGTAGCCTCCCCTTCACATATCTTGGACTCCCTCTCAGCATTAACAAGCCCTCTCTAGAGTTCTACCTTCCTATGGTGTAGATGGTTCAATTCAGACTTGGAGGAATTGCAGATTTTTTGAATTATGGGGGAAAACTTCAAATGGTCAAGTCAGTTTTATCATCATTACCACTCTTCTTCATGAGCTCTCTTGATGTTCCCATTACAATCAAGGACCAGGTAGTTAAATACATGAGGCACTGTCTATGGAGAAAAAAAACTGCTGATGTTAAGGCTAAAGGCACTACATTTGTTTCTTGGACAAAGGTTTGCAGGCCAAAGAATCAAGGTGGACTGGGAGTTCTTAATCTTAATATCCAAAATACTGCTCTCTTGCTCAAGAATCTTGATAAAAAATTTAACCACCATGATATCCCCTGGTTGCATCTAGTCTGGGAATCTTATTATAACCAAGGTAAACTTCCTGGTTATCCATTGGAAGGATCATTCTGGTGGAAGGCCCACCTGAAACTCATTGATGCCTACAATGCAATGGCTAAATGTCAACCTGGAAATGGAAAAACTGCCTATTTTTGGTCTGATCTGTGGGATAAAGAATGTATGCAATTTCAAATGCCTCATCTGCTCTCCTATGCAAAGAACACCAGAATTACTGTCAAGGAGGTTATTCAGACCGAATATCTTGAGGATCTCTTTAATCTTCCTCTGTCTCAACAAGCTTTTTCTGAATTTGAACAACTGGAATTGAGATGCCAACAAATTAATCAATTGACAACACCTGACAAATGGACCCACATTTGTGGCAGTGAAAACTTTTATGTTAAAAAGCCTATAAAGGTTATGGCAGGCTATCAACCTACCCCCCCCCCCCACACACACAGACACTTCACCTGGATCTGAGATTCTTCTTTCCAGGCTAAACATAAATTCTTCTTCTGGCTTCTTCTTCTGGATAGACTAAATACAAGAAACCTTCTCAAAAGGAAAAATTGTTCACTACCAGACTACAATTGTGCACTTAGAAACTGTCACTCATAAGAAACTTTGATTCATATTTTTTGGAACTGGCCTTTTGCTGCTGAATGTTGGAACTACATTTGTTCCCATAGAGATCATAGACTCTCTGTGTTTGAGGCTTTTCAAGACATAAAAACAAGACTCAAGCTTCCCTTTGCCATGGAGATAATAATTTTAGCTGCTTGGGGAATATGGATCTGTAGAAATAACAAAATATTTGAGAATGTCACACCACAATTCTCTACCTGGAAGGCAATATTTCTACAAGAAATGAGATGGGTCAAACTCAGAATGAAAAAGAAGCATGGTCCTCAATTTGATAGCTGGTTCCAGACTCAAGTACATTAGTGGATTACTTCTGGTAAACACAGTGTATCATCTGTAACGATCTACACCATTGTAACCATGTACTTATACTTTGTACTATGATACTATGATTTATAATAGAGAAAAAAGCTACGGTGGGGGTTCACTCCCCTACTATTTTACCCTAAAAAAAGTTGACGTTTACTCCGGTCTCGATAAGTAGTACGTATATGTCTGCGCCTTTACTTATAGTTTCAATATAATTATGATGCTAGATTATTATTTTGATTGAACTCTATACTCGTAAAGTGCGCGAGGCAGCCACAGGGAACGAATCTATGTGGATTCTACGTTTGCGAGTTCATCCGCATATTTACCTCTGAGCGCAAAGATTTTAGCATCGACGTAAGCCATACATTCACAATTTTATTTTATTACCGTCACTTTTTGTTATCATAATTGATATTGATCTCCTTTTCTTATATAGTTCGAGGTCATGAGGGAAAAGCTCCTACCACATGAACGCCTACTAGGAATTGCAGAGGAGATGGCGGGATTTTTGCTAAAAGAGTTGATAGACGACGCCGGAGAATTTAGTGCAAATAGGCGCTTATGATGATCCCCGACCGTGTAATTGAATATATGGGCTCTAGTCCTGACAATTGTGATCTCCATGTAACTATCAAAGTTGTACATATTTGTATGCTCAATGTCATAAGAAAAGTTATCTTATATATGCACGAACGTGTATGATATGTGGTAGCGTAGAAATATTCGAAAACTATTTTGAAATAGAAAAAGAAATAAATAAAAAGAATACAAAATAAATTCTTTGACGCCGTAGAGAAAGCCCAAAATGCCGCCGCCGCAGATAACCAAAAAAAAAGAATACAAAATGAATTCTCTGCCACGGCAGAGAAAGTGCACAAAATACTGTCGCGGCAGAGAACTACTAGTCACGGTCCCTGACACCAACCGGGACTAATGGGGGTGCACCCCACGCGCGCCGCGGCAGCCACGTGGAGGACAATTTGTCCCGGCTAGAGAGCGGGCCGGGACTAATGACTAGGTCTCTGGTTCCGCTTGGCTAGTTCCGGTTTAAAAACAGGACTAGAGGCCTCTCCTCCACTAGTAAATCATTAATTTAATAAATAATAAAACACCCATTTCCAAAAAATATATAAATTGCAGATTGACGATGTGTGGAATAATTTGGATCTAAATGCCGTTGATATTTGGGGGTGCTCCCTCGCCCACCAATAGTACTACTGTAGCCACATGCTCCACTTTTAATACTACTAGCTAGCTAGCAAGTTGAGTGTCCTTGTATGCGTAGGCATATTTCCATCAGCCTATAGGATCAGCCCTCTGGCAGACCCTTATCCATACACACGCATAATATCCCCCCAAATATCGTCCTCTCATCCCACCATTTCCTTTTGTCGTGTGGAATTCTTCCTATCTATAGCTAGGCCACGAGCTGGTTTCTAGATACCCCGATCTGTCCGTGTGACTGAGATGGAGGTGAAGGAGAAGGCGAAGGCGAAGGCGGCAAAGGGTGTGAAGAGAACCAGCATGAGCAGAAGCATGATGACTGCACCGGTTGAGAGGAAGGAGGCGGAGAAGGAGAGGAGGCAGCACATCAAGGAGCTTTATGCAAAGCTCATCTCCTTAATCCCAAAAGAACACTGCTCATCCACTGTAAGCATTACAGAATGTAATTCGTCCAGTTAATTACATTCTGGCCTTTTTTACACCTAACGAAATTTAAGTTGTGGTACCTATGTACCTAAATATTCATTTCGTCCAGGAAAAGAATGATAAGAATGCTAACTAGCACGGTTTAGTCAGTTTTATCATCATTTTTTCACAATAGTTAATATAGTACACATGTATACTCAAGTATAGCCCTTCTCATCACATGAAATATAGTACTCCCTCCGCTGGACTAGCCATAACCTAAAGCCATGTCCAGCGTGTCAAGACGTGTCGTGCCAGCCCGTGTGGCGCAGCAGGCGTGCGTGCCGCGCCGTTCTAGCCGGCGATGCATATGCGTGCCAGCGTGGCAGGGCTGCTACGCCAGGCCCGGCCGCTCTAGCGTGGCAGGCGTGCGGTGCCTTCCTAGATGGCGCTGCAGTATTGTGTGTGGCGCCGCGCGGGCGGGAGCAGCAGAAAAGGGTTACCGGCTATGAATTTCTTTGCAGATAGAGTTATTGTTTGAAATATTTATGGCTTTAGGTTATTTTTATTTAAATTGCCTCTCATCACATATATAGTACTCCCTCTGATCCATATTAATTATCACTGAATTATATGTATCTAACACTAAAACATGTCTAGATACATCTATTTCTGCGATAAGTAATATGAATCGGAGGGAGTAATGAATAGAAGCAAGTAAATTCTATGGGAATCTAATTTTCTGCAATATGTCGATATTATCGTCAATGGGAACATATGAATGCACATGAATTTCAACCGGAACATAGGCTTCTGGTGGAGGAAAAGTACCAAATTAGGCAAAGCGCATGTTTTCTACCCTAAATCTCCATACTAGTAGTCTCATGTGGAATCTAGCTACTAGGATAGAAACTTTAGCCTAGCTTCTGTCCCAGTTTTCTGGCATATACTGAATAGCCACAACTTTTCTGGTAAAAATTCAAGGTCATATTTGAAATACTGAATTTATTTGCTGGAAGCTTGCATGAATTATATGATTCATCTTACAAAAATCCTGTTCTACTCCCTCCGTTTCAAAATATAAGATGTTTTAGGTTTGTGAAGAAAATGTATCTAGACATGTTTTAGTGTGTAGATTGCTTCACAAAGCTAAAACATCTTCTATTTTGAAACGGAGGGAGTAGTTGGGAAGGTCAAAAAGTAATTAAAAAACTACAATATTTTTTCATTAGGAGTGCCTATGAGAGGGGATCGATGGCTTATGTAATTTCTAATGCGATAATTCATTAGCTCATAGTACAAAAGAAGAGTAAATCAAGCAAACAAGCTTATAAGAATAAATGGCATTCTCGCTGCTCGTACTTTATATATATATATATATATATATATATATATATATATATATATATATATATATATATATATATATATATATATATATATGCTATTCAAGAACCACTTTCTGAATAACTATTCACGTGAACACCAGGAACCCTCTGTTAACTTCCAGGCGAGCACGAGTTAACTTATTTTTCTTTCTAAATTAACTTCCAAAATGTAACAGTAATAGTGAATGTTTACTTTCACTGTGTAAGTTAACTTCCACGACCATTCTTAACTACCTCATGTGCGCAAGTTAACTACCTCTTCTATGCTAGTTAACTTCCGGACGGAGCATCGATATTTCGTGTTTTTGTGGACTGTATATTGATCGCAGTTTTTGAACCACTTATCGGAATGATGCATGCGATTTACCGTTGAAAAGGTATGAAAATTTTGCATATTTTTCGTAAATAAAGTTTTTCCAAATTCGGTATATTTTTAAAATATATCAAATATACTAAACAGTTTTTTTCGCGAATTTCTTTGTTACTATACTGTTTTTTGGGATTTATTTTCAAACCGATTGTCGGAATGATGCATGTGATATACCGTTGAAACGGTATAAAAATTTCGCAACTTTTTTGTAAATAAAGTTTTCCCAAATTCGTTACGGTTTTAAATTAATTTTAAATATATCAAACTTCATTTTTGCGTGACATTTTCAATTTCATACAGTATCTTGTGCAACTTAACTTCGGAGCCCCCTATTAACTTTTCCGCGAACACGAGTTAACTTCCGTTTCTTTTTCATGTTAACTTCCGCTCGGAGAAGGGGGTGGTGGGATTTTTCTGATTGTTAACTTCTTTTTTTCACACAAACACACATGAAACCCTTGTTAACTTCCACACGAACACGAGTTAACTTCTTTTTTGTTTTCAAGTTAACTTCCAGTCTGTTGTAGTAATAATAAATGTTAACTTCCACCTATGCAAGTTAGCTTCCGTAAACATTTTAACTGTCCCGTGTGTACAAGTTAACCCCCTCTTTCTATGCTAGTTAGCTTCCTAACGGACAATCGATTTTGTGTGTGTTTTTTCGTGGACTGAATATTAACTTCCGTATGTGCAAGTTAACTTCTGCGACCCTTCTTAACTTCCCCGTCTGTACAAGTTAACTTCCTCTTTTCTACTAGTTAACTTCCTGACGACACGCTGGGCGGAGGAGGCTGGCCACGCGCGGGGGAGGAGGGCGCAAAGAAGGTTGGATACGCGCGGGGCGGAGGTGGCTGCGGTGGCGCGCGAGGAGGAGGGCATGGTGGCGCCTAGTGCGGAGGAGGCCGGCGGCGAGTAGGGCAGAGGTCGACGATGCGCGGGTGAGGTGAGCATGGAGGAGGCCGGCTACGCGTGGGGCGGAGGATTCCACGGTGGCACGCGGGGAGGAGGGTGTAGCGATGCCTGGTGCGGAGGAGGCTGCGGCAGCGACTAGGTGGAGGAGTCCGCGGCGGTGACTGGTGTAGAGGAGTCCGCGGCGGTGACTGGTGTAGAGGAGGCCGGCGGGCGGCTCCCGGACGGAGGATGCCGACGGCGCTGGCGGCAAATGAGGTCGGCGGCGCGGGGGGTCAGATGTGATGAGGAAGAAAGTGGTTAGGTGGGGGTTCCTGAATAAGCTTATCTAGGAACCTCTTAAGGGGGTGTTTCTGAATAGTCCTATCGTGTGTGTATATATATATATATATATATATATATATATATATATATATATATATATATATATATATATATATATATATATAATGGATCCCCTAAGTAGATTCAACAATCTATAATGTATTATATAACACTCGACACATGAAGGAAAAAAAATAGCATGTAGTAAGTGAAAAAAATATGGACACCAGGTGCACAAAACCGAGAGTCCAGGAGGTTACCCACTTTTCATAAAAGCATCATATACACACCATGTATCCTGAACCGTTGCCTATTGGTACACTTGCTGAGGAGACATATGAGCTGAAAGAAATCTACGTATGGTTAGTATAAAATATAAGGATTTGGTTGCTCTCTAATGCATATTGGAATTAATTAACTTGATGGTGAATGGAATGCTTATCTAGGATTCAATGACCTTGCTGGGCAGCTTGGATGAAGCAACTACATATATCACAAAGCTCAAGGATAGGGTGGACGAGCTACACAAAAGGAGGAGCTCTGTACAAGCCATAGCTGGATTAGGAGGGGGAGCTGGCACTGGCACTGGGATCTCGACGCGGATGAGTGGTGGCACGGGGTTAGAGTCAGATGGCGAGAAACCTGGGAAAGAGTTGGCGGAACCGATAGTGGACGTGCGGCACCATGACGATTGCAGTATGGACGTGATCCTGATATGCAGCGTACGTAGACCTATCAAGCTCCACAAGGTGATCACCATACTCAAGGAAGAAGGTGCCGAGATTGTCAACGCCAACCATTCCGTGACTGGAAATAAAATATTCTACAACCTACACTCCCGGGTACTCATCACATGTGCCCTTCCATATGTCTATCATATCCTACATCCTCTATTGAAAGTACATGCCATTATACACATATTCTTATTGTTTTACTATCATTTCTACTGCTAAATGAGTACATTAGGAATGTATAGTAAAAACGTTATTCAAACTAAATCTTATAATACTAATTCCAGTATACTAGGCGCTTAAGAGTTTTCAAATAATACTGGTCAAAATTGAGAAATATTTACATCATTCTGTGATTTTTTGTATTTACGAAAGGAGACAAAATGAATAAGAAGGTAGCCAATGCTCTCTTTAAAATCATTGCGATTGAATCTTATTACCTTTTTCTATTTTTATCCATAATCAACTTAATCATATTCTTCTTTTACACACACTCCATTTTCTTTAGTCCACCAATGAACCTTAAAAAATAAAATTTCTAACAATTAACTTCCCAAACAACATATCTGGAGACACATTTTTAGGTTTGCTGATAATTTCAAGCAAGTAGAATGTACTAAACTACTCCCTCTGTTCCATAATTCTTGACATGATTTTAGTTTAATTTTAACTAAAACCACGACAAGAATTATGGAACAGCGGGAATAGCTATGAAACAACATAGTGCTGGAGTGATATACATTAGTGAATAGGCACGAATAAAACAGGAAGGAATTGTTGATTTATCTCGATGTAGAAAGACACAAAAGATAGGAGAAAGAAACTAAGTTCGACAATGACCATAGATAACCACATGCCTTCTATGTTATATTTTTCATTCTTTTTCACCCACAACCAGCAAGAAATTTTCGTTCTTAAGTTTGATTTTTCCTCTCACTAGTTTTTAACATATGGAGAAATAATTACGAAGGACTCTGCTTTTGGATCTTAAAATAAAAAACAATCATCAAGTCATTAATAAATTTCCTCCCTCTGACTATGCAGGCCTTCAGCTCAAGAATTGGCATAGATGTTCCAAGTGTATCAGGAAGGCTGGTAGCATTGGTAAACTGTTAAATAAATCAGTACATGCGAAACATCTCAAGAGATAACAATCAATATACCTTAGAAGGAACATGAGAAACATCTCAAGACATACATCATGTGTTAGCTAGTTTTCGACTCCAGTGGGATCAAAAAACCTATCTGCAGTCGTCACTTCACATCGATCATGACCGTTGTACACACGAAATTCAGTTAGTCTTTCATCAATCCAAAGTCAGTATGTATAATTTTAATTTACAAGTTATGCTATCACAACCTACTAGTATCACTACCGGAAATCGATATGACGCTGAGTGTATTACAGTTTGTTTAAAGCGTGGGATACTCCAAAACAAATCTTTGCATGTCCCGGCAAACAGCTGACTCACGACAAATAATACTGAAAAACACTCGGTAAACAGAGACATACACGGTAAACTCCAACAATGCACTCGGCAAAGACTTAATACATGGCAAACCACCGTACCACGTGTCCTACCCATCCACATCTGGCGGCGTTAAGGTTGCCAACTGCCATTTAACGACCCAAAGATGGCACACCAAAAACTTGAGTTTGGGGCAAAAATTTATGGTGTGCTGAGGTGACACACGGGCAATGCATCCCCCCTATAAGTTGGCCCCCCCGGCATCATCTTTGTCATTGATTTGTTGGAGATTCGTGCTAGCAATTTATAGATTTCCCCTCCCACCTCCTTCTTCAGGTCCATTTAAAATTTGCATAACGCCCCCTCTCCTTTTAAGGTTTTTCACGTTCTCTTTTTTTACTCACAGATGATTCTTCAAATGGAACTCGATAAAAAAACTTTCAACAAACTCATTTGATAATATTTATTTTGATACTATTTATTTAATTAGCCAATCTAAAAATTTACACCACATATTCATACATTAAAAATATAGTTTTATATCTAAAATTAGCATATTTATTTTAATTTCTAAAAAATTGATCACAGATTCATACATGAAATATTATAGTTTTTTAACATCTTTATTTTTATCTTTTACCACATTTCGACACAGATTAATACCAAAAACTTTTCAGAGAAGATTCACACAAGATCCATGTTTTATCCCCGACTAACTAGATCCATGTTTCATACATTTTCTTCATACACGGTCTTCATACAAAGAGAATACATGCTTCATACATGATCATGAGCTTGCTTTTCTATAGCTCAAAACATATCTGTTTCATACATGGTTTATCCCAGACTCACGAGATCCATGTTTCATACATTTTCTTCATACACGGTCTTCATACAGAGAGAATACATGCTTCATACACGATCATGAGCTTGCTTTTCTACAGCTCAAAACATATCTGTTTCATACATGGTTCACAAAAAAACAAGTAAGAAATTTTCAGTGGAACTTGAGAGAACCATAGAAGATATAAATCTTGACACATACAAGATTCGTATTACAGATTCTTAGATTTTTTTCAAGTGAATCAAGATTCACACAAGAACCATACATGATCAAGTTCTTCAAACAGATCAGTAAACAAAATAGATCACATGATTCAACGCAGCTCCTTCAAAGATTACATACTTTAAATAATATTTTTTGTAGATCCACAAAACTACATTGTTTTATTTCACTTTCATAGAACTTAAGTCCACGAATATTCACACTGCAAACATTCCTTGACCCAGGAGAAGAAACATGAAATAAACTTAACGGAATCACGGGGGTTTATAACGGTATCAAGAAATATTCATACATAATTAACAGAAACATAGTTGTTTCATACAAGAAATTGAATCAAGAAATATCTATTTCATAATTAACAGAAACATATATGTTTCATAATTAACAGAAACAAATCTGTTTTTTGAGTGAATCAAGGTTCAAACAAGAACCATTTCATGAACAAAAAATATTCAAGAAATATCTATTTTTTGAGCTTGTTGTGAATCAAGAAATATCTGTTTCATAATTAACAGAATCATATTTGTTTTTTGAGTTAATCAAGATTCACACAAGAACCATTTCATGAAGAAACAAAATTAACAAGATCTACAAAAGACGCTAGTGTATTTCCAAAGATTCATACAAAATGAGCCAAGAATGAACAAGATCCATCAAAGATTCATACAAAATCTCATGAAGTAGAATTGGATCCAAACAAAAAAATACAAAAGCATGAAAAAAAAATGAAAAGAAAAGGAGAAAAATAAAAGAACAGATAAAGGAATAGGAAAGGCCTCCAATCCTCCAGATTAGGCCGGAGCCGGCAATCCCCATAGCCGGGGCAGGAGGTCGGGATGGGGAGACGGAGGCCCACTAGGATCTCCTCCAACAGGCTCGTCGCGGTTGCCGCGGGTGGATGGGGCGGCCGCTGCACGTGGTCGTCGGCCGACGAGGTGGAGGAGGGGTCGGGGCTGCGGCGCGGCCGCACACTGTCGTCGCCTCCGGCGCATCCCGCGCGTGCCTGGGCTAGGGAGGGGGCCGCACGCGGTGGGAGGGGAGCGGGCGTGGCAGCGCTGAGAGGGGAGAAGGCATGGCGGCACTGGGGGTAGCTCAGGGGAGGAGGCGACAGGGGTAGGAGGCGGTGCTGGGGAGGCACTAGGAGGGGCAAGGACGGTTTAGGGTTGAGGGGGGCTTTTTGAGTGTTATCTGAGTGGGGATGGATTGATTTTCCTACATATGGAAGGGTTAAAATGGAAAAAGTTTAGACCCTTTGACCAGTGGACTTTTACACGAATCTTGAATAAATCGACGGCTACGATCACTAGTGCAGGCCCCCCCTTTAACTCCGGTTGGGAGGGCCCTCTAACAGCGGTTCCCCAACCGCTGTTGAGGGTTCGGTGTTAGAGGGGGGGCCCTTTAACACCGGTTCTTATACGAACCGGTGTTAAAGGGTGGCGCACGTGGGGCTGCCGCAGGCCTCAGCCCCCCCTTTAACACCGGTCCGTATCTGGAACCGGTGTTAAAGGTTCTTCTGCCGCGGCAGAGATTTAGGCCGTTTTCCTGCCGCGGCAGAACTCTGCCGCGGCAGGAAAACGACCTAAATCTCTGCCGCGACAGACTTCTGCCTCTGCCCTGTTCTGGGCGTATTTCTGCCGGGGGGAGGGCGAGGGGGAATCGATCGGGAGCGGTATACACATAAATCGTCATCGGTACATACGAGTACATGAATAATTAAGCAACTATTATTATACACAAACATCGTCATCGGCACATACATCGTCATCGACACATAAATCGTCATCGTTCATTTTGGTGGATATCTAAAGAGTTCTCCGCCAGGCGTGACGACCTCATCAAGTATGAACCCCGCCAATTCCTCTTGAATGGCTCGTATGCGTTCAAATGGTAGGAGTTGGTCCCGCATCCGTTCGATCTGAATATATATGAAGAATGGGCCGTCATTATATATATAAGAATAAAACTCAACACAATTGATGGTAATAAAATAATGTTGTGGACTTTGTTTACTTTCTCTAAGTTGTTCTAGTGCGGCTTGGCCCGTCGCACATATCGTGTTGCGAATGAATTCGCAAACATAGTACCCACATAAGTTATTGCTGTGTCCCTGATGCGCGCACTTTACGAGAATAGAGAGTTCAATCAAAATAATAATCAATAAAGCATGATATAATGGAATTGGAAGCTAGCTAGTATTACTTACATTTTGGTCTACAAATTTTAGTTCTTCTGACCATTCACCCACGGCCCTGCCCGTGAACCTTTTCCAAACCCTGTCCGACAAAGAAAATGGATAAAGGAGTAATTAATTACTTATTGTCACGAAAGTTGCCGATCTAGTGCGATAATATGATTGAAATTACCTATGGAGCATCTCTCTAAAGTTTGCCCATATCTCTTTTTCTTTTCGTAACGAGTCCATGACAAGGACTTTTCCTGAGTCGGGTTGAATGACTAGCAGAATAAAGTGGAACCTACGCACGCCTAACTCATCATCAGTTACACTTAACATCGAGTAAGCTGAAATAGAATGTGTACAAGAGAGAGGGTAACAGTACTCACGAGAAGTTGTAAGGCAATAGTATTTCCCTTTTGGTTTGTTGTCTCAGTAAAGACGTTAGCAAGTAATCTTCTGTTTGCCCGGGTTTGGTTTCTACCACTTCTTCATGAACTCTATTTGGTTCAACGAACCCAATGTCAAAAGGGCCTCCTTTCCTGCACTCCATAACCTTTTTCCTGCATAATAGTATATACATATATGGTGAGCATATATATATATACATGCAATTAATAAAGTGAATGAGATGAGATATAAATTATAGAAATAGTACTTACACACAATAAAGGCTGATGGCAGCTTTGTCGAGTTCCTTCTGATTGAATAGAAAATGCAAGTCTTGAATGTTGAAGTCGATCGCGTCATCTCCGCAGAAGAAAATATCATCTCTTATATGCGCCGTGATCCATTCTACCTTTCTCGTCTTGCAGAAATGAAGGTACCACTTGTGCAATTTTTGCATGTTTGTTGGTAGAGTCTTGAGCTCCTCTTTCTTGACGAGATTCTTCCCATACTTCCATGGCTGTATGGGGTTGGCATCGCATTTGGGCAAGTTGTCTCCCATGACGTTCAAGTATGCAATGTAAGTCATCCCCATCTCATTGGCCTTTCTTTGTAGCTCTGCCTCGTAATCATTTACGGGAGGAGCGTCCCGTGTGTCGAACATTTGGAGCGGGGTACATGATTGGTTTTCCTGCTCTCCGAGCATGGGAACTGTTTTCTGGGGTGCCTCACGACTGCTACTTTCAGTCTCCCTACGGCGCCTTGCATCCGCCTTCAAAATCTGGCGCTCGTAGTCCGGCACAAGTGGGGTTTCAGGTTTCAAAAGATTATTGTAAAACTTCTCCACCACCGCCGGATCTATT
The DNA here is from genome assembly GCA_916181665.1 of Avena sativa. Taxonomy (NCBI): domain Eukaryota; kingdom Viridiplantae; phylum Streptophyta; class Magnoliopsida; order Poales; family Poaceae; genus Avena; species Avena sativa. The sequence goes on from OV702299.1 coordinate 526,225,645, forward strand.
TTCTCCTTTGGCTCGGCCCGTCTAGGTGCAAAGAATTTCTTGACCTGTTCTTCCGAGATCCTATTGGTCTCCTCGTCGCTGCGATTCCACGGTAAAACCGGCAATGGCTTGGTGGAAGACTGCGGGACGTAGTTTTTTGAACTCTTTGGCGTACGGTTTCCTGCGGATTTCTTTGTGGCAGTGCTACTGATGCTCCTCGTGGCAGTGCTCTTCCGCTTACGCTGAGGAGATGGCTGAAGCACCGGAGATGGCTGACGGGCTAGAGATGGCTGCCGCGCAGGAGATGGCTGCCGCACCGGAGATGGCTGCCGCGCAGGAGATAGCTGAAGCGGCTCAGACTGCTGACGCTGCGGAGACGGCGGGGGTGCCAGTGACCTCCAATTTGGAAGCATAATGTGTTCCTTCTTCCAAAGAATGGTTGTTTTCACTGCAAATTTGAGTTGAGTTTCCCCTTCACCTGTAGCATGGTCAAGATGTGCTTCCTCATATTCCTTCACAACCTCATCCACCCCGACAATAGCATAGCCATCTAGAATCGGTCGGCAGTGGTAAGTTCCACCAGCTACAGGAGGTAAGGCATAGCCGACAGCCACCTTAATGGATAAGCCCATTAATCTCACATGCAGCTCAGCGTGTACGCTCTCCGTGATCTCATCCACGGGGTATCGAGGACCCGTCATTTCAAGCGTGGGCTGCACGTTCTCCGTGGAAGCCACACTGCTTTTCCGCGCAGAGTCTGGGCCGCGGGCAGCTTCCAATGCAGGCTCTTCGTGCCGCTGAGATGGGTCGGTAGCTTGATGGCTCTGTTGTGCATTCACTTGCGCTTGTAGCGCCGCAAGTGCATGTTCTATCTGTGTCATCCGCTCTGTACGCTCTTTTTCTTTTCTGCCGTGCCATCTGTAAGAGTCGCTCCAGTCGGCAAACCCATCCTTTCACGTCATACCCCCTGTGCCTCGTGCATGTCCAGGGTGTTCTTTTTTACCGATGGCGCGTGTGAGCTGGTCATTCTCTCTGTCGGGATGGAAGGTCCTGGCGGATGTTTCCTCGTATGCCGTGATGAGTTCAGTGACGGGTTTGGCAAGGAGGGTTGGGAAGATACACAATCCTGTTTCTGGGTCCAACCTTGCCCCTATTCCGTAGAACCAAGTCTTTGCACGTAGGTCCCACCCATCTGTCTGGGGTGTGACCCCTCTCTCGCGCAGGGCCTTCTCAGCTTCCTCCCACTTAGGCCTCTGAGATATGTAGCCACCTGACCTCGTCCTCTGGTGATATTCCTTCTTCAGGGCATTAAGCGTATTGGTTTCTGACCTCTTTTTAGCTGTAGCACTTTTTTTATATGTCTCAAATTCGGGCCAGTGAGGTCTTATCTTCGCATAATATGCGTCTTCGAAATTTAGAGTCTCGCCAGCTTTGACAAATTTGTTCAATTTTGTCTTCCAGTTGCGGAAAGCGTCAGCCATCTTCTTTAGAGTCCACTCTTTGACGTTTTCCTTTATAACCGGGTTGTTTTCATCCTCCTCTGGCGGAAGGGTGAAATTTACCAACAACGAATTCCAAAGCGTTTCTTTGGATCTGTCATCGACAAAGGTACCGTCGCCCTTCTTTGGCTTATTCCAATTTTCAATTATGATTGGGATTTGGTCCCTAACAAGAACTCCATCCTAACGTACAAATTTGTCTGCGGCCTTCTTGGGCTCCATCGGCCTGCCATCAACACGGACTGCTTCGATCGTGAACTTTGCACGATCTTTCAACCGCTGGCTCGCGCCTCGCTTGCTCTTTTTCGTAGAAGAAGATGGTTGCTGGCTGGTCGATCCAAAGGGCTAAAAGAAGAAAGAAGCGTTAATTAATTAATACATGTAGAAGAAGATTGTTGGTGGAAGTCAGCAGAGGCTTAATCAATGCATATACCTCGTCGGACTTTGTAACCATTAAATTGCGTTAACCGGAGTCTTCATCTTCTCCATGACTAGTACTTGAGTTGTCGTCATCATGTCCCTCCAAGTTCAGATATTGTGAGGTGTCCTCATCAATAATGTTCTCCATTATTTCTTCTTCTTCAAGGTTTCTACTAAGTGGATGCATAGTTTCTAAAACAATAATATTATCTAGAGTAAGAGTGTAAACATTCAAGTGGACTTGGATTCATACACAAATATACATATTATTCATACAAAAATACACAAATGAAATTAAAACCCTAAGGATGCTTGATCATTTTAAACGAGTTCCGAGGGGGTCGAAACCCTAATCAGGATGAAACTATGTTGCCCGCGAACCCGCCCCGCTTGACACCCTATCTATACTACTACTCCCTCCATAATTACATGCCATCTTAGTTTCGAGTTTCCCGATGTTAGTGAGATGTGCAATGATACACTATATTAAAAAAGACAAGCATGACTGGTGGGGAAATGGTTGCTCCTGTTGGACTGACGACATGGGGGAACTACTTCGTATCGCTTGTGACTGACCACGTCGGTGTGTTCTTAGGATGAAGATCATCTTCAATTTCGACGCATTCGCACCAACTGGTTTTAATAGTTGGTGTTGATTTCAATAAAGTTCTTAATACTGTAAATACTAAATATGAAGACAAAAGTTCAAGATTACATATATTAGCAACGATGAGAGCGCGCATGTAAAATAATCACCGACATATTGCGACCAAAAAAAATTAAGTACTACACAAGTGCCAACAAGTGCATCCATATATGTCCTGCTTGGCCTTCTACATTCCGCTTGTTATTCTTTGATACAGATGAAGATTACTTCACTATTTTTAATTGGTTTTATACTCAAGAGTATTCCCTCCATTCCGATCCTGCCAACATATACTTGATAGTATTGTTGCTGGATCACAAATAGTGTGTGTGTCTTATAGTATAAATTTATTTGAGTGTTGTTGAATAATGAGTAGTTTGTCTCTAATCGTGTTTGCGCACATGTCTATTCTAACGCATGCGTGGTTAATTGTGCCCATCTATCTAATTGAGCTAGACTTCGTTCTAAGACTAGTAGTACTATTGCTACCGTTGCTACCATGCATGGCCCGTGCGGCGTGCGCGACAGCTTGCACAATACAAAGCGGCCGAGAGCGTTACCATCGTCCAGCTTGTGCCGGACAAAAGTTCAAGATTACATATATATTAGGTAACCCAACGTACGGCTGCTCCGGCGAGGGCGAGGGCGAGGACGCGGTGGCTCCGGCGAGGGCGAGGGCGAGGACGCGGCGGCTCCGGCGAGGGCGAGGGCGAGGACGAGGACGCGGCGGCTCCGACGAGGGGCGAGGGCGAACGCGGCGGCTCCGGCGAGGGCGAGGGCGAGGTCTCCGGCGCGGCTGCTCTCTGCGCGCGCAGCGCGCGCGATGGCGGTGGCGGTGGCAGTCTTGGCGCGCGGTGGCAGTGGCGGCGAGGGCGAGGACGCGGCGCCGGCGCGGCTGCTCTCTGCGCGCGGCGCGCGCGGTGGTGGTGGTGGTCTTGGCGGTGGCGGTGGCGGTCTTGGCGATGGCGGTGGCGGTGGCGGTGGCGAGACGCTCGCGGGCGGCGGCGGCGGCGCTTCTCTCTGCGCGCGGCTGGCGGTGTTCGATCGATCTGGCTGCTCTGGGAGGAAGAAAGGAGGGGAAGGTGAATTAATACCCCCCCTTTAACACCGGTTCGTGGCGCGAATCGGTGTTAAAGGGGGGATCCGTTTCCCGCGCGCATTTATTACCCCCCCCCCCTTTAACATCGGTTCCAGCCACGAACCGGTGTTAAAGGGGGGGGTGCGCGCGGGAAACGAAATAAATGCCCCCCCCCCTTTAACACCGGTTCCTGTCTGGAACCGGTGTTAAAGGGGGGGCATTTATTTCATGCATTAAAGGGGCATTTTTAATTCAAAAAATATGATATGAATTTATAAAATTCATATCTTTTTCATTTCAACTCAGAAAAATATGAATAATATATCATAATTTTCAGAAAAATAATATCTATCCATTCATGTAAATCATTTTATATTTACTTTACATGAAAATTTTCAAAATAATTAAAACACTTACATATAAATTTTGATTATTCAATTCAAACAAAAATAAATTGTTAAATCCTAAAACTTTGAACATAATAAATATTAAGCATCTAAAAAATGATTTTTATTAGATCAAATCATATTTTAATGCCGCATCTTTTGTATTAACATTTTTGAATTGATTGGATATTTAAATGTCACATCTTTTGTATACACTTGAATCTCACCAAGCCTCGCTCAACTTGCATTGTTTTTTGATAAAATAGCATATTGTGAACCTAAAAATATTTTTGTAAAAAATCATGAGCATCGTATCATGTACTTGTAGTTCATATCTGACCTACTTCCTGCCGATTCGGTAGGAATTTGTCTTTTTCACCAGAGGTGGACGGAAAGGTTTCAGATCCCCCTGTTGGTACATAAAAGAACTGAAAATTAAGATACATGGCCAGATTAAGTAACAATCGGCCGAACTGGAACTGAAAATTAAGATACATAAAAGAACTGAAAATTAAGATACATGGCCAGATTAAGTAACAATCGGCCGAATTTGTTTCGAAATGTTGGAGTGATGCAGTCATGCTCCTGCCTACACTTGTAATACTCGCCACTGTAGTCGTCGTACTCGCCGCCGCCGTCATCGCTGTCGTCGTCGGGGTCGCCGTAATTGAACCTCTGGAGAGTACGCGTGGGCTGGACTTGAGGGTAGCGCGTGGGCTGGACTTGAAGAAAAATGGCGGGAAGAAAAATGGCGGGAAGAAGAACTGGCGGGAAGAAAAATGGCGGGAAAAAATGGCGGGATGAACCTTTAGTCCCGGTTGGAGACACCAACCGGGACTAAAGATGAACCTTTAGTCCCGGTTGGAGACACCAACCGGGACAAAACACGAGTCAGCACTAATAATACGGGTGAGTGTCGACATTATTTCGTGCGGCGTGTACCTTGTCCCGGATGGTGTCACCAACCGGGACTAAAGATGAACCTTTAGTCCCGGTTGGAGACACCAACCGGGACTAAAGATGAACCTTTAGTCCCGGTTGGAGACACCAACCGGGACAAAACACGAGTCAGCACTAATAATAGGGGTGAGTGTCGACATTATTTCGTAAGTGTCAACACTATGTCGAGCTGCTTGTACTATAAATAGGCATCCTTGTGAGTCCAGTCCTCCAGCCAGTTTGAGGCAGGGACACCACTACGGCCAGTTTCAGGGAGATGCCGACGGAGCCCAGTCCTCCGGCATCTCCGAGAAACTGGTCATAGAGGCACTCCCTAATATGTGAAATTAGTTAGCTCCCAGGTGTATTGATCTAGTTAGAGAAGTTACAAAGCTGCAAGATGGTTTTCGAGAGCAGGGACACCACTACGGCCAGTTTCAGGGAGATGCCGACGGAGCCTAGTCCTCCGGCATCTCCAAGAAACTGGTCATAGAGGCACTCCCTAATATGTGACCGCGCGCGTTTGGAGATCAGATCTTAATGGTAAGTACGAATCGGGACAACTTCTTCTCATAGTCCCGGTCCATCCACAAAACATGACTAAACACTCAAGACATGTATTAATATTAAAAACATGAACTAGAGTTACATAATATGAGCATGAACTTCTTGGCATAATCGAAGCGGACACCACTGTTTTGGTTGGTGCTCTTTTTATCTTGGCCTATCGTGTAAAATGTATTCCCATTTATCTCGTACCCTTGGAAAGTACATATAGTCGAAGATGGTGTCCTGGCCAACAAGTACAGCTGATCCCCAACAGTGGTGTTATTCGTGAGAAGTCTTTGCAGCCAGCCGCCAAAACTCGCCATGTGTTCACTTATAATCCATTCATCATACTGCCCCGGGTGTTTGAGGCGTATTAAATTCTTGTGTTCATTGATATACGGGGCAACCAAGATAGATCTTTGTAAAACCGTGTAGTGTGCTTGATTGAGAGAATGCCCGTCCCTACATATCATTGCTTTACATCCTAGGGTGCCTTTTCCACGCAGTCTCCCCTCATGTCGTGATTCTGGAACACCAATCGCCTTAAGGTCAGGAATAAAATCAACACAGAACTCAATGACCTCCTCTGTTACATAGCCCTTGGAGATGGTTCCTTCTGGCCTAGCACGGTTATGAACATATTTCTTTAAGACTCCCATGTACCTCTGAAAGGGGAACATATTGTGTAGAAATACAGGACCGAGAATGGCAATCTCTACTACTAGGTGAACCAGGAGATGCGTCATAATATTGAAGAAGGATGGTGGGAACACCAACTCAAAGCTGACAAGACATTGGGCCACATCTGTTTGTAACCCTGGTAGGCTTTCTGGATCGATTACCTTCTGAGATATTGCATTGAGGAATGCACATAGCTTCACAATGGGTACTCGAACATTTTCAGGTAGAAGCCCCCTCAATGCAATCGGAAGCAATTGTGTCATAATCACGTGGCAGTCATGAGACTTCAGGTTTTGGAATTTTTTCTCTGCCATATTTATTATTCCCTTTATATTCGACGAGAAGCCAGACGGGACCTTGATACTGCTCAGACATTCAAAAAAGATTTCCTTCTCTGCTTTGGTAAGAGCGTAGCTGGCAGGAGTTAAGTGGCATTGTTTACCCTTCTCGTTCTCAGGATGCATAGGCTCGTCAGGGGCCTTCAGACGTTGCTGGTCCTGTCGTGCTTCCGGTGTATCTTTTGTCTTCCCATACACTCCTAGAAAGCCTACCAGGTTCACGCAAACATTCTTCGTCACGTGCATCACGTCGATTGAAGAGCGGACCTCTAAGACTTTCCAATAGGGTAGGTCCCAAAATATAGATTGCTTCTTCCACATGGGCGCGTGTCCGGCATCGTCATTCGGAACAGATAGACTGCCAGGACCTTTTCCAAAGATTACTTCTAGGTCCTTGACCATACCAAATACCTCCTCACCGGTACGGAGGACAGGCTTCCTCCGGGGTTCTGCCAGACGTTTGAAATGCTTGCCTTTCTTTCTTACTGGATGCAGGTTCGGAAGAAATCGGCGATACCCTAGGTACACAACCTTCTTACATTTATCCAAATATACACTTTCAGTATCATCTAAACAGTGTGTGCATGCATTGTATCCCTTGTTTGTCTGCCCTGAAATGTTACTAAGAGCAGGCCAATCATTGATGGTTACGAAAAGCAATGCTCGTAGGTCAAATGGCTCCCCTTTGTGCTCATCCCACATACGTACACCTGGTTTGGCCCACAGCTGTAAAAGTTCTTCAACTAATGGCCTTAGGTACACATCAATATCGTTGCCGGGTTGCCTCGGGCCTTGGATGAGCACTGGCATCATAATGAACTTCCTCTTCATACACAACCAAGGAGGAAGGTTATAGATACATAGGGTCATAGGCCAGGTGCTGTGACTGCAGCTCTGCTCACCAAAAGGATTCATGTCGTCTGTACTTAGACCAAACCTTAAGTTCCTTGCGTCACGTGCGAAGTCCGGGTACTCTCGCTCGACTTTTCTCCACTGTGACCCATCAGCGGGGTGTCTCAACATCGCGTCTTTCTTACGGTCTTCCATGTGCCATCGCAACAACTTGGCATGCTCTTTATTTCTGAAGAGACGTTTTAACTGTGGTATTATAGGAGCATACCACATAACCTTGGCGGGAACCTTCTTCCTAGGGGCCTCGCCCTCAACATCGCCAGGATCGTCTCGTCTGATCTTATACCGCAGTGCAGTGCATACCGGGCATGCATCCAAATTCTCATACTTCTCACCGCGGTAGAGGATGCAGTCATTAATGCAGGCATGTATCTTCTGCACGTCTAATCCTAGAGGGCAGACAACCTTCTTTGCTTGGTATGTACTGTCGGGCAACTCATTATTTCTTGGAAGAAGATTCTTCATTTTTACCAACAACTTTGAAAATGCGCTGTCAGTCACACCATTCTCTGCCTTCCATTGCAGCAAATCCAGTGTGGCACCTAGCTTTTTGTGGCCATCTTCGCAAGTTGGATACAACAATGTTTTGTGATCCTTTAACATCTGCTCCAGCTTCTCCTTCTCCTTTTCATTTTCACATTCTTCCTTTGCATCAGTAATGGCCCGACCAAGATCGTCATTAGCGGGCCCATCTGCTCCCTCTTGATCTTCATTATCTACCTCCGTTGCATTATCATCATATTCAGGATACATATTATGATAGTTTTCATCATCCTCTTCTTCTTCGTTGTCTTCCATCGCAACCCCTTTTTCTCCGTGCTTGGTCCAACAATTATAGCTGGGCATGAAACCGGATCGAAGCAGGTGGGCGTGAATGGTTCTGGTATTTGAGTAGTCTTTCTTGTTCTGACAGTGAACACACGGACAGCACATAAAACCATTGTGACCACGGTTTGCATTAGCCACAACGATGAAATTTTGGAGGCCCGTAATGTACTCGGAAGTGCGGCGGTCACCGTACATCCATTGCCGATTCATCTGCATTAATATGTAGTATATATCAAAAAATAATAGGGAGATGACCATTTAAATATATAGTACATCAATGACACATGAAACTATAGTTGCCGACCTCGACCGAGACGGAAAGAGCAACAAGAAAGCTTATTTTGAGCTCTCGGGCATTTCACCGAACACCTCTAGTGCATATGAAAAAAAGACAAACTAGCACTCTTCACACCCTCTTGCTAGGCTCCAAAATGTGAAAGAATGGAAGAGTGGGGTGTGTGTGGGCTGGGGTGGTGTCTTATATAGCCCCCCCTTTAACACCGGTTCATGCCACGAACCGGTGTTAAAGGGGGGGGGGGGTGCGCGGGCCACTGCTGCAGGGACCTTTAACACCGGTTCGTGGCACGAACCGGTGTTAAAGGGGGGGCTCGGTGTTAAAGCCCCTTTTCGGGATCAACAAAAGACCTCGTTTCCACTAGTGGATAGTGCCGGGGGCCCAACCTAGAAGGGGTAAATCCGCATTCGGTGACACACTCGCCAAAGATGCACTTCGCTGTGTATTTTATATTTTTTCATGTGTTAGACACAAAATACTCGGCAAGGATGCCTTAGTGTGTCAACATTTTTACGGTATGGTTTTCTTTGATATACGTCAAAAATATCAGAAAACCTATTTTTTACCCCGCTCATTTCCTCCACTTGTCCCGCACTCATTTCTGCCGCTTGAACTCACAGTTTTCCTCCCACGCACACTTATCCACCCAATCAACCACCTCCACTTGCACTCAATATCCTCCACTTGCACGATGGCCATAGCGCAAGTCAGTTTTTTTTAAGGAAGGATTTCATCATAGAGGGGGCCGAGATGAGATTGAGAATAAAATAGGTACTATATAACAATACTATATTGAATCTTCAATATATATATGTAGTTTTGTTATACAAACGACACATGTTCTATAAACAGAGCTTCATTTTATTTGATCTAATATGTCACTAATAGAAAACAGGACACTAGTTCCGCTCTGTAAGAGGCTTTAGTCCCGGATTGTAATCCGGGACTAATGTGTCAGAACTAAAGGTTAGGCCTTTAATCCCGGTTCTGTTACAAACCGAAACTAGAATGTCTCCACGAGGCCCCGCTGCGCGCGCTCGGCTGGAGGATCGTTAGTTCCGGTTCGTAACGTTCTTCTGCTGCAGCAGCGTTTTGCACCAAACTGCTGCCACAGCAGGAGGTGGGGTTTTAGGGTTTTAGGGTTTTCTTTTTTTGTGTTTGATTATTTTTCATTTTGTGTTTTCATATAAATATTATTCTACGCTACTACATAATGTATACATTGATGCATATATTATATAGTTTCTCTCACGATTACATAAAGACATATAAATATATACACAACCGAGACTAGAGCTCGTCTAATTGATTTACACGAAGATCATTACAACGGATACTGTCCTTTTGTGTCTATTCACGATTACACGAAGGTCTATCTACGATGTACTTTCCTTTTGTGTTTATGATGTCCCTGAGCAAAAATCCCGACAACTCCTCTTGAATTGCTAGTAGGCGTTCATGTGGTAGGAGCTTATCCCGCATCGCATCCAACTATATATAAAGAAGTAGATCATTATGAATGGAACTCAACAAAAACTATGGTATAGAATAATTAAATTGCGAATATATTGTTTACATACTCGAAGAAAGTCTGTGCCCTGCTCCATACACCCACGAATGAACTCGCATACGTAATATCCACATAAATTAGTCTCCTATGGCTGTGTCGCACACTTTTCGATCGAGAATATAATTCAATCAAATAATAATCAAGCATGATAATTGTATGGAGACTAGAATTGAAGAGATGCGAGGACCTATCTCTCATACTACTTATCGGGACTATACAAAAGGTGATCTCCTTACGCCATCCACCCCGAACCTCCTTCGTGAACCTTTTCCAAATCTTGTCCGGCAAAAAAGAAATGAATGAGTTATTAATTTGTTTACATCTCAGAGAATGAATGAAAGAGACAGATATAGTGCGATAATGATTGAAATTACTTTTGGAGGCAATCAATTATGCTGCGTTAGTCTTCCATCGGCTTCTTTAACGAGTCCGAGATTTCTACTTTTGCATGGTCAACGTCAATGTTTAGAAGAATCTAGTGGTAGCTGCGCACATTTATATACACTTAACATCGAGTAAACAAAAATTAAATGTGTACAAGACAGTAAGACTCTTACCCATAGTTGTAAGGTAATAGTATTTGCGTCTTGTAATGTTGCTCCATTAAAAACATTAGCAAGTTATCCTCCGTTTCCTCGAGGTTATTTATTAGCGTATGTCCATTAACTCTGTTTGGTTCAACGAACCCAATGCTGTAGATTGACTTTCTTCTACATTCTTGAATCTTCATTCTGCATATATAATAGCATATAGAAGGAGATATAGTAAGGATAACGACAGGAAATGAATTGAACGAGTTGAGTTAGTGACTTAATTACTTACAGAAAATAGCATCTGAGGAGGGATTGGTCGAGGGCGTCTAGGTTGAATAACTGAAATAGTTCACAAAGTTCAATGAAGATCTCGTCTGGACGGAAGTACTCCTCTCCAACTTTAGATACGAGAAATTGTCGCCCTTCCTTTGTGAGTTTCAAGTACCAGATATGCAACAGTCGCATATTTGTTGGCAGATCATCGAATACCTCATCGCTGACCAGAGGCTCCCCGTAGAAAAATTCCCGTGCTATTGGTCCCTTGGCGACATTATCTCAGCCCGTTAGAAGTGCTTCGAGGGGCACGTTACACTCATTGGCTAATTTAATAGCTAATTCCATATCTATTCCACCTTGTGTGGGCTGAGGTAAAACCTTGAGCGGGGCGATGGATTGTTTTACCTGTTTGCCGAGCTAAGCAACTTCTTTTGATTTTCTCCCGCTTGTAGTACTGCTTGATGACTTCTCTTTTAGTTTCTTCGTAAGACAGCGTGTCATCTTTCCTATTTAACACATGTTGGGGTGGTTGCTCAAGGAATGCCTTAAAGTGCTTCTTGACTTTTGGATCAACTTGCACCTGTGGCTCGGGTTGTTTTGGTGCAAAATGGGCCTTCACTTCGGCCCGGGAGATCACCGCGCTTTCCTCATCAGTCCGGTGATAAGCTAACTTGGGAGGAGACGGTGGTACTTGATGTGTGCACCAAGTGTTGATTCGAGCACTTTGTTGGAACCCCAAGAGCAAGGTGTGATGGTGCACAACAACAAGTTTCCCTCAGTAGAGATCGACGTTATCGAACCAGAAGGAGGAAGGAAACGTCACACAGGTGTTTCTGGCAATGTGGAGACCTGCACAACACAAACTCAAGACTTTGCCCCAACGAATCAGTGAGGTTGTCAAGCTCACCGGTTTGCTATAACAAAGGATTAAATGTCTGGTGTGGAAGGTAATGGTTTGCAGCAAGTAAACAAGTAACAGGGGAAGATGTATCAATGGTAAAGATTGGACCGGGGTCCATAGTTCACTAGAGGTGCCCTCCTTAGATAAACAACATGGCATGAAGGATAAACAATTACAACGGGGAAATTGACATGAACTGAGCAAGGCATAACAATGCAATTACTAGCTAGCAAGATCCTATGAAGTTGATTGGGCAATACAACATTATACATAGACCATAATCCAACTGCATCTATGACTTGAAGTCCACCTTCAGGTTATCATCCGAACCCCCTCCAGTATTAAGTTGCAAGCAACAGACAACTGCTTTAAGCAAAGTGTGTAAGGTAAACAATCCACATGTTCCATGAACAAGGGACCATTGTTTTCTCCCTAGTAGCAACATCACATCTACAACCGAAGAGATTTATGTCACTTCCCTTGGAAACTAGAGGCATGAACCCACTATCGAGCATAAATACTCCCTCTTGGAGTCACTAGCAACTACTTGGCCAAGATAACCACTAGCAACGGAGAGCATGCAAGATCACAAACAACACAGACATGATAGAATCATAAAGATAAAACCAGTAATCAAACCAACGTAATAATCTCAATATCCATCGGATCTCCGCAAACACAACATGCATAATTACAAATAGATTAGATCTTGATCATGAACGGAGCTCACAAGATCTATACATAAAAGCAAAAAGGAGGAGATATAAGCATTTAGCTACTACATGGACCCATAGTCCAAGGTGGAACTACTCACGAATCATACCGGAGAGAAGGCCTCCGGGATTATCTTCCCTCCGACAGGGTGCCGGGAAGAACTTCAGATCCCCCGATCTAGGGATGATGGTGGCGGCGGCTACAGACGGATTCGTGGATTTCTGATCGGGTGCCGAGAGTTTCTGTATCGGGGGCTTCTTATAGGTGAAGGGGGGAGTCCGGGAGGCGACCAGGGTAGGCAAACCCTACCCAGGCGCGGGTCTGCCTGACCCCACGCCTGGGGTGGGTCTGGCCCCCCTGGACAGCCCCTCCGGCTCTCGTCTGGACTTCTTGTTCCCCACGTAAAGTTATTGACTATGGCGTTCGTCCTGTCCAATTCCGAGAATATTTCTTTACTAACTTTTCTGAAACCAAAAACAGCATAAAACAGGGATCTGGCACTATTGCAACTTGTTAATAGGTTAGCACCATAAAACATGTAAAAAGCACCTCAAAGTTTGGACAAGTAAAGAAAAGTAGATACTAAACAAGCATGGAGCATCAAAAATTATAGATACGTTTCCAAGGTATCAGTACTCTTAGGAGGGGATCTTGTCGTTTTCGGCGTCGGGTCTCCCTCGACGTAGCGGTGTTATTCTTCTGCTTTCTTCCCTTTAATTCAATGGGCAGAGGTGGAGGCGCCGGAGATGGAGATGTAGTCGCGCTGTGATCCCTCTCAGGAAGGGGTGGACTATTGTTTCTCGGTGGAGATGGTGGACTCGGAGGTGATGGATTGCTTCTCGGAGGAGAAGATTGCCTTGGCGCCCAGCCTGGAAACACGATGTGCTGTTTTTTCCAAAGAATGATCCCACCCTCCACTTCTCCCAGTGTTTTCTCCCCTTCGCCTGCAGGGAATGTCAAGCTCAAGTGATCGACATGTCGGCTCAACTTCATCCACACCGACACGAGCATAACCGGCAGGAATCGGACTTTCATGGTAGGTATCTTCCGGTGGACAAGGTAAAGCAAAGCCGAGCGCCACCTTCATAGAAATGTTCTTCAATGTGACATTTAGCTCACAAGTTGTCCTTGCCTCGACTTCATCCACGGGGTAGCGAACCATCGTTGCACCGGCCGTATCATCTATCACCGGTGCATTATTCTCCATCAGCATTAGATTATTAGCTTGTACCTCCGTGGAAGCCACACTGCTTCTCCGCTGAGATGGGCCCACTGGACTGTCTAATGCAGGATCTTGCTGTTGGGCCAGTACTCTAAGTTCATTAATCTGCTCCTGCTGCAGCTTGAACATGGCTTGAAATTCCTCGTTCCTTTTTTCAACCGCCTCCAACCGCGTTGCCTCCTCCGCCTTCTGCCGGTTCGTTTTTCTGGATCGACTTCTATAAGTGTCGATGTCATCGGGAAACCCTGTCTTCCATGGAACAGATAGGCCAAAGCCTCGTGTTCGTCCGACTTTTTCAGGATTCCCGAGGGCATATGTCAGCTCATCGTTCTCTCTGTCGGGAATGAACTTTCCATCTTTTCTCAGTTATATCACTTTAACAAGTTCATCTTTGGGTTTAGTAATGGCCTTCTTTGTAACAATAATCTCCCCGGTTTCAGTGTCATACGACCCCACATGCCCAAGGAACCAATTTTTTGACCTCACGGGCCACTGATTTGTAGATGGCGTGACCCCTTTTTCACGCATTTCTTTCTTGGTTTTTGCCCACTTAGGCGCGTCCGTATTGTAGCCACCTGTCCCCATAGTATGGTGATATTTGTTTTTGGCCACATTTAACTTATTCTTTTCTGACTTGGTCGTAGCTGCTTCTGATTCCTTGTATGTCACAAATGGAGCCCAGTTATCCCGCTGCTTCTCCAGCGGGCCAGTGAATGGCGGAGTCAGCCCCTTCTTGGCAAAGTTGTTGTACAATGTTTTCTTCCAGTCCTTGAACTGTCCGCCCATCTTCTTCAGGGCCCACTTTCTAACTTTCAACCTCAATGCCTCATTGAGTTCACGAGTGTCCAATTCAGGTACAGAGAAGTGTGCCATGAGTGAATTCCAAAGACCCTCTTTGGCTCTGTCATCGACAGAAGTTGTTGTACAATCTTTTCTTCCAGTCCTTGAACTGTTCGCCCATCTTCTTAAGGGCCCACTTTCTAACTTTCAACCTCAATGCCTCATTGAGTTCACAAGTGTCCAATTCAGGTAGAGAGGAGTGTGCCATGAGTGAATTCCAAAGACCCTCTTTGGCTCTGTCATCGACAAAAGTTTCTCCAACTCGATCACTTTTCTTTCCAGGCTTATTCCACTTCTGAGTGGTGATCGGGATGGCGTCCCTGACTATCGCTCTGCATTGGTATACAAATACACTTGCGTCCTCTTTCGGCTCCAAAGGTTCGCCGAACTCAGACACTAGATCAATAGTGAAACGCGCACCATCGGCCAACTTTTTGGTCGGGCCTCGTTTCCTTGCAGAAGATTCGCCCGATGCGGAGGTCTAAGAGAAGAAACATTCGTTAGTACATATATATATATGAATCAACTAATGCATCTACTAGCTCATGATCAGTAGAGGCTTTATATACCTCGCCGGTATTTTCTATGGTGTCTCCACCATCAGTTCCACCGTCGTCTCCACCAAATAATTCATCATAGTCGTCTCTTCTGTCGGCTTCATCCAAGTTGAGGTATTGGGAGCCATCATCATCTCCATCGTCGTCTGCTCCATCGTAATGATAACCTCCTGTACCCTCATCTATCATGTTGTACATGATGTTCTCTTTGTTGTCTCTACCGTCCATAACTTAACTAATACAGAACCAAGATAAAACCATTTTGCTTAATGCGATAAATAAAGGAATATAAAGTAATTCAGCTTAAACAATGCTATAAAGAAAGATAAAGTACCAATTAAACAACAATACATATTGAATAATCCAGCTAGTACAACAATAAAGTACCAATTAAACAACAATACATCTCGAATAAAAGATGGTACCCTATTACACATCTAGCTCAGCTAAAACGTCGAGCCCCGGCTACTGAGCCGCGGGAGGTGTGCACCCAAAGAGTAGGAACCATCACCGGAGAATATCTCGGGTAAGGTGCCTGAAGAAGCTTCCAGGTATTGGCGACCCGGACTTGTAAAATGTACATGTAGCGTCGGACGTGCTCGTCCTCCTCCCTGACACGACACTGTACCACCTCGTCGGGGGCCGGCTCCCTCTGCACCGCACCTGGACCACTCCGCCGCCACCAAAGACGATCCAGATCGACGACGACACCTGGATTCCTCACCAAACCACGTCCCCCGGCTGGTAGCACCTCCTAGTGCCAGCCCGGCGGAGCCCAGTCCCGTGGATGCCCGGCGACATTGTCTAGTAGTGCTCCATTATTCACGCCGAGTGAACGAGGATGAGGAATTGGCATTATTTCCTAAACACTAAAATTAAACCTATATACTTTAACCATGATGAAAATAAATAGTATCAACTAAAATAAACTATATTAAACACTAACTAAATTACACTATCAAAATTACAATAACAAATTACACTAACTAAACTATATTAACACTAATAACACTAACAAACTTACACAACAAAACACACTAACAAAATTACAGTAATTAACAGTAACAAATTACACTAACAAATTAACAAATTACACTAACAAATTAACAAACTACACTAAGAAATTAAACTAAGAAAACGGCCGGGAGGGGCGGCGCGGCAGTCGCCGGGGCGGTAGAGGCGCGGGGCCGCGTGGGGAGGGGCGGGTGGCGGTCGCCGCGGGGCGGCAGAGGCGCGGAGTGGCACAGGGAGGGGCGGCACGGGTGCGGGGGAGAGTCGGCACAGGCATGGTGGACGGGCGCGGCGACGCGGTGGACGGCACGGGGAGGGGCAGCACGGGCACGGGGGAAGGGCGACACAGGCACGGTGGACGGGCGCGGCGGCGCGGTGGACGACACGGAGGCGGCGGCGCTAGGGCATTTGCTGGATCGCGAGGAGGAAGAAGGCATGCTCCGGTTCGCTGCTCGAAACGGGGCGCACGGGGTGGGTATTTATACCCACCCCCTTTAGCCCCGGTTGGTAACAAAAAAAGAATTGTGTGTTTAGGGTTTAGGAAAATTAATTATTATATATCAAAATTTGCAGAAATAAAATTTACATCTACTCTTTTATATAGATGTAAATAAAATAATTGTTCCCAAGATTTAAATTATCGGACCTTTTTTGAATTTTTTATGCCTGTTTTAAATTTTTGCCGTTTCGAACTTAGGTCAAAACGGCGTGCGTGAAGATAGGGGATGAGAATGTTAGAAATTTCATTGGATCTCTGAAGAAACAACATATTGTGAGTCTAAAAATGATTTTTTCAAAAAATCACGGGCGTTAGATCATGTACCTGTAGTTCAAACCGGACCCACTTCCTATCGCTTTGGCAGACATTTGTCTTTTCATCCGGAAAGGACAGAAAGGTTTGAGATCCCCCGGTTGGGAGATAGTTCATGTAAGGTGGTCTAGTATTTTAGAAAAATGGGATGGTAGCATTCTGTAACTGCATTTTGGTGGCTGCTTCACAAAACGACCCGTCTTTTTGCGCTCCGAAATGGAAAATGGCTTTTCCGAGCGACGAAAAGGAAAACTTTCTCCTGCAACATTGTTTGCCGTCCCAATATACACATGCATGCACAATATGGACACCGTATCATAAACTATGCCACGATTCAACACATAACATCTGTCTTGGACCGAAACACTGGTGGAAAAAGGGCCTACAGTCCCGGGCCGCAACTGGCTTTAGTCCCGGTTTTGGGCCTGGGACTGCGAAAACGGGACTAGAGGCCCCCTCCTCTAGTCCCGGCTCGCTACAACCCGTGACTTATAACAGCCACGTGGCTGTTTCAGCGCCGCGGGGGGGGGGGGGGGGGGGGGGGGGCGGAAACCCTCTAGTCTCGGGCCGTAACATCACCCGGGACTATAAGGTTTCCTGCCGTGGCAGAAAATTATGTGTTTCTCTGCCGCGGCAGAGATTGTGTATTTCCTTTTTTTCCATTTCGTTCCTTTTTTGTTTTGTGTTTCACTATAATTTAAACATATATTTCAGTATACATATTATACGCTACTACATACACACTACACGTCGATGCATTTATATAATTAATCGATCCCTTGCAAGCATACATATAATCAATCATATCAAAAGGAAGAAATGTTTTGAAATTACATGTTCATTGATGAATATATATATCATCTCAGCTACATGGAGACGACTAAGGCAAATCGAGTTCCACGTCATCCGCATAATGCTCTCCATGTACATCAAGGACTTCCTTCATCATAAATCCCGCCAGCTCCTCTTGAATTGCTCTTATGCGCTGGTCTGGCTGTAGTTTCTCCCGCAAATCATAAATATAATGTGAGTCAACTTTCCGCTCACTGGTCAACTCGCGGATGTACTCGCAGACGTAGTATCCACATAAATGAGTTCCCGGTGGCTGTTGTAAACTCTTCACTATTTTATAAGTTAACTCCTCTTTGAATGGACCTGGTATTTTCTGTCTGAACCGTGTCCAACACCTGCTCGGCAAAGAAAATGAACAATGGAGTTATTAGTTACTTGATATTAGGAAATGTATGAAAGAGGACGATATAATGCGATAATGATTGAAATTACTAATGGAGCATTGCTTTCATGTCGCTCCACTGCTCTTGGTCCCAACTTAATGAGTCGTGGACTTCAACTAGGGAGTTGTCAACTTGAATGTTTAGCAAGATCCAGTGGAATTTGCGAACGTTTACATAAGCATACATGCATAGCTCATTCAGTAAGAAAAAATAAAATGTGTACAAGATATAAACACTCACTTGAAGTTGTAAGAAAATAGTATTTACTTAACAAAATTATTCTCGGTTAAGAACCTGCACAGGTCTTCCTCCACGTCCTTGGGGTGATTCTTTAATGTATATTCATTAACGATATATGGGTCAATGAACCCAACGTCGTATCTTCTAGCTCTTTTGCATTCAAGCATCTTCATTCTGCAGAATATAATATCATCATACAAAAGGATATATAGTTAGAATAAAATATTATAGAAATAAATCACTTACAGATAGTAGCAACCAATGATAGATTTGTCGAGGGCGCGCTGGTTGTGTAACTGAAATAGTTCGGTTATTTGAACCTATATCGAGTATGGTTTGAAGTGATGCTCCTTTCTAACGTCCACCGGAAACCAATCTTTCTGATGCTTTTTTTCCTGCTTGCGACATGTACCATTCGTGCAGATTTCGCATATGTGTGGATAGACGCGCGAGCTCCTCATTACTGACTAGAGGCTCCCCTTGGACATACTGCCGTACTATCTGACCCACTGGCGTATGTTCATAGCCTAAATATTGACCAAGAGACATATTTGCTTCGGTAGCAAGTGCTTTGGCCTGCGATACAGTGATTCCCATAAGTGCAGCATTATTACGGGCTCTGGGTCCATTATTTGCATGTCCATATCCATTTCAGCTCTGAAGGCCTTATCGAGGTCTGAAATGACTTTGAGCGGGGCGACCGATTTATTCTTTTGTGCTCCGAGCTAGGCAACTTGCTTCCCGCTATTTGCACTTGTGATTTTTTTCTTCTGTGCTTGCTTAATAATCTCCCAGTCATAGTCTGATTCCAGATTCATCGATATCTGGGATGATTGCTCAAGAAAGGACTTAGCCCACTTTTTGGTTTTTTCATTATATACCGGCTTTGGCTCAGGCTTTTTGGGTGCAAAATGCGCCTTAACTTGGGCATCCACATCCGCATTATTTTCCTCATCGGTCTTGTCATAAGGTCTCTTTGGAAGAGCCGGCGGGATATCGACTATCTTCGCCGTTTGACCTTTCTTCGACGTGGGGCGCGGGGGACCGTCGAACTTCTGTTTCTTCGACGAGGTAGTAGTATTGCATGGAGGCGGAGGCAGAGATCGAGTATTGCGCGGAGGCAGATATCGAGTTGATGTACTCCTGCTGCGGCGATCGTCAGCGGGGCGGGGTGGACTTGGAGGTTGGCGATAATCGGGTTGGGGTGGACTTGGAGGTTGACGATATTCGATGCGGGGTGGACTTGGATTCCTTGGAGTCGGTGGCCTTGGCGCCGAGCCTGGAAACTTGATGTACTTCTTATTCCATAGAATGATGTTGCGCTTGACATCTCCTAGTTTCGTAAGGCCTTCAGGCGTAGAGATTTCAATCTCTAGGCCCGCAAAATCCTCCACTATGTCATCCACCCCTGACACGAGCATAGCCTAGTGGAATCGAAAGTGAATGGTGGAGTGCTCCAGGTAGACAAGGTAAATCAGTGTCGATTGCCACCTTGAAGGACAGGTTGTTCATTGGCTGATGTAGCTCACATTGTGCCATCTCTCTGACATCATCCACGGGGTAGTGAGGAGCCGGTGCATCATCCAGCAGTGCTTGATCATCAGCCTGGACCTCCGAAGAAGCCGCGCTGCTTCTCCGCTGGCTAACACTACAAGGAATGTGTTATTCTATGACCTTCTCATAGTGACCGTGGACAAAATCGTCATAGTGTTATGACGATTTTGCACCAGATGGTCGTAAGCCGTTCGGGAGGTTCAAAACCTGAAAAAAACATGACGATTTTGCACAGGAACGTCATATTTTCATTAGCTCAAATCGTCATAACCTGACGGATGTACCTTACGACATTATTTGTACCTTATTACGACGATTTAAAATCGTCATGATGTCCAAATTAAGATAAGTTGAAACTTTTAGTCGGCCACGTCAGCAATTATGCCTATGTGTCATTTTTTACTACGTGTCATATACGTGTGTTAATATCTACTTGTCTATGTGTCAGTTTTTGACTGCGTGTCATATCCGTGTGTAATTATATGCTTACGTGACATATCTGTGTGTAGATATATGCTTATGTGGCGCTACTTAAATTTAATAGACTCATAATTACTCAAACTGATAAGTAGGACCAAACTCTAACAAACAGTACCCACCAAACCCGCCGTAGCTTATTTGCAAAAAAAAAGGAGTCCAGTGATTTGAACCCCAGACCTCCCAACCAAACTAGCAGCAGCTTACCACTACACAAACCAATCTTTTTTGTCATTCTACCACAACTACACCATATATCTATTCGTTAATACGTCTGGGCTGATTTACCTTCCATGATGGGCCTCCACACGAAGCACACATCCACGCCTCCACGCAAGATAGACACCAGAACCGCGTCGGGAATAATATGCAAAAAATGGGCTGCAGTGAGACTCGGACCGCAGACCTCCCTCGAAATAGAAGGCACCTAACCACTAGACCAACACAACTTAGTTGTCCCATAGACGCGCTCTGCCAATTTGACTATAAGCCACGATCGAAACTGGGCCTGGAGGCCAGGTTTCCCCTAATGGGCCTCGCTGGGAAGGTATAATTGGGCGGCCTTTGACCTTGGGTGCAGTAGATTAGGTCCGGTTAGTTTTTTTCGTTTTTCTTTTTGTGTTTTCATAATTCTTGTGTATCTTTCTCATAAGAACTCCAAAATAATTGTTTTTTGTCTCTAAATTTTTATAAATTTCATTAGATCATAATAGGATATTAATTATGAATAGTATGATTACTTTAAATTGTGGGTCTACTAATCCCATATTAGTCCATACTAGGGACAATATCATAATTCAAAATATGATATTTGAAACTAGGGTTTTGAAGGTTCTTAGCTAGGGGCCGAACCTTGCTAAACTTGCATTGGATATCTGAAGAAATAGCATATTGTGAGTCTAAAAATGATTTTTGCAAAAAATCATGGGCATTAGATAATGTACCTGTAGTTCAAATCGGACCCACTTCCTACTGATTCGGCAGGAACTTGTCTTTTTCGCCAGGAGTGTAAGGAAAGGTTTGAGAGACCCCAGTTGGGACATTTGTCCATGTAAGGTGGCCTATTATTTTTGAAAAATGGGATGGTAGAATTTTGAAACTTCCATTTGGTGGTTGCTTCACAAAACGACCCGTTTTTTGCGCTCGGAAAATGGAAAATGGTTTTTCCATGCGACGAAATGGAAAACTTCCGCCTGCAACATTGTTCGCCATCCCATGATGCACATGTGTGCACAATACGGGTGCATTATCACAAACTATGCCCTGGTTCTATCCATAACATTGGTCATTTGACCCGAAAGCCATGAAAACTCGAACATGATAGGTCATTTTGTGAAGGTTTTTTTGAGACATACTCAATATACCAAGTTTGGTATTTTTCCTTGCAACTATGTCACATAATAATACACCACGCGAAAGATTTGCGTTGATCGGGCAGTTTTTGAATTTTGTATGCCTGTTTCAAACTATGGTCAAAACGGCGGTCATGAAGGTTCCTAGATTGGGGGTGTGCCTCGCTAAACTTGCATTGGATCTCTGAAGAAATAGCATATTGTGAGTCTAAAAATGATTTTTGCAAAAAATCGTGGGCATTAGATAAAGTACCTGTAGTTCAAATCGGACCCACTTCCTACTGATTCGGCAGGAACTTGTCTTTTTCGCCAGGAGTGGAAGGAAAGGTTTGAGAGACCCCGGTTGGGACATTTGTCCATGTAAGGTGGCCTATTATTTTTGAAAAATGGGATGGTAGAATTTTGAAACTTCCATTTCGTGGTTGCTTCACAAAACGGCCAGTTTTTTCTAAGTGCAAAAAAGAGGTGATTTCTGAACCGACCAATCAAAACCCAGGAAACCCACTCCCATGGATCATCCTGATGGACCTGATCTAGACCATTCATTTCCGATCCAACGCCTGCTAATCACAAGAAGAAGAACACAGAAATACCCAGTCCCCACCGCAACCACAAAACAAACCCTAATCTCACCTCGCGCTGCCGATTCTCCCCTCTCCCTTCCTCATCTCTCCGCCGCCACCCCCACCCCACCCCCATCAGTCCTGATCGCCATCCAACGCACCCACCCCACCCACCCCATCGCGTAGCCACACCCAACCCTAGCTCTCTGCAGTACCCCTCCGCCACCCACCCTCAGATCCCCAACAACCTTCACATATCGCTGATTCCCTCCCTCCTCATCTCCCTCCGACGCGGCCCTGCCGTGTCTCTTTCCGGCACGGCATCCTGCGGGCGCAAGGAAGCAGCACGGATGATAGGCCACCGTCGCGTGGCATCCCACTACCCCGGATCTCGTGACGAGGCCTCTGCAGCGAAGGCAGCCGATGGGATCCTCAGAGGAGGCCGACGGATGGCGCGCATGGTCAAGGGGAATCACTCCATCGTCGTCGACGTAGTGGAGCTGGAGGAGGCCGGAGGACAGCGCACAGGGACAGTGGGGAGGGAGCCACGACGCGCACCGCCGTGCTGAACCCTAGCTTCTCCCCGGAGGATGCGTATGCTGTACAAGATCACTGTTGGGTTCTCGCGCGAGAAGTTGCTCACGGAGGGCGGGTTCGGGTGTGTGTTCAAGTCCACGCCTCGCGACGGTAGGGAGGTGGCCGTGATGAAGCTCAAGGGCGGCGGCGGGCAGGGGGAGCAGGAGTTCTAGGTGGAGGTGGAGATCATCAGCCGCATCCACCACCACCACCTCATCTCCCTCCTCGGCTACTGCATCTTCGAGGACCACCGCCTCCTCTTCTATGATTTCTTCGCCAACGACACCATGCACCACAAGCTCCACGGTATGAATTTTGACATGACACCACCAGGCACCAACTCCACTTCATCATTCTGGAATTGGATGTAGTAAAATGCAATACTATCTCTGTTAAACGGGCTTTGAGATGTATAAACGAGTTATGAAATGAGTACCATCCCTATGGATTTAACAAGGCATGCTTGGGACAGTTATACATGGGTTGTTCTAGTAGTACTAATAGCATACATAGGTTGTTCTAGTAGTACTAATAGCATTCATGAACTATTGTTAATGGAAGAAAGTTTTAATGATGTAGTACACTATTCCAACAATTCTAAAACATGATTTGTTCTGTTCTGTTTTAATGATGTAGTACACTAGTTTGTTTGGTTTCATTCATGTGTGTAGTCAAGCTAAGTGGGAACATTGGTCAGTTGTGTTTCATTGTTCAATTTTGTTCTGTCAACTCATGGATGAATGCTTTCATAACTTCCTGCATAGTTTGTGTAGAAGTTTTGTATTGTCCTATCATTATAATAATGTTCATGTGTTGTGGTAGCAATACTAAGCAGTGGTAGACTGGTACTAATAGGCACACTATGAAATTTGACTTGCGGATCCTCAGATTGGTAATTGATCCATCCTTTAGTTTATATTGGTAGGTACCGAGCCTTATATTTTGGTATAGTTGTTCTATGGGAAATTAATATGTTGGTAGTTGTAACATTTAGCTCTAGATTTATCATTGTATAACATCTGCTGGGCCTGATTTGTGTTCATGAAGGGAATAAAATATGCTGCTTCTTGTTATGTTTGCTTTAGT
Source organism: Avena sativa (assembly GCA_916181665.1). Lineage (NCBI taxonomy): Eukaryota > Viridiplantae > Streptophyta > Magnoliopsida > Poales > Poaceae > Avena > Avena sativa. The sequence goes on from OV702299.1 coordinate 526,249,713, forward strand.
GATTACAGTAATGTCATTGTGATTACAGTACTTTCTATTGCCTTGTTGATAGTTTCAGTTGATCATATCTTTGAGCTTGTATGCCTTGAAGATTCAGCTGATTACTTTGCGTTGTGCAGGCAAGCTGACAACGTGGTCTTTGCGTTGCTCTCCCGCAACATAGGCTTGGTGTAAATCTAAAGACTGTCTTCACCGAATTCTAGTGGGCGTTGAATTGCTGAGTTGCTTCTGTGTGTGCTTGCATTATACTATCTGTTTAGACTGATTACCACATATAATATACTTTTTGCCATGAACAAAACCTTTCTTTTAAACTGTGCATGGAACAGATATAACATCTGCTATTGCTGTTTTGAGGTATTCCTTGATGGTAGTGAGATCAATCTTGTCTCTCTTGAAATGGATCGTATGGGCACCTAGAGGGGGGGGGTGAATAGGTGCTAACCAATTTTTAATACTTTTTCAATTTTAGGCTTGACACAAAGTAAATTCTCTAGATATGCAACTACGAGAATTTTCCTATATGTAGCCCTAACTACTAAGCACGTAAAAGAGGAGCGAGGAAACCGTAGTGGAGCACGCGGAGACACAGGGATTTGTTTTACCGCAGTTCCTTCCTTGTTAAGGGAAGTACATCTGCGTTGGAGGGGTGGGCGGTTCTAAGACCACCACGCCACAATAGGCCTCACCCTATTCTCCGATGGATCTCGCCACGAGAGGCCTGATCCACCTTCTCCACTATTGGATCCCTTCGAGGCGGGAACCGGTGCCTTCTACAACACTATCGGGGCACACACCCACAACCGAATTGGGGGCTCCCGGGATGACAACAAGCTGCCACAAGAACAAGGTTTATCAATATAAACAAAAACGAGGATCTAGATATTTGCAAGAAATACTAGATCGGAGGTTCTCCAAATGAATGGAGAGGAGATGAAGCGCTTGATTGCTGATGATGAAGATCGAGTTCTCCTCCTTCGATTCCCCAAGGGATGGGGCCTTTGGGTGGATCTAGGTGGAGTACTCTTGGATGAAGCTTTCAGATCTGATCTGTTCTTTTTCGAGATGAATCAAGAGTTCTGACAGGAGGGGGATGGCTGGATTAAATACCCCCTCCCCAGATCTGGCCGTTGCACAACTTTGGGGGCGGATTATCCGCCCCCTGGGAAAACTCCGCCTCAAGGGCGGATTCTCCGGGGGAAACTCCGCCCCCTCTCTGGTGCTTGCGCCTTGGCGATGAGCAGGAGGGGCGGATTATCCGCCCCCCCTGAGGGGCGGATTATCCGCCCCTGGTGGGGCCGGATTATCCGCCCCCCTTCTGGGGCTTGCGCCTGCTTGGGCAGAGGGAGGGGCGGATTATCCGCCCCTGGTGGGGCCGGATTATCCGCCCCCAAAGGCAGAGTTCTGATTTGCAACACTTCAACACACATTAAATGATCCTTGGTATTGTTATCTAACACACAAAACACTAGGGATTAAGAAATGTTCTTTCAATCTACCCCTTTTTGGTGTTAGATGACAATACTAGATAAAACCGGCAAAAGCCACCTTAAATAATGAAAGACGCTCCCCCTAGATGTGTGCATAATTAAGATTTGCATTTGAATACAAATACACACACTAGGTAGAACACTACTTTAAGGTTTGGGAAAAAATGTCATACCACCGGTATATATAGCCAAGGCATACATAGATAATCCCATGAATCCATATGCCATCAAATATGCTCCATAATTCCAGAATTCCATGTGGTCCAAGATAGATAAATCCAGAAATCCATGAATACCAAACATAGTACCAAACTGTGGAGTACGACATAGTCTTACACAAACAACCACAAATAGCAAACAAGTTCACGCTAGAAAAGGCACAAGCAAGCAAATAAAAACGACTAAAATCGAAGAGCTTGTGCCCAACCCCTGCAAATCCACGAGACCTAATAGAACTACTTCTCCCCCTTTGGCATCGAAACACCAAAAAGGAAGAGAGCGATGCTAACGCCCCTGGAGATCACTCCGCCTCATCCTCGGCGTAGTCATTCCCGTCCCCTTCCTCTTCATCATACTCATCATCATCTTCATCAGCTGGAGGAGTGGGTGCCCTCAGTGGAGGAGGAAAGAGACAACTCTCGAGCTCGCCATAGTTGATCCCTGAGGTGTTCCACTGAGCATACGGATCCGGAGCAGTGGGAGGAGGTGGATTGCCAGTGGCACCTGAGACATGGTGGAGGATAAGCTGCTGCGTGTGATCCCTCTCATGATCCCTGCGGTACGCCTCATATTGGCCCTTGTGAATGTCAATACCCATGCAAATAATGTTCCGCTGGAACCAATTAAGCTACTTTACCTCACGTGCCATTGGGGACACCGTGGAACGACGACCACTAGCCCGAGCATCACGCATGAAGGTCTCCGGGGAAGTGTAAGGGTGATGAGTCTTTCGAGCCTTGTTGTAGATTTTCTTTGGCTTATGAACACCATCCAGAGCAGTGCCAAAATCCTCATGGGGCAACATATGCTTGACGAGCATCATTATGAACGGAGCATAAGGAATAGAGAGCCTGTTGATCATAGCATCCGTCATCGCATGAAAAATATAGTCCATGACATCCAGTTTGTAACCTGTGGCTGATCCAGTGTTGGTGGCACACTCGTGAGCAAACGCAAGGAGAGGAACCAGGTGACCACGGATCCTGTCATTGTTGCCACCACTAGGAGCGATGCAGTCCCTAAAAATGCCAACAAGGGCTGCATACAGGGGAGAGAGACCAGCAAAAGTACCAGCGACGCCATCAGAGGAAAGGCAAGGAGCAAGTGCAGTGTCCTTGGATGGCTTCAAGGGAGTAATGATGCGGTGACCAGCAGGAGTGTCACGACCATGGAAAGCATACCCAAGAACCTGCCCAAAAGTGCGAAAGTCTGACTGAAGCATTGTAGTCCCGATCATCCACTTCATAGTGCGGCGCTCATCACCGCAGATCACAAGGGTGGAGAAAAACTGGCGCACCACAGAAGAGTCATAATTGCATTGAGTGGTCATGAGGTGGTGCAGCCCCATCTTGTTGGTCACATCGAGTGCCTCAATGAGCCTTGTCTTGGATTGAGCCTCAGTCAAATTGATGGGACGCATGGGGCGAATCTTGAGAGTAGCATAGACATCATCATGAATAGACCGAAAGTGAGCATTAAAAAACATTTCGTCCTCGGGGGGACCATCGCTGTCAGCCTCATCATAATAATCAGTCTGACGAATAGTGGCATACTGAAGACTGTCCATAGCCTTGTAGTTGGGCCGAGACTGTTTGCCCTTGCGATATGCGGACCTCTTAGTTTTCTTACTTGCCTCTGCCATCCGTTTAGCCTCTCTTGCTGCTCTGCTGACCTCGGTCTCGTCAATGAATTTCCCGTCTGCAGTGGGCTTGAGATAACGGGGACGGGGACGACGGACAAAGGTCTTGGTCGGCTTGGAACCACCTGTGAATAGCATTAGAGGGATAGCATGGAGATAAGTATACACACAAGTCCAGGAGAAAAACATGAAGAAAGAGTAGCAGTGCAACCCCATAGCCAAGGAAGTGCATTGGCAGAAGCAGAACCAAAACAGAAAAAAAAAATTGCTCTCCAGGCCGGATTATCCGGCCCTGGTAGGGGCGGATAATCCGCCCCCCGCAGAAAAATTTCTGGATTGGCTCAGATCTGCCATGGCAAAACAGATCGGGTACTAGGGTTGCAATTCTACTGATTCTAGGATGTAAGGAACAACACCAAGAACCTTCTACAACGAGATTTCCACCAAATAAAAGACATCCCATACAAAAGGAGAGAGATGAGGGAGTTATCCTCACTCATTGGAGGAAAATCGTAGAGGAGAAGATACCCGGAGGCAAGGTGAAGAAGATCCGGGGAGAGCCCGGAGAATCCGGTGGTCGAATCGACTCCGGGAGAGGCGGATGCTCCGGCGGCGGCTGGGGAACAGAGGTAGGGTTGGGGGAGGACTAGCTGCTCTGTTTGAGCCTGCCCTCCCCGACCCAGCCTATAAGGGAAGATTTCTCTTGGGGCGGATAATCCGCCCCCACTTAAGGCGGATAATCCGCCCCCCCAGAAATTCTGTATAGTGCAGAATCAGGCCAGAGCAACCTCGCAAACCTCTCGATGGTGTTTTAGAGGACTTGTGTGAAAGAATAGATGGTTCAAGACGGGAGAGAAAGGCTTGGGTTGAGAGCATCAAACTGAGATGGTACTACACACCCAAATTTGCAAGAATCAAATCAAACAAAAGCCAAAATGGAGTGTGTTTTCCATAAGAACAAAAGATATGCAAGAAAATCCAACGAAACCCATGAAAAACCAACTCTTCTCGAGGAAGAGGGCGGTGGCCGAAGCCACCATGTTGGAGCGCATGGCATGACACCGCGAAGATGTATCTTGAGTTCAAAACCAATGCTCATCGATGACCCACATATCAGAAAATGATATTAAGGGAAATGATTTTACTTGCTTTCGGCATTATGGGGGGGAGGGTTGGCCCAATAAATTAGGACCACACTCCCCCTATGTCTATGCCCGCATCTAAACCAAATACATGAAATAAGCGCAAGTGAGTGTGCAAGGGTAGTCAAGCCAAGCTCCTTGAATCTATGATATTTAGCTCATTCCTCAAATAACAAAATCTTGCTTCGTCAAGAGGCTTCGTGAAAATATCAGCAAGTTGGTTCTTCGTGCTCACAAAAGATAGAGCAATATCTCCACGAGCAACATGATCCCGAATAAAGTGGTTGCGAATCTCTATATGTTTTGTTCTTGTATGCTGCACGGGATTGTAAGCAATTTTGATAGCACTTTCATTGTCGCATAAAAGAGGCACTTGGTCACAATTGACACCATATTCCTTTAAAGTTTGCCTCATCCATAACAATTGAGTACAAGAACTTGCAGCAGCAACATATTCAGCTTCGGCAGTTGAGAGTGAAATACAATTCTGTTTCTTTGATGACCAACAGACTAGAGACCTGCCCAAGAATTGGCATGCACCAGAGGTTGATTCCCTATCATCTTTGTCACCAGCCCAATCTGAATCAGTGTAACCACATAGAGAGAAACTTGAACCCTTGGGATACCATAGCCCAAAAATTGGGGAATGAACCAAATATCGAAAGATTCGCTTGACTGCCACTAAGTGGCTTTCTTTAGGAGCGGCTTGGTACCTTGCACACACTCCTACACTTAACACGATATCGGGCCTAGATGCGCAAAGGTAAAGGAGAGAGCCGATCATGGATCGGTATACCTTTTGATCCACGTCTTTACCCTTGGGATTGAGCTCAAGATGACACTTTGTTTGCATAGGGGTAGCAATGCCATTGAGATCTGTCATCTTGAACCTTTTGAGCATGTCTTGGATGTACTTAGCTTGATTAATAAAGGTTCCCTCTCTAAGTTGTTTGATCTCAAATCCAAGAAAGAACCTGAGCTCACCCATCATGGACATCTCAAACCTGTCAGTCATAAGCTTTGAAAATTCATCGTTAAAAGCTTGGTTAGTAGAGCCAAAAATAATGTCATCTACATAAAGTTGGCATACAAAAAGCTCCCCATTAACCTTCTTAGTAAAAAGAGTGGGATCGATTTGCCCAACTTCGAATCCACGGTCTAGCAAAAGCTCTTTAAGGTGCTCATACCACGCACGTGGGGCTTGTTTAAGGCCATAGAGCGCCTTATCGAGTTTGTAGACATGGTTCGGAAATTTGGGGTCCTCAAACCCCGGGGGCTCCTTGATGTATACTAACTCATGTAGAGGACCATTAAGGAAAGCGCTCTTAACATCCATTTGTTGCAATTTAAAATTATGATGGGCTGCATATGTAAGAAGGATACGGATGGACTCAAGGCGAGCCACAGGAGCGTAGGTCTCGCCAAAATCAATCCCTTCTACTTGAGAGAATCCTTGAGCCACGAGTCATGCTTTATTCCTCACAACAATGCCATTTTCATCCTGTTTGTTCTTGAAGATCCACTTGGTGCCGATAACATTGCAGCAATCCTTTGGCTTTTCTACGAGCTTCCAAACTTTGTTGCGTTCGAAGTTGTTTAATTCTTCATGCATTGCAACAACCCAATCGGGGTCTTCAAGAGCATCAAAAACCATCTTTGGTTCAACCATGGAAATGTGAGCTTGATGATCACAGAAGCTTGCAAGATCTCTTCTAGTTGATACCCTTCGTCGTAGATCACCAACAACTTTGTCAAGAGTGTGACCTCTTAGTTCAAGGTTGCGATCAGCACGAGCTTTGCGACGAGCCTCAATGTCCTTATTGTTTCTAGGAGGAGTGGATTCAATAGTTGTATCCTTGTCTTGATTACTGCCCTGCCCTTGATCTTGATTACCGTTACTGACAGAAGATTGTTGCTGAACATTTTCTTCAGGCCCGAATAATCCGCCCCTTGGAGGGGACGGACTATCCGGCCTGGGAGGTGAAGTACCAGAACCATCTTCCTGAGAAAGCCTGACTGGAGTTGGAGACCCAGGGCCGAATACTCCGCCCCTGGGGGCCGAAGAATCCGGCCTGGGAGCTTCAGAGATGTTGATTTCTCCTTCGAATCCCCTGGAACGAGTTGGAGTGCCAGGGGCGGATTGTCCGCCCCTTGGAGGGGGCGGATAGTCCGGCCTAGGACTACCAACTTGTTCAGGAGATAGATGATCTTCAGCAGGTTGTGGTGATGGTGCAGATTTTTGTCCAACAGTAGGAGCTTGTTGATCTTGTGTAGATGAGGGCTCCACATGGGTGGAGCATTGTCCTTCCCGATCCGCCACAAGGGGTTCCTCAATGGGGCGGAAAAATCCCACGTCCATTCTTCTTATGGCATCTTGGGGTATTTCAACACCTGCATCACAAACATCAACTTGCCCTACAAAGGAGCCGTTATTTTCATCGAACTCCACACTACAAGATTCTACAACAATCCGAGTGAGCTTGTTGTAGACTCTATAAGTGTGGGATTCGGCACCGTAACCAACAAAAATACCTTCTAAAGCCTTGGATTCAAATTTGGACAAACGGACACCTTTAATAAGAAAGAAACACTTACACCCGAATACCCTGAAGTATGAGATGTTGGGTTTGTTACCGGTAAGTATTTCATATGGGGTCTTGTCCAAGATCTTCCGAAGGTAGAGCCGGTTTGATGAGTGACAAGCAGTGGATATGGCTTCAGCCCAAAAATTATAAGGAGACTTGAATTCAGCTAGCATAGATCTTGCCATATCCATCAAAGTCCGGTTCTTCCTCTCGGCTGCACCATTTTGTTGAGGGGTGTACGTAGAGGAATATTGGTGTCTAATCCCCACTTCGCTAAGAAACTCGTTTAAAGTGTAGTTCTTGAATTCTGAGCCGTTGTCACTTCTAATTGCCAAGATGGGAACATTGTGTTGACGTTGAACTTCATTGGCAAAGTCGATGCCAGTTGTGTAGTCTCACTTTTCAGCTTGAAGAAATAGACCCATGTATATCTTGAGTAGTCATCGACTATGACCAAGCAATATTTCTTCCCACCAAGACTTGCATGAGAAGGAGGACCAAATAAATCCACATGAAGTAATTCCAAGATCCTCTTTGATGACATAATAGTCTTCCTCTTGTGGGGAGAGTCATGCATTTTTCCTTCAACACAAGCCCTACAAACACGATCTTTGGCAAAAGAGACATTGTCTTTTAGTCCAAGGATGTGGCCACCCTTTTGGAGACTTTGCAAAGTTCTCATGTTGACATGGGCTAAACGGCGATGCCATAGCCAGCCCACGTCAGCCTTCCCGAATAGACACATCGGACCCGAAGTGGTTTTCCCCGAGAAGTCCACCACATACAGGTCATTTTCGACGTATCCAACGAAAGCGACCTTTAGAGACTTGCTCCATAAGAGTACCACCAAATCATCATCGGTAAAAACAGCAAAGCCCATCTTGCCAAGGGCACGAACAGAAAGAAGATTGTAGCCAAGGGTCTCAACAAGCATGACGTCCACGAGAGAAATATCGTGGGCAACCACAACCTTGCCAAGACCCAATACCTGAGATTTAGACTTATCACCATAGGAGACTGTGATATTATCATGATTTGGACACATCTCCGTGATGATCTCCTTGCTTCCGGTCATATGACTAGTGCAGCCACTATCCAGCACCCATTTCGACCCACCGGAAGCATAGCCCTGCAAGAAAAATTACTTCTTGGTTTTAGGTACCCATTTTTCAATGGGTCCTTTCATGTTAGTAACAAGGGTCTTTGGGACCCAAATAGACCAAGCAATATATTCATCAAAAGGACCAACATAATAAGCATAAACATCGCCATAGTCATCACAAAAGAGTTCATAATTCGGATTGTGAGACCCTGCAAAACCAATATTATTAGTCTTGTCTTTTGTGACAACCTTCTCAGCAGTGCTAGTCTTTAATTGCACATTCTTGGTCTTGTTCTTCCTGGTTTTCTTCTTCTTGGACTTGGTGACATACCCAAGTCCCTCTTTACCATGATTTGACCTTTGCTTGCCAAGGACTTCATCAAGCACACCTTTGTCCTTTGTAGTGATGTCCTTGATCACTTCTTTTTCCACACTAGCATTTTTCTTGTTACTATATGTTGAGTTGGACGAGCTAGGAGTATCATATTTGGCCAATCGACTTTGAAGCTGATCATGTGACTCGTTGAGAATAGAGAACTCGTTTTTCAATGCCTTGTGAGCATTGTCAAGTTTCTCCACTTCCTCGGAGAGTCTATCATGAGCAGCCACAAAGTCAATCCTTTCCTTCTTTAACTTCTTTGCCTTGGTGACAGCATTGTCACGTTCCTTAACAAGTTTAGTCACAATTTCTTCATGTGACTCTTCCATAGACTCAAGCCTCTCTTCAAGAGAGACCCGAGCTTCTTCTTCTTCAAGAGCATTTTTTAGGGATGCAATTTCCATTGCATCCTCCCTTTCAATTCTGCCCTTTTCTTCGAGGAGTGCTTCGTTTTGGGCCAGCTGATCCATAAGAGCCTCAAAACGAACTTTGTGCTCACCTTGCAGGTTAGTATAGAAATAATCCAAAGCAATAATCTCTTATTTAACCTTAAGACTAGCAGGATCATCCATGTCTATCATAGCCTTGGGAAAATAAGAGTTAGAAGAAGTTACCTCGGAGCTTCTTGCCATGAGGCAAGTAGCATTCTTGTTGATGATGTTTTCATTCGGAGAGTCGAAGAGAGATGTTGATGTAGATGTGGTGGCTATAGCAGCCACCTCTTGAGAGATATCGTCCTCGTCCTCATCTTCACTCCCCGATGAATATTCTTCTTGAGCTACTAGAACAATCTTTGGTTGCTTCTTGAAAGGAGAATTCTTCTTTGCAAACTGTTTCTTACGTGGAGCTTTTGATTTGTCCTTGAAAATGAGTCTTCCTCCATTATCCTCTCTACTTTGATATGGACACTCAGCTACGAAGTGCAGCCGGTCACCACAATTAAAGCATGTTCTCAGCTTGGGACCATTTTCTTTTCTTCCATAGGCTCCACTTTTGCGATCTAGTTCAGCTTTAGCCTTGGCTGGATCTTTCCAAAAGTTTCTTGCATAAAGAGCCAAGTATTGTCCGTGGATCCTTTTTATATCTTCGGGACAGTCCGGACCTTCTACCGCATATTCATCATGATCAATCACACTAGTCTTCAAAGCCATGTTGACCCGCTTTTGCATCCCCATAGCTCGAGCACGAGCATCTTCGGCATTCTTGGCAGCCACTTTGAAGGCGGCCATTTCTTGCATTACCTCATTGGATGACATGAGGTGATAATTATGCCTACCTTGGAGACTTTTCAAATCTGTGGGCTCAAATGGCATAAGAGCACTGACATACTTGCGCTTGATCCAAGCATCATCAACATGAGCTGCACCGTGGTTTCTGAAGGTTGTAGCTATTGCCTTGAGCCTCCTATACATGTCCTCGTGGTCTTCTCCATCCAGCATATAAAATCCTTCAGCTTCATTGCTCAAGGCATCATATCTATTCCTTCTCATACTTTCATTTCCGATGAAGAGCTCGGTGAGAGCATCCCAAGCTTCTTTAGCTGTGCTAAGATGCTGAATGTGTGGCATGTCTTTATCACCCACACCAAGCTGTATCATGTGTAGAGTTGTAGCATTGAGTTGGCTATCGACCACTTCTCTCCTTGTGAGATTGTTAGGATTTCCAACATGAAGACCATTTTCGATGATCTTCCACAACTCTATGGAGGAACTGCACACATGAGATTTCATCAAAAATTGCCATTGAGAGAAAGTAGAAGCTGACAGTTTGGGTGGATCACCCCTATTATGTATATGTGGGTGAGGAATAGGCGGATCAGGGGAATACACATGAGAAACCTCATTGTATCCATCCTTACCGCTATCCTTTTTCGAGGAGGAGCTCTTACTAGTATCATCACCTACCACTTCGTTATCTTTGGAAACAGTTTTACCCGTTTCCTTGGATTGCGGAGTGGTATCCTCAGAGTTAGATGGAGGTGATGCTGCGGATGTGGAGAGACGCATTATCAATTGACGCATCTCTTCCATCTTAGCCTCCATTGAACTCACCAAGGTTGTTTCCAACGTCTTGAGATCGTTCATGGTGACTACCTCCGGAGCATCACTCCCATCTCCCTTGGAACCCATACTTCTCTTAGGCGGTTAAGCCCGAAATAAGAGCCGAGGATCTGATACCAATTGAAATGGATCGTGTGGGCACCTAGAGGGGGGGTGAATAGGTGCTAACCAATTTTTAATACTTTTTCAATTTTAGGCTTGACACAAAGTAAATTCTCTAGATATTCAACTACGAGAATTTTCCTATATGTAGCCCTAACTACTAAGCACGTAAAAGAGGAGCGAGGAAACCGTAGTGGAGCACGCGGAGACACAGGGATTTGTTTTACCGCATTTCCTTCCTTGTTAAGGGAAGTACATCTGCGTTGGAGGGGTGGGCGGTTCTAAGACCACCACGCCACAATAGGCCTCACCCTATTCTCCGATGGATCTCGCCACGAGAGGCCTGATCCACCTTCTCCACTATTGGATCCCTTCGAGGCGGGAACCGGTGCCTTTTACAACACTATCGGGGCACACACCCACAACCGAATTGGGGGCTCCCGGGATGACAACAAGCTGCCACAAGAACAAGGTTTATCAATATAAACAAAAACGAGGATCTAGATATTTGCAAGAAATACTAGATCGTAGGTTCTCCAAATGAATGGAGAGGAGATGAAGCGCTTGATTGCTGATGATGAAGATCGAGTTCTCCTCCTTCGATTCCCCAAGGGATGGGGCCTTTGGGTGGATCTAGGTGGAGTCCTCTTGGATGAAGCTTCCAGATCTGATCTGTTCTTTTTCGAGATGAATCAAGAGTTCTGGCAGGAGGGGGATGGCTGGATTAAATACCCCCTCCCCAGATCTGGCCGTTGCACAACTTTGGGGGCGGATTATCCGCCCCCCACTTGGGGCGGATTATCCGCCCCCTGGGAAAACTCCGCCTCAAGGGCGGATTCTCCGGGGGAAACTCCGCCCCCTCTCTGGGGCTTGCGCCTTGGCGATGAGCAGGAGGGGCGGATTATCCGGCCCCCCTGAGGGGCAGATTATCCGACGGGGCCGGAAACTCTGGCCAAAAATCCGCCCCCTTCTGGGGATTGCGCCTGCTTGGGCAGAGGGAGGGGCGGATTATCCGCCCCTGGTGGGGCCGGATTATCCGCCCCCAAAGGCAGAGTTCTGATCTACAACACTACAACACACATTAAATGATCCTTGGTATTGTTATCTAACACACAAAACACTAGGGATTATGAAATGTTATATCATCTCTGCTATTCTGATCAAACAGGTTAGATTACTTCTATATGATTTTCTTATAGTGGAAATAATTTTACTTTCTGCGAGATTATAAATTGTGAGAATGGATGTATGTTTCTGCTTGTTGTGCATGAAGGTGTTCAGATATTTCTGTGATAGAGATTTTAGATTTTGAATTCGTATATCTTTTCTTTATGATTATTTTAGTGTTGGTATTGTTGTAAAATGCTACTCATACATCATTCTTAATTGTAATTTTGGACATACTGATAGCCAAATGGGAGACAATGCGTGATGAAGGCTTGTCATTTCTGAATGCTGGCGGGAGCGCATGATGGACTTCTACACGGACGAGCTCCTGCAATGACCAGCGTCAACGACGGCATGTACCATATCTTCTTCAACTACAACTTTCCAATGCGTACGTCCTCGGTCTGTCCCACTCTTCCTCTTGTATATGATGGTGACCTCCATGGCTATGTTATCTGGACACTTTAGTTAATCCACTGCTCTTGTGATTTTTCAATTCCATGTCAGAAATATACCTACGTATTTTATCCTTGGTCAGTATCAATTGTGGTAGTCCTTAAGCATCACGTACTGTTTCTGGATTGAAGTTCATAAGTATATTATTATACACTGATCAAGTGTGTCTGTTGTGTGCATGTGTGTTGCTGGACCTGGCAGAGTACTCTTAGGCTATTGCCTAGATTATAGAATACTGAAAGTACTTGTTTACATTTGGTTGCAAGATTGATTTGTTGTACTAAAATTATGTCTTTCATTGAGACTAAAAGTGTAGTTGTTCCTTGTTTATAGGAGCTCCAGCCCTAAAAGATCTGAAGTCAGTGAAGTCGTGAAGAGTAGCCATTGAACAGTAGCCATTTGTAATAGTTCGACATCTGGGTTGTACTAGAGTGTGTAAAATTGTAATAGCCTAGTTGTTTTGAATAGTTGCATGTGTTCTTTTTTATCTATAACAAATATTGATTATGTATGGGATCTCAAACTTGTGAATAGAAACCCATGACTGAAATGACTGTTATTTTAGACCCTTATTATGTGTGAGGTCACATTTTGAGATGAACATGACAAGTCAAACCTATCTGAAAAGTGGAACCAGGTCATAAAAAGGATGAATTTGAATTTAAATGGACTATAAACAGGCTATGGCCCATAAAATAAGAACACTTATTTTGAATTTAAATGGACTGAAATAGGCTATGGCCCATAAAATTAGAAGGCTAAAATGTTTGGTATGGCCTATGTAGCTGATAAGAACTAGCAAGAAAAAAACATAAACAGGCTGAATTGTTGGGCTTGGCCCAAATAAATGGCTGAAGTGGACAGGGCTGATTCCTTGCCACGTTCGATTGGCCATGTAGGATCTGACCTGGCGAGGCCAGTTTGCCCGTGACGATATCGGATCGTCATAATGGTTATAACGATCCAATATCGTCATAGATGGTTATGACGATTTCATTGAAATTGTCGTTATAGTTCATTTGCGACGCCGAGCTTTCGACGGTCTTAAAATCGTCATAGAATCGTCATAAATGGGCTATTGTGACGATTCTGTGACGAAAATAGAGGGTCATATATAGCCAGATTCCTTGTAGTGTAAGATCCAATGCAGGATCGTCAGCCCGCGGGTGAGTTGACTATGGCGGCCTTTATTTGGCTAATTTCATGCATGAGGTTCTTGAGATCAGCTAGGTCATGCTCTACCCTGGAGATCCGGTTTGCCTCCCGGTCCTTCTTTATCTGACGGCTTCTGTAACTGGCATCATACTGAGGAAACCCTTTCTTCCACGAGACACCGACGCCTTTGCCTCGTGTTCGTCCTCCCTTTTCAGGATTCCCTAGGGCATGTGTCAGCTCGTTGTTCTCTCTCTCGGGACGGAACAATCCCAGTTGAGCATTGTTCATTGCTTGAATAAGGTCTTGGGAGGGTTTTAGAATTTTATCATGAAATAATGTCTTCCCTGTTTCTGGGTCCAAGGATCCCCCGTGCCCGTACCACCAGTGCTTTGACCTCTCGGGCCATCAATCTGTACCAGGAGTGACGCCTCTAGCCCTCATGTTCTTCTCAATAGTTTCCCACTTAGGGACGACACTCTTGTAGCCACACGTCCCCATTTTATGATGGTATTTCTTGTTGGCAGCATTTAACGCGTTCTTTGCCGACTTTGCCTTTGCTTTATCAGATTGCTTGTATTGTACAAAATCAGGCCGCTGTTCTCTCAACTTCTCGTTTACTCCTTTGAAGTCTGGAGTTTTCTTTTTCGCGACATATTTCGCGTATAAACTTTTCTTGTGGTTCCGGTACAGTTCAGCCATCTTGCTCAGAGCCCACTCCTTCACTTTCGCTCTATTTTTAAGCCCACCTGGCCTTGGGGTAATACCATCTACCTCAAATTCTTCATACTCTGGAGGTAGTATGAAATGCGCTATGAGCTTCTGCCAAAGGTCATCTTTGGCATCATCGGTGACATAGCTAGATTCTTCACCGGGTTTCTTTGACTGATTCCATTCTTGGATGGTGATCGGCAGGTTGTCCCTAACAAGCACCCCACATTGATTTATAAACATCCTCTGGTGCTTCTCTAGAGCAATCGGTTCACCATCATCATCTATTTCTTCGATGGTGAACCTCTGATTACCATCCAACTTTTTATTTGGCCCTCATTTTGTTTGAGCTGTTGATTGCTTCGATCTGGTGGGCTAAAAGAAGAAGAGAGAGTGATTAATATATATCTAGATCAGTTAATGAATAGAGGTAACACGAGACTTTATATATATATATGTACCTCGCCGGATCTTGTCGAGGGGCCATCATTATTGTTGTTATTTGTTTGCCCTTCGTCCATCCGGTCTTCCCCTTGGTACATTAGGTTTTCCTCTAGTCCATCACCGGATGGATTCAGATATGAGGATATCTCTTCCTCGAGCAAAATATATTCACCGGTATTAATATTAAGAGAAATTTCACCTCTTATCATGCCCTGAAGAAAACCTTCACCAATGCGACCAGGATCTTCGAATGGATCCATGACTTAATTAACTATAACAAAAAGAGAGCTAAATAGGTTAGAAAAAACAATAACCCTAATAATTAAAACAAAAAACAATAACCCTAATAACATACATTAATAAACCTAATAATTATATAATTAATAACCCTAGTAACACTAATTAATAATCCTAAAAAATAACTAAAAACAACTATATAAACAATTATATATTCCTAAAAAACTACTAAAAACAATTAATATTCCTAATAAACCTAATAAACAATTATATATTCCTAAAAACAATTATATATTCCTAAAAAATTATATAAACAATTATATATTCCTAAAAACAACTAAAAACAATTATAAAAACAATTATATATTCCTAAAAACAATTATATAAACAATTATATATTCCTAAAAACAATTATATAAACAATTATATATTCCTAAAAACAACTAAAAAAAATTATATAAACAATTATATATTCCTAAAAACAACTAAAAGCAATTATATAAACAATTATATATTCCTAAAAACAACTAAAAACAATTTTATAAACAATTATATATTCCTAAAAACAACTAAAAATAATTTTATAAACAATTATATATTCCTAAAAAAAGAAACTAAAAAAATTATATATTCCTAAAAACAATTATATATTCCTAAAAAAAATAAACTAAATGCTAAGATACTAAAAATGCTAAGATATACTAAAAAAGAAACTAAAAATTCCTAAAAACGCACGTCGAGGCGGCGGCGTTACGAGCGGCGGGACGGCGCGCGGCGGCGCGGCGGCATGGCGAGGCGCGCGGCAACACGGTGCGGGGCGGTGGCACGGCGCGTGGCGGCACGGCGGGACGGCCGGAGACGAGGGCGGCGGCGCGGTGGAATCCGGCAGCACCTCCCCTGCGTCGATCAAGCTCTCGCCGTCGTCTGTTCGTCTCCTCGTCGATTTCGCCAAGTGCTGGGTGGGGAAGGCCAGGGGCGGGTGCAGGTTACTTGTACCCCGACCCCTTTAGTCCCGGGCTAAGCCACGGGACGGGACTAGAGGGTCATTAGTCCCGGGCCGTGGCTTAACGCGCGACTAAAGACCCCCCTTTAGTCGCGGGTTAAGCCATGGCCCGGGACTAATATGTTTTTTCGGCCGCTTGGTTTTCACGCACGCATGCACCCTCTAGTTCCGGGTCCAGCCACGACCCACGACTAGTTTACTTTTTGTAAATTTTCTTTTTTATTATTCAAATCAAATATAAAACTTTGGAAAATCATATCTTTTATTGTAAAAATCCAAATAAAACAAATAATATGTCTATTATTATCAAAAAAATATAAAGAATCTTAATATAATATCCATTTATCTGTTTGCATCATTTATAAATTATTTCATTTGTAATTTTTTTAATTCAAATCAAATATAAAACTTTGGAAAATCATATCTTTTATTGTAAAAATCCAAATAAAACAAATAATATGTCTATTATTTTCAGAAAAAAATAAAGAATCTTAATATAATATCCATTTATCTGTTTGCATCATTTATAAATTATTTAATTTGTAAATTTCTTTTTTTAAATCAAATCAAATATAAAACTTTGGAAAATCATATCTTTTATTGTAAAAATCCAAATAAAACAAATAATATGTCTATTATTATTAGAAAAAAATAAAGAATCTTAATATAATATCCATTTATCTGTTTGCATAATTTATAAATTATTTCAATTGTAAATTTCTTTTTTTAATTCAAATCAAATATAAAACTTTGGAAAATCATATCTTTTATTGTAAAAATCCAAATAAAACAAATAATATGTCTATTATTATCAGGAAAAATAAAAAATCTTAATATAATATACATTTATTTGTTTGCATCATTTATAAATTATTTCATTTGTAAATTTCTTTTTTTAATTCAAATCAAATATAAAACTTTGGAAAATCATATCTTTTATTGTAAAAATCTAAATAAAACAAATAATATGTCTATTATTATCTGAAAGATATAAAGAATCTTAATATAATATCCATTTAGTCCCAGTTGTAGTCACAAACCGGGACTGAAGATATTTCCCGCCATTTCCCACCGTTTCCCGCCAAGTTTTCCCGCCCTTTCCTTTCTACGAGAGCTTTTAGTCCCGGTTGTACTCACTAACCGGGACTAAAGATATTTCCCGCCATTTCCACAAAGCTTCACGCCAAGTTTTCCCTCCTGGAGGGTTTCCTGTCCCTCCTGTCCCTCAAGGTTCCGCACGCCAGGCGGCCATCACGAACCACTTCTACCACGAGCTCACGCCGGAGCAGCGGATGGATCCCCAGTGGGATCCCGACAACTATGACACCTGGAATGCCTTCTTCGCTAATAGGCGGGAAAGGGAGATCGTCAGGTACGAGGGTGATGGCCCGCCCCCGATGAACCACAATGAAGCCGGCCGTTGTTTGTGGTGGGCTAACTATACTATCATCAGAGTGATGTGCTACATCGCCGGGGGAGACCATCCTCGCCTGCAGTGCCCACAAGTCCACCCGCCACAGATCCACAATAAGGCCCCACCCCCGCCCGGCGGTAGCGGCATCGTCTTCCAGGAGACCCCTCCCCCGCTCGTCGTGAATCCGAGGCCGGAATGGCCCCTGGTATATGCCATGGCTGGGCTGAGGATCCCTGGAGTGGCAGGTGACGATGACGATGATGATGACGATGACGAAGATGACCCTGAAGCTGCGTACTATAGGACTAGGCATGATTATGACTAAAGGGGCGGCTTTAGTCCTAAGTGTTAGCTAGTCCCGGTTTGTCCCGGTTTTTAATATTAATAAATGTCTTGAGTGTTACCTAAATATGAAGATGTTGTATTTAGAGGAAAAGGCCTATAAAAAGAGCAGGCTGGATCGAGCAGCCTTTAAATAGAGGGAAACGCCTATAAAGAAAGGTTTCATCTTTAGTCCCGGTTGGAGAAACCAACCGCGACTGAAGGGATTGCGGTAGACTGGGCCAGGCAGCACTAATAATAGGGGTGAGTGTCGACATTATGTCATGCGGCTTGTACCTTGTCCCGGATGGTGTCAGCAACCGGGACTAAAGATGAACCTTTAGTCCCGGTTGGAGACACCAACCGGGACAAAACATGAGTCAGCAGTAATAATAGGGGTGAGTGTCGACATTATGTCGTGAGTGTCGACATTATGCCGAGATGCTTGTACTATAAATAGGCATCCTTGTGAGTCCAGTCCTCCAGCCAGTTTGAGGCATCTCCAAGATGGTTTTTGAGAGCAGGGACACCACTATGGCCAGTTTCAGGGAGATGCCGCCGGAGACCAGTCCTCCGGCATCTCCAAGAAACTGGTCATAGAGGCACTCCCTAATATGTGAAATTAGTTAGCTCCCAGGCGTATTGATTTAGTTAGAGAAGTTACAAGGTGCAGGATGGTTTTCGAGAGCAGGGACACCACTACGGCCAGTTTCAGGGAGATTCCGCCGGAGCCCAGTCCTCCGGCATCTCCAAGAAACTGGTCATAGAGGCACTCCCTAATATGTGACCTCACGCGTTTGGAGATCAGATCTTAATGGTAAGTATGAATCTGGTCATAGAGGCAACTCCAAGAAACTGGTCATAGAGGCATCTCCAAGAAACTGGTCACTCAAGATTGTTTGCAGACAACACTATAAAAATGGACACATGGAGCATCTTCACTCATAAAATGTTACAATTATTGCACATCATTTCTTCGCGTGTGTTCCTTTCTGATCCCGTCATATCCATGGAGCATCTTCATTCATTAACATGATGCTTGGGTCATCCTTCACCGCGAAGGGCGGAATTTCATGAAACTTATCACAATCTTCTGACATGTCTGTCTTGTCCTCCACACCCACGATGTTTCTTTTTCCTGAAAGAACTATGTGGCGCTTTGGCTCATCGTCTGATGTATTATTTTTCTTATTTTTCTTTTTCTAGGTTTGGTAGACATGTCCTTCACATAGAAAACCTGAGCCACATCATTGGCTAGGACGAATGGTTCGTCTAAGTACCCAAGATTGTTGAGATCCAACGATGTCATTCCGTATTTCTTGTCTACCTCAACCCCTCCTCGTGTCAGCTTGACCCATTTGCACCGAAACAAGGGGACCTTAAAAGTAGGTCCATAGTCAAGTTCCCATATCTCCTCTATGTAACCATAATATGTGGTCTTTGACCCATTTTTGTCTGTTGCATCAAAGCGGACACCACTGTTTTGGTTGGTGCTCTTTTTTTCTTGGGCTATCGTGTAAAATGTATACCCATTTATCTCGTACCCTTGGAAAGTTGATATAGTCGAAGATGGTGACCTAGACAACAAGTATAACTGATCTCCAAGAGTGTTGTTTTTTATGAGATGTTGCAACCAACCGCCGAAACTCTTCACGTGTTCATCTCTAATCCAAGAGTCATGCTTTCCAGGGTTGTTGGAGCGTAAGATTTTCTTGTGTTCCTCGATATATGGGGCTGCCAAGATAGAATTCTGTAGAACGGTGTAATGTGCTTCGGTGTAAGAATGTCCGTCCCTACATATTATTGATTCCTTCCTAGAGTACCCTTTCCACCTAGTCTCCCCTCATACCGCGATTGAGGAAGACCAATCGGCCTCAGGTCAGGAACGAAGTCAACACAAAATTCAATGACCTCCTCTATTCCATTGCACTTGGAGATGCTTCCTTCTGGCCTAGCACGGTTACGGACATATTTATTTAAGATTCCCATGAACCTCTCAAAGGGAAACATATTGTGTAGAAATACAGGACCGAGAATGGAAATCTCTTCGACTGGTGAACCAGCAGGTGCGTCATAATATTGAAGAAGGATGGTGGGAACACCAACTCAAAACTGACAAGACATTGGACCACATCATTCTGTAACCGTGGTAGATCTCCAGGATTGATTATCTTCTGAGAGATTGCATTGAGAAATGCACATAACTTCACAATGGGTACTCGAACATTATCTGGTAGAAGCCCCCTCAATGCAATTGGAAGCATTTGCGTCATAATCACGTGGCAGTCATGAGACTTTAGGTTTTGGAACTTTTTTTCTGCCATATTTATTATTCCCTTTATATTCTACGAGAAGCCAGACGGGACCTTAATACTGCTTAGGCATTCAAAAAATATTTCCTTCTCTTGTTTGGTAAGAGCGTAGCTGGCATGACCTTGAAACCATTCTGGATGCAGGCCATCTGGGTCTTTCATACGTTGATGGTGCTTTCATGCTTCCGGTGTATCTTTTGTCTTCCCATACACGCCCAAGAAGCCTAGCAGGTTCACGCAAATATTCTTCGTCACATGCATCACATCGATTGCAGAGTGGACCTCTAAGAATTTCCAATATGGTAGCTCCCAAAATATAGATTTCTTCTTCCACATGGGTGCGTGTCCTTCAGCGTCCTTCGGAACAGATTTTCCGCCAGGACCCTTTCCAAAGGTTACCGTTTGATCCAAATCTTTGACCATATCAAATATATCAGCACCAGTACGCTCCTTAGGCTTCGTCTGGTGACATGCCAGACCGTTGAAATGCTTGCCTTTCTTTCTTAAGGGATGCTTGGCCAAAAGAAATCGACGATGCTCATTGTATACATTCTTCTTACAATGTTAAAAATATATACTTTCAGTCTCATCTAAATAGTCTGTACATGCATTGTATCCCTTGTTTGACTATCCTGAAAGGTTACTAAGAGCAGGCCAATCATTGATTGTTACGAAAAGCAATGCTCGGAGGTTAAATTCTTCCTGCTTGTGCTCATCCCACACGCGTATCCCGGGTTCGTGCCACAACTGTAAAAGTTCTTCCACTAATGGCCTTAGGTACACATCAATGTCGTTGCCGGGTTGCTTTAGACCTTGGATCAACACTGTCATCATAATGAACTTTCGCTTCATGCACAACCAAGGAGGAAGGTTATAGATTCATAGAGTCACGGGCCAGGTGCTGTGACTGGAGCTCTGCTGCCCAAAGGGATTCATGCCATCTGTACTTAGACCAAACCTTAAACTCCTTGCATCATCTGCAAAGTCCGGGTACTTTCTATCGATTTTTCTCCATTGCGACCCATTAGCGGGGTGTCTCAACATCCCGTCTAACTTATGTTCCTCTTTATGCCATCGCAACAACTTGGCGTGCTCTTTATTTCTGAATAAGCGTTTCAACCGTGGTATTATAAGAGCATACCACATCACCTTGGCAGGAACCCTCTTCCGGGGGGGGGGGCTCGCCCTTAACGTCACCAGGGTCATCTCATTTAATCTTATACCGAAGTTAAGTGCATACCAGGCATGCATCCAAATTCTCATACTCCTCACCGTGGTAGAGGATGCCGTCATTAGGGCATGGATGTATCTTCTGAACCTCTAAACCTAGAGGGCAGACAACCTTCTTTGCTTCGTACGTACTGGCGGGCAATACGTTATCTTTTGGAAGCATATTCATCATCATTTTCAGCAACTTTTCAAATGAGGAGTCAGGTATAGCACACTCAGCCTTCCATCGCAGCAATTCCGGTGTGCTGCCTAGCTTTTTCAGACCATTTTCGCAATTTGGGTACAACAACTTTTTGTGATCCTCTAACATGTGATTAAACTTCTTCCTATCCTTTTCAGTTTCACAATCTCTTTGTGCATCGGCAATGGTCCGACCAAGATCATCAGCGGGTTCATCATGTGTCTCTTCTTAATCCTCCCCTTCAGCATCCCCCATGGAAGTATCTCCGTACTTAGGCAAACCATGATAGTTGTCATCCTCCTCCTCTTCTTCATTGTCTTCCATTATAACCCCTCTCTCTCCGTGCTTGGTCCAACAATTATAACTGGGCATGAAGCCAGACTTCAACAGGTGGCTATGAAGGGTTTTTGAGTCAGAGTAATCCTTCTGATTCCTACATCCATTACATGGATAGAATACAAAACCATATCGTTTGTTTGCATCAGCAACACGGATGAATTCATGCACGTCATTAATGAACACGCCAGAGCGTCGGTCAGTACCGTACATCCATTCCCGGACCATCTGCATTATAGTAAAAGTATATCAAAAACCATTACACAACATGATAAAATTATTACAAGTTATATTGAGAGCTTGTAGAGCATTAATTTTGAATTTTGAAAAATTTACATGCACCAATTTGTGAATTGGAGAAAAGAATCAACATGATAAATGTGGAGTTTTTTATTATTGTTCTATCAGTGAAAACCTCATTCCATTCTAAGCTCTGATACTCTAAAATTACACATTTCAATTTTTAGTAACTATGTGCCTAATCAAAATTTGTTACACATATATATATATCAAAATCCTTCTAGCTACTTCTAGAGCATGCATGCATTGATCCATATCTCTATACTTCTAGAGCATTATAGAGCTAAAGTAGCAATAAGAGATGAAATAATGAAGTTCTAACCTTTTAAAGCTTTGGATTTAGGTGTTGCAAACTAAATCTTGAGAAATCTTGAGAAAAAATGGCATGAACTCTCTTGCTTCTTTGAGAAAAATGGCCACCATATGCTTTAGCGTAGCAGGACAGGAAGCCGAATATATAGTGGTCGACAACTAGTTCCGGGCCGTTATACAACCCGGGACTAATAGTCCACGAAAAGACCAGCTGACCTGCTCCACCTGGTCCGGCCCGGGACTAGTGACTACGGCCATTTATTGCCGTTAGAGGCCTCACGGCCCGGGACTAGTGCTCCCACTAGTCGTGGGCTGTGCCAGGGCGGGACTGCTGGCCTTGTTCACGTCGAACCGAAGATGGTTTTTCTAGTAGTAAAAGCCATGAAACCTCGAACATGATAGGTCATTTTGTGATGGTTTTTTCGAGACATAATCAGCATGTCAAGTTTGATATTTTTCCTTGCAACTAGCGTAGTCTGCAGAGGAGAATAATTTTGCTGCTATTCAGATACATTTGTATAGGTACTTGTATTTTATTGTTGTGTCTGTGTACGTGTATCATCAGAACAAGAACAAATCAAGACAACAATATAGTAGGTTCTACTGGATAACAACCCATGCATATACTCAATTACACACATAGACATACATTGCCCCTTCACAGTATATTTTAGATTTCGGCCGGACAAACCTTTTTTAGACATACAACTCAAAGAAGAATAAATGGACATGCTATGAAGAGAGCTTGGGATCACATGGCCGCCGTCTGAGCGGCGGCCAGGTTAAGACTATGGGGCTGACCACCTTGTGCTCGCCGTGCTGGCATCCACACGAGTGCAGCGTGCGCCTTCGACTGGGAACCATTATTGCAGCTGCCTGCTGAGCTGACATTATGAGGGAGAATGTGCCAGTGCTGGGTTTTGGTTCCCGGCCCATTTACTGCGGTTACCACCCGGTAACCCATTTTACCGGACCCTCTCGATAAATGGGCCTCTCGGGCAAATTATTTTGGCCCTTTTCGAACTTGGGAAGCCCAGCCAAAACCCTATCTCCCGAGCTTCCGAACTTCACGACCCCGTGACCAACTCGATGACCCTGTCCCTGCTCTCTTCCCGTCCCGTGCTCCCCTCTGTAGGCGGCGGTGGCGGCAGTTTCACCTACCACACGGCCACACCTCCGGCTAGCGGCGGCGGCGGTGGTATCCGTCTCCCATAGTTCCGGCGGCATCGGTGGTTTTGTCCACCTTCGTGTCTTCGTATGCCTCGCACCACAACAAGTCGGTGCCGGTTTAGGGTGATACGGATGCCTCGCATGCGCCTGCTCGGTAAGTGGGATCGGTGGTCTCACTGACCACACACACGACCGACCTCGTCAGTGCCGCAACCATTGATGGCAGTGACTCAAACCCGCTAGCGAAGGTACCTCTTCCCAATCCTTGCCTCAACCTCGTCATGAGCAACACTGGAGCAGACATGATCAGTAACAAGGCAACCAAATCTAAGGGTGGTGATGCCCGTGTTTCCCCTGCCGGTGGAAGGAACAATGTTGCCCCTGCCCGGACCAGCATTACCTACAGCATCAGCTTTGCCCCGGCAAAGGGAGACAAGCACACTACATGTCCCTCCATGGCGGAGACGAACGCACCACCCTTAGATTTGGTTGCCTTGTTACTGATGGGGGATTTGCACATTTGCCACACTTTTCTTTGCACTTTGCATATTTGCCATTTTCTGTGTCACTGACATGTGGTGGTCATGTGGCAAATATGCAAATTTCAGATAAAAAGTGTGGCAAATGTGAAAAAATTCTAAGGGTCAGTGTGAGTGGCTTTGCAGCCGGCGTAGCCAGAGATCATCTTCCGAGCAAAGGCCTGGAGGTGCCACTACCGATGACAAGTCCTGCCATTGGTAATGAAGCAAGCATTCTTTGTAGTTCTTCTTTAAATACTGTGATGTTTTAGTTCAAGCAGTGTTCTTTGTAGTTCAAGAAATGTTCTTTGTAGTTCAAGAAATGTTCAATACTATGATGTTTTAGTTAGCATTTTTACAACTTGTTACCTAAAGTACTAAACTATGATGTTTTTCTAGTCTCTCCTTCGCTGCCTATTTATGTATTTGTGTTGAAATTGAAGGTACCGCGGGAGATATCAATAATATTTTGTGCCATGGTAATCCAATACCAGGAAATGGATGGACTTGTGGATACTGTGGTGTTACAAGGCACGGTGGTGGTGCAACTCGATTGAAAGATCATCTCACTAGTGCAGACCTCCCCCTTTAACTCCGGTTGGGAGGGCCCTCTAACAGCGGTTCTTCAACCGCTGTTGAGGGTTCGGTGTTAGAGGAGGGGCCTTTAACACCGGTTCTTATACGAACCGGTGTTAAAGGGTGGCGCACGTGGGGCTGCCGCAGGCCTCACCCCCCCTTTAACACCGGTTCGGGGCTGGAACCGGTGTTAAAGGTTCTTCTGCCGCGGTAGAGATTTAGGCCGTTTTCCTGCCGCAGCAGAGTTCTGTCGCGGCAGGAAAACGGCCTAAATCTCTGCCACGGCAGACTTCTGCCTCTGCCCCGTTCTAGGCGTATTTCTGCGGGAGGGGGGGGGGGAATCGATCCGAAGCGGTATACACATACATCGTCATAGGTACATACGAGTACATGAATAATTAAGCAACTATTATTATACACAAACATCGTCATCGGCACATACATCGTCATCGTTCATTTTGGTGGATATCTAAAGAGTTCTCCGCCAGGCGTGACGACCTCATCAAGTATGAACCCCGCCAATTCCTCTTGAATGGCTCGTATGCGTTCAAATGGTAGGAGTTGGTCCCGCATCCGTTCGGTCTGAATATATATGAAGAATGGGCCGTCAATATATATATAAGAATAAAACTCAACACAATTGATGGTAATAAAATAATGTTGTAGACTTTGTTTACTTACTCTAAGTTGTTCTAGTGAGGCTTGGCCCGTCGCACATATCGTGTTGCGAATGAACTCGCAAACATAGTACCCACATAAGTTATTGCCGTGTCCCTGATGCGCGCACTTTACGAGAATAGAGAGTTCAATCAAAATAATAATCAATAAAGCATGATATAATGGAATTGGAAGCAGAATCAAAGAGATACGCAGACCTAGCTAGCTCGTATTACTTACATTTTGGTCTACAAATTTTAGTTCTTCTGACCATTCACCCACGGCCCTGCCCGTGAACCTTTTCCAAACCCTGTCCGGCAAAGAAAATGGATAAAGGAGTAATTAATTACTTGTTGTCATGAAAGTTGCCGATCTAGTGCGATAATATGATTGAAATTACCTCTGGAGCATCTCTCTAAAGTCTGCCCATAGCTCTTTTTCTTTTCGTAACGAGTCCATGACAAGGACTTTTCCTGAGTCGGGTTGAATGACTAGCAGAATAAAGTGGAACCTACGCACGCATAACTCATCATCAGTTACACTTAACATCGAGTAAGCCGAAATAGAATGTGTACAAGAGAGAGGGTAACAGTACTCACGAGAAGTTGTAAGGCAATAGTATTTCCCTTTTGGTTTGTTGTCTCAGTAAAGACCTTAGCAAGTAATCTTCTGTTTGCCCGGGTTTGGTTCTTACCACTTCTTCATGAACTCTATTTGGGTCAACGAACCCAATGTCAAAAGGGCCTCCTTTCCTGCATTCCATAACCTTTTTCCTGCATAATAGTATATACATATATGGTGAGCATATATATATATACATGCAATTAATGAAGTGAATGAGATGAGATATAAATTACAGAAATAGTACTTACACACAATAAAGGCTGATGGCACCTTTGTCGAGTTCCTTCTGATTGAATAGAAAATGCAAGTCTTGAATGTTGAAGTCGATCCCGTCGTCTCCGCACAAGAAAATCTCATCTCTTATATGCGCTGTGATCCATTCTTCTTTTCTCGTCTTGCAGAAATCAAGGTACCACTTGTGCAATTTTCGCATCTTTGTTGGTAGATTCTTGAGCTCCTCTTTCTTGACGAGATTCTTCCCATACTTCCATGGTTGTATGGGGTTGGCATCGCATTTGGGAAAGTTGTCTCCCATGACGTTCAAGTATGCAATGTAAGTCATCCCCATCTCATTGGCCTTTCTTTGTAGCTCTGCCTCGTAATCATTTACGGGAGGAGCGTCCCGTGTGTCGAACATTTGGAGCGGGGCGCATGATTGGTTTTCCTGCTCTCCGATCATGGGAACTGTTTTCTAGGGTGCCTCACGACTGCTACTTTCAGTCTCCCTACGGCGCCTTGCATCCGCCTTCAAAATCTGGCGCTCGTAGTCCGGCACAAGTGGGGTTTCAGGTTTCAAAAGATTTTTGTAAAACTTCTCCACCACCGCCGGATTTATTTTCTCCTTTGGCTTGGCCCGTCTAGGTGCAAAGAATTTCTTGACCTATACTTCCGAGATCCTATTGGTCTCCTCATCGCTGCGATTCCACGGTAAAACCGGCAATGGCTTGGCAGAAGGCTGCGGGACGTAGTTTTTTGAACTCTTTGGCGTACGGTTTCCTACGGATTTCTTTGTGGCAGTGCTACTGATGCTCTTCGTGGCAGTGCTCTTCCTCTTACGCTGAGGAGATGGCTGAAGCACCGGAGATGGCTGGCGCGCCGGAGATGGCTGGCGCGCCGGAGATGGCTGCCGCTCAGGAGATGGCTGAAGCGCCGGAGATGGCTGCCGCGCAGGAGACAGCTGAAGCGGCTCAGACTGCTGACGCTACGGAGACGGCAGGGGTGCCAGTGGCCTCCAATTTGGAAGCACGATGTGTTCCTTCTTCCAAAGAATGGTTGTATTCACTGCAAATTTGAGTTGAGTTTCCCCTTCACCTGTAGCATGGTCAAGCTGTGCTTCCTCATATTCCTTCACAACCTCATCCACCCCGACAATAGCATAGCCATCTGGAATCGGTCGGCAGTGGTAAGTTCCACCAGCTACAGGAGGTAAGGCATAGCCGACAGCCACCTTAATGGATAAGCCCATTAATCTCACATGCAGCTCAGCGTGTTTGCTCTCCGTGATCTCATCCACAGGGTATCGAGGACCCGTCATTTGAAGCGTGGGCTGCATGTTCTCCGTGGAAGCCACGCTGCTTTTCCGCGCAGAGTCTGGCCCGCCGGCAGCTTCCAATGCAGGCTCTTCGTGCCGCTGAGATGGGCCGCTAGCTTGATGGCTCTGTTGTGCATTCACTTGCGCCTGCAGCGCCGCAAGTGCATGTTCTATCTGTGTCATCCGCTCTGTACGCTCTTTTTCTTTTCTGCCGCGCCATCTATAAGAGTTGCTCCACTCGGCAAACCCATCCTTCCACGTCATACCCCCTGTGCCTCGTGCATGTCCAGGGTGTTCTTTTTTACCGATGGCGCGTGTGAGCTGGTCATTCTCTCTGTCGGGATGGAAGGTCCTGCGGATGTTTCCTCGTATGCCGTGATGAGTTCAGTGACAGGTTTGGCAAGGAGGGTTGGGAAGATACACAATCCTGTTTCTGGGTCCAACCTTGCCCCGATTCCGTAGAACCAAGTCTTTGCACGTAGGTCCCACCCATCTGTCTGGGGTGTGATCCCTCTAGCGCGCAGGGCCTTCTCAGCTTCCTCCCACTTAGGCCTCTGAGATATGTAGCCACCTGACCCCTTCCTCTTGTGATATTCCTTCTTCTGGGCATTAAGCGTATTGGTTTCTGACCTCTTTTTAGCTATAGCACTTTTTTATATGTCTCAAATTCGGGCCAGTGAGGTCTTATCTTTGCATAATATGCGTCTTCGAAATCTGGAGTCTCGCCAGCTTTGACAAATTTGTTCAATTTTGTCTTCCAGTTGCGGAAAGCGTCAGCCATCTTCTTTAGAGTCCACTCTTTGACCTTTTCCTTTATAACCGGGTTGTTTTCATCCTCCTCTGGCGGAAGGGTGAAATTTACCAACAACAAATTCCAAAGCGTTTCTTTGGATCTTTCATCGACAAAGGTACCGTCGCCCTTCTTTGGCTTATTCCAATTTTCAATTATGATTGGGATTTGGTCCCTAACAAGAACTCCAGCCTGACGTACAAATTTGTCTGCGGCCTTCTTGGGCTCCATCGGCCTGCCATCAACACGGACTGCTTCGATCGTGAACTTTGCACGATCTTTCAACCGATGGCTCGCGCCTCGCTTGCTCTTTTTCGTAGAACAAGATGGTTGCTGGCTGGTCGATCCAGAGGGCTAAAAGAAGAAAGAAGCGTTAATTAATACATGTAGAAGAAGATTGTTGGTGGAAGTCAGCAGAGGCTTAATCAATGCATATACCTCGCCGGACTTTGTAATCACTAAATTGCGTTCACCCGAGTCTTCATCTTCTCCATGACTACTAATTCAGCTGTCTTCATCATGTCCCTCCAAGTTCAGATATTGTGAGGTGTCCTCATCAATAATGTTCTCCATTATTTCTTCTTCTTCAAGGTTTCTACTAAGTGGATCCATAGTTTCTAAAACAATAATATTATCTGGAGTAAGAGTGTAAACATTCAAGTGGACTTGGATTCATACACAAATATACATATTATTCATACAAAAATACACAAATAAATACACAAATGAAATTAAAACCCTAAGGATGCTTGATCATTTTAAACGAGTTCCGAGGGGTCCAAACCCTAATCAGGATGAAACTATGTTGCCGGCGAACCCACCCCGCTTGACACCCTATCTATACTACTACTCCCTCCATAATTACATGCCATCTTAGTTTCGAGTTTCCCGATTTTGACCATCAAGTTCACCACCAACATTAGAAAATTTACTCAAATATGAATACACG
Organism: Avena sativa; assembly: GCA_916181665.1. Lineage (NCBI taxonomy): Eukaryota > Viridiplantae > Streptophyta > Magnoliopsida > Poales > Poaceae > Avena > Avena sativa. The sequence continues at coordinate 526,278,822 of OV702299.1, forward strand.
ACTATATCTTTTATACATCACACATATTCCCCACATTGTTCACCAAATGATGGTCAATATTTGTGGACGGATGGAGGTGGCGGTGGGCGACGGCGGCTCCGACGGCGAGGGCGAGGGCGGAATATGCGATGCGACAAGGCAATATAATACCCCCCAAACATAGAGGCCTTGGATAGGGGTCACACATAAGGTCAAAGATATTGGGTTCTAAGGTTCGGGTTCGGGTTGAATACCTTGGCGTTCTGAGGGATTGAGTCCCGCCTCCGAGTACTGGGCTCATGGTCTTGATCATCGAAACCATGTTGTCGAACTCAGGTCATCGGTCCCAGAAGGAGATCTTGATGTTCCGGGTTGAATTTTTCTAGTGCCGGTGCCGGCTCAGATTCGGCGCCCATGGTTCACCAGGTTATCTTGGTCGGTGTCGATCTTGTTGTTTGGGGACACGACACTATATCTTTTATACACCAACTTCTCCACTATAACATGACACACGACCACTGAGCCGAGCACATTATGGGTAAGCTCGGGGACAAGGCGGATATTGTGCGCAGCAGGCCAACGACAGTAGCACTAAAAAACCAACACGAACATTCCACCGAACTTGACGAACGAGACAAGCTGCAGAGAGAAGGACCTCACACGGGCTCCGACGGTGAGGGCGAGGGCGGCGGCTCCGACGTACGGTGAGGGCGAGGGCGGCGGCTCCGACGTACGACTGCTCCGGCGAGGGCGAGGGCGAGGGCGAGGACGCGGCGGCTCCGGCGGCGAGGGAGAGGACAAGGACGCGGCGGCTCCGACGAGGGCGAGGGCGAGGACGCGGCGCCGGCACGGCTGCTCTCTGCGCGTGGGCGAGGGCGAGGGTGGCGGCTCCGACGTACGGCGAGGGCGAGGGCGGCGGCTCCGACGTACGGCGAGGACGCGGCGGCTCCGGCGAGGGCGAGGGCGAGGACGAGGACGCGCCGGCTCCGACGAGGGCGAGGGCGAGGACGCGGCGCCGGCGCGGCTGCTCTCTGCGCGCGGCGCGCGCGGTGGCGGTGGCGGGCTTGGCGCGCGCGAGGGCGGCGGCTAGCTCCGACGGCGAGGGCTGGACGTGGCGGGCGGTTCGATCTGGCACGGGGGGAAAGAAAGGAAGGGGAGGCGCATTTAGTACCCCCCTTTAACCAGTGTTAAAGGGGGGTGCACGCGCACGCGAAACGAAATAAATGCGCCCCCCCTTTAACACCGGTTCATGTCTGGAACCGGTGTTAAAGGGGGGGCATTTATTTCATGCATTAAAGGGGCATTTTTAATTCAAAAAATAGGATATGGATTTGGAAAATTCATATCTTTTTCATTTCAACTCAGAAAACTATGATTAATATATCATAATTTTCAGAAAAATAATATCTATCCATTCATGTAAAAACATTTTATATTTACTTTACATGAAATTTTTCAAAATGATTAAAACATTTACATATAAATTTTGATTATTCAATTCAAACAAAAATAAATTGTTAAATCCTAAAACTTTGAACATAAGAAATATTAAGCATCTAAAAACGAATCTAACCCTATTTTATTAGAGCAAATCATATTTTAATGCCGCGTCTTTTGTATTAACATTTTTGAATTGATTGGATATTTAAATGCCGCATCTTTTGTATACACTTGAATCTGACCAAGCCTCGCTCAACTTGCATTGTTTTTTTGATAAAATAGCATATTGTGAACCTAAAAATGAATTTTGTAAAAAATGATGAGCATCGTATCATGTACCTGTAGTGAATATCTGACCCACTTCCTAGCGATTCGGCAGGAATTTGTCTTTTTCACCAGAGGTGGACGGAAAGGTTTCATATCCCCCTGTTGGCACATTGTCCATATAAGGTGGTCTAGTATTTTTGTAAAATGTGTTGGTGGTTTTTTGAATTAGCCATTTGGTGGTTGCTTCACAAAACCGTCCGTTTTTATGCTCGGAAAATGGAAAATGCCTTTTTGGTGCGATAAAAAGGAAAACTTCCTCTTGCAACATTGTTTGCCATGCCATGATGCACATGTATGCACAATATGGCCATATTATCATAAACTATGTCTTGATTCTAGCCATAACATTGCTCATTTGACCCGAAAGCCAAGAAACCTCGAATGAGATAGGTCATTTTGTGAAGGTTTTTTTGAGACATAATCAATATACCAAGTCTGAGATTTTTCCTTCTAACTATGTCACATAATATAACACCACGCAAAAGTTTCGCACTGTTTCGATCTTTTTTTATTTTTTATCCCCGTTTTAAACTATCGACAAACTTTGTCGAACAACGGGCATGATGATTCTTAGCTCGGGGCCAAGCCTCGCTCAACTTGCATTATTTTTTTGATAAAATAGCATATTGTGAACCTAAAAATGAATTTTGTAAAAAATCATGAGCATCGTATCATGTACCTGTAGTTCATATCTGACCCACTTCCTGCCGATTCGGTAGGAATTTGTCTTTTTCACCAGAGGTGGACGGAAAGGTTTCAGATCCCCCTGTTGGTACATTGTCCATATAAGGTGGTATAGTATTTTTGTAAAATGTGTTGGTGGTTTTTGAATTAGCCATTTGGTGGTTGCTTCACAAAACCGTCCGTTTTTTATGCTCGGAAAATGGAAAATGCCTTTTTGGTGCGATAAAAAGGAAAACTTCCTCTTGCAACATTGTTTGACATGCCATGATGCACATGTATGCACAATATGGCCATATTATCACAAACTATGCCTTGATTCTAGCCATAACATTGGTCATTGGACCCGAAAGCCAAGAAACCTCGAATGAGATAGGTCATTTTGTGAAGATTTTTTGAGACATAATCAATATACCAAGTTTGAGATTTTTCCTTCTAACTATGTCACATAATATAACACCACGCGAAGGTTTCGCACTGTTTTGATCTTTTTTTATTTTTTTATCCCCGTTTTAAACTATCGTCAAACTTTGTCGAACAACAGGCATGAAGATTCTTAGCTCGGGGCCAAGCCTCGCTCAACTTGCATTGGATTTTTGATAAAATAGCATATTGTGAACCTAAAAATGATTTTTGTAAAAAATCATGAGCATCGTATCATGTACCTGTAGTTCATATCTGACCCACTTCCTGCCGATTCGGCAGGAATTTGTCTTTTTCACCAGAGGTGGACGGAAAGGTTTCAGATCCCCCTGTTGGTACATTGTCCATATAAGGTGGGCTAGTATTGTTGTAAAATATGTTGGTGGTTTTTTGAATTAGCCATTTGGTGGTTGCTTCACAAAACCGTCTGTTTTTTATGCTCGGAAAATGGAACTGAAAATTAAGATACATAAAAGAACTGAAAATTAAGATACATAAAAGAAATGAAAATTAAGATACATGGCCATATTAAGTAACAATCGGCCGAACTTGTTTCGGAATGTTGGAGTGATTCAGTCATGCTCCTGCCTACATCTGTAATACTCGCCACTGTAGTCGTCGTACTCGCCGCCGCCGTCATCGCTGCCATCGTCGGGGTCGCCGTAATTGAACCTCTGGAGAGTACGCGTGGGCTGGACTTGAGGGTAGCGCGTGGGCTGGACTTGAGGGTAGCGCAGACGGGGGTTAGAGTCGGCAGCAGTGTCATAGGCCAAGAAGCTCTAGAGAGTCCGACCGCGCCACCATAGACCACGGCCGGCCTCGTTGAAGTTAGGAGGAGGTGGGCCATCCTCCTCGTGCCTGGCGAGCGCCATCTCACGCCGATCCACGAAGAAGGCTTCCCAAATAGGGAAATAGTCGGGATGCCATCTGGGATTCCTCCGCTGCTCCGGCGTGAGCTCGAAGTAGTAGTGGTTCGTGATGGCCATCCAGCGCGCCACACCTAGAGGGACAGGAGGAACCGACACGCCTCCGATGCTCAGCATCCAGCCGACGGGGACACAGTAGCCCGGCGGGCAGGGGTAGTTCGAGGCGCAAAGCGCCTCCCCCTCCCTGGGGGTTAGTGCTACGGTGGAAGCCATGGGAAAGAGTGATGAGGTTGCAGATATGAGTCTAGAGATGTGCAATGACAATGGAGGCCAACCCTACATATATATATAGTGAAGTAGCGGGAAGAACTGGAGGGAAGAACTGGCGGGAAGAAAAATGGTGGGAAAAAATGGCGGGATGAACCTTTAGTCCCGGTTGGAGATACCAACCGGGACAAAACACGAGTCAGCACTAATAATAGGGGTGAGTGTCGACATTATGTCGTGCGGCGTGTACCTTGTCCCGGATGGTGTCACCAACCGGGACTAAAGATGAACATTTAGTCCCAGTTGGAGACACCAACCGGGACAAAACACGAGTCAGCACTAATAATAGGGGTGAGTGTCGACATTATGTCGTGCGGCGTGTACCTTGTCCCGGATGGTGTCACCAACCGGGACTAAAGATGAACCTTTAGTCCCGGTTGGAGACACCAGCCGGGACAAAACACGAGTCAGCACTAATAATAGGGGTGAGTGTCGACATTATGTCGTGCGGCGTGTACCTTGTCCCAGATGGTGTCACCAACCGGGACTAAAGATGAACCTTTACTCCCGGTTGGAGACACCAACCGGGACAAAACACGAGTCAACACTAATAATAGGGGTGAGTGTCGACATTATGTTGTGCGGCGTGTACCTTGTCCCGGATGGTGTCACCAACCGGGACTAGGGCTGAGTGTCGACATTATTTCGTAAGTGTCGACACTATGTCGAGCTGCTTGTACTATAAATAGGCATCCTTGTGAGTCCAGTCCTCCAGCTAGTTTGAGGCATCTCCAAGATGGTTTTCGAGAGCAGGGACACCACTACGGCCAGTTTCAGGGAGATGCTGACAGAGCCCAGTCCTCCGGCATCTCCGAGAAACTGGTCATAGAGGCACTCCCTAATATGTGAAATTAGTTAGCTCCCAGGTGTATTGATCTAGTTAGAGAAGTTACAAAGCTGCAAGATGGTTTTCGAGAGCAGGGACACCACTACGGCCAGTTTCAGGGAGATGCCGACGGAGCCCAGTCCTCCGGCATCTCCAAGAAACTGGTCATAGAGGCCCTCCCTAATATGTGACTGCGCGCATTTGGAGATCAGATCTTAATGGTAAGTACGAATCGGGACAACTTCTTCTCATAGTCCCGGTCCATCCACAAAACAAGACTAACACTCAAGACATGTATTAATATTAAAAACATGAACTAGAGTTACATAATATGAGCATGAACTTCTTGGCATATGTCCTTCCTTATGATCGCTTCAGACGTAACCATGGAGCATCTTCTTTACTTAACGGAATGCTTGGGTCAGTTTTCACTGTGAAGGGCGGAATTTCATCAAACTTATTATAATCTTCTAACATGTCTGTCTTGTCCTCGATTCCCACGATGTTTCTTTTCCCTGAAAGAACTATGTGACGCTTTGGCTCATCATATGATGTATTCGTTTGCATATTTTTTCTTTTTTTGGGTCTGGAGGACATGTCCTTCACATAGAAAACCTGAGCCACATCATTGGCTAGGACGAATGGTTCGTCTAAGTTATTGTCTACCTTCATAAGATTGTTGAGATCCACCGTTGTCATTCTGTACTTCTTGTCTACCTCAACCCCTCCTCCTGTTAGCTTGACCCATTTGCATCGAAACAAGGGGACCTTAAAATTAGGTCCATAGTCAAGTTCCCATATCTCCTCTATGAACCCATAATACATGGTCTTCTGCCCATTGTCTTCTGCTGCATCGAAGCGGACACCACTATTTTGGTTGGTGCTCTTTTTATCTTGGCCTATCGTGTAAAATGTATTCCCATTTATCTCGTACCCTTGGAAAGTACATACAGTCGAAGATGGTGTCCTGGCCAACAAGTACAGCTGATCCCCAACAGTGGTGTTATTCGTGAGAAGTCTTTGCAGCCAGCCGCCAAAACTCGCCATGTGTCCACTTATAATCCATTCATCAGACTGCCCCGGGTGTTTGAGGCGTATTAAATTCTTGTGTTCATTGATATACAGGGCAACCAAGATAGATCTTTGTAAAACCGTGTAGTGTGCTTGATTGAGAGAATGCCCGTCCCTACATATCATTGCTTTACATCCTAGGGTGCCTTTTCCACACAGTCTCCCCTCATGTCGTGATTCTGGAACACCAATCGCCTTAAGGTCAGGAATAAAATCAACACAGAACTCAATGACCTCCTCTGTTACATAGCCCTTGGAGATGCTTCCTTCTGGTCTAGCACGATTATGAACATATTTCTTTAAGACTCCCATGTACCTCTCAAAGGGGAATATATTGTGTATAAATACAGGACCGAGAATGGCAATCTCTTCTACTAGGTGAACCAGGAGATGCGTCATAATATTGAAGAAGGATGGTGGGAACACCAACTCAAAGCTGACAAGACATTGGGCCACATCTGTTTGTAACCCTGGTAGGCTTTCTGGATCGATTACCTTCTGAGATATTGCATTGAGGAATGCACATAGCTTCACAATGGGTACTCGAAAATTTTCAGGTAGAAGCCCCCTCAATGCAATCGGAAACAATTGTGTCATAATCATGTGGCAGTCATGAGACTTCAGGTTTTGGAATTTTTTCTCTGCCATATTTATTATTCCCTTTATATTCGACGAGAAGCCAGACAGGACCTTGATACTGCTCAGACATTCAAAAAAGGTTTCCTTCTCTGCTTTGGTAAGAGCGTAGCTGGCAGGAGTTAAGTGGCATCGTTTACCCTTCTCGTTCTCAGGATGCATAGGCTCTTCAGGGGCTTTCAGACGTTGCTAGTCCTGCCGTGCTTCCGGTGTATCTTTTGTCTTCCCATAAACTCCTAGAAAGCCTAGCAGGTTCACGCAAACATTCTTCGTCACGTGCATCACGTCGATTGAAGAGCGGACATCTAAGACTTTCCAATAGGGTAGGTCCCAAAATATAGAATGCTTCTTCCACATGGGCGCGTGTCCGGCATCGTCATTCGGAACAGATAGACTACCAGGACCTTTTCCAAAGATTACTTCTAGGTCCTTGACCATACCAAATACCTCCTCACCGGTACGGAGGACAGGCTTCCTCCAGGGTTCTGCCAGACGTTTGAAATGCTTGCCTTTCTTTCTTACTGGATGCAGGTTCGGAAGAAATCGGCGATACCCTAGGTACACAACCTTCTTACATTTATCCAAATATACACTTTCAGTCTCATCTAAACAGTGTGTGCATGCATTGTATCCCTTGTTTGTCTGCCCTGAAATGTTACTAAGAGCAGGCCAATCATTGATGGTTACGAAAAGCAATGCTCGTAGGTCAAATGGCTCCCCTTTGTGCTCATCCCACATACGTACACCTGGTTTGGCCCACAGCTGTAAAAGTTCTTCAACTAATGGCCTTAGGTACACATTAATCTCGTTGCCGGGTTGTCTCGGGCCTTGGATGAGCACTGGCATCATAATGAACTTCCTCTTCATACACAATCAAGGAGGAAGGTTATAGATACATAGGATCACAGGCCAGGTGTTGTGACTGCAGCTCTGCTCACCAAAAGGATTCATGCCGTCTGTACTTAGACCAAACCTTAAGTTCCTTGCGTCACGTGCGAAGTCCGGGTACTCTCGCTCGACTTTTCTCCACTGTGACCCATCAGCGGGTGTCTCAACATCGCGTCTTTCTTACGGTCTTCCATGTGCCATCGCAACAACTTGGCATGCTCTTTATTTCTGAAGAGACGTTTTAACCGTGGTATTATAGGAGCATACCACATAACCTTGGCGGGAAACTTCTTCCTAGGGGCCTCGCCCTCAACATCGTCAGGATCGTCTCGTCTGATCTTATACCGCAGTGCAGTGCATACCGGGCATGCATCCAAATTCTAGTACTTCTCACCGCGGTAGAGGATGCAGTCATTAATGCAGGCATGTATCTTCTGCACGTCTAATCCTAGAGGGCAGACAACCTTCTTTGCTTGGTATGTACTGTCGGGCAACTCATTATTTCTTGGAAGAAGATTCTTCATTTTTACCAACAACTTTGAAAATGCGGTGTCAGTCACACCATTCTCTGCCTTCCATTGCAGCAAATCCAGTGTGGTACCTAGCTTTTTGTGGCCATCTTCGCAAGTTGGATACAACAATGTTTTGTGATCCTTTAACATCCGCTCCAGCTTCTCCTTCTCCTTTTCAGTTTCACATTCTTCCTTTGCATCAGTAATGGCCCGACCAAGATCGTCATCAGCGGGCCCATCTGCTCCCTCTTGATCTTCATTATCTACCCCTGTTGCAGTATCATCATATTCAGGATACATATTATGATAATTGTCATCATCCTCTTCTTCTTCGTTGTCTTCCATCACAACCCCTTTTTCTCCGTGCTTGGTCCAACAATTATAGCTGGGCATGAAACCGGATCAAAGCAGGTGGGCGTGAATGGTTCTGGTATTTGAGTAGTCTTTCTTGTTCTGACAGTGAACACACGGACAGCACATAAAACCATTGTGAGCACGGTTTGCATTAGCCACAACGATGAAATTTTGGAGGCCCGTAATGTACTCGGAAGTGCGGCGGTCACCGTACATCCATTGCCGGTTCATCTGCATTAATATGTAATATATATCGAAAATTAATAGGGAGATGACCATTTATATATATAGTACATCAATGACACAGGAAAGGATAGTTGCCGACCTCGACCGAGACGGAAAGAGCAACAAGAAAACTTATTTTGAGCTCTCGGGCATTTCACCGAACACCTCTTGTGCATATGAAAAAAACACAAACTAGCACTCTTCACACCCTCTTGCTAGGCTCCAAAATGAGATAGTGAAAAAAATGGAAGAGTGGGGTGTGTGTGGGCTGCGGGTGGTGTCTTATATAGCCCCCCCTTTAACACCGGTTCATGCCACGAACCGGTGTTAAAGGGGGGGCTGCGCGGGCCACTGTTGCAGGGTCCTTTAACACCGGTTCGTGGCACGAACCGGTGTTAAAGGGGGGCTCCTTTTTTGCCGCAGGGGCCACACTGGTACGGCCCCCCCTTTAACACCGGTTCGTAGAAGAACCGGTGTTAAAGCCCTTTTTCTGGATCAACAAGAGGCCTCGTTTCCACTAGTGTCTTGCTGGATTAAGTGGTAATTGCTACTCTTGCTTGACTATGCCCCATCATGTAACGAGGGTGTTTAGGGAGGTGCATTTATCTCATCCGTATTATGCAGCTTGACTATTAGATGCTGGTAGAAGCTGGGAAGTTTGAAGAACTAGAAGTGTTCCCTTGACCAAGATGTTCACTTGATTTTGTGGTCTGTAATCTATTTATATGGATCACTTGCTGTTGGAGATGATATTTATAATGCTAGACTGTAATCTATTTATATGGATCACTTCCTGTGGAGATGATATTTATAATGCTGGACTGTAATCTATTTATATGGATCACTTGCTATTGGAGATGATAAAGTATAATGCTGGTCTGCAATCTATTTATTGGGTTACTTGCATTTAGAGATGATATTTATGATCCTTGGATCTGTTAATTGCTGTAGCATGTGTATATAATCTGTAGATTGTAGGTTTAGAGGGAAAATGCTGTCGATTTGTTTTAAAAATGCACGTTAAATACAATCTTTTGTAATTTTGGGAAAATAGACGGTTACCGCTCGGTAACCATGAGGTTACCGGTTGTTTTCAAACAATTTCGTTTTTAAATTTAGAATTTGTTTGAAAATTTCATTCGGTAAATTTCCGGTAACCATGGTTACCAGAAATATCGAGCCCCCCCCCTTGTAAAAAAAGCCAATATGGTAGCCAAATCACAATGTACTCTAGCGTTTGGTGCTCTGCATGATGCAATCTTATTAGATGAACATGCTGTTGCAATCGGAGCATCTGTTTTCACATTTAGACAGTGCAGAGCTAATAGTGCCGAGCTGCTCCACTAAGATCAGATCAGCTGAAGCTGTATAAACAAAAGTGAAGATGTAAAGCTTACCATGGCGTAGTGTGAGAGGATCTTGACGAGGGAGAAGATGATCCTTAGCGGGAAGAGCCACTGCATCCTCTTCCACAACTGCAGCGGCTAGGACAGGGACATGGGCTGTGGCCGGAACAGGGGCACGGGCAGAGGGCAAACGTGGAGCAGCAGATAGGACAGGGACATGGGCGGGGGGTAGAGGTGGAGCGGTGAGAGCGAGCGACGGTGAGGGAATGGATGGAGGAACTCCAGCATGGGAAGGGGGCGGCCGTGGAGATGGCGGCGGCGGCGCTGCCATCGACCCAAGGACTAACGGCTCTCATCAGGGTTATGCGGGTAAGCGGTTTTGCAGAACAGGAGACGGCAACGCGGGCTCACCGTTTCTACCCGCTCGCTAGGACGCGGTCGGCCCAGCGGTACTTCGCGGGCCGTTTTTGCGGGGCGGCGTAGCGGCGTAGTGGGGAGGCCCGCCCCACTTGCAGCCCTATCTGCATCGAACACCAGCTTGGTGGTATGCACGGTGCAAATCCAGCCGATAGGGGAAGAGCGGTAGCCGAGGGTGTACACGGCATTGATGTTGCGCACGACGCGGCGCTGCGTGACCTCCTCGCCATACGATCGAGTTGAACACCACGGAGAAGGCCGGGTAGTTGTGGTCACCCACGGCCGGCGACGTCCTTGCGCTTGGAGTAGACGGCCTTCACCGTAGGGCCCCTAGTGAGGCCTTGTTTGGTACTAGAGTTTTTCCCCACCAAACCCTAAATCCCTATTTGTTGCTAAAAGTATGTTTGGTTCTAGAGTATTGGATCAGTTCAATGCCGGCTTATCCACACTTTTGCCCAAGTTTTAGTGTATTTTTCTCAATATTTAATACACTACCCATACCTAGTGGATTGGAAGGGATTGGGGTTTTTTGGGATTAGAGGGGTTTGGGTGAAGGTGGGGTTTCACCCAATCCCCTTATAGGTCGTTTGGTATCCATCATTTGAGTCTAGAATTCTGGAATTCATTTTGCAATTTCATCCCTATGTTGTTTGGTTGGCACGAAATTGAACAGTCATTTCGTTTGGTAAATCCATCAAAATATTCATGTGTGTAAACCCAATTCCTATCTCAGACCAGTCATTTGCAAAATATCTATGTCTTGTCATCCTCGCCTCCGTCTCGCCTCTTCCTCGTCCCCGACTTCGTCTCGCCACCTCACGCCGCCTCCCTTGTCCTCCTCCCTCCGCCTCACCGCCTCCTCCTCCCTCATCCTCGTCGCCTCCTCCTCCCACCACATCCCGCCTCCCTCCCCGATCTCATCTTGGAGACGCTCCATATCTCCCTCCACCTCTCTCTCACCATAGCAGGCAACGCTCCATAGCTCCCTCCACCTCTCTCTCTCGTCCCCTGGAACCCTAACCAACAACGCCTGTAGGTTTGGATCCAAGGTATCTCAAGAAATCTGGATCCAGTGCAGTCCGACTGGAAGGCACACTCCAAGATCTATGGCGCACGCGAGTACAAGTGCGACCGTGGCACTGTCTTCTCCAGGTATCCTGACTACTACATCTTGTGTGAAGCTCTGCATGTCTCCACTCTATATTCATTCTCGATGGTAGGCTGTAGTGTGTAGTGTGTAGATGTTGGGAAGATCATTTTCCGACCAATCCCAGATGTTCAGCCAGTAGTGGTTCTTCAATTCTTTTTGGTGAAGTGTGTATGGCGATCTTCTCTGTAAATTGTTCTTCAATTCTTTTTGGTGAAGTGTGTACATGTTGGGAAGATCATTTTCTTACATAAGATCATTTTCCGACCAATCCCAGATGTTCAACCAGTATTGGTAGATCATTTTCTTACATAGTTAGAATTTTAGGAGAAGGATATCCGTCAGTTTTTATCAAAAGCTTGCAAACATAGATGGTAGATGTACTACTCCTACATGTTGACATGAACGTAAGCGAAGCCATATCATCGTTACCCAAGTCCAATAGGAAAACCATGTCATTTTATATATGAGGAATAGGGGCGGGCTTATTGCACTCAGACTCCATGTAGCAGGTTTTAGATGGTTTCTTTCCACTCAAGCCTTAAACCCTAGGTTTCTTTGTTGACTTTTGCTCTGTTCATCTATCCACACAAAGGAACGCCTACGCCGATGTGGATTGTTGTTCTGTCATCTACTTCATGTGTAACTTATTATAGGTGATGCTAGTATCAACTATGGTAAGAGTTTATCATTTGTCTGTACTTTGTAGCCTCCAGATGTTGTTTTTGTAGACACCTTGTAGGCCTTGTATTCCTTATTACACATTGTACCTTGTTTCTGTTATATTAGTCAGAAAACTACCGAAGAACATGAGAGATTTTATGAGCAATTTTCTGTTATATTTGTCGGGGAAACTACAGGAAAACTACCTTGTTTCTCTTATTTTGCCCCCTCTCTCTCTCACTTGTTCCTTCCATGGTACTGAAAACCCTAACGCTAGCCACTTGTGTTTTTTCTGTTCATATTCCTTCTCAGCACTCGGTTTATTACATTTTGGGTCAGCCAATAGCTCATATATGACTGTAAAAGCAATGCAGAAATAGACTGCCGTCGCTCGGGGGAGAGCGGTGGTCGTGTCGGGATTCTTGCTGGACAGCCTCGCCGAGGACATGAGGAACGGGCAGGCGGTGTTCATGTGTTGGAATTTTTGCCTAAATAGGCCCAGCGCATTTATTATATGCCAATAAATTCCTGAAATCCTACAGGCCTATTTGGCCCATTCATGCAAGGCAAGAGCTGGGACAAATGTTTAGTCCCACATTGCTAGTTGAGTGGAAGTTGGACCATCTTATAAGGTGAGCTCTCCTACCACTTGGTAAAAAGGATGAGAAGGAGAAGGAGAGAGTTCCACATGCGCGCTCCTCCTCCTCGCTCGCCTCGCCTCGTCACGACACGCGCGCGCCACGGGTTGCGGGTTGCGGGAATCTCGCCGAGCCGAGCTTTATTTTGCCACGCATGAATGGCATATGAACAGTCGTACAGAAGTTGAAACGTTTTGCTCGAGTGGACTTTTAATACGAGCTAAATAAATACGAACTGAGTGGGGGTTGTCCGGTGCGCTGCCGCCTGTTCGTTTCATGAGGTCACGCCTCCTCTCAGACACACTGCCACACATCCTTTGCGCCTCCAGTTCTAGAGCATTGCGGTACTTAGATCTTCCCCATCCCGTCTTGCGGCGTGCACCGCGAGCCGGGAGAGTAGGCCTTCGACACCCCGCTGCTTCGAGTCCTGTACGGGAGAAGGGCGATAAGGTATTTGGGGAGCGCTATCGGCGCGACTACTGGCTTCGTCACGGACTCCCTCACGGATAGCGACTGCGGAGACGTCTTCCCCGACAAGGACTTCTTCCCCGACATCGGCACCCTTTTCCTCGACAACATGGCCAACGATGGTTCCAACACTGGCAGTTCCTCTTTTGCTACTGTCGTGTATATTTTCTTTCTCAATCTTGTTCTGATCGCATCTAAAGTTTTACGCCTTGCAGTTTGTTTGGTTATATGCCTTAATATGTATTCGCTATTTCACATGATTAGTATATTCCCTATTATTCTAATCATGTTTTATCTAGTGTTTATTATGGATAATTCGCTTGGTAAATTGCTCTTTTATTGAACAATCCAAAAACCTTATTTCAGGAAATTTTCCCCAAGTGGCTTTATTGCTTCTATGAAGCTACCTATGTTCGAAGGTGTTAATTACAAACGATGGCGTGCGAGAGCAGTGCTCTGGTGAGCTGCTATAACGCCATCCATGGCGCACCTAAGGGAGAACTTAATCCCGCTCAGGAAGAGGCATTTCAAAAACTTGATACCACTTTCAAGGCTCCCTTGATCAACATCCTTGGCGACAATATTGTCGATTCATATCTGTCATTTAGCAATGGCAAGGATATGTGGGATGCGCTCGAGAGAAAATTTGGAGTCTCCGATGCTGGCAGTGAACTGTATGTCATGGAACAATTTTATGACTATAGGATGGTTGATGACCTCCCCATTGTAGAGCAGGATCATGAGATACAGTCACTTGCTAGGGAGCTTGAGCACTTCCCCAGTCATGGAGGAATTTTGCTACTTCTCTGAAGAACAAGAGACAAGAGTTCTCCGTGACGGATCTCATTGGGACTCTTGATGTGGAAGAGAAGGCGAGAGCAAAAGACACACGTGCTCGAGGTACCGAGGGAGGTTCTAATGCCAATCTGGTACAGAAAAGGAACTTCCAGCCTCATAAGTTCAAGAACAAAGGCAAGTTTGACGGCAAAGGAAAGTTTGATGGAAAGAACAAGGCCTCACAGTCTACCAACTTCAATAAGAAGAGTGATAAGAGGAAAGGTGCTTGTCATGTGTGCGGTGATCCTGATCATTGGGCTCCTGCTTGTCCCAACCGCTTTGACAAGCGCCAGCATGGGAAGGGCAGCAAGACTGCTAATGTTATCATGGGCGAGAGATGAAAGATGTTGGGTATGGTATATTACCTACTGTTCTTTCATTATGTCATTCCCCTGATTGGTGGATTGACGCGGACGCTAATGTACATGTATGTTCTGATATTTCTATGTTTTCTTCATATCAGGTCAAAGGGACTCAAACCGTGCTGCTGGGGAACGGCTCGCATGCTTCTGTTCATGGTGTTGGTACGGTCGATCTGAAGTTCACTTCGGGAAAGACCGTGCGCCTGAAGAACGTGCATCATGTTCCCTCAATAAATAAAAATCTTGTTAGCGGATCTCTTCTGTGTCGAGATGGCTACAAGATTGTATTCGAGTCCAATAAATTTGTAATTTCGAAGTATGGAACCTTTGTTGGTAAAGGATATGAGTGCGGAGGCTTGTTCCGCTTATCTCTGTCAGACATTTGTAATAAAGTTGTTAATCATATTTACACGAATTTTGAATCAAATGTCTGGCACTCTCGTCTTTGTCATATTAATTTTGGTTGTATGATGTGACTAGCCAATATGAATTTAATCCCTGATTTCACAACTGTTAAGGGATCTAAGTGCCAAGTCCGCGTGCAAGCTAAACAACCTCGCAAGTCACATACGACTGCAAAAGTTAGAAATTTAACACCACTAGAGCTCATACATTCTGATCTTTGTGAGATGAATGGTGTGTTGACAAAAGGTGGAAAGAAATATTTCATGAGTTTGATCGATGACTCTATGAGATATTGTCGTGTGTATCTTCTGAAATCAAAAGATGAGGCTTTAAGTTTCTTCAAAATCTATAAAGCTGAGGCAGAAAATCAACTTGATCGAAAGATTAAGAGGCTTAGGTCTGATCGTGGTGGAGAGTATTTTTCCAACGAGTTTGATTCCTTTTGTGCGGAACATGGCATAATTCATGAGAGGACGCCTCCCTACTCACCCCAGTTAAATGGAGTAGCCAAAAGAAAGAACCGTACTCTAACAGATTTGGTTAACGCCATGTTAGACACATTGGGTCTTTCTAAGGAATGGTGGGGGGAGGCACTATTGACTGCGTGTCATGTCCTAAACCGAGTTCCCACAAAGACCAAAGAAATTACTCCATTCGAAGAATGGGAGAAGAAAAGGTTAAAACTCTCTTACTGTCAACACCCGGATTTTTAATCCCAGATGCATGTTATGCCATACATCGCAATCCCAGGATTACCATTTTTGCGAGACATAACAGATTTGGATACCACAATACATCATCCATTACAAACCATACATAAGGTCTTACACAAATAAGGATCTCATGATCCAGTTCTTAATACAACTCAAGCAGCGGAATAACGTAATAATAAAGGTAGCGTAGGCGAAGCTCCATCTTCGGGGTCAAAGGCAATGCTGACGCTGGGAGATGATCCTAGTTGTCGTAACCTTCCTGCGGTCCATCCTCCTGGTGCTCTTCTTCATAGTCTGGCCACGGGAATAGCCAGAGACAAAGCCATGAGTACTCTTTAAGTACTCGCAAACTAATACTAACAAGTTAAGGGGGGTTTTGTAGTAGGACACTAAGCTCTAGGGTTGTTTTGCAAAAAGCCAGGTTTACCTCTACTAAGTTCAGAAGCAAGAAAAGCTAGTTGAAATTTTATAACACCTAAGTGGGAACTTGAATTTCATATCACAACTCTGTTGTGGTCAAGTCAAAATCTCAATTCATTTCACAAGTCATTTTGAAAACATCTGACGGGGGAACAGTATGGCCACTCCAACTGTCCATAACCGCGGACGCGGCTATTCGAATAGTTTGACACTCTGCAGAGGTTGTACACTTTCACCACAACATTCGATACATCCGTCAGGAACAAATCCTGAATTCACCATACTCAGTATGCGGATAATCAATCCTAACCTTTCCATTACACACCCTAGTATAGGCACCTCTCCTGTGAGTTTGGCCTCCCAACCATGACCAACTATCATCTTGGGTACTGCACAGGTGGACAATCTTCACAAGGTAGCCTCAGCTCGAACCTTGGCCGTGTGGGAACCCATACTAAGGTATATAAGTTTCCAGTCAAGCCCTACCCAATTTTCGGGTATTGTGGTTGTACGGTAAAAATTGGAATGGTATCGCATCTAGACAACCATCAGTTTTATAAAGGGCTAAGGCTGGTGCCTCAACATTTTCATCATCAAAATCATCTAGTGTTCGGAAACACATGTCAAAACATTTCAGTAGAATGACTCATCATTCCAAGGTTTTCATAACCATTTTCACCAAGTATTCCCATCTAAAGTTGATCAAGTTTTATGCTTAGCACTAGCATCTACAAGTGGGGTAAGTACTAATGAGGGGTGGTAAATAAGTGGCAATTAATTAAGTTCAATCTCATGCCTTAGGATGACATCAAGATTTTCTAGCTTAGGCCAAATTTAATGCTCTTTATGCAACCTTCAATTATCTTCCTAGAATCTACAAGTCACTTAAGTAAACTCTAAGAGAAAGCTTTGATAAAGAAATAAAGTATAAAGCTTGCAAGTAAAACTAGGATTGGGTTATCAAGTGGGTATGATCACATATGCTTAAGGCATATAGTTGGCATGGTAACAAGCAAGTATTTGCTTGCATAAGTAGGGTATCTTGCAAGGGTTAACTTGCTCAATCAACTAGTAGTATTAGGCTTGCCTTGTGCAGAGCAGTGGTTGAAGTTCTCCTCGGCTTCTTCTTCGTAGTATCCTCCTTCCTCCTCGTATCCTTGGTCGGTACTAGCATCTATAAATAAATACGAGGTACACAATCACCAAACAACACTTAACTATTTGCAATCATCACACAAAGGTGCACTATAGATGATCTAGCATCATCACTTACATTACAAGATTAAAGCATTTGCCTTATTTATTTTAATTTGAGAAAAGTAATTTCTACTCATTGAAAAACTACTTAAGATTTAATATTCTCTAACTAAAACATGGGATCATGTTGACACATGTCATCACCACATATTTCAGTACATGGGAATGTGATTTAAAGTGGTGTCACAATTTAATAAGGTTTAACCTTTTTATTTTAAATAATTAAAGTGACTAGAAATGCCTATGTGGCATTCTTTTATTACTTGAACATTATTTCTGTAAGTAAACCCAAATGTTTTTATATATTCTGAAAGGTATGATAAAATGTGATTTGTGAGAGTTGGAATCAACTCAAAAGCTATTATGGTGGAAATTTTAAAAATGTTTGAATGCAGAAAAGCTTCTGACTTGTTATTTTTACCAAGGTTGATCTATAGATCCAAATGATTTGAATCCAACGGGCTTGGATTAAGCATTTAAGTACCTTTCTAACAAAATTGGTTTCATGCAATTTGGTTCATTGAATCGAGCTGGGTTGATTTTTGAAACTAGGTACAGAAGTGAGTTTGAATTAAAATAGAAAAATCTAAATTCAAATGGTTGGGCTGCGCGGGAAATGCTAATGGGCCAGCCCAGTGTCACTCCGCAGCGCGGGGCTCAGCTGACAGGGGGTTCCACACGTCAGTGGCTCATAACACGCGAAGCGGTACGGGGTGATGTGGTGCGTTGGATTAGAAGTGAGATCAACAGCTGAGGGTTGTCGTCGACGATGAACATGTCACCGGCGAGCTCGAACCCTAGCGGCTCAGTGAGAGTCGTGGGAGGCTCACCGGGGCTCAGGCGAGGGTCGGCGATGGGGGCGAATGACGAAGTCGATTCTCCTGGCACCGGCAGCTCCTCCTGGGGCGGCTCCAATCGATGGCTTCCTTCTTCTCCAGTAGTGGCGGGCTCCAGCCAAATTCCGGCGATGCGGGCCCCTAGGTGGGGTGGTTATGGGTGAGAGGGGAGTGGAATGGTGTGCTTCAATCGGCTGGGGGTCGCCTCCTTTTATAAGCTCGATGGAGAGACCGAGAGGGATGGGCAGACTACGGGCGGCTAGAGGCATGGCTACGGTTGGCGATCGACGGGCGGACTCCTGGCGATGCTCTAGAACTTGAATGCGAGCTTAGGGGCGGTGGCAATTGGTCGGGAACGTGCGGTGCTCTGCGAGGCAGAGGCGGCGAACTCCGCGGCGAGCGGTGGCTACGGGGTACGGGCACTGAAACAAACATGTCTGGTGGTCTCCTGGGACAGTGGGGTGCACGCTGGCGAGCGGCAAGGGCTCGAGGTGGTCGGGTTGCGCGGGAACGGCGCGTGCTCTGGGGTGCGCGTCAGCATGGTCGACTGTGGCGCGGGCGCGGCGTTCCTGACGGTTCTGGTCTCTGTCTTCGAGCTAGGGCTGGTCGAGAGGGGGCGGTGAGGCATGGGCTGCATGCTAGACAAGGTGGGCACGGCTAGTTCTTCTCCTAGCTTGGTGTCCACACTGGGGTGACATGGTGAGGCTCGACCTGCTCACCATTGATGGCATTGGCAAGCTCACAGTGGTGCTAGAGGTTAGTTAAAGGTGCTAGATGATCTACTAAGGCTAGTTGCAACCAGAGAGGGAACAAGGTTGGCCAAAACACTGCTCAAAATAGTGTTTGTGATTTAGTTGATTTGAATCTGCAACCTGTTTGATGAAATGGCCGCAAGAACTTGAGTTTTGAATTTTGAAAAGATGTTTGGTGGGTGTGCTAGGCATGTGTTGGGGATTCTGTGGGTGCTTGGGTTTTGAAAATTGAGCTTGTTTGAGTGGTTTTTGAAATAATGGGATCTTCCCATATGAGATAGATTCAATTTTAAACTATCATTTAAACTTAGCATTTGAATGTTTTTGGATGATCACAAAGTGGTCCTTGGTACCTTATTATGAGTACTAACAAGGGGTGCAAAGATCCATACATGTTTCTGTTGAGTTTTGAAAATTAGAGATAGCCAAAGTAGGCATGGGAGTTAATTTGGCAAAAATGACCATTCACTTAATATATTCATTTTGAGTTGTTTGTCTTTGGGAAAAGTTTGGGGATTGTTTAGATGATGTTTATTTCACCTAAGAATCATTTTACAAGCAAAGAAACACAGAACCATGGCAATTCAAAAGAATCCAAATTTTAATACACACATATGAATGCTTTCATATTTTTAGTTGGAAAAGTTTTTGTTAACCCTAATTTTGATGATTAGAGTTTGATGATCCAAGTTTAATATTTTTGGGATGTTATAAACCTTCCCCCCTTAAACAAAATCTCGTCCCGAGATTTGATAAAGGACGAAAAAGATTACCTAGGATTTGAAGAGATCGGGAAACTCTGTCCTGATGTGATCTTCGCGCTCCCAGGTAGCTTCCTCTTCTGTGTGGTTGCTCCACTGAATATTGAGAAACTTGATGCTTCGGGTTATGGTAGTTCTGAAAGCTTCTTCCAAATTATGGATGGGTACTTCGGGATAGGTCAGGTCATCGTTGATTTCTATGGTCCGGTGATCAATATTCTTGAACACTTCCGTCTTCTATGGAACTTCGAGGCACTTGCGAAGTAATGAGATATGGAACACATTGTGCACGGCTGACATCTCTTTGGGTAGTTCCAATTGATACGACACTTCTCGACGGTTCAGAATCTTGAAGGGGCCGATATATCTAGGGGCTAACTTTCCTTTCAGTTGGAAACGCTGCATTCCCTTCAATGGCGACATTTTCAGATACACAAAATCTTCGATATTGAAAGCGAGGTCTCGACGTCTCTTGTCGGCGTAACTCTTCTGTCTGGACTGGGCGGTCTTGAGGTGCTCACGAATTTTGTGAACCTTCTCTTCTGCTTCTCGTAGGATGTCCGGTCCAAAAATCTGACTCTCTCCTACTTCCGACCTGTTCAAAGGGGTGCAACACTTCCTTCCATACATGAATTCAAATGGGGCCATTTGCAAACTAGCTTGATAACTATTGTTGTATGAACATTCTGCAAACGGCAGACAGTCTTCCCATTTTGATCCATACTCTAACACACATGCTCTCAACATGTCTTCGAGTATTTGATTTACTCGCTCCGTTTGTCCGTCGGTCTGAGGGTGATAAGCTGTGCTGAAATCTAGTCGGGTTCCTAAACCTTCTTGGACTTTCTTCCAGAATCTCGAGGTAAACTGTGTTCCTCGATCCGATACGATGTTCTTGGGGACTCCGTGCAAACTGACGATTCTAGCGATGTATAACTCCGCTAGCTTCGAACTCTGATATGTGGTCTTGACTAGTAAGAAATGGGCGACTTTGGACAATCTTTCCACTATGACCCAGATAGAGTCATTTCCCCTACTAGAAGTAGGTAATCCAGTGACAAAGTCCATTCCAACGGAATCACATTTCCATTCCGGAATCTGCAATGGTTGCAACAATCCAGCGGGTCTTTGATGTCCCGCCTTGACTCGCTGACATATATCACACTTGGCGATATAGCTTCCGGTTTTTCTCTTCATCTTATGCCACCAAAATTGTTATTTCAAATCTTGATACATCTTCGTTCCTCCGGGGTGGATTGAATAAAGAGTATCATGAGCTTCCTTGAGAATAACTTCTTTCAACTCAGAATCTGCTGGTACACAAAGGAGTCCTTTGTACCACAAAACTCCTTGGTCTTCCATGAATCCGGGTACTTTGCCTGTACCGATACGACGCTTGATTCCGTCGATACTAGCATTTCCTTTCTGCGCCTCTTTGATCTAGCTGATAAAATTGGGTTGAAGTTCTATGCTAGCCAAAAATCTATCACTCACCAATTCCATTCGGAAATCTTCCATCTCCTTGTGCAAACTTGGTTGCTCCTTCAAAATCATGGAGTTCAAGCGGCACGACAATCTTCTAAGGGCATCTGCTACCACGTTGGCTTTACCGGGGTGATAGTGAATGTCCAGATCGTAATCCTTTATTAGCTCAATCCATCTTCTCTATCTCATATTCAGCTCCTTCTGAGTGAATATATACTTCAGGTTCTTGTGATCCGAATAAATCTCACAACGGTTTCCCATCAGGTAATGCCTCCATGTCTTCAGGGCTAGAACTACGGCTGTGAGCTCGAGGTCATGGGTTGGATAGTTCTGCTCATGTTGTTTGAGTTGTCGGGATAGATAAGATATAACTTTTCCTTCTTGCATTAGCACACATCCGAGACCGATCTTGGATGCATCACAATACACGTCAAAGGGCTTTGTGATATCCGGCATGATTAAGATTGGGGCTGAAATCAATCTTCTCTTGACTTCTTGAAAACTCGCTTCACATTTGTCTGTCCATTCAAATTTCTTGTCGTTCTTCAGCAATTGGGTCATGGGTCTGGCGATACTCGAGAATCCTTCTATGAACTTGCGGTAGTATCCCTCCAATCCGAGAAATGCACGAACTTGGGTTTGAGTGGTTGGGGCTTGCCAATCTTCGACATCTTTCACCTTTGCAGGGTCAATGGTAATTCTTCCGGCTGATACAACGTACCGAGGAATCCTACCTCCTGTAACCAGAATTCACATTTGCTAAACTTGGCATACAACGATGCTCTCTAAGGGTTCCAAGAATGGTCCTTAGGTGTAGCTCATGTTCTTCTTCTGATTTGGAATAAATCAGAATGTCATCGATGAAAACAATGACAAACTTATCCAAGAAGTCCATAAAAATCTTATTCATGAGATTCATGAAATAAGCGGGGGAATTGGTTAATCCAAAAGACATGACAATATACTCGTATAATCCATATCTGGTGGTAAAGGCAGTCTTGGGAATATCCTCTGCGTGAATCTTGAGTTGATGGTAGCCTGTTCTAATATCAATCTTAAAAAACACTTTGGCACCGGTCAACTGATCAAACAAATCTTCTATCTTGGGCAATGGGTACTTGTTATTGATAGTGACATCATTCAACTTCCGATAATCCGTACATAAACGGTTACCTCCATCCCTCTTATCCACAAACAAGACAGCTGATCTCCATGGTGACACACTTGGTTGAATCAATCCAATTTCCAACATGGCATCTAGTTTCTTCTTCAGTTCTGCTAGTTCAGACAGGTTCATACTATATGGTCTCTGGGATATGGGTCCTATTCCGGGGATTAGTTCAATGATAAACTCGATATCCCGATCTGGGGGCATACTTGGCAAAACATCTGGAAACACATCGGGGTATTCGCAGACTATCCGGACTTGGTCAATGTAGGTTGGGCTATACTCTTGTTGCACTTGAATTGACGAGGTAAGGTTTCAGATACATGCTCGACTGATACTCCAGCTGTACTGGTCATGGTTATGGCTTTCTTGGCACAGTCAATTAATCCTATATGTTTGGACATCCAATCCATTCCTAGTGCTACTTCCAAACCTTTAGTTTCGAGTACTAACAGATTAGCATAAAAATCTATGCCATGGATTCTGATAGGGACGGCTTTGCAAATTTGCCTAGCATTGGTGGTTGAACCGGGGATTTGAACAATCATAACATGCTTCATTTTGGTTGGTTGAATCTTACTAGTGCATGAAAATTCTTCGGTGACAAATGAGTGCGATGCACCAGAATCAAACAACACTCTAGCAAGTACTGAATTAACATAAAACATAGCCAGCACGACGTCTGGCGCTTCCTGAGCTTCTTCAGCATGCATGAGAAAAAGACGGCCGTTGCGGTTGAGCGAATTCCCTAGGGAAAACCTTCTTCCGGGCTGAACACGACGCTGCTGCTGAGCTGGGGCATTTGCATTGGGGGTTGCGGCATTCTTTTTGGGGCACTCATTGGAGTAGTGACCCTTATTTCCACAGTCATAACAAGTCATTTGCGACTTGTCCTTTGCTGCAACAGGCACAACATTGCTTCCAGTCCTCGGGGCAGTGTTGGTGTTGGCGGTAGCATTGTTGTTGTTGAACTTGGGTGGTGCACGGTTGAAATTGCCAGAGTTGCCGGGGTTGTTGTGATTTCCTCCGGGCCTTGGGTTTCCACGGTTGGGATAGGTCGGACGGTTCATCGGGGGTATGTTGGTTCTCGGGGCAAATCATGGAGATGGGTTGGGGTGATACTTTGGGGTATGATGGATTACTGGCTGATGCATCATGTGGCGCTTGCGGTTCTCATTGGCTTGGTTGATCTTTCCTTCCATCTGGATGGCAAAGTCGACAAGGGCTTCAATATCTGCAAAGGGGATATTTACCAACACCGTCTGCATCTCATCATGCAGACCATTCAAGAATCTTTCTTTCTTCTTGGTTTCAGTGTCAATCTCATCCGGGGCATACCTAGCTAATGACAAGAATTTGTCACGGTATTCCACTACGGTCATCCTTCCTTGCTTCAGTTCTCTGAACTCATCTCTCATTCACTTGATCAAACCCGGTGGCACATGGGTTCTGCTGAACTTGACCTTGAATTCCTCCCAGGTCATCATCTGTCCTCCGGTCATTGCACGAACGCTGTTCCACCATGCTATTGCATCTCCGACTAGATAGTGGGTGGCGAACAGAACTTTCTCGTTAGCTTCCACTCCGGCGACTTACAGGTTGTTTTCCATGGTTTGCAGCCAATCGTCTGCATCTAGGGGCTATTCTGACTTAGTGAAAACAGGTGGGTTGGTGTTCTGGAAATTCTTGAGCTTAGATCCATGGTTGTCCTGATTTCCTTGGCCTTGATTGTTGTGGGCCAGCTAAGCTATCTGCTGAAGGGTGGCTAGGTTGGCTTGGCGTTCGTCTCTTTCAGCTTCGCGGTCAGGAACCAACATTTGCAGGATCTGCAACATCGGGTCCGGGGATGAACCACTTCCTCCGCGAGGCATCTGAAGATTGAGATAGATCATGAGAAAAGAGGGAAATTTCTAAGGTTCAGGGACTTTGAAAAGTTTTTAAATTTTGACTTAGATTTTCTAGCAACTTTCTTTTCATTCATTAATAGAACACGATACAACACACACCACAACAAAGGAAAAACAGATGGTTTTAAGAACCATTCTTGAAACGACAATACAGTGGGACCGAATACAACTCACTATGCTAGTTCTCAAGTGCTACTACTCCTCGGAGTCGGTGTAATCGTCATCCTCATCATCATCATCGTCATCGATGAAGGCAAAATCATCCTCATCGGTGAAGAAGTCCATGGCCTGATCCTCCAGAAAATCATCATCATCGCTGAGATAGGAGTAGGGGTCTCCACGAAGATCTTCTCTGGCATTCTCCCTTTCCTCCAACTGCATGTCTCTCTCGTGGACGGTCTCCTCCAAATCTGAGATACGGTGGCGAAGACGGGCAATGATGCACTCCTTCTTGTCGAGTTGGCGGCGATGAGACTTGCAATCCTTCGCTAGCATGGCGATGGTCTGATCCTTCGTCTTGATGATGGCAGACTTGTGGTTGGAGTAATCACGGGCATTGTCTAACTCCTGCTGACGATCGTACATCATGAAGCTAAGGTGGTCCAACTGAGTCTTCAGCTAGGGGTGGTATGGGATTTCCAGTGGCTGTCCCATAGCATCACGCCTTGGAAAGAACTCAAAGCGGGTACCTTGATCTGGTTGATACTCTGCCTACACAGACGGGCAAGAGCTTCCTGCATGGCCCTGGCAAGTCCATCGAGCCAGTTGTTTTCTCTTAAGGTGAACTGAATTCCCTCAGTAGTGGGAGGTTCAATTTTTCCTCGGAGACTTGCAACAATTAGCCACTGCAGATCTTCTCCTCCTTGATCATTGAGCTGAGCTCCGAAGAACTCGGGGTGTGGACGCTCCAGAAGTTCCGAAAGCTGGTCCAAATCCCGCTCAAAGATGAGGTCTCCTCCATTCCCCAACTGATAGAACTTTCTGTACTTCACGTCCATCTATAAGAATATAGGATGAGTAAGTTAGTAGAGTGATCAAGTGTGTCAAATTTTATGTATTTTGCAAGAGTTTTTGAGGAATATGAATTTTTATGAAAGACACCAAGTGATAAGAATGGGAATAAGTTTTTGTAAATATTTGCTTCCTTTGGTTTTGAAACTAAGTTTTTGATTCAAACTTCTAGTCTAACTAGGTTCTCCTATGGTCAGGATGGCTCTGATACCAACTTGTCAACACCCGGATTTTTAATCCCAGATGCCTGTTATGCCATACATCGCAATCCTAGGATTACCATTTTTGCGAGACATAACAGATTTGGATACCACAGTACATCATCCATTACAAACCATACATAAGGTCTTACACAAATAAGGATCTCATGATCCAGTTCTTAATACAACTCAAGCAGCGGAATAACGTAATAATAAAGGTAGCATAGGCGAAGCTCCATCTTCGGGATCACAGGCAATGCTGACGATGGGAGATGATCCTAGTTGTCGTAACCTTCCCGCGGTCCATCCTCCTGGTACTCTTCTTCATAGTCTGGCCACGGGAATAGCCAGGGACAAAGCCGTGAGTACTCTTTAAGTACTCGCAAACTTATACTGACAAGTTAAGGGGGTTTTTGTAGTAGGACACTAAGCTCTAGGGTTGTTTTGCAAAAAGCCAGATTTACCTCTACTAAGTTCAGAAGCAAGAAAAGCTAGTTGAAATTTTATAACACCTAAGTGGGAACTTGAATTTCATATCACAACTCTGTTGTGGTTAAGTCATTTTGAAAACATCTGACGGGGAACAGTATGGCCACTCTAAGTGTCCATAACCGCGGACGTGGCTATTCGAATAGTTTGACACTCTGCAGAGATTGTACACTTTCACCACAACATTCGATACATCCGTTAGGAACAAATCCCGAATTCACCATACTTAGTATGCGGATAATCAATCCTAACCTTTCCATTACACGCCCTAGTATAGGCACCTCTCCTGTGATTCTGGCCTCCCAACCATGACCAACTGTCATTTTGAGTACTGCACAGGTGGACAATCTTCACAAGGTAGCCTTAGCTCGAACCTTGGCCGTGAGGGAACCCATACTAAGGTATATAAGTTTCCAGTTAAGCCCTACCCAATTTTCGGATATTGTGGTTGTACGGTAAAAATTGGAATGGTATCGCATCCAGACAACCATCAGTTTTATAAAGGGCGAAGGCTGGTGCCTCAACATTTTCATCATCAAAATCATCTAGTGTTCGGAAACACATGTCAAAACATTTCAGTAGAATGACTCATCATTCCAAGGTTTTCACAACCATTTTCACCAAGTATTCCCATCTAAAGTTGATGATGTTTTATGCTTAGCACTAGCATCTACAAGTGGGGTAAGTACTAATGAGGGGTGGTAAACAAGTGGTGATTAATTAAGTTCAATCTCATGCCTTAGGATGACATCAAGATTTTCTAGGTTAGGCAAAATTTAATGCACTTTATGCAACCTTCCATTATCTTCCTAGAATCTACAAGTCGCTTAAGTAAACTCTAAGAGAAAGCTTTGATAAATAAATAAAGTATAAAGCTTGCAAGTAAAACTAGGATTGGGTTATCAAGTGGGTATGATCACATATGCTTAAGGAATATAGTTGGCATGGTAACAAGCAAGTATTTGCTTGCATAAGTAGGGTATCTTTATAGAGGTCCCAACCTTTAATAAGGTAGAGATCCCTGTGTTTACAATGCTAGTCCCTGGATCAATAGCTAGCATCCACAGTTAAGATGTAATATCAAGAAACAAAGGTCATAATACAACTTTATAACCAGGAATAAATTAATTCATTACATCTTACATGGCTCATTTGGCTATTACATTACATTGCAGCAGAATATCTATAAGCATGGGGTCCTTCATATTCAAAGTGCCACAGGCAAACATGTTGGTTGTAGTGTTGTAATCCTATTTAACACACTTCACTAACACCAAACAAACCTGCAACATTACAAGTTACAGCCACAAGGGTCAATACATTTGAATTGTATTGGCAAGTTTCACTACTATGTAGAAATAAGTGGATCCTAATATTACATGCATATTTGGCTAAGTAGGGTTTTAGGCTCATTTGCAGAAAGCAATATAGTTTTGTCCTATCTTTTCCAAAATAGTTTTGCTCTTTTGAAAATCTTTTGTCAAATCTTTCTGAAATCCTTGGAATCCACCAAGTACTTCAAGTCTCTTGTTGTCATTTTCAAGTTTTATTTTTTAGAAATTGGAATGTCGAGATTTCCCATAGCTTCAGGCCTTAGTTGCTCAGTATTGTCCATAACCGGGGACACGGCTAAGTACTTAGATTTTTATCTTCTGCAGAAGTTGTACACTTTACCCACATGACACAATCTCATCTTGTTGCCACCAGTGGCCGCTGGATAAGTACTCACCAAGATGGAGTACTGGCAGATTGAGATTGTGACGAAGTCTTTCCATAGGGTCCTCCCAATACACAATGCTAGCTTGTCTTCAGGAACCAATGTAGGGTTCCTAGTTCCCTCATTCCAGTTAACCTGAAGAGGCCAATGCACGGGTCTTCCACCATGTAGTTGACTAAGCTAGTGCCCATTTAGCATGTGGCTGTACACGGAAGCCACTGTATGAGAAACATGTTCAATCTCTAAGTCCCTAGGTGGTTTTCTTTTAGTGCACATGGTTTCTTTTGTTGCCACCTTGTCCAAAACTTGAGTATCTTTGTCCACCCAGGTGGTTCATTGAGTACTTGTTTTATTATATAAAACACAAGTCTTTGCAATACTTCTCATAATCTCAACATGTATCTCTTCTCAACATATAAAGCAGGGCTAAGCATATTTCAACTACATTGTTTTCACTAAGGAATATATAAGGGTATCCTATTAGGATTTAGCATAGCAAAATATAGTAGTCCTTATCATGCATGTTTCAAAATCCACTAAGTGTAATGAAAATAGTAGGACTTGGATGATAGTGTCACTTGACTTTTTGGTAGGGAATGTTGGTTCACTTCTTGATCTTGCTAATATCACACCCTTCTAACTTCACTACAAATCAATCAAGCAAACATAGATTCAACTAGCATTCCAACCAATATTCAAGCAATTCATCACACATAAAATAATAGAAACAAAGTCATGTATGCAAGCATGCAAAAGATAATTTTATTTGCAAAAGTGGTTTCTACTAGGCTCTAAACATTTTAAGGTTCAAAGTGGTCATTTTCTAAAGTGGCAAAGTCATTTGCAAAAGGGTTTTATCTATAAACCATTTTTAAATCAAATCATTATTTTATGTGGTTGAAAATGTTTTTAGCAAGGCAACAATTTTTATATTGTTCACCAAATAAGTTGTTAATTCACAAAACTTGGTGTTTAGGGTCAGTAGGTTTGAATCAAAACATTTTCCAAAGGTTTTTCTCGAAAATCATTTCCATATCAAAATCGATATTTTTATTTGACTAGAAATGAGATAATTCAATTATTCAATCCTAATCTTCACAAAATACATTTTTAAATCCATGAGTTGGTTCCTAGGGTCAGTAGGTTCACAACAAACCATTTTGCAAAGATTTCAACCCCAAAATCATTTTGGAATAAATTTTATATCCTAAACAAGCATACACAAGTTTCTACAAAAACAAACATTTTACCAGAAGCTTTTTACTAAACAAAGTGCATGGTTGGCTAGGGCTTGTTTTTCTGAATCCATTGATATAAAATTTGCAAAATTTAGACGTGTAGATCTAAAGTTATGAATTTTTCAAATTTGCAACTCAATCAGATTCTATTTCTGTTTTTAAACTAAACTAGTGCCACGCGGCGTGTTTCTACTGGCTGGTACCGGTTCGCACGGATCAGCCTCTCTGGATCATTGGATCTAAGTGTGATCGTGTGGCGCAGAGGCAACCATACCCCTTCGTTTAAGTTTTCTTTCCTATCCACTAGATCGAGATCGAACGGCTACAATCGGCTTGCCACTAACTGGCGGCACGACGATGGTGGCGCGCGGCGGCGGTGCTCGGCTAGCGGCGGACCTGGCGACAGAGGAAGCAAGGAAGGTCGGGAGGTGGCTCACCGTGATCGTAGGGGGTTGGCGATGCTCAACGCGTGGTCGTCTTGGCGAGGGGCGCTCAGACGCGACTGGAATTCCTCGCCGGAGTGAGTGGTGGCGTCAGGTGGCTCTAGAGGTCGTCGAGGGCGACGCTGCGGTTCGCCCCGAGGAAAAACAAGGACACAGTTAGACGAGGGCGAGTGTGGCGAGTGTAGGAGTATCTTCGGTAAGGAGAGGGGCGGACGTTGCTTACGGAGATACTTCGCCGGAGTGTCAGCAAACGGCGGTGGCGCTCAGATGTTGTCGAAGCCGAGGCTCTGGGGCGAGCGCGGGCGAACGGGAGGCACTGACAGGTGCGCGCTGGTCTGAGGAGCAAGCTCGCATGCTCGGGAAGGCGAGGCAAGGCTGGACGGCGCCGGAATTCACTAGAGAAGCTCGTCGGAGCAGTGGCGGTGTGGGGGCGAATTGGGGCAGCCTAAAGGCAGAGAGGAGGGGCTGCTTGGGGGCAAAGAGAGAGAAGCCATGGGCGGTTAAATGTGCGTGGTTACTGGGAGGAATCAAGGCCTCCATCAACGCGTAATCAACGCCGGAGTTACTGGCTGCAACGGCAGGGGCGACGGGGTCGTGGTGGAGACGATGAACAGGATGGTGGGGCCTTGCTGTCAGCGAGGGAGAGAGATAGGGAGAGGGGCCACCTGTCTGGGACTGCGCGGGTGCGTGTTTGGGTGAAAAACATTTCGCGCGTGGGGGAAGTAGCTAGGCTGGAACTGGGCTTGCTGGGCCAGATGGTTGGGCTGCTGTTTTTTTTTTGTTCTGATTGCTTTTTCTTTTTCTATTTGATTTTCTGTTTTGAAATTCAATTAAACAATTCAAACACCAATTCAAATCAAACCACCACCAGACTTTATATTGAGTTTTAGTTCTGTTTAACAACATAATTCTAAGTCCCAAAATAAAACAATACTTTTATTCTTTTAGGATCCATTTATTAATTAAATGACATAGTCTTTAGTTATTAAATCAAATAGGATTTGATTTATTTTAAAAACTCTATTTGAAATCTAAACAATAACAAAACCAAATCAGTAGGTTTTATTTGATAATATAAAATACTTGGAAAACTTGTTTAAAATAAATTAACAAGTTTTAGTGTTTATTTAAAATGGGAAAACCTTTACTTTAATAAAATTGGTTTATTAATAAACTCTCATTATTTTATTTTAAATAAACCTTTACTCTTTTAATCAAAACAAAATATTTTATTTCAAAAGCTTGGCCAAGGTTTGATTTGGCTCCATAAAATAATCCTTATTTATAATCTTACCTTTTCTTTTGGAAACCAAATCTTTTTTATTAAAAGATCCAAAAATAGTAATTTCACATATTTAATATTTTCGTTATTAATTGTTTATCTTTTCAAATCCCTTTAGGATTTGTTTGATCAAATAGGTTTGAAGGTTTCCAATTGGAATCAAAAAGTTTCTTCTCACCCTGAAAATCAACAAAGTTTTATTTTATTCATTTATTTTTCACATAACAAGATTTGGAAAATCTTGGGATGTGACAATCTTGCAAGGGTTAACTTGCTCAATCAACTAGTAGTATTAGGCTTGCCTTGTGCAGAGTAGTGGTTGAAGTTCTCCTCGGCTTCTTCTTCGTAGTATCCTGTAGGGGTTCGTAGCATGGAAAACAAAAAATTTCTACCTCATGCACACAAACAAGCCAAGATCTATCTACTAGATTGTAGCAATGAGTCGATAGAAGAACTCACCCTCGAAGATTCCAAAGCAGTTAACGAGAGCAGATTCTCGTGGGTGATGTAGTTGTACTCTTGCCGATCTCAAGATCGCGTAGACAATCCTTCCGGCGCTGTATTCTGGCAGCGCTTCCGCAGTCGGTCACACGTTCGGTACTCGACGAAGACCTTCCTCTCCCTTGTTCCAGCAGGCAGCGGAGGTTATAGCACTCTCCTTGTGATTCCGACAGCACGACGGCGTGGTGTCGGAAGTAGAGGGGCGATCTTGCAGGGCTTCGCCTTAAGCCGGATCGAGTATGGTGGAGTAAGAGAGGGCCTTGGGGATCTACGGATTAGAATCACCAAGAGGGGGTGGTGTGGCCGGCGGCTAGGGCTTGGGGAAGCCCCAAGTCGGCGACTTGGAGGAGGCCCTAGGCGGCGGCAACACTTGGAGGTGGTGGCGCCAAGGAGCTAGGGTTTTGGGTGTGAGGGGTAGGGGGCGCCCTACCCCTCCTTATATAGGTGGGAGGGGGCGGGTTGGGAGGAGGGGGTCCTCCTCCAACTCCTCCTCCTTGGCCGGCGGGTGGAGGGAGTGGGACTCCTACCCTAGGTAGGTTTCCTACTCTCCCTCCACCAAGCAAACGTCGGATTTGACTTTTCAAATTGGCGTTTGACTTTCAAACTTGGATTTGATTTCTCTCTCCATATTGCCCAACCAAGTGAACTAGTACATGATGCAACCATTCCACATTGTCATGACACATTCATGTACCGTTCCCCTCCGGAGTGCCGGACCTTCCAGACCCTTCTAGAACATTCCTGGTGAAATCACCGGAATCATTTCCGAACTTCAAAACAGGACTTTCCTTATATGAATCTTATTCTCCGGACCATTCCGGATCTCCTTGTGATATCCCGGATCCCATCCGAGACTCCGAACAACATTCAGTCTCTTACTCATCATTCCATAACTACACAACAACATCGAATCCTTAAGTGTGTCTCCCTACGGTTCGTGAATTATGCGGACATGAACGAGACACTTCTCCGATCAATAACCAATAGAAGAATCTGGAAATTCATATGGCTCCCACATATTTCTACGATTACTTTGCGATCAAATGAACCACTTACATACGATACCAATTTCCCTTTGTCTCACGATAGTTTACTTATCCGAGGTTTGTATCGTCGGTATCTCTGTGTACCTAGTTCAACCTCGTTACTGATAAGTACTCTTTTCTCGTTCCCGTAATATGTGATCCCTTGTGAGCCAGTCACATGCTTGCAAGCCAATTGGATGACATTCCACCGAGAGGGCCCGGAGTATATCTATCTGTTATATGGATGGACAAATCCCACTCTTGATCTATGTGCCTCAACCCATACTTTCCGAACACTCGATGCCACCTTTATAGCCACCCAGTTATAGAGTGGTGTTTGATGTCATCAAAGCATCCTTCCGGTGATGGTGATTAGCATGATCTCATGGTCGAAGGAATTAGGTTACTATGTATCAGAAAGCTTATAGCAAACAAACTATTAAAATGACTTGATCTTTATGCTACACTTATCTATAGGAGTATGTCCATCATACCATACTCCTAATGATATGATCTTGTTATTAACAACATCTCAATGTTCATGATCGAGAAACCACGATCATCTATTAATCAACAAGCTAGTATTACAAAGAGGCTTTACCAGGGACTCTAATTTAGTTTAAAAATCACACAAGTATTAATGTTTCCGGTTAATACTATTATAGCATGAATGTAAACATTTATCATAAACACAAAGATATAATAATAACTACTTTTATTATTGCCTCTAGGGCATATATCCAACATATCCTCCTTCCTCCTCGTATCCTTGGTCGGTACTTGAAAATCGATTTGTTCTCGACAGCCTTCCGGCCATCCGGTAAGTCCACCAAAGTCCATACTTGGTTTTCCTACATGGATCCAATCTCGGATTTCATGGCTTCTTGCCATTTATTGGAATCTGGGCTCATCATCGCTTCCTCATATGTCGCAGGGTCATCGGTGTTGTCCACCAACATGACACTCATAATGGGATCATACCAATCAGGAGTGGTACAAGTTCTCGTTGACCTGCGAGGTTCCGTAGTAACTTCAATCGAAGTTTCATGATCAACATCATTAGCTTCCTCTCTTATTGGTGTTGGATCCATAGGAACTACTTCCGGTGCTGCGCTACTCGCAAGTTCGAGAGAAGGTTCAACAACCTCGTCGAGTTCTACTTTTCTTCTAGTCACTTCTTTCGAGAGAAACTCCTTCTCTAGAAAGGATCCATTCTTGGCAACAAAGATCTTGCCTTCGGATCTATGATAGAAGGTATACCCAATAGTTTCCTTTGGGTATCTTATGAAGAAGATTTTTTCCGCTTTGGGTTCAAGCTTGTCCGGCTGTAACTTCTTTACATAGGCTTCGCAACCCCAAACTTTAAGGAACGAAAATTTAGGTTTCTTCCCAAACCATAATTCATACGGTGTCGTTTCAACGGATTTAGATGGTGCCCTGTTTAAAGTGAATGCGGCTGTTTCTAATGCATAACCCCAAAACAATAGCGGTAAATCTGTAAGTGACATCATATAACGAACCAGATCTAAGAGAGTTCGATTACGACGTTCAGACACACCATTACGCTATGGTGTTCCCAGCGGTGTCAATTGTGAAATTATTCCACATTCCTTCAAATGCTCGCCAAACTCGTAACTTAGATATTCACCTCCACGATCAAAACGTAGAAATTTAATCTTCTTGTTACGTCGATTCTCTACCTCACTTTGAAATTCCTTAAACTTCTCGAAAGTTTCGGACTTATGTTTCATGAAATAGATATACCCATATCTACTCAAGTCATACGTGAAGGTAAGAACATAACGATAACCACCGCGCGATGCTACACTCATTGGGACACACACATCGGTATGTATGATTTCCAATAAGTCCGTAGCTCGCTCCATCATACCAGAAAATGGAGTCTTAGTCATTTTACCCATTAGACATGCTTCGCATCTTTCAAGTGATTCGAAATCAAGTGATTCAAGAAGTCCATCGGAATGGAGTTTCTTCATATGCTTCACTCCAATGTGACCAAGACGACAGTGCCACACATAGGTCGAGTTATCACTCATTTTCAAACGTTTAGCTTCAATGTTATTAATGTGTGTATTTCCACAATCGAGATTCAATAAGAATAGACCATCTATCAAAGGTGCATGTGCATAAAACATATTACTCATATAAATCGAACAACCATTATTCTCGGACTTAAATAAGTAACCGTCTCGCAATAAACACGATCCAGATATAATGTTCATGCTCAACGCAGGCACCAAATAACAATTATTTAAGTATAAAACTAATCCCAATGGTAGATGAAGAGGTAACGTGCTGACCGCGATCACATCAACCTCTGATCCATTTCCAACGCGCATCGTCACCTTGTTCTTCGCTAGCTTCTGTTTATTTTGCAGCACCTGTTTTGAGTTACAAATATGAGCAACCGAACCAGTATCAAATAACCAGGCACTACTACGAGTACTAGTGAGATACACATCATTAACATGTATATCAGATATACCTTTCTTTTTGATGTTGTCGTTCTTCAAATCCGCCAAGTACTTTGGGCAATTCCGCTTCCAGTGACATTCTCCCTTGCAGTAAAAGCACTCAATATGTTTAACCTTTTTATTTTAAATAATTAAAGTGACTAGAAATGCCTATGTGGCATTCTTTTATTACTTGAACATTATTTATGTAA
The DNA here is from genome assembly GCA_916181665.1 of Avena sativa. NCBI lineage: Eukaryota > Viridiplantae > Streptophyta > Magnoliopsida > Poales > Poaceae > Avena > Avena sativa. Next base: position 526,313,551 of record OV702299.1, read on the forward strand.
GTAAACCCAAATGTTTTTATATATTCTGAAAGGTATGATCAAATGTGATTTGTGAGAGTTGGAATCAACTCAAAAGCTATTATGGTGGAAATTGGAAAAATGTTTGAATGCAGAAAGCTTTTGACTTGTTATTTTTCCCAAGGTTGATCTACAGATCCAAATGATTTGAATCCAACGGGCTTGAATTAAGCATTTCAGTACCTTTCTAAAAAAATTGGTTTCATGCAATTTGGTTTATCGAATCGAGCTGGGTTGATTTTTGAAACTAGGTACAGAACTGAGTTTGAATTAAAATAGAAAAATCTAAATTCAAATGGTTGGGCTGCGCGGGAAATGCTAATGGGCCGGCCCAGTGTCACTCCGCAGCGCGGGGCTCAGCTGACAGGGGGGTCCACACGTCAGTGGCTCATAACACGCGAAGCGGTACGAGGCGATGTGGTGCGTTGGATTAGAAGTGAGATCAACGGCTGAGGGTCGTCGTCGACGATGAACATGTCACCGGCGAGCTCGAACCCTAGAGGCTCAGTGGGGGTCGTGGGAGGCTCACCGGGGCTCAGGCGAGGGTCGGCGATGGGGGCGAACGACGAAGTCGATGACGGCGATTCTCCTGGCACCGGCAACTCCTCCTAGGGCGGCTCCAATCGATGGCTTCCTTCTTCTCCAGCAGCAGCGGGCTCTGGCCAAATTCCGGTGATGCGCTGCTCGCCTTGCTCCGGGAGTGAGGTGGGGTGGTTCTGGGTGAGAGGGGAGTGGAATGGTGTGCTTCAATCGGTTGGGGTTCGCCTCCTTTTATAGGCTCGACGGCGAGACCGAGAGGGATGGGCAGGCGACGGTGGCGACACGGCTACGAGCGGCTAGAGGCATGGCTGCGGTTGGCGATCAACGGGCGGTCTCCTGGCGATGCTCTAGAACTTGAATGCGAGCTTAGGGGCGGTGGCAATTGGTCGAGAACGTGCAGTGCTCTGCGAGGCAGAGGCGGCGAACTCCGCGGCGAGCGGTGGCTACGGGGTACGGGCGCTGAAATGAACATGCCTGGTGGTCTCCTAGGACGGTGGGGTGCACGCTAGCGAGCGGCAAGGGCTCGAGGTGGTCGGGTTGCGTGGGAACGGTGCGTGCTCTGGGGTGCATGTCGGCATGGTCGACAGCGGCGCGGGCGCGGCGTTCCTGGCGGTTCTGGTCTCTGTCTTCGAGCTAGGGCTGATCGAGAGGGGGCGGTGAGGCATGGGCTGCATGCTAGAGAAGGTGGGCACGGCTAGTTCTTCTCCTAGCTTGATGTCCACACTGGGGTGACATGGTGAGGCTCGGCATGCTCACCATTGATGGCATTGGCAAGCTCACAATGGTGCTAGAGGTTAGTTAAAGGTGCTAGATGATCTACTAAGGCTAGTTGCAACCAGAGAGGGAATAAGGTTGGCCAAAACACTACTCAAAATAGTGTTTGTGATTTAGTTGATTTGAATCTGCAACCTGTTTGATGGAATGGCCGCAAGAACTTGAGTTTTGAATTTTGAAAAGATTTTTGGTGGGTGTGCTAGGCATGTGTTGGGAATTCTATGGGTGCTTGGGTTTTGAAAATTGAGCTTGTTTGAGTTAGTTTTTGAAATAATGGGATCTTCCCATATGAGATAGATTCAATTTTAAACTGTCATTTAAACTTAGCATTTGAATGTTTTTGGATGATCACAAAGTGGTCCTTGGTACCTTATATGAGTACTAACAAGGGATGCAAAGATCCATACATTTTTCTGTTGAGTTTTGAAAATTTGAGATAGCCAAAGTAGGCATGGGAGTTAATTTGGCAGAAATGACCATTCACTTAATTTATTCATTTTGAGTTGTTTGTCTTTGGGAAAAGTTTGGAGATTGTTTAGATGATGTTTATTTCACCTAAGAATCATTTTATAAGCAAAGAAACACAGAACCATGGCAATTCAAAAGAATCCAAATTTTAATACACACACATATGAATGCTTTCATATTTTTAGTTGGAAAAGTTTTTGTTAACCCTAATTTTGATGATTAGAGTTTGATGATCCAAGTTTAATATTTTTGGGATGTTACACTTACTTACGTACTTGGGGTTATCTGGCAAAGGTTAATGTACCAATCCCAAAGAAGCGCAAGCTTGGACCAAAAATCATTGATTGTGTTTTTCTGGGCTATGCTTTTCATAGCATTGGATATAGATTTTTGATAGTAAAATCTGAAGTGCCTGACATTCATGTCGGTACAATCATGGAGTCGACTGATGCGAATTTCTTTGAGGATATCTTTTCAATGAAAGATAAACCTAACTCATCAAATCCGGAGATACCTAGTTCATCTAATCAGGTATTTGCTACATTCTCTGAACCTACCATTCCAATTGAACACTCTGAAAGTCCTAAGAAGGATGATAATGAAATTCCTAAAAGGAGCAAGAGACAAAGGACTGGAAAGTATTTTGGTGATGATTTTATTGTGTACCTTGTGGATGACACTCCCACTTCCATTTCAGAAGCATATGCATCTTCTGATGCTAACTACTGGAAGGAAACCGTCCATAGTGAGATGAATTCCATCTTAGCTAATGGAACATGGGAGATGACTGATCGCCCTTATGGGTGTAAACCTGTTGGATGCAAGTGGGTGTTTAAGAAAAAGCTTAGACCTGATGGTACTATTGAGAAGTACAAGGCACGGCTTGTGGCCAAGGGATATACTCAAAAAGAAGGTGCAGACTTCTTTGACACTTACTCACCTGTTGCCAGATTGACCACCATTCGAGTATTACTCTCATTGGCTGCCTCTCATGGTCTTCTCATTCATCAAATGGATGTTAAGACAGCTTTCCTTAATGGAGAGTTGGATGAGGAAATTTACATGGATCAGCCAGATGGCTTTGTGGTAAATGATCAAGAAGGAAAGGTGTGCAAGTTGTTGAAGTCTTCATATGGCCTAAAACAAGCCCCTAAGTAATGGCATGAGAAGTTCGAAAGAACTTTAAATGCTGCAGGCTTTGTTGTAAATGAAGATGATAAATGTGTGTACCATCGCCATGGTGGGGGTGAGGGAGTCATCCTTTGTTTTTATGTTGATGACATACTAATTTTCGGAACCAACCTTAAAGAAATTAAGGAGGTCAAAGATTTCTTATCGCGTTCCTTTGAGATGAAGGATCTGGGAGTAGCTGATGTCATCCTGAACATCAAGCTATTGAGAGATGATGACGGTGGGATTACATTGCTTCAGTCCCACTATGTGGAAAAGGTCTTGAGTCGTTTCGGGTATAGCGACGTCAAGTTTTCTCCTACACCGTATGATCCTAGTGTGATGCTTCAAAAGAATCGAGGAAATGCTAGAGACCAACTGAGATACTCTCAAATTATCGGCTCGCTTATGTATTTAGCTAGTGCCACGAGGCCTGACATCGCATTTGTTGTAAGCAAACTCAGTCGATTTGTTTCAAATCCAGGAGATGATCACTGGCATGCTCTTGAGAGAGTCATGCGCTATCTAAAAGGCACTGCGAGCTATGGCATTCACTGTACCGGGTATTCGAGGGTACTAGAGGGTTATAGTGATTCAAATTGGATATCTGATGCTGACGAGATAAAGGCCACGAGTGGATATGTATTCACACTTGCTGGTGGCGCTGTTTCTTGGAAGTCTTGCAAGCAGACCATCTTAACGAGGTCAACTATGGAAGCAGAACTCACAGCATTAGACACAGCCACTGTTGAAGCAGAGTGGCTTCGTTAACTCTTGATGGACTTGCCTGTGGTTTAAAAACCAATACCCGCAATCCTTATGAACTACGATAATCAAACTATGATTTTCAAGGTAAATAGTTCTAAGGATAATATGAAGTCATCAACACATGTGAAGAGGAGACTAAAATCTGTCAGGAAAATGAGAAACTCCGGAGTTATTGTATTGGATTATATCCAAACATCTAAAAACTTGGCAGATCCCTTCACAAAGGGTCTACACGCAACGTGATAGAAAATGCATCGAAGGAGATGGGTATGAGACCCACAATTTGAGCTTTCCACAGTGGTAAACCACTCTATGTGATCGGAGATCCCGTGAATTAGAATTGGGAGACAAGCTGTTGGTTAGATGAGAGGAAAGTATCCCTACTTTAATAAACACCACTCCATAAAGATGCAATACTTTCCTATTCTGCATGGCGAGTTGATTTATTATCTTAATATGTTCTAAGTGGCTTATCCTAAGCAAAGATGTTGTCCTGCAGAACATCTTTTGAAAAACACACCTATATAAGTCTGATTGTTAAAACGTCGCAGTCTATGAGAGTAGGGTGCTCTCTAATAAACTCATGAAAGGTCATGGAGTATGACGTATAAGCTCCACCCGCGGGGAAGTCCCCCGGTAGACTAGTATCGGTCAAGACTTTTGCGAAGCTAGGTTCATAGCAAACTAGTAGTTCAAGGCATAGTCCACTGTACAAGTTGCATTCTAGTATAACATAAATCTCTAGGTGAAAGTTCAACTTAACAGTCTCCACTATAGTACCGGTATATAAACAATGTTTTAGAACTAAAGGCAAACTTCATGTGCCTCCGGGATCTGGTGGGGGATTGTTGGAATTTTTGCCTAAATAGGCCTAGCTCATTTATTATGTGCCAATAAATTCCTGAAATCCTAGAGGCCCATTTGGCCCATTCATGCAAGGCAAGAGCTGGGACAAATGTTTAGTCCCACATTGCTAGTTGAGTGGAAGTTGGACCATCTTATAAGGTGAGCTCTCCTACCACTTGGTAAAAAGGATGAGAAGGAGAAGGAGAGAGTTCCACATGCGCGCTCCTCCTCCTTGCTTGCGCGCGCGCCTCGCCTCATCACGACGCGCGCGCGCCGCGGGTTGCGGTAATCTCGCCGAGCCGAGCTTTATTTTGCCACGCATGAATGGTATATGAACAGTCGTACAAAAGTTGAAACGTTTTGCTCGAGTGGACTTTTAATACGAGCTAAATAAATATAAACTGAGTGGAGGTTGTCCGGTGGGCTGCCGCCTGTTTGCTTCAACTTCTGTCCGTTTGTTTCATCTTCTATGCAGCCTGTCTGCCTAACCCTCTGTGCCTATATAAGAGAGAGGTCGCGCCTCCTCTCAGACACACTGCCAAACAACCTTTGCACCTCCAGTTCCAGAGCATTGCGCTACTTAGATCTTCCCCATCCCGTCTTGCGGCGTGCACCGCGAGCCGGGACAGTAGGCCTCCGAGACCCCGCTGCTTCGAGTCCTGTACGGGAGAAGGGCGATAAGGTTTTTGGGGAGTGCTATCGGCGCGACTACTGGCTTCGTCACGGACTCCCTCACGGATAGCGACTGCGGCGATGTCTTCCCCGGCGAGGACTTCTTCCCTGACATCAGCACCCTTTTCCTCGACGACATGGCCAACGACGGTTCCAACGCTGGCGGTTCCTCTTCTGCTACTGCCGTGTATATTTTTTTCTCAATCTTGTTCTGATCGCATCTAAAGTTTTACGCCTTGCAGTTTGTTTGGTTATATGCCTTAATATGTATTCGCTATTTCACATGATTAGTATATTGCCTATTATTCTAATCATGTTTTATCTAGCGTTTATTATGGATAATTTTCTTGGTAAATTGCTCTTTTATTCAACATCATGGTCAAGTTGATGAGTCAGCATATTGACCACTGGGACAAAGCTGAGCTGCTGGGGTTGGTCGGCGCTCTGTGCGTAAAGTCGGCGAATGCTAGCATGATGTCGAAGCCGCGACCAGGGGATAGTTTTTTTGTGGGTCACGTCACATCAGGTAGTAGTTTTAGATGCTTAATTAGCTGGATAGTTTCAGAGTTCAAAAGGAGGTTCATCCATCGGCTTGAATCATCATCCATCTAATGAGTCAGATATGTGGTAATAATAGGTGAATACTTGCAAGTTCAGCTCTATTTTTCTGAAATTTTGCAATTTCAGCTTTCGCCAAACATTCAGTACGGTAATCATCCTCTTAAAAATAAACAGGCGGCTGGTGTTAGGGGACATGGTCATCTTTTCTCTTTTTTTGTCATGCACCTTCAGGTCAAAAACTTGTCAGTTTGGTTCTAGCTACAAGAAGCATATTTGTGATTTATATGAAGTGCAAAGCTAGCTGGTATTTTTTGCAGTGATTTGCTGCCTGTTCTCCCTCGTTTTCTTTATGTAGTATCTGCTCAACATGTCTTGTTGATTTATATAGTATGCCTTGTTTATATATGATTCTTGTCTGCCAAACTCAGTTTGTTACTTTGTTAGTAAAATTTAAGGTGGCTCCAATTTATATTATTTGCATACAAACAAACATTTTCCAATTTCTACTATGCTTTTGCTGTCAAATATGTTCATACATATTTGTGCATAGGATTTCTTCAGAAGTTATGCATGTTGTTTCTCTTATAAATTATAAAGGAGGGAGTTCATTTTGGCTATCTTTCTATTTACAATTTATAATTCACTCTGGGGGCCGACGAGATGTGCTCGCTGTCGACGGCGGTGGAGAAGAAGCCCGCAGACCTGATCACTTTTCTTCCTTTAGTTCTAGGGGCTTCTTTACAAATGTTGTGATTCTGCTTTTGCTGTTTCCCTCTTTTGGGTTTTTTTTGTACATGTACCCACCGACAAGTTTAATATGCAGTTTCTGGGGTCTTCGGACCCAATCCCGTAGTCATTTTAAAATCCCTTGAGCTTATGAGAAGTATTGTTGCAATCACTTGATGCATGTGTTCTTATTCTAGTACATGGCAGCTATTTTAAAATTCCATTTTGAATTTTGTAGTCATTTTCAAATTTCGGTGGGAGCCAAACATGTGGGTATTTTTGAAATCATAATATAAATGAAATGAATACCTAGGAGCCAAACGAGCTCTTAGGGATTATCCCCGCTAATCTCTAACAAAACACTAGCACCAAACAAGGCCTGAATAATATGGCGATTATCGGGGGCGCGTACCCAAGAGCTCTTCGTCGGTGTCATATAAACCAGCCCCCCTGGGTTGAGGGCGCAGTTGGGGTCCACAGCATGGCCGGCACCAAGCTGAAACGGCCCTGCCGGCTTGCCGGTGGACATGTCCGTGATGACGCCACCGGTGTTGTCCTCATTGTAGGCTATGGTCATCAGCGCTGGCTTGATCGCTGCTGGGCTCCATTTGGCCTGGCCACCTTGAGCATGGTTGCGATGTCTCTCACTTGTGGCCGGGGTGGCCATGGATGTACCAGAGATGTTGAACTCAACACGTATCGTGTCGAATGTCGAGAGCGATTCTTCTCCCGTCCACGCGGCTAAGATTTGGACGCCTAGGGCGATGAGGTCGGGCTTCAGCATCCCTGGCGCCAAGGGGTTCTTCGGCGTTCGGCCCACGGCTGGAGAAGCTTGCGACCCTCGGGGAAGGTGGACTTAAAAATCCTGCGACGGTGCTGAAGTAGGAGATTCTCGCAACTAGGTTACGAGTCTGGGAGTACTTTTGATCTCCATCCCATCCGCATGCGTGACCAAAACAGTGGGGAGGAGCTAGGTGGGGGAAAGGCCTCGGCAAACTCACCCATAGATGCACGGCTTGCGATTATGCATGGCACAAACCCTACCAGCTTGCTTGGGGCAAATAGCTCCGATGTTTTTCACCGCTATATTCGCTAGGAAACGATGTCGTTGGTGGAAATAGTTGAGAGACGATAGTTGGAACGGCCTAAATAGCCACGGCCCGATACGACTCTTTTAAGCCCTTAAACCCAAGGAAGCAGTTAATGAATTTGGATTACATGAGCTGGGCTGTTTGAACGGGGAATCCACCAGTCGACCGTTGGTACGCAGGACCCACAGTGTGCCACCTCAGGCTAGGTCCCACCATTTATACACGTCAGCCTTATCTGTTTAGAAAGAGGCAGAGGCAGCCCCCACTCCTGTGCTTGTGCCCTGCCCCCGACATCGCCGTTGCCTCGCCCCTCCCTTCCCCTGGCACACCTTCTTCTTCCTCTTCTCCGGCAACGGTCCGCGGAGGCGACGGCAAGGAATATCCAGCTCCACTTCTGGCTCCCAGAAGTCATGGCCCCGTTATGGAGAAGTCCCGATGACTAGATGCCCGGACTGCCCTCGCCTCGATCCACTCAAGCGCTTGACATGTGTGCGCACGACGAGGGGCAACGTCTGTTGGGAATTTGTCAAATGCGAGAGCAAGCCACGTCAAGGGAAGGATGGGAAGGTAGGGTTTGTCCTGATTTGTCTTGATTTGACGTGATTTCGATTTTGCACTTTGGATTTGGGAATTAGAGTTAGCGTTCCCCTTTTCAGGATTTGGAGGAATGTGGCCATCTTGAGTGGATGGATAAGTACATTCGAGATTGAGAGCTTCATGTTCAAGTGCTACCCCCAATCCAGGCTCCCATCTCGTCTGCTGTGGAGGAGATCTCAAACAGATCCGTTCGGCCATTGGAGGATTTTTTGGATGGGGAGTTGCAGAAATTGAACAAGCAGTTGATCCAGTGTGGAATTGAAGAAGCAGTCAAACATGATGGCATGGGCATTTTATGTGTGTATTATTGCCATTTATTTGGTGTTTCTATGTTGTTCGGATTAGGAATTTCGATTTAGGAGTTGTGGATTGCTAGGGCTGCCCGTGTAGAATGTTGTTTGTAATATGAACTTTATGAATTCGAATAAATTAGCTCTGAATCTTTCCTCTCAAAATTGAAAGTGTTTGAATTCAGACAAGTTCAGTTAACACCTCGAACAGGTTCAGTTAGTCATTTCCGAAAAAGAAAAACCGACAAGTTAATGGGCCCATTGTTGGGTCCATTGTTGGGCCAAGCCGTGAGTACTCCCTTAAATTAAGTGAAGAAAAAAAAGGTTTTCGTCTGGCCATGCTCACAACCTAGCAAGAGGATCTTTTTACTCCGACCTGGGGAGGCATGTTTGGTTTATTTCTCCACCTTATGAAAGTTTATTGACACGTTATTGTTGGGTAAAACATTATTTTTGGCTAAAAAAATTGGTGTGCCGTGTTGGCTAAATGAAATATTGTTGTGTTGGCTCAAATATTGCTGGATTAAAAATAAATGTCGTGGTGGCTCTGGTGGTAACAAAAAATAACGTGTCAAGTTAAAAAGATCATGTAGTTATGTTGTGGACCTTTTATTTTTTGTTGTTGGTGGTTGTGGTGTTGTGATAGATCATGTAGCTTAAATTGGTTTCTCTAATGAAAATAGGGGAGAAATATATATAAAAAACAATTTACTCGATGACACAAACATTACATAATAGATAGCATGCACTCGACGGCTGAAACATGACATGATAGCATACCCGACTCGACGATACTAAGGGCAAAGCATGACTCGATCGATGACACAAATAAAACTAGCAACATAATTAAAGGGCAAACTCTACCCCTACGCCAAAATCCAACGTCAACGAGCAACACATCTTTCTTGGGCGGTGGGTGGGCTCACTACTTCGAGCTCCTTATATCCTGGGGCTGCCCCTTTGCTCCTCGTCCTCATCAGGCAAGACGTAGGAGAGGAAGTGCATGTGGTTGGAGGTCGGGAAGATGAAGTCCCACTGGGTGTAGATGTTGTTGCAGACGGTGAAGCAGATGAACTCGGCGCCGCACCTAGAGATGGCCTAGACCCTCAAGGTGTTCTCCACCATCCTTCCCGGTGTATACTAGCGCTCGTGGATGATGGCAGGGAGGCGGAAGGTCGGGCCCTGGAACTGCATGTGGCAGGGGCTACGGATCGGGCAGTAGAGGGTTCGGGCTTTGGAGAAGAACAAGCAGATGGATGGGACGCGGTGTGAGATTTGGAGATGGATTGGGTGCCCTTTTATAGCGGTGGGGAGGTGAATTGAAAGGGCAAGTTTTTCACCTAAACGCGACTTCGTAATCTGAATCGTTAAACACTGCTTCTTTAATGCGAGGCGACGGCACGCACTGCTTCGTTTCGTTTCAGTCCTGCGCATCATGGAAGTCAAGCCCGCTACCTGTGTCAGCCCAAAAGTTGAGCCTTGAATTAATAGCCCTGGTACTACATGTCGTACGGGTTGGAACCGGCGTGGGCTTCGTTGGCCGTGATTTCGTGTCATTTTTTGATCGTTTTCTCCCTCCTGTGAACCGGCATTGGCCTCCTCTGCATCGACCTTCACAGGCCTTCTCTGCATGCGCCCCTGCCGTCGTTGGCCTTCTCTGCGTCCAGCGTCGCTGCATGCGATAATAATAGCTCCGATGCAATGTTACCTCTGACGAGGTTCGATCTCATCAATGCCCATGGTTATGGACTTGAGTTTTGGAGAAGATGGGGATGCTGAAGATCGCGGAACGGTTAACAGACAAGCAACGCGAGACACGAGGTTTATCCAGGTTCAGGCCCCTAGAGGGAAAACCCTACTCCTGCTTGTCTTCTCTTGATTACGGCGAAACCGAAGGTTATAGGGATGCGTAGATGCAATCCGACGTGAGGTGTGTATGAGGTGAGTTGAGAGATCCTTCTCGCCGTACCCTCCTGGCCTTATATAGATAGGCAGGTCTAGGCCTCAGGTCGAGTCGGTTATAGATTAGGGTTTGTCCCCTTTGAAATTCTATCTATTCTTGACTTGTCCTCCAAGGAGTCGAAAACGTCATGGGCTTGGGCCACCCGAAGTCTTCATGGGCCACGTGCCTTGATGTGGGCCTTCCTTGGACTGGAGCAGGTATACCAATGTTGTGTACCTTTGGGGTATATCCATGTCAACCTCGCTGTCACGCCCCTGCGTGCCGATGACCCACAAGTATAGGGGGTGTATCATAGTACTTTCAATAAATAGGAGTGTCGATCCCAACGAGGAGCAGAAGGTGATGAACAGTGGTATGGAGCAGGAAATCCCTGTGAATACTTAGCAAACGGATTTTTAGTGGTTTTCTAACAAGGCAGCAAAACAAAAAAGCAAGTAACATAAGTAACGAACAAACAGAGCAAGTGGCCTAATCCTTTCTTATCAAAGGACAAGCCGGTGAAAATACTAATAAGGACCAAACGTTCTCGAGGACACATGGGAATTCTGTCAAGTGCTTTCGCTGCAAATAGCTGAGTACTCTTCTTTGGTGTTTGTAAGTGTTGTGTGGGTTAACCTGTGCTAACATACTTCCCTTCCTAGGACTAATACATACTTGTGATTAAACCCCATGCAAACATCTGTAACTACGGGAAAGTAATTAAGATATAAATCTAACCACATCCTTAAACTCTGAGATCCTACACTCCCTTGTGTAATGGTGTCCTAACGGGGGTTCAGGTTTATGTCACTCTGGCAACCCCACAGTTAGTAGCCAAATACACAATGCATTCCCCTAGGCCCATAAATGGTGAAGTATCATGTAGTCGACGTTCACATGACACCACTAGAGGAATAGCACCACAACTTAAATACTAAACCATTGAATAATAACTCATCATAGATTCACTACTAACAACATGACTTCTCCCATTTCCTCAAGAACTAAACGAACTACTCACGAGACATCATATGGATCAATATAAAACATGATATGATAATGGATAACACTCTGAACATAAAAACAATAATCCAATGGTTCCACTCACAAGCATCAACTACAATAGTAACTAACACCGGGAAAGTTTCCCCTAATGAACTAAGCAATATCCAACACAATTGTTACAGCAGGACAGGTCGTGATGATGGTGCTGGTGGAGATGATGGTGTGGATGATGATGATGATCCCGATGAAGACTAGCTTGACGATGGTGTTGATGGCGACGGTCTCCCCTCTCCGGAAAGGAATTCCCCCGGCAGAAATCTGTCTATCGGAGAGATCTTTCTCTCTCGTTGTTTTCCGCCCCCAGAGGCGGCAGAAGTCTATCTATGGTCGCTCCCCTGGTATCAGGGTTCCATAGGGAAGATATAGGAGAAGGGGCGGAGTCGGAGGCCAAACAGGTGGGCCAAACCCACCCTAGGAGCGGGGTCAGGTGGGCCCGCGCCTAAGGGGGTTTGGGCCCCCTGAGGCCCCCCTTCGCTCCTCCTTCTGGCTTCCTTCGTCTTCCGGTGAAATAATATGTTTCCATATTTTTCTGGTATTTTTCTGATCTTCGCGAAATTGCACCGAAACGCCATCTTTTCCATCAGAATCCAGACTCCGGCAGTCCATCCTCCAGGAATCATCCAACATGCATAAACTGAGCTCATAATAAGACAAATATCAATGAATAGAGGTAAATTATGATATTGAATGGTGACTCAAATTGGGCGTATCAACTCCCCCAAGCTTAGACTTCGCATGTCCCCAAGCGAATACTGAGCTCAGTAAACATGTCGACAGGTTTGTGGAGTGAAGTCTCGGTAAAAGAATATGAAGAAGAAGCATCACACTTACCGTTGCACAACTCATAGAAGAAAGCAAGTCACCATTATATAACGTAGCTTGCAGCCAAGTACAGCATTCACAATCGATATGCATAAAAATAAATCATAATTGGAATTGGCAAACTTGTTCTTGGTCAGAGAACTGATGTCTACGCACTTCTATTCTTGTAGACAGTTGTGGGACCTCCAAGTGCAGAGGTTTGTAGAACAGCAACAAGTTTCCCTTAAGTGGATTACCCAAGGTTTATCGAACTCAGGGAGGAAGTGGTCAAAGGTATTCCCTCTCAAGCAACCCTGCAATCAAGATACAAGAAGTCTCTTGTGTCCCCAACACACCCAATACAATTGCCAGGTGTATAGGTGCACTATTTTGGCGAAGAGATAGTGAAATACAAGTGGTAACGGTGCCAGAAAAGAGCTGATGGAGCTTAACGGTGAGGTAAAGACTGGAAGCAAGCAAACATGCAACAGATCTAGATGCAAACGGTGTTTCAATGTTTAGAAACAAGGCCTAGGGATCATAGTTTCACTAGTGAACACTCTCTCATATAAATATCTTCTCTTCATGATACTACTCTTAAATACTCTCCGGTTGGATACTCTAATCATTGGTAGGGCTATAATAGCACTCCTCAAAGTCCGCCTTCCCCATTCTAGATAACCCCACACTGTCACCTTGAGCGCTAGATGGTTCCAACAAACACCACAATTTCATAGAGACATCCAACTCCAAATATAAATCATAACAAATATTCAATCTAGCCAAAGTTCCACACACGGTATGCACGCTGTCACTTTCACACACGTGGGGAAAAGCATAGATCTATTAAAGCACAAAGAGTATTTATAGACTCAAACCTAAGTGCCACCATGGCGTGCACGCTGTCACTTTCACGCACATGGGGAGAGCAGAGATCTATTAAAGCAGTTGAGTAGCAAGGTAGATCTACTTGATTACAAAGCTCATGACCACAACAAGATCATGCAAAGAGAGAGAGATGAACACATAGCTACCGGTAGATCCCTTAGCCTCGAGGAAGAACTACTCCCTCCTCATCATGGGAATCAGCAACGGTGATGAACATGGCGATGGATATCAATGGAGATGGCTCCTGGGGCACTTCCCCGTCCTGGCAGGGTACCGAAACAGAGACTTTCTGTCTCCTGAATCTCTCCTACGGTGGCGGCGGCGCTGTGGATGTTTTCGTGGATTTCTAATAGATTCCCTAGTGTTTTTGGGTCGGAGGCTTCTTATAGGCGTAGGAATCAAGGTCGGTGGGGGTCCAGGGGTCCACACCCCCTATGGGCGCCTCCAGGGCTTGCCCGCGCCTAGGAGGTGCGGCCACCCTGTGGCCCCCCTCTGACTCTGCTTCGTGGTTCCGTGTTGCTCTGGGAAAAATAATGACTTTGGATTTTGTCCTGTCCAATTCCGAGAATATTGATTTTCTGCCTTTCTGGAACCAAAAACAGAAGAAAACATGCAACTGGCACTATGGCATCTTGTCAATAGGTTAGTTCCAGAAAGTGTATAAAAATACCTCAAAGTGTAGACAAAACATAAGACAAATGATACAAAACAAGCATGGAGCATCAAAAATTATAGATACATTTTCGACGTATCAAGCATCCCCAAGCTTAACTCCTGCTCGTCCTCGAGTAGCTAAGTGATAAAAACAATAATTTTTGAGATGACATGCATCATCAAAACCAATATCAAACCATTTGCAAGCATTGAAAGCTAGGATCAAAGAACTCTAAACATGTGCATGAAAGATGGAGTTCTAACAATAGGACATAGTAACTATGCATGCAACATGAAAGGCTACAAACAAAGATCATGAATAACATGCATTGCAATACGTTTGTTTGTTTCACATACAGAAAACATAGCATAGTGGCATTCAGCTTGTCCCTCATAGAGTAGCAAATAGATGCATAGGACACCTTCAAAGTTCACAAGGGTGACTAGAAACAAATATCACATGAACAAATAATATCGCAATATGCATCAATCAATAAGTTTTGGAACAGTGCACACAGAATGACAACTATGCTCTCTTAATGGTGCCTAAAGGTAGAAGGTGGAGACTCAAATAATGGTGGAAGAAAGACCTTTTATAAAGGAAGCAGGGATTTCAAGTTTCAAAAAGATCTTCTAAAAATTATGGTACTTGTTAGCTTTCAGCCCTCATTTCCCCTATCATAAGCATCTTGAAGTGTTTAAGGTTAAAGTGGCAAAGATGGAGTATATGCTTGACGAAGTATAAGTTGGCAATCTCAAGTCCCTTGAATACGAGGGCCACACCTCATGCATACTCAACTTTGGGCCTAGGTAAGTTCTTGTCACTATAAGTATAGGAGCTTTCCCATAATGAAAATGACAAGGAAAGAAGACAATGAGCATCTCAGCAATCTTTTTATTTACCATATGCATAGTTTTTATTGAGGATGCTTCATAGATAGATCACTATGGTGATGGTGCAAGTTTCCACCATGATTAGGCATGGCTTAGGCTAGCGGCCCAGGCGTTTCTCTAACACAGAATACAAACTCCATGGACTTACAAGTTCCCTCTTTATTTCACACCGGTGACATCCATAGATAAAAGAGCATGATATCAACTGAGTACAAAGTACAAGTGCAATGTTAAAAACGTTCCCCGTGACAACACGGTTCTACTAATTCCAACTTATAAGTGCAAGCATATACAACAAAGTTGTCATAATGGTTCAAGTTTATTAGGGGCAAAGAATAAAGTGTGCCATCAAGTTCGTGAGGGCTTTAATCACTAAGTTTTCACATAACAAAATAGTTTTTAATTGGAAGATAGTTGAAAACAAGAATATACTTGAAATGGTGTAACACACCATGCTTAGGAGTTTACAGTGGACAGTTTGGAATAACTTGGTTTCTTGGGAGTTGGAAGCATGAGTAGAGCTTACTCATACAAGTGGAGGCTAGCAAAAGACTGGGAGCAACCAAATAAGAGAGCATAATGGCCATAATCATGCAGAGAAACAAAGCATTACTAATCAAAGCATAGAGTGGTACTACAAGTCAAGGACTAAATGATCATGGAGGCTATGGTGACTTGTCATAGTCATTACATGGTGTGAGCATGTGCCAAGTCAACCCAAACAAAGCATCAAAGGATAATACCTCAATACTATGCTTTTGCATGCTAAAACAACGCATAATTTCTTCAAGGCATACTAAGCAATCCCAATTGTTTGGAACAATACATGCTACAGCAATAATCACTAAGCATAAGGTAAAAACAACACCTATCATGTCATGCTAAAGTCTAAGTCACAGTCAAAACAAGCTCTCTTGCACTTACAAGAAAGAACTTACTACTCTTTTCCAACACCAATCAAGCTATTTGAAACAACTCACAAAGATAATAATCAATAAAGACCTGTGAGCTTGTCTCACAAATCCACAAAGAAGAACTAAAAAATGTATAAGCTAAAATCACAAGAAAACTAAGGCTAAACACAGTGCTAGCAAAAGAGAACACTCAGAAAACAATAAGAGTGAAAACTAGAGTGTTCTAGGCAATGAAAACAGAGTGTGTCTCTCTCCAAAAGAAGTGTGATGTGATCAACCAACTTACTCAAGCAAACTAAGCAAAAGAAACCTAAAAATGAAAACTAAGACGCTCCAAAAACAACACAACAATGCATGAAACAATAAAAACGAAGTGTCTAGAAAGACCTGAGATTTTTATTGATGAAGAAGGGGATGCCTTGGGCATCCCCAAGATTTGACGCTTGTACCTCTTGGATATTTCTTGGGGTGACACGGGGTGGCATCCCAAGCTTGAGCTTTTGTCCATTCTTCATCTCATTACATCACTCTTTCTCTACACCTGAAATTTTTCCTTCATACAAAACTTCACACAATCTTCATTAGCAACATTAGTGTATTCAAAAGATAATAGACCTTTAGGAAAAGCTTTGGAACAGCAAAACTTTTCACTAAAAACACAAGCTACTGTAGCAACTCCTTCAAAAAGCTCAATTCCCCAAAAAGAACCCAAAAGGAATCAATAAGAAGCAAATGCAAATAATGGCAGAAATCTGTCAAAACAGACCAGCAGGTATAAACCGATTTTTTCGAAGACCTTCTGTTTTACAAATAAAAAAGTGTTGAACTAATGAAAGTTAGCTAACATACCGGGGGATTTATTCGTAAATTTTGAGCTCAATCCGATTTACATATACTCCTCACGAATTTTTATGGTGGAAGACAGAAATCTGTTACAGGACAGCAACTCTCCAAATCTTACTTCCCTCTCATTAGAGGTCATTCTTGGCACAAAAGGAAAACAAAAAGGATAAGGAGAGGTAATTACAGAAGTAATAACTTCCAAGACTCAAAAAAACTCTTGGGTTATCTCCCAACAACTACTTTTCTTTAATGCCTTTAAGTTAGGCATGATAGTTTGAGAAGATGCTCACATAAGAAATATGAATTGAAGTAAAAAAGAGCATCAAGAAGCAAATTCAAAACATATTTAAGTCTAACCCACTTCGTATGCATAGGAATCTTGTAAAGAAACAAGTCATGAAAGCACAAATCAACAAGCATAGGAAAGCAAAATAAGTGCAACTTCAAGATTTTTGACATAAAGAGGGGAAACTTAATATTATTGAGATACATAAGACCATGTTTCCCTCTCTCATAATAAATTTCAGTAGAAACATAAATAAAATTAACAATATAACTATCACATAAAACATTCTTATCATAAGCCACATGCATAAAATAATTATTACTCTCCACATAAGAATAGTCATTCTTATTAATTGTAGTGGGAGAAAATTCAACAAAATAGCTATCACTATTATTCTCATCACCATATTCATCAAATATAGGAGACATATTGTAATCACAATAAACTTTATCCTCAATGGTAGGTGGACTGAAAATATCATACTCATCATTGTAATCATCATATATTGGAGGTTTAGTATCATCATAAGAAATAGAACAGCTATCTTCCCAAGTGTGTTCATTTGTAAACATACCATCATTGGAAGGAACATGGATAGCACTAATAGCACAAGAACTATTAATATCATCATTTTCAGAATTGGTACCAAAGAGATTTTTAATATCAAAAGTGGTGTGCTTTTCCCAATCGTGATCACTACTATATGTAACAGGCATAGGAACATCATCTAGTTCAGACTCATCAGCAAAAACTATGATATGAGCAACATGATTAAAGGAAGATACCGTTTCCTCTCTCCTTTTACTCCTCTTCTTCTTCTTCTTCTTCTCCTCTTTAGGAGGGAGAGGCTTGAAGGGAAGCTTCTCCACATACCTTGACTTATTGTTAGAGACAATAGGAGAAACTTTGGAGGATTCCTCCTTTTCATTAATAAGATCAAAACACATACCAGTCCTATCATAATTTGGTAAAATATAATATTTTATAAGATTTTGTATGTAAGTATTTGCGTGGCAGTTTTCAACACAATAAAGATGACAACCATGCAGGACACTATTCATATCAAAAGTACTCATGTCTATCAAAGAAGTTTTTCTTGATAACTCTTCACACCCCAAAAACAATGTAAGTTCATCATGTTGATTATCAGTGATCACATTATCACAATACAAACTTGCAGGATTATTATGGCCTAAGCATTGAAAATTGAAATGACCCAATTCAAAGCAAAGTTCACAAATAAAAGGATAGAGGGCACAAACTTTTTTACCAAGATCATCTAGAGCCATACCACTTTATAGTTTTTCCATTCTAGTGGGTGATACAATATTCTTATTCTGTTTGATTCTTCTCACAAGGTCTATGCATACCACAAAAATTAACATGCTTATAAGAAATAGTACTTTTAGAAGTTTGAGCATGTTTATTGTAATCATTAATAACATTTTCATTTTCCATGCAAGTGTCTTTAAAAGGTTCATGATACATGTCCCATTTTCCTTTAGGAGCATTAATATGTGAAGCAAAGGCTCTATAGTATCTAACAAGGATTTGAGGATCAAGACCATATTTCGCACTAAGCTCTTGAAAATCAGCAGTTTCAGTGAAAGACTTAATGCAATCATACTCATAGTTTATACCTGGTTCTTTACCTTTGTCGTTATCCCAATCTTCAGTATTGCTTTGAATTGTTTCAAGAAGATCCCACTTAGCTTTGACCTTCTTACTTGTGAAGGATCCCTCATGAACAGGTATCTAGGTAGTCCTTGTAATGTCCTGAAAGCCTTGCATAAAAATTATTGATAATAATATTACTGGGGAGCTCATGAATGGGACATTTGAGCATTAGTGACTTCAATCTCCCCCAAGCTTGGGCAATACTTTATCCCTCATGAGGATGAAAATTATAAATATAGTTCCTATCTTTATGAATTTCATGAGGAGGATAAAATTTATAATAAAAGAGAGATTCAAGTTCCTTCCACTCCAAATGATGAGGATCATCTAGTATCTCATACCACTCCCTTGATTTGCCCCTAAGTGAGAAAGGGAATAGCTTCCTCTTAGCTTGGTCCATTGAAATACCTGCACACTTGAACAACTCGCATAATTCAAGTATAAATACTAAATCATCACTAGGATGGACAGTCCCATCTCCAAAATAGCACTTGTTCATAACATGTTCAACAATTCCAATAGGTATTTTAAAGGGACACTTTCAGTATGTGGATTTAAAATATCACAAGTATCATTAGAATTACCACATATGGGAGATAAAGTATCATAAGAGCAAATTTTCTTCCCTAAAGCTGGGGAACTAAAAAGATCTTTCTCATAAAAACTAGCTTCCCCAAGCTTAGACGATTCCATACCATTAGTAACAATGGTGTTCAAAAAATTCATACTAATAACATTGCTATTAGCATGCAAAGAAAGTTCCATATGTTTTTAAATTTTCTTTTCAAACCACTCAAATTATAACTTAGGAAAAATAATAAAAAGCTCTCTAATTTTGTTGTGGTTTTCCATTAAGCCTAACTAGTGAAAGAAAGACAAAAAAAGACAAAACTGTAGAATCTAAAGGAAATAACTTCGAGCACTCACACCGGAGGATGTGAGTACCTTTTACCTTACCTCCCCGGCAACAGCGCCAGAAAAGAGCTTTCTGGCTTGCTGTTTCCGTGGGGTAACATGTGTGAGTGCCTTTTACCTTTCCTCCCTGGCAACGGTGCCAGAAAATAGCATGATGTCTACGCACTTCTATTCTTGTAGACAATTGTTGGGCCTCCAAGTGCAGAGGTTTGTAGAACAGCAACAAGTTTCCCTTAAGTGGATTACCCAAGTTTTATCGAACTCAGGGAGGAAGTGGTCAAAGGTATCCCCTCTCAAGCAACCCTGCAATCAAGATACAAGAAGTCTCTTATGTCCCCAACACACCCAATACAATTGTCAGGTGTATAGGTGCACTAGTTTAGCGAAGAGATAGTGAAATACAAGTGGTAACGGTGCTAGAAAAGAGCGGATGGAGCTTGACGGTGAGGTAAAGACTGGAAGCAAGCACACATGCAATATATCTAGATGCAAACGGTGTTTCAATGTTTAGAAACAAGGCCTAGGGATGATACTTTCACTAGTGAACACTCTCTCATATAAATATCTTCTCTTCATGATACTACTCTTAACTACTCTCCGGTTGGATACTCTAATCATCGGTAGGGCTATAACAGCACTCCTCAAAGTCCGCTTTCCCCAATCTAGATAACCCCACACTGTCACCTTGAGCGCTAGATGGTTCCAACAAACACCCAATCTAGATAACCCCACACTGTCACCTTGAGCGCTAGATGGTTCCAACAAACACCACAATTTCATAGAGACATCCAACTCCAAATATAACTCATAAAAAAATATTCAATCTAGCCAAGGTGCCACACACGGTATGCATGCTGTCACTTTCACACACGTGGGGAAAAGCATAGATCTATTAAAGCACAAAGAGTATTTATGTAGACTCAAACCTAAGTGCCACCATGGTGTGCACGCTGTCACTTTCACACACATGGGGAGAGCAGAGATCTATTAAAGCAGTTGAGTAGCAAGGTAGATCTACTTGATTACGAAGCTCATGACCACAACAAGATCATGCATAGAGAGAGAGAGATGAACACACAACTACCGGTAGAGCCCTTAGCCCCGAGGAAGAACTACTCCCTCCTCATCATGGGAATCAGCAACGGTGATGAAGATGACGATGGATATCTATGGAGATGGCTCCTGGGGAACTTCCCCGTCCCGGCAGGGTGCCAAAACAAAGACTTTCTGTCCCCTGAATCTCTCCTTCGGTGGCGGCGGCGCTGTGGATGTTTTCGTGGCTTTCTGATGGATTCCCTAGGGTTTTTGGGTCAGAGGCTTCTTATAGGCGTAGGAATCAAGGTCGGTGGGGGTCCAGGAGTCCACACCCCCTGTGGGCGCCTCCAGGGCTTGCCCGCACCTAGGGGGGTGCGGCCACCCTGTGGCCCCCCTCCGGCTCTGCTTCGTGGTTCCGTGTTGCTTCGGGAAAAATAAGGACTTTGGCTTTTGTCCCATCCAATTCTGAGAATATTGATTTTATGCCTTTCTGGAATCAAAAACAGAACAAAACAGACAACTGGCACTGTGGCATCTTGTCAATAGGTTAGTTCCAGAAAGTGTATAAAAATACCTCAAAGTGTAGACTAAACATAAGACAAATGATACAAAACAAGAATGGAGCATCCAAAATTATAGATACGTTTTCGACGTATCAAGAACACCCGGCAAACAGTTTCACAAAAGATTTTCCTTGTAGAAGTTTCAAAACAGGAACACTCTTTGCTCAAAAAGGTTTTTCACAAGTGAAGGCTTTCAAAGTAATACTCAATAGATAAGAGTTTTGTGCAAACAAGGAAGATAAAGAACATAACAACTCAAAAATTTGCTGGAGATAGAGAGGAAGTAGGTTTACTGACTCAACTGGTAACTAGGAGAAACGTCCCTTCTTAGAGGGTAGCAGGGATTACAAGTCATAAAGAGATTCCAAAATATTATGGTACTTACTAGATTTGAGCCCTCATTGCCCCTATCATAAGCATCTTGAGATGATTAAGGTTAAAGTGAACAAAGATGGAGTATATGCTTGACGAAATATAAGTTGGCAATCTCATGTCCCTTGAATATGAGGGCCACTCCTCATGCATACTCAACTTTGGGTCCAGGTAAGTTCTTGTCATTGTAAGTATTTGCATATCATTGAGAACCGCCAACGGGGTACCCCTTGCACATGGTACATGATCTTTCCCATAACCAAAATGACAAGGCAAGCAGACAATGAGCATCTCAGCAATCTTTTTATTTACTATGTGTATAGCTTTTTATTGAGGATGCTTCATAGATGACTCACTATGGTGATGCTGCAAGTTTCCACCATGATTTAGCATGGCCTAGGCTAGCGGCCCAGGCGTTTCTCTAACACAGAATACAAACTCCATGGACTTACAAGTTCCCTTTTTATTTCACACCGTTGACATCCATAGACAAAAGAGCACGATATCAACTGTGTACAGA
Organism: Avena sativa; assembly: GCA_916181665.1. Classification (NCBI taxonomy): domain Eukaryota; kingdom Viridiplantae; phylum Streptophyta; class Magnoliopsida; order Poales; family Poaceae; genus Avena; species Avena sativa. The sequence continues at coordinate 526,335,441 of OV702299.1, forward strand.
GTACAAGTGCAATGTTGAAAACGTTCCCCGTGATATCACGGTTCTGCTAATTCCAACGTATAGATGCAAGCATATACAACTTCGATGTTCACAATGGTTCAAGTCTATTAGGGGCAAGTAAATAAGGTGTGGCATCAAGTTCATGAGAGCTTTACTAACTAGTTTTCACATAACAAAATACTTTTTAATTCGAAAGGTAGATGAAGCTTGAGAATTTGCTAGGAATAGCTAAAGCTACTAGGTAGATATGGTGGACACAAGTGGCAAAAGTTTTTGGGTTCAAAGGATTTTGGAAACATGAGAAGTATGCCTTCTCAAAACAGGTTTTTGGCTAGAAAGTTTGGGTAGTAAGCAAGAGAGTTGAAAGAAACAAACAAACATACAAGTAATAAAGCCAAACATGCAATCTTCCTTGAAAACATAGAAGAATCTTAAATGAAGAATACTAAGCTTATGAGCCAACAAGAAAGAAAACAAATGATACCGAATACCTGTAAGCTTTTTCTCTCTTTCTTTTTCTTTCAAACTAGTGCCACTGACCAGAACACGGTTTGACAAAACCAATTTAGATCCACTTGATGATCCCAAAGTGGTGCCAATACTGAACAACAAGATCCATTATAGAATAGAGATTGCAAACTAAAAATAAGAAGTGCAAAAAGTAAAAGATGAGACTTCTCATTAATATTCCAATAAAGGCACTCACACAAAGGGATACATAGATAATCAACTAAAGGAGAGATACTTCCACATGCAAACCAAACTATAAGATAACCTCTCTACCACAGATATGAATCCACTAAAAAGGTAAAATATGAAAGATAATGGTGGTGATACCGCAGCACTCCCCCAAGCTTGGAACAAGCCAAGGGGATGCCAAACCTGATGACGAGTTTCTCCTTTAGTGGTGGTGGTGTTCTCTTGATAAGATCTTCAATGAGTTTCCTCAACTCCTTGAACTCAAAAGTGAGAGTTCGGATCAGCTCTGAGTTTTGCTCTATACGGTTCATGATCATGTAATTCCGAGAATCCCAGTTCTTGTTGTTCTTTCCCCACTCTTCATCCCTAGCATGATCATTCACTACATTGTTAGAACGACGCATATCCCAAACCGCAGGCAAATTCCCTTTGGGCACATGTTGATATTGATATTCATGTATAACTGTATGGAAGGGTCTCTTGTTACGTGGAGGAGATGACTGTGGATTGTACAAGAGACGTGGAGGTTTCCCTCCTATAGACATCCGTGTTGTCCTCCTAAGCTGGGTAGGTTGTGCTACCAAACCAATGCTTGCGACGGTAGCGCGAGTGTCCGGTTTCTTGTCCTCCTCCATGTCACCTTCATAACCTACCGAAATATCTTCCTCCTTTGGAACTTGAGGTTCTTCTTCTTCGGGCTTCTTTCTTTTGTCGTCGGCGGAGGCCATGGCGCTCTAAACTTGAGAATATTTCCTGAGAGAAACAGATCAAAACGAAACCACAACGAGAACACAATGCACTAACCTCGGGGGATCCGGGGGTTATATATTACGAAGTTTCAATGCATAAGGAAGGTTTCGACACGGAAACAAAGTGGAGACGGAGTTCTGGGAGTTAAACCCCCTCCAGGCGCGACCAGGCTGGGCCTGCGCCTGGGGTGGGTTTGTCCACCCCGGGCTCCGTTTCCTCTTCAGTTTCGTCCCGTAACTTCCCTTGTGTATTAAAAACATCAAAAATATAAAAAGATTGGGGTTTCACGAACCTTATGTTTTCACCACTTTTACCTATTCAAAGACGAACTCTGCAGTTTTTGGTGTTTGGTTCTTGATAAATTCTCCTGGAGTCACCATTTGAATGACATCCACTTCTTTGTTGTAAGAATCTCCAAAAATATAATGTTTTAGTCTTTAACCATTAACCACCTGTGTTATGTCATCCTTCAGATAAGAGATTTTGATGGCACCTGAACGGTACACTTCCTTGATAACAAAAGGTCCTTCCCATTTGGAGAGTAGTTTTCCTGCAAAAAATCTGAGACGAGACCTATACAAAAGAACTTTCTCACCAACATGGAACTCCCTTTTGAGAATTCTCCTATCATGCCATCTTTTTACTTTTTCCTTAAAGAGCCTAGCATTTTAGTAAGCTTCCCCTCTCCACTCATCTAGATTACTTAAATCGAGCAGTCTTTTCTCACCAGCAAGTCTAAAATCTCTATTCAACTCTTTCACTGACAATAAGCTATGTGTTCTAATTCTAAAGGCAAGTGACAAGCTTTCCCATATACCATTTTGTAAGTAGACATCCCCATAGGATTTTTATAAGTAGTTCTATAAGCCCACAAAGCGTCATTCAACTTTTTAGCCCAATTTTTTCTAGACCTATTGACAGTCTTCTGCAAGATAGATTTAATTTCCCTATTGTAAAGTTCTACTTGCCCACTAGTTTGGGGGTGATAAGATGAAGCTATTTTGTGGTTTACATCATACTTAGCGAGAGTTTTTCTAAAACCCTCATGAATAAAATGGGAGCCTCCATCAGTCATGAGATATCTAGGTACACCGAACCTAGGAAAAATGACATCTTTGAGCATTTTCAAAGAGGTCTTACCATTAGCACTACTCGTAGGTATGGCTTCTACCCACTTTGTAACATAGTCAATAGCAACAATAATATGAGTATACCCTTTTGAAGGAGGAAAGACCCCATAAAGTCAAATCCCCAACAATCAAAAGGTTCAATAACAAGAGAATAATTCATAGGCATTTCATTGCGTCTAGAGATGTTACCTACTCATTGGCATTCATCACAGGATAAGATAAACTTCCTTGCATCTTTAAAAAGAGTAGGCCAATAAAATCCAGATTGTAAAACCTTCTATGCAGTCCTATCCCCAGCATAATGTCCTCCATAAGCACTGCCATGACATTTTCTCAATATCTCTTGTTCAAATTCTAGAACACATCTTCTCATAATGCCATCTACTCCTTCCTTATATAGGTGTGGGTCATCCCAAAAGTAATGCCTTAGATCATAGAAGAATTTCCTTCTTTGTTGGGCTATAAAGGTTGGAGGCAAATACTTGGAAACAATAAAGTTAACATAATCAGCATACCAAGGATTCTCATGCGGACTTACCCTTATTGCAGCTAACTGCTCATTTGGAAAATTATCATTAATAGGCAAAGGGTCAAAAGAAATGTTTTCCAAACGAGATAAATTATCAGCAACAGGATTATCAGCACCTTTCCTATCCACAATATGCAGATCAAACTCTTGCAAAAGCAACACCCACCTTATAATCCTAGGCTTAGCGTCCTTCATTGTCATAAGGTACTTAATAGCTGCATGGTCAGTATGAATAGTAACCTTAGAATCAACAATATAAGGTCTAAACTTATCACAAGCAAATATTACAGCTAAAAACTCTTTTTCAGTAGTAGCATAATTCTTTTGAGCAACATCTAGAGTCTTGCTAGCATAATGAATAACATTCAGCTGCTTATCAACACATTGTCCAAGGACAGCACCCACAACAAAGTCACTAGCATCACACATGATTTCAAAAGGTAAACTCCAATCAGGTGGTTGGAGTATAGGAGCAGTTGTTAAAGCTTTCTTCAAAGATTCAAAAGCTTCCTTACAATCATCATCAAAGACAAAAGGTACATCTTTTTGAAGAATATTAGTAAGGGGCTTTGAAATTTTGGAGAAATCTTTAATAAATCTCCTATAGAAACCAGCATGACCAAGGATACTATGAATACCTTTGATATCCCTAGGATAAGGCATATACTCAATTGCTTCAATTTTGGCTCTGTCAACTTCAATACCTCTTTCAGAGATCTTACGTCCAATAACAATTCCTTCATTAACCATGAAATGACATTTCTACCAGTTAAGAACAAGGTTGGTTTCTTCACATCTCTGCAAAAATTTATCAAGGTTGTGCAAACAGTTATCAAAAGAATTTCCATAGACAGAAAAATCGTGCATGAAAACCTCCACAATTTCTTCACAAAAACCATAAAAGATAGCAGACATACATCTCTGAAAGGTAGGAGGAGCATTACATCAACCAAAAGGCATACGCCTGTAAGCATAAGTACCACAAGGACAAGTGAAAGTGGTTTTCTCCTGGTCCTGTGCTTTCACAGCGATTTGATAAAACCTAGAATAACCATCAAGAAAGCAAAAGTGAGTCTTTTTGGACAGCCTCTCAAGCATTTGATCAATAAAGGGCAAAGGATAATGATCTTTCTTAGTAACTTTATTAATCTTTCTAAAATCAATGCACATTCTATACCCAACCACTACTCTCTGGGGTATAAGCTCATTATCCTCATTAGGCACAACAGTAATTCCCCCTTTCTTGGGAACACAATGAGCAAGGCTAACCCACTGACTATCAGCAATAGGATAAATAATACCACCATCAAGGAGTTTTAATACCTCATTTCATACCACTTCCTTCATTTTAGGATTTAGACGGCGTTGGTGCTCATCAACTGGTTTTGCATCAGGCTCAATATTAATAGCATGCTGACATATAGTGGGAGAAATTCCTTTTAAATCATCAAGAGTATAACCCATAGCTCCTCGGTGCTTCTTCAATACCTCCAATAGCCTTTCTTCTTCCTTCCCTGAAAGTTTTGAACTAATAATAACAGGATATATCTTCTTATCATCAAGATAAACATATTTAATATCATCAGGTAAAGATTTTAATTTGAAAACAGGATCCCCTTTGGGTGGTAATGTGGTACCCAAATCTTCCACAGGTAAATTATGCTTAAGTAACTCAGGCTGACGAAGGAAAACCTCATCAATCTCATCTCTTTCCTTCATAAAGGCATCACTTTCATGATCTTCCATGAACTGTAGAAAAGCATTGTTAGGAGCAAGAGAAATAGAAGACAGTTGTTCAACCTTGAAATCCTCATCAGGTAATTCATTTTCATAAGGGGTTTTGGAAAATTTAGAAAAATTAAACTCATAAGATTATCCATCAAACTTAGTCAAAACTTTTTCCTTCCTACAATCTATGATAGCCCCACAAGTATTAAGGAAGGGTCTACCAAAGATGATAGGATAGGTTTTACTAGCTTCTTTACCAAGTACTAGAAAATCAGCGGGATATTTAATCTTACCACAAAGAACCTCCACATCTCTTACAATACCAATGGGGCAAACTTGCTCTCTATTGGCAAGGTGAATAACCACATCAATGTCTTCAAGCTCATAAGGACCAATCTCATGCATAATTTCCCTGTAAAGCTCATAAGGAATAGCACTAGAACTAGCACCAATATCACATGAACCATAGTAGCAATGATCACCAATTTTAATAGAGAGCACAGGATCACTAGCTCTTCTAGCCTTACTAGGATGAGAGATAATATTAGAAGCGTCTTCACAGAAGACAATATACTCATCCTCTATATTTCTAGTGACAAGATCTTTCACAATAGCTACCACTGGCTCAATATCAATAAGCTCATCGGAACCTACAGTTTTCTTTGCGCTTTTACTAACCACATTAGCCAAAATAGAGTGTTCCCTTACCTTGGAGGGAAAAGGGATCTTCTCAACGTAAGGTTCAAGCAAAATAGGATCAAAAGTACAAACCTCTATACTAGCAGGAATGTGAGTAACAATGTCTTTATAAGGATCATGGTACTTGTCCCACTCTTTCTTGGGAATCTCAATATAAGAAGCAAAAGCATTAAAACATTCCGCAAGAACTTGAGGATCAAGGCAAAACTTATTGCTAATATCATGGAAGTTATTAGTTCCCATAAAAGACTTAATGCACTCATAATCATAGTTTATACCTGACTTTCTTCCTTTGTCATTCTCCCAAGCCTCGGTATTATCTTGAATACGGTCCAAGAGATCCCATTTATCTTCTTCTTTCATACTTGTGAACGATCCAGCGCACGAAGCATCTAATAAACCTTTATCCTAAATAGAAAGCCTAGCATAAAATTTATTGACAATAATATTGTTAGGGAGTTCATGAATATGACATTTAAGCATTAGCAGCTTCAATCTCCCCCAAGCTTGAGCTCTACTTTCTCCATCAAGAGGCCAAAAGTTATATATAAGACTTCTATCCTTTTGGATTTCACTGGGAGGATAAAATTTAGAGTAAAAGAGAGATGACATCTCCTCCCATTCCATGGATTGTCCATTCTTTAACAGCTTATACCATGCCTCAGCTCTCCCTTTCAAGGATATGGAGAGTAACTTCCTCTTCACCTGTTCAGTTGTGATACCTGCACACTTAAACAACCTGCATAATTCATGGATATAAAGCAAGTGATCACCAGGATGGACAGTTCCATCCCCAAAATAATAATTATCCATGACACGATTAACAATACTTGCAGGTATCTTAAAAGGATCTATCTCAACAGGTGGTGGTTCATCTACTACCATAGAAGTGGTAGTAGTTTTCCCAAACAGAAAACCAAGTGGGTTATTCATATTGGAAACAAAGTAACAAGCAGTAACAAAAGCAATACTCATAGTGAAAGTTTCCCTTACTAGTTCCACTCTTCAATAGCGCTTCACTCTTCGGCAACGGCGCCAGAAAATAGTCTTGATGACCCACAAGTATAGGGGGTGTATCATAGTACTTTCAATAAATAGGAGTGTCGATCCCAACGAGGAGCAGAAGTTGCTGAATAGTGGTATGGAGCAGGAAATCCCTGTGAATACTTAGCAAATGGATTTTTAGTGGTTTTTTGACAAGGCAACAAAACAAAAAGCAAGTAACAAAAGTAACAAACAAACGGAGCAAGTGGCCCAATCCTTTCTTAGTAAAGTACAAGCCGGTGGAAATACTAATAAGGACCAAACATTCTCGAGGACACATGGGAATTCTGTCAAGTGCTTTCGCTGCAAATAGCTGAGTACTCTTCTTTGGTGTTTGTAAGTGTTGTGTGGGTGAACCTGTGCTAACATACTGCCCTTCCTAGGACTAATACATACTTGTGATTAAACCCCCTGCAAACATCCGTAACTACAGGAAAGTAATTAAGATATAAATCTAACCACAGCCTTAAACTCTGAGATCCTACACTCCCTTGTGCAATGGTGTCCTAACGGGGGTTCAGGTTTCTGTCACTTCGGCAACCCCACAATTAGTATCCAAATACACAATGCATTCCCCTAGGCCCATAAACGGTGAAGTGTCATGTAGTCGACGTTCACATGACACCACTAGAAGAATAGCAACACAACTTAAATACTAAACCATTGAATAATAACTCATCACAGATTCACTACTAACAACATGACTTCTCCCATGTCCTCAAGAACTAAACGAACTACTCACGAGACATCATATGGATCAAGATCAAAGATGATATGATAATGGATAACAATCTAAACATAAAGAATAATCCAATGGTTCCACTCACAAGCATCAACTACAATAGTAATTAACACCGGGAAAGTTTCCCCTAATGAACTAAGCAATATCCAACACAGTTGTTACATAGGGACGGAGTGGTGATGATGGTGCTGGTGGAGATGATGGTGTGTATGATGATGATGATTCCGATGAAGCCTAGCTTGACGATGGTGTTGATGGCGACGGTCTCCCCTCTCCGGGAAGGAATTCACCCGGCAGAAATCTGTCTACCGGAGAGATCTTTTCTCTCGGTGTTTTCCGTCCCCAGAGGCGGCGAAAGTCTATCTGTGGTCTCACCACTAGTATTTGGGTTCCGTAGGGAAGATATAGGCGAAGGGGTGGTTTCGGAGGCCGAACAGGTGGGCCAAACCCACCCTAGGCGCGGGGTCAGGTGGGCCCGCGCCTAAGGGGGTTTGGGCCCCCTGAGACCCCCCTTCGCTCCTCCTTCTGGCTTCCTTCGTCTTCAGGTGAAATAATATGTTTCCATATTTTTGTGGTGTTTCTCTGATCTTCGCGAAATTGCACCGAAACACCGTCTTTTCCATCAGAATCCAAATTCCGGCAGTCCATCCTCCAGGAATCATCCAACATGCATATACAGATGAAAAGCCATAAGTAATACCTCATAATAAGACAAATATCAATGAATAAAGATAAATTATGATATAGAATGGTGATGCAAATTGGGCGTATCACGTGCTTGGCTTCTTCTGCCCCTCCCTGCTTTACTGCGTCGATGCATGCATGCTATACGAAACAGACTAGTTGCATCAATGCGCGCGCAAAATAAGCTAGAGCTAGCAGCTGCATGTTATGCATGGTGTCATGCAAGCCCAACCCGCTCGCATGCTAACAGAGACCGACGTGGCCACGTGCATGGACACCGGGCTTTCGCGGGCCCATTCTAAGAGGAAAAAAATGCAGTAGTGCAGAAACCGATCATCTCGGCCCGCCCAACGGACAATCGGTGTACCGTATCTGTTCGTGGAAAAAAACGCGAGCCAATCAGGTTCGAGAACCAGTCTTCCCATGGATCGCCTAGAGCAAGCCGCGGAAACCTTCTAGACGATGTGATCGCACGATCGTAGTATCGCGCTAGGGTAAGATCGACAGTCCATGTTTGTCCTTAGGGTTAGCTGGGTTTTGTAGGCAGTCAACGTGGTTTTGACAAGTTTGACCAAACATTCAAATGGGCAAAACTAATTCAAAAAAATCAAAAACCTTCGCGTGGTGTCGTATTATGTGAAGTAGTTGCAAGAAAAAAATATCAAACTTGGTATATTGATTGTTTCTCAAAAGACCCTTCACAAAAAATCCTATCTCATTCAAGGTTTTCTGTTTTTAGGTCAAAAGACCGAGGTTGTGGCTAGAATTGTGGCATAGTATGTGATAATATTCCCATATTGTGCATGCACTTGCATCATGGGATGGAAAACACAGTTGCAGGAGAAAGATTTCCTTTTCGTCGCACCAAAAAGCCATTTTCCATTTTCCGAGTGCCAAAAAATGTGGCGTTTTGTGAAGCAACCACTAAATGACAGTTTTAAAATGGTACCATCGTATTTTTCAAAAATACTATACTACCTTATATGGACAATGTACCAACAGGAGAATCTCAAACCTTTTCGTCTACCCCTGGTTAAAAAGACAAATTCCTACCAAATTGGTAGAAAGTGGGTCAGATTTGAACTACAGGTACATGATCTGATACTCATGATTTTTCATAAATATCATTTTTAGGTTCAAAATATGTTATTTCATCAGAGATCCAATGCAAGTTTAGCAAGGCTCAGCCCCGAGCTAAGAATCTTCATGTCCGTTGTTCGACAAAGTTTGACATTAGTTTGAAACGGGCATAAAAATTAAAAAACGATCGATACAATATAAAACCTTCATGTGGTGTCATATTATATGACATAGTTGCAAGGAAAAATATCAAACTTAGTTTATTCATTGTTTCTCAAAAAACCTTAACAAAATGACCTATCTCATTCGAGGTTTTCTGGCATTTAGGTCAAAAGACCAATGCTATGGCTAGAATTCCGGCATATTTTGCGATAATGTGCCCATATCATTTGCCTTCAGGCCTAAGAAAAAGAGTGAAATCCTTTGGACGTGTTTGGAAGTCGGCCCGGAGCTATTGTGACTTGAAGCACCGACTTGCAACCTGCATGGTCAAAAGAGGAATAAAGAGTGATTTACTAAGCTAATTACGATATCCACAAGGAAACTCTTAATTGCGGTGGTCTGGATGGGTGACTACTCTTAGACATTGCGGTGATTATTTAGAGATGATCTCATTCTTGGCTCAAAAAAGTGACTGCCTACGAGCCTTGTAGTGAACATCTTATTATGAAGCTCTCTCCATACATATCATGACATAAGAAATAGGTTATTCTAATTTTGATTAATGATAATATGCTAGCGGTGTATCCTACATCCCCGCTTTAGCCTCATTGAGTTCAACCGCCATTCCAAACGCCTTTGTCACTTTTTTTATTTGTTTTTAATTACTTTTCTGCATTCAACCAAAGACCTTTCAAACACCCTTTACTTGAAATCAAAGGCGGCTTATAAGTATTCTTTAGTAGACAGTAACGAGGGACATAAAGACCTTAACAAAATAGCTCTTTGTGGGTTCGATAATCTTATTTTGAAACTAGCTATAATCGACCTGTGCACATGCAGTCCTCAATCGACAAGTGATCGACCACATCAACAAGAAAATCAAATTTGTAATTAAAAAGCTTCCGGTCATCGAGAGTGAGTTTTCTAGATCACTCCTTACTCGTTACTAGCATTTAATAGATTAGATCTTGGTGTTATTATGTGCTCCTATCATAGGGATTTTGTTTCAACATATGCCCACGCCCCCACGGAAGGCTCGCTCTGACTTGGCGCAGCATCGTCGGGTCCTGTCACGACCGGTCCAAGATAATGCCTTCTTCTCGAGGTCTATTACACTAGTGCACACGTACCCCTCTAACACCGGTTTGGAGGACCCTCTAACACCGTTATAGAACCGCTATTGCGGTTTCGGTGTGAGAGGCCCCCCTTTAACATCGGTTCTTATACGAACCGATGTTAAAGGGTGGCGCACGTGGGGCTGCCGCAGCGCTCAGGCCCCCCTTTAACACCGGTTCGTAACACGAACCGGTGTTAAAGGTTCTGTGCCGCGGCAGGAAAAAGAGATAAATCTCTGCCGCGGCAGGAAAACGGCCTAAATCTCTGCCGCGGCAGAGTTCTGCCCCTGCCCCGTTCTGGGCGTATTTCTGCGGTGCGACGGGGACGGGGAGGGGGGGAGGGGGAATCGATCGGGAGCGATATACACATACATCGTCATCGGTACATACGAGTACATGAATAATTAAGCAACTATTATTATACACAACATCGTCATTGTGTGGTATTCTCCGTAAACGTTGAAGCATCAAGTACAAGACAAACACGTTCAAGCATATATACAACGTTTATTTTGGTGGATATCTAAAGAGTTCTCCGCCAGGCGTGACGACCTCATCAAGTATGAACCCCGCCAATTCCTCTTGAATGGCTCGTATGCGGTCAAATGGTAGGAGTTGGCCCCGCATCCGTTCGATTTGAATATATATGAAGAATGGGGTAAATATATATATAAGAATAAAACTCAACACAATTGATGGTAATAAAATAATGTTGTGTACTTTGTTTACATTAAGTTGTTCTAGTGCGGCTTGGCCCGTCGCACATATCGTGTTGCGAATGAACTCGCAAACATAGTACCCACATAAGTTATTGCCGTGTCCCTGATGCGCGCACTTTACGAGAATAGAGAGTTCAATCAAAATAATAATCAATAAAGCATGATATAATGGAATTGGAAGCAGAATCAAACAGATACGCACACCTAGCTAGCTAGTATTACTTACATTTTGGTCTACACATTTTAGTTCTTCTGACCATTCACCCACGGCCCTGCCCGTGAACCTTTTTCAAACCCTGTCTGGCAAAGAAAATGGATAAAGGAGTAATTAATTACTTCTCATCACGAAAGTTGCCGATCTAGTGCGATAATATGATTGAAATTACCTCTGGAGCATCTCTCTAAAGTTTGCCCATAGCTATTTTTCTTTTCGTAATGAGTCCATGACAAGGACTTTTCCTGAGTCAGGTTGAATGACTAGCAGAATAAAGTGAAACCTACGCACGCATAACTCATCATCAGTTAAACTTAACATCGAGTAAGCCAAAACAGAATGTGTACAAGAGAGGGTAACAGTACTCACGAGAAGTTGTAAGGCAATAGTATTTCCATTTTGGTTTGTTGTCTCAGTAAAGACCTTAGCAAGAAATCTTTTGTTTGCCCGGGTTTGTCTCTTACCACTTGTTCATGAACTCTATTTGGGTCAACGAACCCAATGTAAAAAGGGCCTCCTTTCATGCATTCATAACCTTTTTCCTGCATAATAGTATATATATATAAATATATGGTGAGCATATATATATACATGCAATTAATAAATTGAATGAGATGAGATAGAAATTAAAGAAATAGTACTTACACACAATAAAGGCTGATGGAAGCTTTGTCGAGTTCCTTCTGATTGAATAGAAAATGCAAGTCTTGAATGTTGAAGGTGATCGCGTCATCTCCGCACAAGAAAATCTGATATCTTATATGCGTCATGATCCATTCTTCCTTTCTCGTCTTGCAGAAATCAAGGTACCACTTGTGCAATCTTCGCATCTTTGTTGGTAGATTCTTGAGCTCTTCTTTCTTGACGAGATTCTTCCCATACTTCCATGGATGTATTGGGTTGGCATCGCCTTTGGGCAAGTTGTCTCCCATGATGTTCAAGTATGCAATGTAAGTCATCCCCATCTCATTGTCCTTTCTTTGTAGCTCTTCCTCGTAATCATTTACGGGAGGAGCGTCCCGTGTGTCGAACACTTGGAGCGGGGTGCATGATTGGTTTTGCTGCTCTCCGATCATGGGAACTTTTTTCTGGGGTGCCGCACGACTGCTACATTCAGTCTCCCTACGACGCCTTGCATCCCCCTTCAAAATCTGGCGCTCGTAGTCTGGCACAAGTGGGGTTTCAGTTTTCAAAAGATTTTTGTAAAACTTCTACACCACCGCCGGATCTATTTTCTCCTTTGGCTCAGCCCGTCTAGGTGCAAGGAATTTCTTGACCTCTTCTTCCGAGATCCTATTGGTTTCCTCGTCGTTGCGATTCCACGGTAAAACCGGCAATGGCTTGGCGGAAGGCTGCGGGACGTAGTTTTTTGAACTCTTTGGTGTACGGTTTCCTGCGGATTTCTTTGTGGCAGTGCTAGTGATGCTCTTCGTGGCAGTGCTCTTCGCTTACGCTGAGGAGATGGCTGAAGCGCCAGAGATGGCTGACGGGCAGGAGATGGCTGGCGCGCCGGAGATGGCTGCCGCGCAGGAGATGGCTGATGCGCCGGAGATGGCTGTCGCGCAGGAGATGGCTGAAGCGGCTCAGACTGCTGACGCTGCGCAGACGGCGGGGGTGCCAGTGGCCTCCAATTTGGAAGCACGATGTGTTCCTTCTTCCAAATAATGGTTGTTTTCACTGCAAATTTGAGTTGAGTTTCCCCTTCACCTGTATCATGGTCAAGCTGTGCTTCCTCATATTCCTTCACAACCTCATCCACCCCGACAATAGCATAGCCCTCTGGAATCGGTCGGCAGTGGTAAGTTCCACCAGCTACAGGAGGTAAGGCATAGTCGACAACCACCTTAATGGATAAGCCCATTAATCTCACATGCAGCTCAGCGTGTTCGCTCTCCGTGATCTCATCCACGGGGTATCTAGGACCCGCCATTTCAAGCGTGGGCTGCACGTTCTCCATGTAAGCCACGCCGCTTTTCCGCGCAGAGTCTGGGCCGCCGACAGCTTCTAATACAAGCTCTTCGTGCCGCTGAGATGGGCCGGTAGCTTGATGGCTCTGTTGTGCATTCACTTGCGCCTGCAGCGCCACAAGTGCATGTTCTATCTGTGTCATCCGCTCTGTACGCTCTTTTTCTTTTCTGCTGCACCATCTGTAAGAGTCGCCCCACTCGGCAAACCCATCCTTCCATGTCATACCCCTTGTGCCTCGTGCATGTCCAGGGTGTTCTTTTTTACCGATGGCGCGTGTGAGCTGGTCATTCTCTCTGTCGGGATGGAAGGTCCTGGCGGCTGTTTCCTCATATGTCGTGATGAGTTCAGTGACGGGTTTGGCAAGGAGGGTTGGGAAGATACACAATCCTATTTCTAGGTCCAACCTTGCCCCGATTCCGTAGAACCAAGTCTTTGCATGTAGGTCCCACCCATGTGTCTGGGGTGTGATCCCTCTGTCGCGCAGGGCCTTCTCAGCTTCCTCCCATGTGTCTGGGGTGTGATATTCCTTCTTCTGGGCATTTAGCGTATTGGTTTCTGACCTCTTTGTAGCTATAGCACCTTCCTTGTATGCCACAAATTTGCGCCAGTGAGGTCTTATCTTCGCATAATATGCGTCTTCGAAATCTGGAGTCTCGCGAGCTTTGACAAATTTGTTCAATTTTGTCTTCCAGTTGCGGAAAGCGCCAGCCATCTTCTTTAGAGTCCACTCTTTGACCTTTTCCTTTATAACCTGTTTGTTTCCATCCTCCTCTGGCGGAAGGGTGAAATTTACCAACAGCGAATTCCAAAGCGTTTCTTTGGATCTTTCATCGACAAAGGTACCGTCGCCCTTCTTTGGATTATTCCAATATTCAATTATGATTGGGATTTGGTCCCTAACAAGAACTCCATCCTGACGTACAAATTTGTCTCCGGCCTTCTTGGGCTCCATCGGCCTGCCATCAACATGGACTACTTCGATCGTGAACTTTGCACGATCTTTCAACCGATGGCTCGCGCCTCGCTTGCTCTTTTTCGTAGAAGAAGATTGTTGCTGGCTGGTCGATCCAGAGGGCTAAAAGAAGAAAGAAGCGTTAATTAATACATGTAGAAGAAGATTGTTGGTGGAAGTCAGCAGAGGCTTAATCAATGCATATACCTCGCCGGACTTTGTAATCAGTCTTCATCTTCTCCATGACTACTTGAGCTGTCATCATGTCCCTCCAGGTTCAGATATTGTGAGGTGTCCTCATGGATAATGTTCTCCATTATTTCTTCTTCTTCAAGGTTTCTACTAAGTGGATCCATAGTTTCTAAAACAATAATATTATCTAGAATAAGAGAGTAAACATTCAAGTGGACTTGGATTCATAATAAATATTCTAGAGTAAGATCATGGTAGACATTTATAATTTTAAACCCTAACTTCTATGCAAGTTATAACAAACTATTTATCTTGATATCACTTAAGCTCATGGGAATAATATTAACCATCTTAATTCCTCAAAACTTTATGTGTCATATAATAATGAAGGATCACCATAAAATTTCTTTAATATTATAAGTTATTAATTAAGAATCAAATCTCATGAATTAATAGTAATACATCCTTTAATAAGTCTCTACAAAATATTAATAGGAAAAGGACCTATATAAAGAAAATAAAGAAACTATAATACATACACTTTCTTATGTATACAAACACTACAATACATACACTTTCATAATAATCCTTTCTTTTGTTCATACAAAAAAATATACATGCCCTTTATTTTTGTTCATACGCAACAATATATATACATACACTTTCTTATATATCCATATACATACACTTTCCTAATAATCCTTTTTTGTTCATAAACACAAATAAAATTATTCAATCCAATATATATATTAGGATATTTATATGCAACAATATATATACATATATGCATATATATAACATTTATATACATATTAGGATAAAATTACACACAAATAAAATTATTCATACACAAAAATATATATATACATATATGCAACATCTATCCAATATACACACAAATAACATTTATCCAATATCTATCTAATATACACACAAACAGAGAGCTCACCGTCGGTGTGGCGGCAAACTCGAACGGGGTCGGCGGCAGCTGGCGTGGACGGGGTTGGCGGAGGAGGCTCCGAGTTGGAGGAGGTGGATCCGAGCGGCGGCGACGACTCTCGCGCGAGTGGATGGGGGTGGCGGCCGACGCGCGCAGGCGAGCGCGGTGGCGGACGGTGCTGGCGCGGCGGGGGGCGTCGACTGGCGGCGGATCCGAGCGACGAGGGGTGACGACTGGTGGACGGCGACGGCAGAACAGCGACGGCGCGGCTCTCCTCTGCTTCCTCTGCGCGCGCGATTTTCGATCTTGCTAGGGGGAAGAAGGAAGAGATGAAGGCGCGCGTTATAAATGCCCCCCTTTAACACCGGTTCATGGCACGAACCGGTGTTAAAGGGGGGCGCATTTATTTCATTTCGCGCTTGCACACCCCCCTTTAACACCGGTTAGGGGGGCATTTATTTCGTTTCGCGCCCGTACACCCCCCCTTTAACACCGGTTCGTGGCACGGAAAGGTTTCAGATCCCCCTGTTGGTACATTTTCCATATAAGGTGGTCTAGTATTTTTGTAAAATGTGGTGGTGGTTTTTTGAATTAGCCATTTGGTGGTTGCTTCACAAAACCGTCCGTTTTTTATGCTCGGAAAATGGAAAATGCCTTTTTGGTGCGATAAAAAGGAAAACTTCCTCTTGCAACATTGTTTGCCATGCCATGATGCACATGTATGCACAATATGGCCATATTATCACAAACTATGCCTTGATTCTAGCCATAACATTGGTCATTTGACCCGAAAGCCAAGAAACCTCGAATGAGATAGGTCATTTTGTGAAGGTTTTTTTGAGACATAATCAATATACCAAGTTTGAGATTTTTCCTTCTAACTATGTCACATAACATAACACCACGCGAAGGTTTCGCACTGTTTCGATCTTTTTTTTATTTTTTTATCCCCGTTTTAAACTATCGTCAAACTTTGTCGAACAACGGGCATGAAGATTCTTAGCTCGGGGACAATCCTCGCTCAACTTGCATTGGATTTTTGATAAAATAGCATATTGTGAACCTAAAAATGATTTTTGTAAAAAATAATGAGCACCGTATCATGTACCTGTAGTTCATATCTTATCCACTTCCTACCGATTCGGCAGGAATTTGTCTTTTTCACCAGAGGTGGACGGAAAGGTTTCAGATCCCCCTGTTGGTACATTGTCCATAGAAGGTGGTCTAGTATTTTTGTAAAATGTGGTGGTGGTATTTTGAATTAGCCATTTGGTGGTTGCTTCACAAAACCGTCCGTTTTTTATGCTCGGAAAATGGAAAATGCCTTTTTGGTGCGATAAAAAGGAAAACTTCCTCTTGCAATATTGTTTACCATGCCATGATGCACATGTTTGCACAATATGGCCATATTATCATAAACTATGCCTTGATTCTAGCCATAACATTGGTCATTTGACCCGAAAGCCAAGAAACCTCGAATGAGATAGGTCATTTTGTGAAGGTTTTTTTGAGACATAATAAATATACCAAGTTTGAGATTTTTCCTTCTAACTATGTCACATAATATAACACCACGCGAAGGTTTCGCACCGTTTCGATCTTTTTTTATTTTTTATCCCCGTTTTAAACTATCGTCAAACTTTGTCGAACAACGGGCATGGAGATTCTTAGCTCGGGGACAAGCCTCGCTCAACTTGCATTGGATTTTTGATAAAATAGCATATTGTGAACCTAAAAATGATTTTTGTAAAAAATCATGAGCATCGTATCATGTACCTGTAGTTCATATCTTACCCACTTCCTACCGATTCGGCAGGAATTTGTCTTTTTCACCAGCGGTGGACGGAAAGGTTTTAGATCCCCCTATTGGTACATTGTCCATATAAGGTGGTCTAGTATTTTTGTAAAATATGGTGGTGGTTTTTTAATTAGCCATTTGGTGGTTGTTTCACAAAACCGTCCGTTTTTTATGCTCGGAAAATGGAAAATGCCTTTTTGGTGCGATAAAAAGGAAAACTTCCTCTTGCAACATTGTTTGTCATGCCATGATGCACATGTATGCACAATATGGCCATATTATCACAAACTATGCATTGATTCTAGCCATAACATTGGTCATTTGACCCGAAAGCCAAGAAACCTCGAATGAGATAGGTCATTTTGTCAAGGTTTTTTTGAGACATAATCAATATACCAAGTTTGAGATTTTTCCTTCTAACTATGTCACATAATATAACACCACGCAAAGGTTTCGCACTGTTTCGATCTTTTTTTATTTTTTTATCCCCGTTTTAAACTATCGTCAAACTTTGTCGAACAACGGGCATGAAGATTCTTAGCTCGGGTCCAAGCCTCGCTCAACTTGCATTGGATTTTTGATAAAATAGCATATTTTGAACCTAAAAATGATTTTTGTAAAAAATCATGAGCATCATATCATGTACCTGTAGTTCATATCTGACCCACTTCCTGCCGATTCGGCAGGAATTTGTCTTTTGACCCGAAAGCCAAGAAACCTCGAATGAGATAGGTCATTTTGTGAAGGAGATAGAACTGGAATTAAAATACAGAATAAAACTAATAGTAAGTTACATAAAGCACGACTGAAAATTAAGATACATAAAAGAACTGAAAATTAAGATACATGGCCAGATTAAGTAACAATTGGTCGAACTTGTTTCGGAATGTTGGAGTGATCCAGTCATGCTCCTGCCTACACCTGTAATACTCGCCACTGTAGTCGTCGTACTCGCCGCCGCCGTCATCGCTGTCGTCGTCGGGGTCGCCGTAATTGAACCTTGAAGGCTGAGTACGCGTGGGCTAGACTTGAGGGTAGCGCAGACGGGGGTTAGAGTCGGCGGCAGTGTCATAGGCCATGACGCTCTGGAGAGTCCGACCGCGCCACCATAGCCGATGGCGGGCCTCGTTGAAGTTCGGAGGAGGTGGGCCGTCCTCCTCGTGCCTGGCGAGCGCCCTCTCACGCCGATCCATGAAGAAGGCTTCCCAAGTAGGGAAATAGTCGGGATGCCATCTGGGATTCCTCCGCTGCTCCGGCGTGAGCTCGAAGTAGTAGTGGTTCGTGATGGACATCCGGCGCGCCACACCTAGAGGGACAGGAGGAACCGGCACGCCTCCGGCGCTCAGCATCCAGCCGACGGGGACACAGTAGCCTGGCGGGCAGGGGTAGTTCGAGGCGCAAAGCGCCTCCGCCTCCCTGGGGGTTAGTGCTACGGTGGAAGCCATGGGAAAGAGTGATGAGGTTGCAGATATGAGTCTAGAGATGTGCAATGACAATGGAGGCCAACCCTACATATATATATAGTGAAGAACTGGCGGAAAGAACTGGAGGGAAGAACTGGCGGGAAAAAATGGCGGGAAGAAAAATGGCGGGAAAAAATGGTGGGAAGAAAAATGGCGGGAAGAAAAATGGAGGGAAGAAATAGAAGGAAGAAAAATGGCTCATTTAATACATATACTGTTAACAGAGGAAATATGACATTGATTTCCATGTTGAGATACATATGTGTGCCAAAAATGGCTCAATTAATACATATAGTCAATCTTATGATCGCGTCGGCCGTAACCATGAAGTATCAACACCGTTTAACAGGATGGTTGTGTCAGTCTTCACTCTGAAGGGCGGAATTTCATCAAACTTATTATAATCTTCTGACATGTCTGTCTTGTCCTCCACTCCCACGATGTTTCTTTTCCCTGAAAGAACTATGTGACGCTTTGGCTCATCATGTGATGTATCTGTTTGCTTATTTTTTCTTTTTTCGGTTTGGTAGACATGTCCTTCACATAGAAAACCTGAGTCACATCATTGGCTAAGACGAATGGTTCGTCTAAGTTCTTGTCTACCTTCATAAGATTGTTGAGATCCACCGTTGTCATTCCGTACTTTTTGTCTACCTCAACCCCTCCTCCTGTTAGCTTGACCCATTTGCATCGAAACAAGGGGACCTTAAAATTAGGTCCATAGTCAAGTTCCCATATCTCCTCTTTGAACCCATAATACGTGGTCTTTTGCCCATTGTCTTCTGATGCATCAAAGCGGACACAACTATTTTGGTTGGTGCTCTTTTTATCTTGGCCTATCGTGTAAAATGTATTCCCATTTATCTCGTACCCTTGGAAAGTACATATAGTCGAAGATGGTGTCCTAGCCAACAAGTACAGCTGATCCCCAACAGTGGTGTTATTCGTGAGAAGCCTTTGCAGCCAGCCGCCAAAACTCGCCATGTGTTCACTTATAATCCATTCATCAGACTGTCCCGGGTGTTTGAGGCGTATTAAATTCTAGTGTTCATTGATATACGGGGCAACCAAGATAGATCTTTGTAAAACCGTGTAGTGTGCTTGATTGAGAGAATGCCCGTCCCTACATATCATTGCTTTACATCCCAGGGTGCCTTTTCCACGCAGTCTCCCCTCATGTCGTGATTCTGGAACACTAATCGCCTTAAGGTCAGGAATAAAATCAACACAGAACTCAATGACCTCCTCTGTTACATACCCCTTGGAGATGCTTCCTTCTGGCCTAGCACGGTTATGAACATATTTCTTTAAGACTCCCATGTCCCTCTCAAAGGGGAACATATTGTGTAGAAATACAAGACCGAAAATGGCAATCTCTTCTACTAGGTGAACCAGGAGATGCGTCATAATATTGAAAAAGGATGGTGGGAACACCAACTCAAAGCTGACAAGACATTGGGCCACATCTGTCTGTAACCCTGGTAGGCTTTCTGGATCGATTACCTTCTGAGATATTGCATTGAGGAATGCACATAGCTTCACAATGGGTACTCGAACATTTTCAGGTAGAAGCCCCCTCAATGCAATCGGAAGCAATTGTGTCATAATCACGTGGCAGTCATGAGACTTCAGGTTTTGGAATTTTTTCTCTGCCATATTTATTATTCCCTTTATATTCGACGAGAAGCCAGACGGGACCTTGATACTGCTCAGGCATTCAAAAAAGATTTCCTTCTCTACTTTGGTAAGAGCGTAGCTGGCAGGAGTTAAGTGGCATCGTTTACCCTTCTCGTTCTCAGGATGCATAGGCTCTTCAGGGTCTTTCAGACGTTGCTAGTCCTGCCGTGCTTCCGGTGTATCTTTTGTCTTCCCATACACTCCTAGGAAGCCTAGGAGGTTCACGCAAACATTCTTCGTCACGTGCATCACGTCGATTGAAGAGCGGACCTCTAAGACTTTCCAATAGGGTAGGTCCCAAAATATAGATTGCTTCTTCCACATGGGCGCGTCTCCGGCATCGTCATTCGGAACAGATAGACTGCCAGGACATTTTCCAAAGATTACTTCTAGGTCCTTGACCATACCAAATACCTCCTCACCGGTACGGAGGACAGGCTTCCTCCGGGGTTCTGCCAGACGTTTGAAATGCTTGCCTTTCTTTCTTACTAGATGCAGGTTCAGAAGAAATCGATGATACCCTAGGTACACAACCTTCTTACATTTATCCAAATATACACTTACAGTCTCATCTAAACAGTGTGTGCATGCATTGTATCCCTTGTTTGTCTGTCCTGAAATGTTACTAAGAGCAGGCCAATCATTGATGGTTACGAAAAGCAATGCTCGTAGGTCAAATGGCTCCCCTTTGTGATCATCCCACATAAGTACACCTGGTTTGGCCCACAGGTGTAAAAGTTTTTCAAATAATGGCCTTAGGTACACATCAATGTCGTTGCCGGGTTGCCTCGGGCCTTGGATGAGCACTGGCATCATAATGAACTTCCTCTTCATACACAACCAAGGAGGAAGGTTATAGATACATAGAGTCACAGGCCAGGTGCTATGACTGCAGCTCTGCTCACCAAAAGGATTCATGCCATCTGTACTTAGACCAAACCTTAAGTTCCTTGTGTCACGTGCGAAGTCCGGGTACTCTTGCTCGACTTTTCTCCATTGTGACCCATCAGCTTGGTGTCTCAACATCGTGTCTTTCTTACGGTCTTCCATGTGCCATCGGAACAACTTGGCATGCTCTTTATTTCTGAAGAGACGTTTTAACCGTGGTATTATAGGAGCATACCACATAACCTTGGCAGGAACCTTCTTCCTAGGGGCCTCGCCCTCAACATTGCCAAGATCGTCTCGTCTGATCTTATACCGCAGTGCAGTGCATACCGGGCATGCATCCAAATTCTCGTACTTCTCACCGCGGTAGAGGATGCAGTCATTAATGCAGGCATGTATCTTCTGCACGTCTAATCCTAGAGGGCAGACAACCTTCTTTTCTTGGTATGTACTGTCGGGTAACTCATTATTTCTTGGAAGAAGATTCTTCATTTTTACCAACAACTTTGAAAATGCGATGTCAGTCACACCGTTCTCTGCCTTCCATTGCAGCAAATCCAGTGTGGTACCTAGCTTTTTATGGCCATCTTCGCAAGTTGGGTACAACAATGTTTTGTGATCCTTTAACATCTTTTCCAGCTTCTCCATCTCCTTTTCAGTTTCACATTCTTCCTTTGCATCAGTAATGGCCCGACCAAGATCGTCATCAGCGGGCCTATCTGCTGCCTCTTGATCTTCATTATCTACCCCCGTTACAGTATCATCATATTCAGGATACATATTATGATAGTTGTCATCATCCTCTTCTTCTTCGTTGTCTTCCATCACAACCCCTTTTTCTCCGTGCTTGGTCCAACAATTATAGCTGGGCATGAAACCGGATCGAAGCAGGTGGGCGTGAATGGTTCTGGTATTTGAGTAGTCTTTCTTGTTCTGACAGTGAACACACAGACAACACATAAAACCACTGTGACCACGGTTTGCATTAGCCACAACGATGAAATTTTGGAGGCCCGTAATATACTCGGAAGTGCGGCGGTCACCGTACATCCATTGCCGGTTCATCTGCGTTAATATATAGTATATATCAAAAATTAATAGGGAGATGACCATTTATATATATAGTACATCAATGACACATGAAAGGATAGTTGCCGACCTCGACCGAGAAGGAAAGAGCAACGAGAAAACTTATTTTGAGCTCTCGGGCATTTCACCGAACACCTCTTGTGCATACGAAAAAAACACAAACTAGCACACTTCACACCCTCTTGCTAGGCTCCAAAATGAGATAGTGAAAAAATGGAAGAGTGGGGTGTGGGCTGCGGTGTCTTATATAGCCCCCCCTTTAACATCGGTTCAAGCCACGAACCGGTGTTAAAGGGGGGGCTGCGCGGGCCACTGGTGCAGGGGCCTTTAACACCGGTTCGTTCCACGAACCGGTGTTGAAGGGGGGCTCCTTTTTGCTGCACGGGCCACGCTGGTACGGGCCCCCCTCTACGAACCGGTGTTAAAGCCCATTTTCAGGCTCAACCAAAGGCCTCTTTTCCACTAGTGTTAGAGCATGTACACTGTGAGGGGTGTCTAACGAAAATACTAGATTGGTGTCTAAGGAAAGCA
The DNA here is from genome assembly GCA_916181665.1 of Avena sativa. Classification (NCBI taxonomy): domain Eukaryota; kingdom Viridiplantae; phylum Streptophyta; class Magnoliopsida; order Poales; family Poaceae; genus Avena; species Avena sativa. Next base: position 526,358,234 of record OV702299.1, read on the forward strand.
AAAGTGCTCCAGCGTACTAGACACCATGGTGGGCTCCACTGGCCATAAAAAGTTATATTGTTTATTACCTAGAACTCGTCAGGAGACTAGGATTCCTTACCATTTCATAGGGGAGTAGGGGTCAAACCTACACTAGACATGGTGTCTAGTATTAGACTCAGGTCTAGCAAAACTTCTCTTAGCTACCCATAGTCCAGGGTTTAGACCTATGTCTAAGAGGTCTTAGACACTCATTTTGACTAACGCTGCGCTTGCTCTTAAGGGACGTCGCAGCTGACTTTATTTTCCCGGGGCAAGAGGTTGCACACTGCCTTCCCTGGATCTGCCTGGTCCTCTCATGGTAAACACGAGGTCCCTCGCCAGGTATATCTAATGGGGCCCACAATTTCTCTTGATGGGAAGAATGCTCTTCTCAATCAATAACCCACTCATCGCGGTGGTTTGTGCTATATTGTGTCCCTTTAATTACTATGTTTTCTACATGTTCGACTCAAGGATTGCATGATCCAGAAAATCCTGGCCGCCTTCTAGTAACATTCACTATGGACAATTTTGTGTGTTTGTTTTTAATTTTATTTTAGAGCATATGGGATGGCCCCTAAAAACTGAACATGCAAGGTAATTAATGTTGTATGAATCGATATATGGTTAATGATGAAAAATTGTGCCTTTTCTGTTTTTAGTGATCTCAAAATTAGCATCTTAACGAAATCCACGACGACTCAAATGCACGTATATATATATATATATATATATATATATATATATATATATATATATATATATATATATATATATATATATATATATATATCAAGGTTTAAATTCCTCTATTAATTATTACCATATAGAAAAATTACAACGGTTTATTTGAAAGATGGAGTACGATTGGTTCCCATCTTTTACTACAGAATGTAAGAAATACAAGGATTTATAGTATCTAAAACTAAACTAAAATGAAATGAAACTACTTAGTAAGGTATGAGCAACAACATATAGAAGGCAAACAAGGACAAAGACTAGTGGCAACAAGAGGACTAGGATGACTGGTCTCTTTGCCCACCTTCCAATGACCGCCAATGTAAATGGAAAGAGCAGCACCATGATCCACACGTTGAACAGAAGACCCAGTGCAGCATGTGTTTTCTGTGAAATTGTCCAGACTCCCATGTATACTATCGTTTTACCCATGGCTACACCAATGGCACCAATATTGGCCACCAAAACGGTTACTGTCGGGATCAACATTGGCACCCATCGCATGTCATACAAGTCAGCAAACTTGTCATTGCTTTCAGAGGCTGTTTGCTTGGAAGTAACTCTGAAGTGTATTCCCTTTTTCGTTAGGAGATTAATCACCATGTGCATCACTGCTGTCGGGTATGCACTTGTCGACCCAATCATGAAGAATTGTTCGTTTCTCCAGTAATCCAACCATGTGACCCCAGCCCATTTTATCTCGAGCCAGCCAATTATATGAATCATGAGAATGATCACGAGAAGGTACACAACATATTTTGTGAATGGCCTCTGAATGTATACTTCGTCGGGGATAAGCCACATCACAGGGCTGAGAGAATAGAGTAGGATGAAGAGTGATGTGACTGGGTAGACTGTCATGTTGAGATAGGAGACACGCTGAAGGGTCTGGATCCGACGACCGCCAATGAGTGGGTTATTGTGTGAGAAGAACATCTCCAAAGATCCACCGGACCAACGAGCAATTTGGTGGAGGCGCTCGGTTAAGTTGATTGGTGCAATGCCGCAGAAGGCGTCACGCTCCATTGTACAGTACATGGAGCGCCAACCTTGCCCATGTATGCGGAAGCCGGTCACTATATCTTCTGTGGCTATGTCATATATGTACCCAACACCCGTGCCCCACCCGGTATCTTTATCGTGTGCGGCAGACACTACCGATTCCATCTCAGAGAGGAATGTGTCACTAAGTGTTGGTGGTATGCAGATTTCTTGGTTTATGGCTTTTGATACAGAATCTAGGAAGAGTGTGGAGCTACCAAACATACTAGCATCAACTAGGATCTTGTCCTTTAAATTTCTCCAGTGAGGCGGGTCAATGCCATAGAGCGCTACACGGCGGAACATGCAACCAGTGCCGAGGTAGGATGGGCCCTGGAGGCCATTGAGGGCAAGCATTGTGCCATCAAAGAAGACACGGTTGTGGTTCCCATACCGGTCTGACGGATTGACATTGTCGAAGCGTTGGGGGAATTGGACGAATGCAGTATTGTCACCTTGTCGTTGATCAAGCATGAAGCAGATAGCGGCTCGTAGGGCTTGAGAATTGTTGATGTAGTGGTCGCAGTCAAAGTTGATGATGAACTGTGCATTAGAGAGTAGTGCGGATGCACGAAGTTGCGCGTTCAGGGCACCGGCTTTCTTATTGTGGTCATGTACTGGGTTCTTCCCGCGAGAGATGTAGACCAGCATCGGGACCCGGGGGTCGACGTTGTTGTTGAAGTTGAGGTTGCTGCGTGTGTATGCCCGTGAATGCCCCCTAGTCGGATGGTCCAACACAACCTGTTATGATTATCAACACACATATATATTCATATAAGTTCACCTCAACACAAGTATATATATATGCTCATAAATTAAGATGGCAAAACTAATTGAATTAGTACCTTAACAATCCCTTCATGATGCTGTTTCCTATGGTTCTCTGTTGTGTGAATCCACGCTCCTGGCCATTGTGTCCCATCTGCCATCCAGGTGGCCTTGGCGTCATCTCCGCCGGAATGCTTGGAAATGGCATTAGGTAGGGAGTCAAGGAGGTCCTTGAAGTTGCCGTACTCCCTACGTAGAGCACGAGCAGTAGTGCTACGGCTGCTATCATCATCATCATCATCATCGTCATCATCATCCCCATCCCCTAATGCTTGGTTTTCAAAGTAGGCTTCAGGGGCTCGTGGCTCAATGCAATATTGGCGACAGAAGGGGACCCAGAGTGCAGCAAACTTGGCGGTCTCAACCAGGGCCTCGTATAGGAGCAGCTCTCCGCTGTCATCCGAGAGGTAGCAGGCGCACCTATCGAGAGGATAGTCGGCGGCGAGGATAGAGAGGACACAGTTCATGGTGTACAGTACTGGCTTGTCAGCGGGGTCGGCGGTGGTGACAAAGACATCCAGCCCGGGAAGTCCAGACGTGCCGTCGGGGAGATCGTATTGCCGCCTGAGGGCGGCGAGATCGGGTATGGTCTTGACAGGGTTCAACTTTGGGAGCTGGTTGAGAAGCCAAGAGAAGCCAAACCAGACGTCCCCGACGACCGACATGGTCCAAAACCACATGATGTCAGACTTGTTGTGCTTCAGGCGCCACACCAAGAACAGGAGGACGGCGATCAAGCGTATCAACATGAGCGCCCTACATTAAAAAAAAAGTAAGCTAGTGTGTCTAGATTAATTTTAAGCCTCACGCTTAAGGGCAAGGCTACATAAAATGATATATACCTGTATGGGTGCAGCAGAGTGCCCTTGACCTTGTACGTGCGGAACAGCAGCGGACGGCCGTCCTCGCCGCCACTCTCCTCCGCGGCATGCCACGCCTCCTTGTCGGCTGCCTCCCAGTTTTTGCCTTTCAGCGGCTTCTTGGCACTCGCCAGCAGCGACTCTGCGAGGCCTCCCCTACTACCACCGGCGGCGGCGGCGGACGCCATTTTCTAGCTAGAGCGAGGAAAGAAGGCGCTAGGCACAACGTGAGCAAGTGTGGTGCACGGCTTATATAGAGAGTTATATCTATATATGGAGGAAAAATACACATTGCTGCAAAGAAATGAAAACACAGACAATAACAATAATAATAATTAATATGGGAAGCAGACATGCATAAAAAACCTTCCGTTTTTCCTCCGGATCCCCCCACGCATTTGTGGTCTCCAATCTTCATGACTACTGATCAGCTCTGGCTGCTGCAAAGCAATAGTATTTGTGGTCTCAAACCGATCCTTTGATATTTTGTCTATGCATGCATGGTTGTGGCCTCCCATCCTACTGGCCATCAGATGCATGCATGCGTGCCTGCTTGATCAGCTAATAAGACAAACATGATTGAGCCTCCCTCTTGGCTCTAGCATATGTATTTGTTGTTTTCCCCTTGATGACTATGTTTTGTTTTGGGTGACGATCGATAAGAGCAAACGTTACTCACGTGTACTTGGAACTAATAACTATTTTGGGTCTTGGAAAATTCCCACACACTTCAGGTCTTATTCAAATTTCACCACACGTTTGTCATATCATTGTTTTCTTTGTTTTTTCAAGTTCCGGAACGATTCCCTAAGTGGAGAGTTACAAATATATATACACAACTGCCAATACGAAAATACACGTTGTTGTGGAGGAAACTAATTAAAAAACACACACACAATATGTAACTGATGGGACAATACACTACACATACATTGTAGCTCACCTACGGCGCGCACCGGATGCATGGCTGAGCTCAACTTATCTGATGAATGGTCACAGACACAAATAGTGTGGTATATTTAGGACAATATTTGATTGTTCCATTTCCATATGCACCTGCTGTTACCTGTCATTGCAGATGCGTTTCCATATATTACATGTCTATTTGAATGAATATTATCATGTCTATTCCATTGTACTTTAATTTCTCCGTTTAGAAATATATAACATTTTAGTTTTGTGAAATGAATGTATCTAGACACCTTTTATTATATAGGTTCACTCCAAACCTTTACAAATCTATACACTAAAAAACATCTAAATATATACTATTTATAAAATTTAAAACATCTTATTTTTCTAAACGGAGGGAGTAGTTAAGAATAGACTTGTATCTGTTACTCGTAAGATCCAACAGATTTGACCATGCATACTCCCTCCGTCACGGTTTTGAGGGCGCCTTACAAAAGTCATGCATTTTCAAAACCCCTCTCCTCCTAGGCGCGCTAGACTTAATTATAGAATTAATGTCCTCTTTTTCCTCCCCACTTCCTACTTCATGTAGCCAAGAAATTAATTTTGCATGCAACTTTCACCAATGCATGCGCCTAAACTCCTCGTTTCCATTGAGTAATTACTTTGAATAGGGCGCGAATAATTAATGAGCGAATGTTTTGACATAAATCTGGTCTCAATCAGCATTCATCTAGGTTCCAACAATCTCTCTAAAACGCCCTCCAAACCGTGACGGAGGGAGTACCATTTTCACGCGAGCACTGGTGGAAACGGGGCTATAGGTTCCGGTTGGTACGGGGCTTTAGTACCGGTTGCCCAACCGGGACGGGGCAATCGGGACTAAAGCCCTAACCTTTAGTCCTGGTTGCCCCACCAACCGGGACAAAAGGGTGCACACGTGGCAGCGGCAGAGGGCGAGGGGGGTGGAGCATTAGTCCCGGTTCGTAACACGAACCGAGACTAATAACCTTCTGCCGCGGCAGAGATTTGGCCCATTTCTCTGTCGCGGCAGAGAATTCATTTTGGCACATTTTGTTGCCGCGGCAGCATTTTCGCCACTTTTTGTGCCGCGGCAGAGAATTCATTTAGGTTGTTTTATTGTTTATTTAGTGATTTGCACTTAACAATAAAGGAACCTTATATTACATCATGAATATCATGACAATATTACATTCAATACACGGATCGAGTTCATGCACTACATACAAAAGTTGCTATTCGATGCTACCGGCCAATTCCTTCAAAGTTGCTATTTTTACAATCCCTATTGTCTATACACAGCCGAATAGTATTCCCCTTTTGGGTCTAGGACTTCTGCATCCAAGAATCCCGCCAATTCCTCCTGAATTGCTCGTACGCGATCCTTTGGCAGAAGACCGTCCCGTAGACGTTCGATCTGATTTAAAAAAGGAGTCAGCCTATATGAATGAAACTAAATACAATTTGATTGTAATTAAAAACTATAGAGATTGTTTACGTACGTGGAGTTGCTCTAAATTTCTGCCCTTCTCATCGCACGTCTGCCGGATGAACTCGCAAACATAGTATCCATATAGATTCTTACCTGGTCCCTGCGTCAGGCACTTTACGAGAACAGAGTTCAATCAAAATAATAATCAAGCATGATAATAACTGTATCAAAACTAGAATCAAAGAGATGCGCAGATATAGCTAGTGGTGCTTACATTTAGTGGTTGAAATGTAAGCTCCTCTTTCCAAACACCCCTAGCCTTGTTGGTGAACCGTTTCCAAGCGCTGCCCGGCGTAGAAAACGAATAAAATAAGTTATTAAGTACTTGATATCATAAAATTCACGAACGTTGCCGATATAGTGTCGTAATGATTAGAATTACCGCTGGAGAAGTATCTGCATGTCCTTTCACGTCTCAAGGGGTTTATGTTTCGAGTCCATGACTAGTACACGCCCTTTTTCAAGTTGAATGATTAACAGAATATAGTGGAAGCTGCAAATACACAACTAATCAATTATATACTTAACATCGAGTAAGCGAAATAGAAAGTGTATACAAGACAATAACACTCACTAGAAGTTGTAAGGAAAAAGTATTTCCCTTCTGGTTTCTTGAAACCTTAACGTGTGTACTATATTATCCTCCGTATCCTGGGGGCTTATTTTGAGATTAGCTTCATGAACCCAATATGGGTCAATGAAGCTAATGTCATAGATTTGTCCTCTGCTGCATTCGAGAATCTTCATTCTGCATATTACAGTATGATTATATACATGCAATAAACAAAGTGAGATAGCTGGAGACTAAATTAATTACAGAATTAGTACTTACAGACAATAGGCACTCATGATCGATTTTTCCAAGGCGTCTTGATTGAATAATTGAAATAGTTCATCAAATTCAATGGATATCATGTCATCCTTTTCTTTCCCATGATGCTTTTTTGTAACCCTCAGCACTATCCAGTTAGCCCCGGCCTTTGTGGCATGCATGTACCAGTTATGCAATCTTCGCATTTTTGTTGGAAGATTGTTTACCTCCTCAGGTTTGACGAGAGGTTTGCCGTACTGGTATTTGTATGCTACTTCACTCACGGGGAAGAACTCTAACTGGGATAAGTACTGGGCAATACTCATACCTTGAGCAGCGGCAGCTTCTCCGTATTGTGCAACTACCTCTGGATCATACTGCTCTTCGGCCCCATATTTGCTCGACCCCACATTGGTTTGGGAAATCACCTTGAGAGGGGCGCAAGTCTGTTTTGCTTGTTCTCCGAGCTAGGCAACAGATTTCTCGCTTGCATCAGTACTGCTCTTCGAGGCTTTTTGTGCCGCATGTGACTTGAGAATAGAACGCTCATAGTCTGATGACAGCTTTGGCTCGGGTTGATGAAGAGTCTTTAGCATTTTCAACACTTTGGCTTTTTCTTCTTTGGTGCTGGGGAACTCTGGCTCTTTCGGCCGCCTCGGCTTAGCGAAAAACGTTGTCGTTTCTGCATCAACGATCGCCGCAGTCTCCTCTTCAGTACAGTCATAAGCTCTCTTGGGAGGAACCTTTGGTACTTTTGGAAGAGGCTCTTGTTTACGTTTCGGCGATCGCTTACAACGACGCATAGTAGCGGTACGCTTATGCTTTTTATCCTGAGGCGCCGGCGATGGCTCCCGCGGCGATGGCTGCGCCAGAGATTGGTGAGGCGACGGAGCCGGGTGAGGCGACGAAGACGGCTGCCGCGGCGGCGATGACCTCGCTGGAGACGGGTGAGGCGGCGGCGAAGATGGCCTTGGCGTGTGATTTCGAAGCACGATACATTCCGTCGGCCATAGAATGGTGACGTTTTTTGCGTCTCCCAGTACAGTCACATCCCCTTCACCTGCAGGGTAGTGAAGATCCAAAACTTCAAAGGTGGGCATGATTTCATCCACGCCGACAACAGTGTAGCCCTCTGGAACCGTACGACAGTGGTAAGTTGGTGTGGGTCCAATTGGTAAGGCATAGCCGACCGCCACCTTCATTGATATGTTCACAACTTTGACATGTAGCTCGCATTGTGTCATCTATGTGATATCATCCACTGGGTAGCCAACAGGAGCCATCGTCGGTGCATCATCGTCATCGCCATTGTCATCACCCGGGACCTCGGTGGAAGCCACACTGCTTTTTCAATTATTCGATAGGCCGGTAGCATCGAATGCAGTGTGGTGCTGAGATGGGCCGGTAGTACTTTGCTCTTTAAGTACGTTAATTTCATCTTGTTGTTGCTTTAATCGTTCTTCAATTAAACGCATTCGCTCTTTCTGACTATTTGCTTCAACTTCCACCCTGTCCTTTCTCCTCTGACGGCTTCTATCAGGATATTTCTTCCTCTCTTCGGGAAACCCAGTCCTCCATGGTTGGGAGCCTCTTGTGCCTCGTGTTCGTCCATCATGTTCCTTATTTCCAAGGGCGAGTGTGAGCTCATCATTCTCTCTATCAGGAATGAAGTCCCCATCTTTAACAGCCTTTACTGCTTTTCTCATCCTATCGATTGGAAAGGGGTCTTCTTTATGTCGTATGTTATATATACACCTCCCTTCCGAGTCCAACGTGCCCCCATGCCCGTAAAACCAATTCCTTGCACGTTCTACCCAATCGTCTGTCTCTGGGGTGATCTTTTTAGCAGGCAGTTCATTCTCAAGTTTCTCCCACTTAGGAATGCCAGCCCTGTAGCCACCTTGCCCCATAGTATGGTGATACTTCTTGTTAGCAGCATTCAGCTTATTCGTTTCAGACATTTTCTTAGCTTTTTCTGATTTCTTGTATTCCACAAACTCAGCCCAGAATGGTTTTATCTTCTCAAACTGAATATTCTTGAAATCGGGAGTCTTCTTTTTCACGACATAGTCAAGGTGCAATCTTTTCTTCCAGTTGGTGAAACACTGGGCCATCTTCTTCAAAGCCCACTCACTGACCTTAGCCTCCATGGCTCTCCCATGTTGTAAGGCGTCCTCAACTGGATCCTCCGCATTTGGATCCAGCTCTATCTTCGGTAGTTTGAAATTAACCATGAGCCTTTTCCACAGTAAATCTTTGGCGTGGTTAGGGAGAAATAAACATGTTCCCTCTTCATCCGCATTAGCAGGCCTATTCCAATTTCTAATGGTGATCGGGATTAAGTCCCTAACGATTACTCCGCATTGTGCCACAAATTTGGTTGCAACAACTTCGGGAGCCGTCGGTTTGCCATCTTCAGCGACATCTTCGATCCTGAACCTCTCATGGTCTTGCAACTTTTTGGTTGGGCCTCGTCTGGTCTTTTCAGTAGATTCCTTCGATCCGGAGGGCTAAAAGAAGAAAGATCGTCGTTACTATTTCTATATAGATAGCAGATGATTAATTAATGAATTAATTATATTACATGCACCTCGCCGGAGCGGTCGTCTTCTCGATTACACAAGGCATCGCCTTCTCCCTCGCGGAAGGCAACACCTTCGACCTCAAACAAGTCGTCTATTCCGGTAAAAAGAGGATCACCCTCACCGGAGTTGTTCAGAAACGTTGATACGTCTAAATTTTCTTCCCCACGGATCACACCTTGGATCAACTCTTCCTTTTCTTCGTCTCTGACGTGTGGGTCCATATTTTCTACATAGGTGGAAAAACGAATAAGTCAAAGCGGCTAAAGGAGAAAGTTAGGTACGGTGTTGAGAGATATAAACCCTGATTCAGAGAAACCCTAATATATACATACACAATAATAAAAATGAAGAGAAACCCTAAACCCTAAACCTAGCTACAAAAAGGAAACCGTGTAGTAGATAGGTAACTCTAGCTAAAATCAACTAAAATCAATATTCCGGAGTTCCGAGGGGTGTAAAACCTAGTTCGGAGATACCTCGGATGCATATGAGAGGGGAACATGAGTATAAGGCTACAAAAGGGAAACTATCCAGCAGATAGGTAACACTAGATACTAACAAAATACCATATTAGAATCGATTTAAGAGGGTTCGGAATGCCCTGGCGAAGGCACATCGTCGAACCCACATGCACCTAAGGGGCATGCAATTTCATGGGAAGATTTACGCGCGACCAAGCCAGACCGAGCTTTCCTACGTCGAACACAATGGTTTTGACCGCGCGACCCCTTCGCCCATGTCTCGCCCACGCGTGAGCGAACAGGGGAACTCCCATCGGCGCCGCCTCCTCCCCCCTCTCCTCACCTTCCCCGAGCAAACAGAGCTTCTGCCTCTCTCTTGCCACAATACACCCGCCCCACGCGTCCCTGCATGCCTCCCATGTCCTGCGGAACCGGCCACCGACATCCCTTTTCCCGAGCCTTACAAACCCGACATGAGGGAGTATAAATCTATCATTGAGTAAATGTGATACTCCTATAGCAAACGAGGATAGTCCGATGATAAGGATGCGATTAGGGATGGCAATGGGGCCCCGAAACCCACAAACCCGATGGATACCCGCCTTAAATGGGGAGGGTTTCGTAAAAAGTTAGACCCTCCAAGTTTAATGGGGCGGGTATGGGGGTGCCAAACCCATACCCGCAGACCCGCTCTAAGCCTTAATCCTATCCCTAATAATCATATGACTAACCACACGTCCACACGGGCCATGCACGCAGACAACACACATCACATGCACACGCTGGAATATGGAGTCCTGAAGACAGGACACGCACGCACGCGTCCATTTTCACCAAACCCATCCTACTATCCCATTGTTTTCTTCCCGCATGCGTCAGCGTCTCTCCCGTCTCATGCGCTGGTGGGTACCCGCCGGGGCCCCGAACTCGGCGGGGTCACGAGTATGGTAAGAAATGAAACCCGACAACTTAAATGGGGCGGGTATGGGGGGACCGGACCCGGCCCCAAACCCGGCGGGTGCCATCCCTAGATGCGATGATGCACAACCTTTTTTTTCAAACAGGGGCAAAAGCTTTCCCTGGGCCGAGGCCCATCTCCTCTCTTCCCTGCCTTCACGCGCGTAGCACCTAGCAGCAGCCGCCGCCCACCACCCGAAGCCCACCAGCAGCACCTAGCAGCAGCCGTCGCAGCCCACCAGCAGAAGCAGAGGGAAGGGGAGGACAGAGGCAGGGAGGGGCGTACCTCTTCTGGAGGCGATGACGCGCGGCGGTGGGGGAAGGGCGCGGGCGGCGCGGTCGTCGGGGAAGGAGACGCGGGCGGCGGTCGTCGGGGAAGGAGATGCGCGCGGGAGGGGGAGGAGCCGCTACGGAGCGCACGGCGGTGGAGGCCGGAGGAGGAGCCGCTACGGGGAGCGCGCGGTGGTGGCGGCCGGAGGCGGAGGCGTTGACAACGACGGAGGGCGCGGGCAGCCTTGCGGCGTCGTCGATGAAACAGAGAAGCAGAGAAGTGAAGCAGAGAAGAAGAAGAGAAGTTATAAAGGGGAGGGAGTATACGTCCCGGTTGGTGGCTCCAACCGGGACTAAAAGGGCATACGTCCCGGTTGGAGCCACCAACCGGGACGTATACTCCAATTTTCAGCAGCTGAAGGGGCGCGCGCGCAGGGGGTCTTTAGTCCCGGTTGGTGGCTCCAACCGGGACATATTCCCCTGTTTTCAAATTTTTTCAGGTATTTTCTCTCTGTTCCCGCATTATTTTTATTTTGGGGTTTAAATTTGTAATGTTTTTTAAATGATAATTTCTTTGGAATTTAGAAAAACTTTAAACATAAAAAGTGTTTGAATTTGAATAACTAATTCGAAACCATTTTCTGTTTTGAAAAATATTTAATGTAACCATTTAAACTATGAACCATTTAAAATTAATAATGAAATATTAATTTGGAATTTAGAAAAACTTTAAACATAAAAAGTGTATGGATTTGAATAAATAATCCAAAACCATTTTCTATTTTTAAAAAATAATTAATGTAACCATTTAAAATTAAAAATGAATTAACTTATATTTTTTAAATATTAATTTGGAATTTGGAAAAACTTTAAACATAAAAAGTGTATGGATTTGAATAAATAATCCAAAACCATTTTCTATTTTTAAAAAATAATTAATGTAACCATTTAAAATTAAAAATGAATTAACTTATATTTTTTAAATATTAATTTGGAATTTAGAAAAAACTTTAAACCTAAAAAGTGTTTGGATTTGAATAAATAATTCAAAACCATTTTATGTTTTAAAAAATAATTAATGTAACCAATTAAAATATGAACCATTTATAATTAAAAATGAATTAACTTATAAGTAATTCAAAACCATTTTCTGTTTTTAATGGGCGGAAAAAAGAGGACGGAAAATAATGGGAGGAAAGAAAATTTGATTAGGATAGAACTGGAATTAAAGTACATAACACAACTAACACAAAGTTACATAGAAGAACTGAAAATTAAGATACATGGCCAGATTAAGCCACAATCGGCCGAACTTGTTTTGCAATGTTGGAATAATTCAGTCATCCTCCTTCCTACACCTGTAATACTCGCCACTGTAGTCGTCGTAATCGCCGCGGCCATCGTCGCTATCGTCGTCGGGGTCGCCGTAGTTGAACCTTGAAGGTTGAGTACGAGTGGGCTGGACTTGAGGGTAGCGCAGGCGGGGGCTAGATTCGGCGGCCGTCTCGTAGGCCATGACGCTCTAGAGAGTCCGGTCGCGCCACCACAGCCGACGGCCAGCCTCGTTGAAGTTCGGAGGAGGTGGGCCCTCCTCCTCGTGCCTGACGAGTGCCCTCTCACGCCGATCCACGAAGAAGGCTTCCCAAGTCGGGATGCCATCTGGGATTCCTCCGCTGCTCCGGCGTGAGCTCGAAGTAGTAGTGGTTCGTGATGATCCGACGCGCCACACCTAGAGGGACAGGAGGAACCGGCACGCCTCCGGCGCTCAGCATCCAGCCGACGGGGACACAGTAGCCCGGCGGGCAGGGGTAGTTCGAGGCGCAAAGCGCCTCCGCCTCCCTGGGAGTTAGTTCTACGGTGGAAGCCATGGGAAAGAGTGATGAGGTTGCAGATATGAGTCTAGAGATGTGCAATCACAATGGAGGCCAACCCTACATATATATATATATATATAGTGAAGAACTGGCGGGAAGAACTGGCGGGAAAAAATGGCGGGAAGAAAAATGGCGGGAAAAATGCCGTGTCGACATTATGTCGTGCGGAGTGTACCTTGTCCCGGATGGTGTCACCAACTGGGACTAAATATGGAAAATGGCGCGTCCACACACATGCATAATATGGACACAACATCACAAACTATGCCGTGATTCAGCACATAACATCGGTCATTTGGACCGAAAGCCATGAAACCTCGAACATGATAGGTCATTTTGTGAAGGTTTTTTCGAAACATGATCAATATACCAAGTCTGGTATTTTTCCTTTCAACTATGTAACATAATATGACACCACGCAAAGGATTTTCATTGTTCGGATTTTTTTTAATTTATTATGCCCGTTTTGAATTATCTGAATTTATAACTATGGTCGAACCGGTGTGCATGAAGATAGGGGATGAGCATCATTAGAAATTGCATTGGATCTCTGAAGAAACCACATATTGCGAGTCTAAAAATGATTTTTTCAAAAAATCACGGGCGATAGATCATGTACCTGTAGTACAAATCGGACCCACTTCCTACCGATTTGGCAGACATTTGTCCTTTTTACCCGGGATGGACGAAAAGGTTTGAGATGTACCGGTTGGGAGATAGTCCATGTAAGGTGGTCTATTATTTTAGGAAAATGGGACGGTAGCATTCTGAAACGGCATTTTGATGGTTACTTCACAAAATGACCCGCTTTTTGCGCTCGGAAAATGGAAAAGCACTTTTCCGTGCGACAAAAAGGAAAACTTCCTCATGCAACATTGTTCTCCATACCAATGTCCACACACATGCATAATACGGGCACAACATCACAAACTATGCCGTGATTCAGCACATAACATCGGTCATTAGGACCAAAAGCCATGAAACCTCGAACATGATAGGTCATTTTGTGAAGGTTTTTTCGAAACATGATCAATATACCAAGTCTGGTATTTTTCCTTTCAACTATGTAACATAATATGACACCACGCGAAGGATTTTCATTGTTCGGATTTTTTGAATTTATTATGCCCGTTTTGAATTATCTGAATTTCTAACTATGGTCGAACCGGTGTGCATGAAGATAGGGGACGAGCATCGTTAGAACTTGCATTGGATCTCTGAAGAAACCACATATTGCGAGTCTAAAAATGATTTTTTCAAAAAATCATAGGCGATAGATCATGTACCTGTAGTACAAACCGGACCCACTTCCTGCCGATTCGGCAGACATTTGTCCTTTTTACCCAGGATGGACGATTTCGGCAGGCTGGGCCAGGCAGCACTAATGATAGGGGTGAGTGTCGACATTATGTCGTGCGGCGTGTACCTTGTCCCGGATGGTGTCACCAACCGGGACTAAAGATCAACCTGTAGTCCCGGTTGGAGACACCAACCGGGACAAAACACGAGTCAGCACTAATGATAGGGGTGAGTGTCGACATTATTTCGTAAGTGTCGACACTATGCCGAGCTGCTTGTACTATAAATAGGCATCCTTGCGAGTCCAGTCCTCCAGCCATTTTTCGAGAGCAGTGACACCACTGCGGCCAGTTTCAGGGAGATGCCGACGGAGCCCAGTCCTCCGGCATCTCCGAGAAACTGGTCATAGAGGCACTCCCTAATATGTGAAATTAGTTAGCTCTGAGGCGTATTGATCTAGTTAGAGAAGTTACAAGCTGCAAGATGGTTTTCGAGAGCAGGGACACCACTGCGGCCAGTTTCAGGGAGATGCCGACGGAGCCCAGTCCTCCGGCATCTCCGAGAAACTGGTCATAGAGGCACTCCCTAATATGTGAAATTAGTTAGCTCCGAGGCGTATTGATCTAGTTAGAGAAGTTACAAGCTGCAAGATGGTTTTCGAGAGTAGGGACACCACTAAGACCAGTTTCAGGGAGATGCCGCCGGATCCCAGTCCTCCGGCATCTCCAAGAAACTGGTCATAGAGGCACTCCCGGTCCAGCCACAAAACAGGACTAACACTCAATACATTTATTAATATTAAAAACTGAGACTACAAAACCGGGACTAAAGGCCACAAACCGCGAAAGATATCCTTCGGTCAAGCCACAAACCGCGAAAGACATGAACTAGAGTTACATAATATGAGCATGAAGTTCTTGGCATATGTCCTTCCTTATGATCGCTTCAGACGTAACCATGGAGCATCTTTTTTACTTAACGGAATGCTTGGGTCAGTTTTCACTGTGAAGGGCGGAATTTCATCAAACTTATTATAATCTTCTGACATGTCTGTCTTGTCCTCGATTCCCACGATGTTTATTTTCCCTGAAAGAACTATGTGACGCTTTGGCTCATCATATGATGTATTCGTTTGCATGTTTTTTTCTTTTTTCGATCTGGAGGACATGTCCTTCACATAGAAAACCTGAGACACATCATTGGCTAGGACGAATGGTTCATCTCTATAACCAAGATTGTTGAGATCCACTTTTGTCATTCCGTACAACTGGTCTATCTTTACCCCTTCCCCATTCAGGTTGACCCATTTGCAGCGAAACAAAGGGACCTTAAAAGAGACTCCATAGTCTAGTTCCCATATCTCCTCTATGTAACCATAATATGTGTCCTTTTGTCCATTCTCGTCTATTGCATCAAAGCGGACACCACTATTTTGGTTGGTGCTCTTTTTATCTTGGGCGATCATGTAGAATGTATTCCCATTTATTTTGTACCCTTGGAAATTCAATACAGTAGAAGATGGTGACACGGCCAACAAGTATAGCTGATCTCCAATAGTGGTGTCATTCAAGAGATGTGTCCGCATCCAACCACCGAAAGACTTCATGTGTTCATCTGTAATCCATGATTCAGGCTTCCCCGGGTTTTTGGAGCGTACAATATTCTTGTGTTCCTCGATATACGGAGCTGCCAAGGTGGAATTATGTAGAACTATGTAGTGTGCTTTAGTGAAAGAATCCACGTCCCTACATATCATTGCTTTCTTTCTCAACGTGCCTTTTCCACTTAGTCTTCCCTCATGCCGCGAGTCAGAAACACCAATTGGCTTAAGGTCAGGAATAAAGTCAACACAAAACTCAATGACCTCCTCTGTTCCATATCCCTTGGAGATGCTTCCTTCTGGTCTAGCACGGTTATGAACATATTTCTTTAAGACTCCCATGAACCTCTCAAAGGGGAACATATTGTGCAGAAATACCGGACCGAGAATGGCAATCTCTTCCACTAGATGAACCAGGAGATGCGTCATAATATTGAAGAAGGATGGTGGGAACACCAATTCAAAACTAACAAGACATTGTACCACATCCTTCTGTAACCTTGGCAGAATATCTGGATTGATTACCTTCTGAGATATTGCATTGAGGAATGAACACAGCTTCACAATGGGTACTCGAACATTTTCCAGTAGAAGCCCCCTCAATGCAATTGGAAGCAACTGCGTCATAATCACGTGACAGTCATGAGACTTCAGGTTTTGGAACTTTTTCTCTTCCATATTTATTATCCCCTTTATATTAGATGAGAAGCCCAACGGCACCTTGATACTGTAAAGGACTTCAAAAATGATTTCCTTCTCTGCTTTGGTAAGAGCATAGCTGGCACGACTAAAGTGACGCCCTTTATTCCTCTTGTTATGTGTATGCATGTTCTTTGGGTCTTCCATAATTTGTTGGTCCTCCCGTGCTTCAGGTGTATCTTTTGTCTTCCCATACACGCCTAGGAATCCTAGCAGGTTCACGCAGAGATTCTTCGTCACGTGCATCACGTCGATTGAAGAGCGGACACGCAGGACTTTCCAATATGGCAGCTCCCAAAATATAGATTTCTTCTTCCACATGGGTGTGTGTCCTGTAACGACGTCGTTCAGAACTGATTGACCCCCGGGACCCTTTCCAAAGATTACTTCTATGTCCTTGACCATACCAAATACATCATCACCAGCAGGGAGTTCAGGCTTCTTCCGGTGATCTGCCTCACCTTTGAAATGCTTGCCTTTCTTTCTTACGGGTTGATTGGTCGGAAGAAATCGTCGATTCGCCAGGTACACAACCTTCTTGCATTTATGCAAATATGTACCTTCGGTCTTATCTAAACAGTGGGTGCATGCCTTATATCCCTTGTTTGTCTTTCCTAAAAGGTTACTAAGAGCAGGCCAATCATTGATGGTTACGAATAACAACCCTCGTAGATCAAATGGCTCCTGTTTTTTCTCATCCCACACACGTACACCTGGTTTGCCCCACAACTGTAAGAGTTCTTCAACTAATGGCCTAAGGTACACATCAATGTCGTTGCCCGGTTGCTTCGGGCCTTGGATGAGCACTGGCATCATAATGAACTTACGCTTCATGCACAACCAAGGAGGCAGGTCGTAGATACACAGAGTCACAGGCCAGGTGCTGTCACTGCAGCTCTGCTCCCCAAAAGGATTCATGCCATCCGTACTTAGACCAAACCATAACTTCCTTGCGTCACCTGCAAAGTCTGGGAAGTCTCTCTCGATTTTTCTCCACTGTGACCCATCAGCAGGGTGTCTCAACTTCCCGTCTTTCTTACGGTCTTCTTTGTGCCATCGCAACAACCTGGCATGCTCTTTGTTTCTGAACATGCGTTTCAACCTTGGTATTATAGGAGCATACCACATAACCTTAGCAGGAACCCTCTTCCGGAGGGGCTCTCCCTCAACATCACCAGGGTCATCTCGTCTGATCTTATACCGCAACGCATTGCATACCGGGCATTTATCTAAATTCTCATACTCCTTACCGCGGTAGAGGATGCAGTCATTAATGCATGCATGTATCTTTTGCACATCTAATCCCAGAGGACAGAGAGTCTTCTTTGCTTCGTAGGTACTCTCGGGAAGTTCGTTATGTTTTGGAAACTTCGGCTTCATTATTTTCAGCATCTTTTCAAATGAGGAGTCAGTTAGACCACATTCTGCCTTCCATCGCAACAATTCCAGTGTGGACCGAGCTTTGTGCTGCCATCTTCACAATTTGGGTACAAAAATTTCTTGTGATCTTCTAACATGCCCTCTAACTTCAACTTCTCATTTTCTGTTTCACAGTCTCGCTTTGCATCAGAAATGACCCTACCAAGTTCATCAGCCGGCTCATCTGATGCCCGTTCTTCACCTTTTTCCTCTCCATTGTCTTCCATTGCAGTATCACTGTATTCAGGAAACATATGATGATAGTTGTTATCATCATCTTCTTCTTCACCATCTTCCATCATAACCCCTCTTTCCCCGTGCTTGGTCCAGCAATTATAGTTGGGCATGAAACCTTTCATAATCAGGTGGCCGCGAATGATTTTCGAGGAAGAGTACTCCTTGTTGTTCCGACATTGAACACATGGACAACGTATAAATCCATTCTCTTTTTTTGCCGTAGCCACATCGATAAATTTATCCACGCCTTTGATATACCCGGCTATGCGCCGGTCACCGTACATCCATTCCCGACCGTTCATCTGCATCATATAAGTAAGTTTATCAAAAAATAGGAGATCATAAATAGTGAAATAACCAATTCACACCGACACATGAATTGTATCAATGACCTAGAAAAGATAAGATTGCTAACCTCGATCGAGGGAAATAAAGAGGAGAAAGCTCAAGTGCGTCTCGGACACCTTCTATATTTTTTTTCTATGAGAAATTCAACAGGATTTTTCACTCAAATATTTCATCAAACACCTTGAATGCATGCATAGGAGAGAAAAAACTAGCACACCCCTCACACCTTCCACCATTCGAAAAAACAGAGTGGAGGCAGAGGGGGCTGGGGCGTTGCATTTATAGAGGGCAGGAGAATACGTCCCGGTTGGAGCCACCAACTGGGACTAAAGGTGCGTGCCACGCCACGTGGCTGTGGCCAAACCTTTAGTCCCGGTTGGTGGCTCCAACCGGGACGTATTCCCCCTTATCAACCGGGACGCATGCCCCCTGGCCCCGTGCCCGCTCCAACCGGGACGCGTGCCAGCATTAGTCCCGGTTGGTGGCGCAACCGGGACTAATGCTCTGAGGGGTCGCGAACGGATGGCCCTTTTTCCACTAGTGGAGGAATCAGCTAGCAAACAACACCTAGTTAATTAATTAGTTTGTCGCCGCCTGCAACCGAAACACGAGGAGCAAATAAAAGACAACCGTGCAAGCAGCCACGCCTTGGACAACAGCGGGACATTTTGTCTTTAATTAGGTCGAGACGGGCAACACAGCTCATGCGTCTGTCTCCGGGGCGACCTCCCCTTCAACAAAAAACCTTAGCACCAGGGCATCTCTGGCGGTGGTGGCGGCTCCCTGGCCGTCGCAGGTGGTGAGGACGAGGACGACGCACCATACTCTTCTTCTTCATGTGGATCCTTGCGATGGTGGAGCCAACACTAGTGGAAACGAGGCCTTTGGTTGAGCCTGGAAATGGGCTTTAACACCGGTTCTTCTACGAACCGGTGTTAAAGGGGGGGGGGCGTACCAGCGTGGCCCGTGCAGCAACAAGGAGCCCCCCTTTAACACCGGTTCGTGGCACGAACCGGTGTTAAAGTCCCCTACATTAGTGGCCCGCGCAGCCCCCCTTTAACACCGGTTCAAGCCACGAACCGGTGTTAAAGGGAGGGCTATATAACACACCGCAGCCCACACCCCTCTCTTCCATTTTTTCACTCTCTCATTTTGGAGCCTAGCAAGAGGGTGAGAGGTGTGCTAGTTTGTGTTTTTTTCCTATGCACAAGAGGTGTTCGGTGAAATGCCCGAGAGCTCAAAATAAGTTTTCTCGTTGCTCTTTCCTTCTCGGTCGAGGTTGGCAACTATCCTTTCATGTGGCATTGATGTACTATATATATAAATGGTCATCTCCCTATTAATTTTTAATATATACTATATATTAATGCAGATGAACCGACAATGGTTGTGCGGTGACCGACGCACTTCCGAGTACATTACGGGCCTCCAAAATATCATCGTTGTGGCTAATGCAAACCATGGTCACAATGGTTTTATGTGTTGTCTGTGTGTTCACTTTCAGAATAAGAAAGACTACTCAAATACCAGAACCATTCACGCCCACCTGCTTCGATCCGGTTTCATGCCCAGCTATAATTGTTGGACCAACCACGGAGAAAAAGGGGTTGTGATGGAAGACAACGAAGAAGAAGAGGATGATGAAAACTATCATGATATGTATCATGAATATGATGATACTGCAACGTGGGTAGATAATGAAGATCAAGAGGAAGCAGATGGGCCCGCTGATGACGATCTTGGTCGGGCCATTACTGATGCAAAGGAAGAATGTGAAACTGAAAAGGAGAAGGAGAAGTTGGAGCAGATGTTAAAGGATCACAAAACATTGCTATACCCAACATGCGAAGATGGCCACAAAAATCTAGGTACCATACTGGATTTGCTGCAATGGAAGGCAGAGAACGGTGTGACTGACAGCGCATTTTCAAAGTTGTTGCTAAAAATGAAGAATCTTCTTCCAAGAAATAATGAGTTGCCCGACAGTACATACCAAGCAAAGAAGGTTGTCTGCCCTCTAGGATTAGACGTGCAGAAGATACATGCCTGCATTAGTGACTACATCCTCTACCGCGGTGAGAAGTACGAGAATTTGGATGCATGCCCGGTATGCACTGCACTGCGGTATAAGATCAGATGAGACGATCCTGATGATGTTGAGGGCGAGGCCCCTAGGAATAAGGTTCCTGCCAAGGTTATGTGGTATGCTCCTATAATACCAAGGTTAAAACGTCTCTTCAGATATAAAGAGCATGCCAAGTTGTTTCGATGGCACATGGAAGACCGTAAGAAAGACGCGATGTTGAGACACCCCGCTGATGGGTCACAGTGGAGAAAAGTCGAGCGAGAGTAGCCGGACTTCGCACGTGACGCAAGGAACTTAAGGTTTGGTCTAAGTATAGATGGCATGAATCCTTTTGGTGAGCAGAGCTGCAGTCACAGCACCTAGCCTGTGACTATGTATCTATAACCTTCCTCCTTGGTTGTGTATGAAGAGGAAGTTCATTATGATGCCAGTGCTCATCCAAGGCCTGAGGTAACCCGGCAACGACATTGATGTGTACCTAAGGCCATTAGTTGAAGAACTTTTACAACTATGGGTCAAACCAGGTGTACGTATGTGGGACGAGCACAAAGGGGAGCCATTTGACCTACGAGCATTGCTTTTCGTAACCATCAATGATTGGCCTGCTCTTAGTAACATTTCAGGGCAGTCAAACAAGGGATACAATGCATGCACACACTTTTTAGATGAGACTAAAAGTGTATATTTGGATAAATGTAAGAAGGTTGTGTACCTAGGGTATCATCGATTTCTTCCGAACCTGCATCCAGTAAGAAAGAAAGGCAAGCATTTCAAATGTCTGGCAGAACCCCGAAGGAAGCCTGTCCTCCATACCGGTGAGGAGGTATTTGGTATGGTCAAGGACCTAGAAGTAATCTTTGGAAAAGGTCCTGGCAGTCTATCTATTCCGAATGACGATGCCGGACACGCGCCCATGTGGAAGAAGCAATCTATATTTTGGGACCTACCCTATTGGAAAGT
Source organism: Avena sativa (assembly GCA_916181665.1). Lineage (NCBI taxonomy): Eukaryota > Viridiplantae > Streptophyta > Magnoliopsida > Poales > Poaceae > Avena > Avena sativa. The sequence goes on from OV702299.1 coordinate 526,379,753, forward strand.
CTTAGAGGTCCGCTCTTCAATCGACGTGATGCACGTGACGAAGAATGTTTGCGTGAACCTGCTAGGCTTCCTAGGACTGTATGGGAAGACAAAAGATACACCGGAAGCACGGCAGGACCAGCAACGTCTGAAAGACCCTGAAGAGCCTATGCATCCTGAGAACGAGAAGGGTAAACGATCCCACTTAACTCCTGCCAGCTACGCTCTTACCAAAGCAAAGAAGGAAATCTTTTTTGAATGTCTGAGCAGTATCAAGGTCTCGTCTGGCTTCTAGTTGAATATAAAGGGAATAATAAATATGCCAGAGAAAAAATTCCAAAACCTGAATTCTCATGACTGCCACGTGATTATGACACAATTGCTTCCGATTGCATTGAGGGGGATTCTACCTGAAAATATTCGAGTACCCATTGTGAAGCTATGTGCATTCCTCAATGCAATATCTTAGAAGGTAATCTATCTAGAAAGCATACCAGGGTTACAGACAGATGTGGCCCAATGTCTTGTCAGCTTTGAGTTGGTGTTCCCACCATCCTTCTTCAATATTATGACGCATCTCCTGGTTCACCTAGTAGAAGAGATTGCCATTCTCGGTCCCTTTGATAGGTACATGGGAGTCTTAAAGAAATATGTTCATAACCGTGCTAGGCCAGAAGGAAGCATCTCCAAGGGCTATGTAACAGAGGAGGTCATTGAGTTCTGTGTTGATTTTATTCCTGGCCTTAAGGCGATTGGTGTTCCAGAATCACGACATGAGGGGAGACTGCGTGGAAAAGGCACCCTAGGATGTAAAGCAATGATATGTAGGGACGGGCATTCTCTCAATCAAGCACACTACACGGTTTTACAAAGATCTATCTTGGTTGCCCCGTATATCAATGAACACAAGAATTTAATACGCCTCAAACACCCGGGGCAGTCTGATGAATCGATTATAAGTGAACACATGGCGAGTTTTGGCGGCTGGCTGCAAAGACTTATCACGAATAACACCACTGTTGGGGATCAGCTGTACTTGTTGGCCAGGACACCATCTTCGACTGTATGTACTTTCCAAGGGTACGAGATAAATGGGAATACATTTTACACGATAGCCCAAGATAAAAAGAGCATCAACCAAAATAGTGGTGTCCGCTTCGATGCAGCAGAAGAAAATGGGCAAAAGACCACGTATTATGGGTTCATAGAGGAGATATGGGAACTTGACTATGGACCTAATTTTAAGCTCCCCTTGTTTCGATGCAAATGGGTCAAGCTAACAGGAGGAGGGGTTGAGGTAGACAAGAAGTATGGAATGACAACTGTGGATCTCAACAATCTTATGAAGGTAGACAAGAACTTAGACGAACCATTCGTCTTAGCCAATGATGTGGTTCAGGTTTTCTATGTGAAGGGCATGTCTACCAAACCGAAAAAAAGAAAAAATAAGCAAACAGATACATCACACGATGAGCCAAAGCGTCACATAGTTCTTTCAGGGAAAAGAAACATCGTGGGAGTGGAGGACAAGACAGACATGTCAGAAGATTATAATAAGTTTGATAAAATTCCGCCCTTCAGAGTGAAGACTGACCCAACCATCGTGTTAAACGGTGCTGATACTCCATGGTTACGGCCGACGCGATCATAAGATTGACTATATGTATTAATTGAGCCATTTTTGGCACACTTATGTATCTCAACATGGAAATCAATGTCATACTTCTTCTGTTAACAGTATATGTATTAAATGAGCCATTTTCTTCCTGCCATTTCTTCCCGTCATTTTTCTTCCCGCCATTTTTCTTCCCGCCATTTTTCTTCCCACCATTTTTTCCCGCCAGTTCTTCCCTCCAGCCATTTCTCACTATATATATATATATATATATATATGTAGGGTTGGCCTCCATTGTCATTGCACATCTCTAGACTCATATCTGCAACCTCATCACTCTTTCCCATGGCTTCCATCATAGCACTAACCCCCAGGGAGGGGGAGGCGCTTTGCGCCTCGAACTACCCCTGCCCGCCGGGCTACTGTGTCCCCGTCGGCTGGATGTTGAGCGCCGGAGGCGTGCCGGTTCCTCCTGTCCCTCTAGGTGTGGCGCGCCGGATGGCCATCACGAACCACTACTACTTCGATCTCACGCCGGAGCAGCGGAGGAATCCCAGATGGCATCCCGACTATTTCCCTACTTGGGAAGCCTTCTTCGGGGATCGGCGTGAGAGGGCGCTCGCCAGGCACGAGGGGGACGGCCCACCTCGTCCGAACTTCAACGAGGCCGGCCGTCGGCTATGGTGGCGCGGTCGGACTCTCCAGAGCGTCATGGCCTATGACACTGCCGCCGACTCTAACCCCCGTCTGCGCTACCCTCAAGTCCAGCCCACGCGTACTCATCCTTCAAGGTTCAATTACGGCGACCCCAACAACGACAGCGATAACGGCGGCGGCGAGTACGACGACTACAGTGGCGAGTATTACAGGTGTAGGCAGGAGCATGACTGAATCACTCCAACATTCCGAAACAAGTTCGACCGATTGTTACTTAATCTGGCCATGTATCTTAATTTGCAGTTTTTTACGTATCTTAATTTCAGTCGTGCTTTATGTAACTTACTGTTAGTTGCATTCTGTATTTTAATTCCAGTTCTATCTCCTTCACAAAATGACCTATCTCATTCGAGGTTTCTTGGCTTTCGTGTCAAATGACCAATGTTATGGCTAGAATCAAGGCATAGTTTGTGATAATGTGGCCATATTGTGCATACATGTGCATCATGGCATGGCAAACAATGTTGCAAGAGGAAGTTTTCCTTTTTATCGCACCAAAAAGGCATTTTCCATTTTCCGAGCATAAAAAACGGACGGTTTTATGAAGCAACCACCAAATGGCTAATTCAAAAAACCACCACCACATTTTACAAAAATACTAGACCACCTTATATGGACAATGTACCAACAGGGGGATCTGAAACCTTTCCGTCCACCTCTGGTGAAAAAGACAAATTCCAGCCGAATCGGTAGGAAGTGGGTCAGATATGAACTACAGGTACATGATACGATGCTCATGATTTTTTACAAAAATCATTTTTAGGTTCACAATATGCTATTTTATCAAAAAATCCAATGCAAGTTGAGCGAGGCTTGGCCCCGAGCTAAGAATCTACATGCCCGTTGTTCGACAAAGTTTGACGATAGTTTAAAACGGGGATAAAAAATTAAAAAAAAGATCGAAACAGTGCGAAACCTTCGCGTGGTGTTATATTATGTGACAGAGTTAGAAGAAAAAATATCAAACTTGGTATATTGATTATGTCTCAAAAAAACCTTCACAAAATGACCTATCTCATTCGAGGTTTCTTGGCTTTCGGGTCAAATGACCAATGTTATGGCTGGAATCAAGGCATAGTTTGTGATAATGTGGCCATATTATGCATACATGTGCATCATGGCATGGCAAACAATGTTGCAAGAGGAAGTTTTCCTTTTTATCGCACCAAAAAGGCATTTTCCATTTTCCGAGCATAAAAAACGGACGGTTTTGTGATGCAACCACCAAATGGCTAATTCAAAAAACCACCACCACATTTAAAAAAAATACTAGACCACCTTATATGTACAATGTACCAACAGGGGGATCTGAAACCTTTCCGTCCACCTCTGGTGAAAAAGACAAATTCCTGCCGAATCGGTAGGAAGTGGGTCAGATATGAACTACAGGTACATGATACGACGCTCATGATTTTTTATAAAAATCATTTTTAGGTTCACAATATGCTATTTTATCACAAATCCAATGCAAGTTGAGCGAGGCTTGGCCCCCTGCTAAGAATCTTCATGCCCATTGTTCGACAAAGTTTGACGATAGTTTAAAACGGGAATAAAAAATTAAAAAAAGATTGAATAAGTGTGAAACCTTCGCTTGGTGTTATATTATGTGACATAGTTATAAGGAAAAATATCAAACGTGGTATATTGATTATGTCTCAAAAAAACCTTCACAAAATGGCCTATCTCATTCGAGGTTTCTTGGCTTTCGGGTCAAATGACCAATGTTATGGCTAGAATCAAGGCATAGTTTGTGATAATGTGGCCATATTGTGCATACATGTGCATCATGGCATGGCAAACAATGTTGCAAGAGGAAGTTTTCTTTTTTATCGCACCAAAAAGGCATTTTCCATTTTCCGAGCATAAAAAAATAGACGGTTTTGTGAAGCAACCACCAAATGGCTAATTCAAAAAACCACCACCATATTTTACAAAAAATACTAGACCACCTTATATGGACAATGTACCAACAAGGGGATCTGAAACCTTTCCGTCCACCTCTGGTGAAAAAGACAAATTCCTGCCGAATCGGTAGGAAGTGGGTCAGATATGAACTATAGGAACATGATACGATGCTCATGATTTTTTACAAAAAACATTTTTAGGTTCACAATATGCTATTTTATCAAAAATCCAATGCAAGTTGAGCGAGGCTTTGCCCCGAGCTAAGAATCTTCATGCCCGTTGTTCGACAAAGTTTGACGATAGTTCAAAACAGGGATAAAAAATTAAAAAAAGACCGAAACAGTGCGAAACCTTCACGTGGTGTTATATTATGTGACATAGTTAGAAGGAAAAATATCAAACTTGGTATATTGATTATGTCTCAAAAAACCTTCACAAAATGACCTATGTCATTCGAGGTTTCTTGGCTTTCGGGTCAAATGACCAATGTTATGGCTAGAACCAAGGCATAGTTTGTGATAATGTGGCCATAATGTGCATCATGGCATGGCAAACAATGTTGCAAGAGGAAGTTTTCCTTTTTATCGCACCAAAAAGTCATTTTCCATTTTCCGAGCATAAAAAACAGACGGTTTTGTGAAGCAACCACCAAATGGCTAATTCAAAAAACCACCACAACATTTTCAAAAAATACTAGACCACCTTATATGGACAATGTACCAATATAGGGATCTAAAACCTTTCCGTGCACCTCTGGTGAAAAAGACAAATTCCTGCCGAATCGGTAGGAAGTGGGTCAGATATGAACTACAGGTACATGATACGATGCTCATGATTTTTTACAAAAATCAGTTTTAGGTTCACAATATGCTATTTTATCAAAACAATGCAAGTTGAGCGAGGCTTGGCCCCGAGCTAAGAATCTTCATGCCCGTTGTTCGACAAAGTTTGACGATAGTTTAAAACGGGGATAAAAAATTAAAAAAAGATCGAAACAGTGTGAAACCTTCGCGTGGTGTTATATTATGTGACATAGTTAGAAGGAAAAATATCAAACTTGGTATATTGATTATGTCTCAAAAAACCTTCACAAAATGACCTATCTCATTCGAGGTTTCTTGGCTTTCGGGTCAAATGACCAATGTTATGGCTAGAATCAAGGCATAGTTTGTGATAATGTGGCCATATTGTGCATACATGTGCATAATGGCATGGAAAACAATGTTGCAAGAGGAAGTTTTCCTTTTTATCGCACCAAAAAGGAATTTTCCATTTTCCGAGCATAAAATTAGACGGTTTTGTGAAGCAACCACCAAATGGCTAATTCAAAAAACCACCACCACATTTTACAAAAATACAAGAGCACCTTATATGGACAATGTACCAACAGGGGGATCTGAAACCTTTCCGTCCACCTCTGGTGAAAAAGACAAAAATCATTTTTAGGTTCACAATATGCTATTTTATCAAAAATCCAATGCAAAGTGAGCGAGGCTTGGCCCCGAGCTAAGAATCTTCATGCCCGTTGTTCGAAAAAGTTTGACGATAGTTTAAAGCGGGGATAAAAAATTAAAAAAAGATTGGGTTAGATTCCTTTTTAGATGCTTAATATTTCTTATGTTCAAAGTTTTAGGGTTTGTCTATTTTATTTTTGTTTGAATTGAATAATCAAAATTTATATGTAAGTGTTTTAATCATTTTGAAAATTTTCATCTAAAGTAAATATAAAATGTTTTTACATGAATGGATAGATATTATTTTCTGAAAATTATGATATATTATTCATATTTTTCTGAGTTGAAATGAAAAAGATATGAATTTTCTAAATTCATATCCTATTTTTTGAATTAAAAATTCCTCCACCCCTTTAATGCATGAAATAAATGCCCCCCCCCTTTAACACCGGTTCCAGCCACGAACCAGTGTTAAAGGGGGGGTGCATTTATTTCGTTTCGCGCAAGCACCCCCCTTTAACACCGGTTCGTGCCACGAACCGGTGTTAAAGGGGGGAGTTATAACGCGCGCCTTCCTCTCTTCCTTCTTCCCCCAGCCAGATCGAAAAGCGCGCGCGCAGAGGAAAGCAGAGGAGAGCCGCGCTGTCGCCGTCCAGCCGTCGCCGTCGCCATCCCGCGGGAGCGCCGTCGCACCCCTCGCCGCGCGCGAGCCATCGCCGTATGTCCTTCGCCGTGTCCACGTACTCCCTCGCCGTCGTCATCGCCCTCACTGTACGTATGTTGTCCACGCCCTATCCGCCCCTCCCCCCTCGAACTCGCGTCGAGCAGGGTGTTGGTGCATGCACCGCCCGCGCGCACCCTACCCTGGTTCCTCACCGGCGCCCTTGCATGCCACCCCCACCGCCCACGGTGGCCAAGGGCCGTGACTCGCCTCCTGAGACCCCGGCAACCCCGGCCCGTCCAAGCCCGTGACGCCGCCTCTCCACCGGCGAGACCGTCCAAGCACACGCGTAGTTGTAGTACTTCTTCTCGGAGGTCCACGAGGCCATGGCGTCCGACGCGTTCCAGGCTATGCCGGCGGAGCCCCAGAAGATGTTCTCCCCGTACGGCCTGGAGTGCTCGAGCTTGCAGTCGGCTTTACGCACGTGTCGTGGGGGCTCACGAAGTCCGACGGAGCGTTCTGCGCCGCGCACGGCGTGCCGACGGCCGCAGCCATGGCGAACGCGAGAGGGGCGGACGGCAGAGAGGCGCTCCGTCGCGGGGTCGTATGTTTCCAAACCGAAGGGGTACCGGCGAATCGCAAATAAAATACCACTGGGCCAAAATTTGCAAATAAAATACCATTGAATTCAGTAGAACAAGTGGCATATGTGTATGTATATTTGTATGTGTATGTATATATGTATATTGTATTGTATGTGTATTGTATATGCATGTGTATATTTTGTGCCACGCCGACGACCACCGCCACCATTATGCCGTCGACCCTGACCTCCTCTGTCCTTGCTGAGCCCACGTCGTGCTGGTTCGAACGCACACCCCCACGCATCCTGGACCCGCTCTCTCCCTAGCGCCGCCACCTCTCGTTGTCAATATAGCATTATAATAACCATGCTATGTTAATCAACTCTCATGACAAGTTAATTAGAAGAACTAAATGTACCCTCATAAATGAATCTGGGGTTTCTCTGAATTAGGGTTTGGAATGACCAAGCATGTATTAGGGTTACATTTCAATACTTTTAACCTGTCATATCATCATCTTTGCTTGAGCATTTCAATAGATGTATTACTGATATTTGTGTGATCATATTTTGTTTTATAAACTATGGATCCACTCAGTAGAAACCTTGAAGATGAAGAAATAATGGAGAACATGATCCACGAGGACACCTCACAATATCTGAACTTGGAGGGACATGATGACAACTCAAGTAGTCATGGAGAAGATGACGACTCCGGTGAACGCACTTTAGTGATTACAAAGTCTGTCGAGGTATATGCATGGATTAAGCCTCTGCTGACTTGCACCGATTGATTTGTATATATGTAAATGTATTAATTAACGCTTCTTTCTTCTTTTAGCCATCTGGATCGACCAGCCAATAACAATCTTCTTCTACGAAAAAGAGCAAGCGAGGCGCAAGCCATCGGTTGAAAGATCGTGCAAAGTTCACGATCGAAGCAGTCCGTGTTGATGGCAGGCCGATGGAGCCCAAGAAGGCCGCAGACAAATTTGTACGTCAGGCTGGAGTTCTTGTTAGGGACCAAATCCCAATCATAATTGAAAATTGGAATAAGCCAAAGAAGGGCGACGGTACCTTTGTTGATGAAAGATCCAAAGAAACGCTTTGGAATTCGCTGTTGGTAAATTTCACCCTTCCGCCAGAGGAGGATGAAAACAAACCGGTTATAAAGGAAAAGGTCAAAGAGTGGACTCTAAAGAAGATGGCTGACGCTTTCCGCAACTGGAAGACAAAATTGAACAAATTTGTCAAAGCTCGCGAGACTCCAGATTTTGAAGACGCATATTATGCGAAGATAAGACCTCACTGGCCCGAATTTGTGGCATACAAGGAAGGTGCTATAGCTACAAAGAGGTCAGAAACCAATACGCTAAATGCCTAGAAGAATGAATATCACCAGAGGACGGGGTCAGGTGGCTACATATCTCAGAGGCCTAAGTGGAAGGAAGCTGAGAAGGCCCTGCGCGCTAGAGGGATCACACCCCAGACACATGGGTGGGACCTACGTGCAAAGACTTGGTTCTACGGAATCGGGGCAAGGTTGGACCCAGAAACAGGATTGTGTATCTTCCCAACCCTCCTTGCCAAACCCGTCACTGAACTCATCAAGGCATACGAGGAAACAGCCGCCAGTACCTTCCATCCCGATAGAGAGAATGACCAGCTCACACGCGCCATATGTAAAAAAGAACACCCTAGACATGCACTAGGCACAGGGGGTATGACATGGAAGGATGGGTTTGCCGAGTGGGGCGACTCTTACAGATGGCGCGGCAGAAAATAAAAAGAGCGTACAGAGCGGATGACACAGATAGAACATGCACTTGTGGCGCTGCAGGTGGAAGTGAATGCACAACAGAGCCATCAAGCTACCGGCCCATCTCAGCGGCACGAAGAGCCTGCATTGGAAGCTGTCGGCCGCCCAGACTCTGCGCGGAAAAGCAGCGTGGCTTCCACGGAGAACGTGCAGCCCACGCTTGAAATGGCGGGTCCTCGATACCCCGTGGATGAGATCACGGAGAGCGAACATGCTGAGCTGCATGTGAGATTAATGGGCTTATCCATTAAGGTGGCTGTCGGCTATGCATTACCTCCTGTTGCTGGTGGAACTTACCACTGCCGACCGATTCCAGATGGATATGCTATTATCGGGGTGGATGAGGTTGTGAAGGAATATGAGGAAGCACAGCTTGACCATGCTACAGGTGAAGGGGAAACTCAACTCAAATTTGCAGTGAAAACAACCATTCTTTGGAAGAAGGAACACATCGTGCTTCCAAATTGGAGGCCACTGGCACCCCTTCCGTGTCCGCGGGGTCAGCAGTCTGAGCCGCCTCAGCCGTCTCCAAGTCATCAGAATACTCCCCTGTCGTCTCCGGCGCTTCAGCCATCTCCTGCGCGGCAGCCATCTCCGGCTCTTCAGCCATCTCCTGCGCGGCAGCCATCTCCGGCGCGCCAGCCATCTCTGGCGCGCCAGCCATCTCCTGCCCGTCAGCCATCTCCGGCGCTCCAGCCATCTCCTCAGCGTAAGCGGAAGAGCATTTCCACAAAGAGCATCACTAGCACTGCCACGAAGAAATCCACAGGAAACCGTACGCCAAAGAGTTCAAGAAACTACGTCCCGCAGCCTTCCGCCAATCCATTGCTGGTTTTACCGTGGAATCGCAGCGACAAGGAGACCAACAGGATCTCGAAAGAAGAGGTCAAGAAATTCTTTGCACCTAGACGAGCCGAGCCAAAGGAGAAAATAGATTCGGCGGTGGTGGAGAAGTTTTACAATAATCTTTTGCTGGACTACGAGCGCCAGATTTTGAAGGGGGATGCAAGGCGCCGTAGGGAGACTGAAAGTAGCAGTCGTGCAACACCTCAGAAAACAGTTCCCATGCTCGGAGAGCAGGAAAACCAATCATGCGCCCCGCTCCAAGTATTCGACACACGGGACGCTCCTCCCGTAAATGATTACGAGCCAGAGCTACAAAGAAAGGCCAATGAGATGGGGATGACTTACATTGCATACTTGAACATCATGGGAGACAACTTGCCCAAAGGCGATGCCAACCCCATACAGCCATGGAAGTATGGGAAGAATCTCGTCAAGAAAGAGGAGCTCAAGAATCTACCAACAAAGATGCGAAGATTGCACAAGTGGTACCTTGATTTCTGCAAGACGAGAAAGGAAGAATGGATCACGACGCATATAAGAGATCATATTTTCTTGTGCGGAGACGATGCGATCACCTTCAACATTCAAGACTTGCATTTTCTATTCAATCAGAAGGAACTCGACAAAGCTGCCATCAGCCTTTGTTGTGTGTAAGTACTATTTCTTTAATTTCTATCTCATCTCATTCAATTCATTAATTGCATGTATATATATATGCTCACCATATATTTATATATATACTATTATGCAGGAAAAAGGTTATGGAATGCATGAAAGGAGGCCCTTTTGACATTGGGTTCGTTGACCCAAATAGAGTTCATGAACAAGTGGTAAGAGACAAACCCGGGCAAACAGAATATTTCTTGCTAAGGTCTTTACTGAGACAACAAATCAAAAGGGAAATACTATTGCCTTACAACTTCTCGTGAGTATTGTTACCCTCTCTTGTACACATTCTGTTTCGGCTTACTCGATGTTAAGTTTAACTGATGATGAGTTATGCGTGCGTAGGTTCTACTTTATTCTGCTAGTCATTCAACCTGACTCAGGAAAAGTCCTTGTCATGGACTCGTTACGAAAATAAAAAGAGCTATGGGCAGACTTTAGAGAGATGCTCCAGAGGTAATTTCAATCATATTATCGCACCAGATCGGCAACTTTCGTGACAACAAGTAATTAATTACTCCTGTATCCATTTTCTTTGCCGAACAGGGTTTGGAAAAGGTTCACGGGCAGGGCCGTGGTTGAATGGTCAGAAGAACTAAAATTTGTAGACCAAAATGTAAGTAATACTAGCTAGCTAGGTCTGTGTATCTCTTTGATTCTGCTTCCAATTCCATTATATCATGCTTTATTGATTATTATTTTGATTGAACTCTCTATTCTCGTAAAGTGCGCGCATCAGGGACCCGGCAATAACTTATGTGGGTAACTATGTTTGCGAGTTCATTCGCAACACGATATGTGTGACGGGCCAAGCCGCACTAGAACAACTTAGAGTAAGTAAACAAAGTACACAAAATTATTTTATTACCATCAATTGTGTTGAGTTTTATTCTTATATATATTGACCCCATTCTTCATATATATATTTAGATCGAACGGATGCGGGACCAACTCCTAACATTTGACCGCATACGAGCCATTCAAGAGGAATTGGCGGGGTTCATACTTGATGAGGTCGTCACGCCTGGCGGAGAACTCTTTAGATATCCACCAAAATGAACGTTGTATATATAATTGAACGTGTTTGTCTTGTACTTGATACTTCAACGTTTACGGAGAATACCACACAATGACGATGTTTGTGTATAATAATAGTTGCTTAATTATTCATGTACTCGTATGTACCGATGACGATGTATGTGTATACCGCTCCCGATCGATTCCCCCTTCCCCCCTCCCCGTCCCCGCCGCGCCGCAGAAATACGCCCAGAACGGGGCAGGGGCAGAACTCTGCCGCGGCAGAGATTTAGGCCGTTTTCCTGCCACGACAGAGATTTATCTCTTTTTCCTGCCGCGACACAGAACCTTTAACACTGGTTCGTGTTACGAACCGGTGTTAAAGGGGGGGCTGAGCGCTGCGGCAGCCCCACATGCGCCACCCTTTAACACCGGTTCGTATAAGAACCGGTGTTAAAGGGGGGGCTCTAACACCGAAACCTCAACAGCGGTTCTACAACCGCTGTTAGAGGGCCTTATGAACCGGTGTTAAAGGCCCCAGTCTGCACTAGTGCAAGGACCAAGGGGCGGTGCGGCTGGCAGCGGTCTGCGTCTGATCTGGGCCAGAAGAGCTCCAAGCTGTTGCACCTATGTGCTGAAAGGACATGGCCTTGCGGTCGGCTCGTCTTATTCTACACAATAGCACGGCTCATCCCGGTGCTTGCGGGCGTGGCGGCCAGGGTCTCGTCCGAACAGCCGGCCTCTTCCGGTGAGATGGGTAGTTGGTGATGGCCGGTAGTGTGAGGGTTACTGGACTAGGTTGGAATAAAGGGGCCCAACCCTGCAGAGTTTCGACCACCAGAGACGTTAATGTCGGCCTCCTCGATCTGGCAGCTGACAAGTTCCGCTTTTCCTATCGTAGATTTCCGCAGTCTGGCACAGGATGCTACTAGAGAACTAGGGCGAAATCGATGCGTTCATGCGCAGCTTTGTAGGGCATGGTGCGAAGCTTCTTCATCTATATCGTTTCCATGGATCTGACAGAAATGGAGAAAGTCATGGCAGTTCTGGTCGGAGGTGGTTTTGGCAGAAAGGATTTGATTGTGTTGAAGACAATGGGACACATGTTCTCCCTGTGTGATGGGTGCTCGGCCACTTGCAGCAGCAGCCTCACAAGCGGGAGTGGTAACACAGGTGGACTGCATCTTTGGTGGTGCTCATCAAGTACTGAGACATGATTTCACGGTGAGAACTCAATGTATGTTCTTCATTGCTTGTACCTGGAAATGACTTTGTTGAAAACATTGTTTTGAAAACTCGGTCATTCTTCAAAGTGAAAACACAAGACCTTCGGTCAGGCGACGACCACACTTGTGCATTGTGTCCTTCTTGGAGATTTTCTTTTGGAGAGTCTACTTTGTATTACGGGTGTTGTTTTCGACGGTGTTTAGAGTGCTTCTGTAGCGAGCAGCTGTACACCGCGACATGGTCTTTGTTTTTTTCTCTCTTGTATATTTTATTCTTGACCGTGTGCATCCTGAATGTCTTTATACATCTTGTTGGTGTAGATGCCGACTGTAGTTGATATCTCTGTGATATTATGTTTTCCATTTGTTAAAAAAATGTTCCATCGCTAGTCGCCGGTCTGATGGAGTCTCCAGCGTAGGTGTCAATTTTAAGGATACCATATGACCCATTGTCCTTGTCTTGTTTTTCAGCTCCTCCTCGTGTTTTCCCTAGGATCGATGACAGATTTGATCTAACCTCTCGGTGAGTTGTCTTAACGGACAAGACGTATAGTCTGTCACCCATATTTCTTTCGTATATATTATATTGTTTTCTCGTGTTTTTGGTCTGTTGCGCCCCAAGTTATTGATGCAAATATATATCTCTAAACAAACCATAAATTTTCTAGTGGCAAACAAAATCTATATACAGACCGTAGTTGGTTAATCATTGTTGTTTACTAACTTTGTGTATCTACACAAAGTAGCACCACTTATCCACCACAATAGTCTTAGGTATCTATATTTTGTTTGATGACAAACATAACCTAAAAAGTTTGCACAACTTAGCTAACAGAAACTATGAGGATTTTGTTAGAGCATGATTTGGCTATGCTCGACCTGAGCAAGCAAGCAACGACATTGAATAATTCTTGAATTAAGAAATATTCCTAACAATCTCTGCAAATTTTATACATCTGAGCGAAAGTTAAACATTTTCTTTGAACAGGAAAGGTCCCGAAGGACCGAGAGATTGTATTACTTCGGCGGTTGGTGAACAATTACAGAAAGGTCCCTAAAAAGAAAAATACAACATAGTCCTGCAGATTATCACAATACACCCTGAAAAGATCCGGAGAAACGAGATCCGGTCCATGCTCGCCGCCGGCAAAGGACAGCCTCCAGACGCCGACACTCTTGCTCTCACCGGGGATGCCACCACTTGGGAGAGAAGGAGCTTGGATGGTTGCGCTGCGGCTCGAAGAGATCCTCCCGCAAGGGAATGAAACGCTCCTACAGCAGCAGCTGCCGAGCACGGTGAAGTCAACCCTATGACCATGGATAGCAACGGCAAGGCCACGCCGTCACTTGGGCATCACCGCAGGGAGCACAATCTCCAGAAGCTCCCCAAGCCAACGTCCAACTCCAGCTGCCAACAAACTGCCCTCCTTCTCCTCCTCGTCGCCTCGTCCGGCCAGGAGAACGAGAAGAGTGAGCAAGCCACCAAAGGGGCGATGGATGCGCTTGATGTAGGGATATACAGCTTCGGAGCCCTCCGTCTTCGTCCTCCTTGAACACAGAGAAGAGGCCTTCGCTGAAGACTGCCTGGCACAGCGCACCAGAACCAGGGCAGGACCACATCCCCAACCTCCTCGAGCTTCCCGCACAGCCCTGCCACTTCCCTCCACCCCCTGACCACCATGGTCGTATAAGAGGAGAGAAGACAACGCCGCAGCAGCACAGAAGAAGAGGAAGCAGACCATGACCTTATTGATAGAAGCGGTGTGTAGCCACTTCGATTTCTCCTTCGACCTCTGGAGAGGAAACACGAAATCAGCTAACCCTACAGAAGCACAGATCCAGTCGTCAAGATCTGGCTCTCCGCTCCTCACTATCGACAAGAAGCCAAACCACGGCACGCGGAAAAACCCTAAACTACTACTACCTACAAGATCCCGGACTCCATCCCCCCACTCCCTCCGGCCGGCGGGGCCGGTGGAGAGAAGGGAGGGAGGAGCCAGGGAGAAAGAGGAGACTCTCAAGGGGAAGGAGAGGGAGAGCAGGCGAGGAGGGGCAAGAGCTGGCACCATTCACGATATCATCTATTTGATTTGACCAAGCCTACTTTATTTTCACTTACGCAAGAAGACCCAAGATTTGCATTCTAACAATTAGTTTATTTTTAGTTCCATACTTTTTAAATAATAGAAAAAATCCGTGCCTATAGGAACATAGACCCAATATTTAATATAGCATAGATTTTGCTGGAGTGCATAATTGGGGGAGGCAGCATACGCATAAGGCTGGTCCTAGTGGGAGTATCATAATACTAGTATCATGCATATAATACTAATGTATGATACTATGTCTCTAGTGCATTGTATCATGTAGTAGTATCATAGTAGTGATATATTTATTGATTTGTAGAATCTCTATGTAAAATATGTGTATAAGATTTACTTGCCATTATGATTTCTAGCTTTACGTGCTATGATACGTTATCTACCTATGATACACTAACCATCTCTCTCTTTATTAATTATGACGCTATATCAGATTTTTGCCAAGTTGGCATGCATGATACACATTATGATACTAGCACTAGGACCAGCCTAAAACAACACATAATGTCATTAATGTTTGTAAGATATTTGGACTTGTTGTGGTTGTATGCATATCAGCTATCCAGAGACCGGGTGAAATGCTTAACTCTTTTAAGTAATAAAACATCTTTATCTATTTTTAATTCTTACTAGGAAACAAACCCGATATGCTATCTGCTTTGCGCATGAGAGACATCAACTCCTTCCTACTTTAAATATGTATAACTCGAGTTACAAACATTAGTGCACACGGTGGCCTCTAACACCGGTTCGTAAGACCCTCTAACAGCGGTTATAGAACCGCTATTGAGGGTTCGGTGTTAGAGGCCCCCCTTTAACAGCGGTTCTTATACGAACCATTGTTAAAGGGTGGCGCACGTGGGGCTGCCGCAGTGCTCAGCCCCCCTCCTTTAACACCGGTTCGTAACACGAACCGGGTTTCTCTGTCGCGGCAGGAAAACAACCTAAATATCTGCCGCGACAGAGTTCTGTCGCCGCCCCGTTTTTGGGTGGATTTCTGCGGGGCGGTGGGGATGGGAGGAGGGGGATCGATCGGGAGAGGTATACATATAAATCGTCGGTATATATGAGTACATGAATAATTAAGCAACTATTATTATATATAAACATCGTCATTGTGGTATTCTCCGTACACGTTGAAGCATCAACTACAAGACAAACACGTTCAAGCATATATACAATATAACATCTCCGTACACGTTCATTTTGGATATCTAAAGAGTTCTAAGCCAGGCGTGACGACCTAGTCAAGTATGAACCCGCCAATTCCTCTTGAATGGCTCGTATGCGGTCAAATGGTAGGAGTTTGTCCCGCATCCGTTTGATCGAAATATATATGAAAAATGGGGTCAATATATATAAGTATGAAACTCAACACAACTGATGGTAATAAAATAATGATGTGTACTTCGTTTAATTACTCTAAGTTTTTCTAGTGCGGCTTGGCCCGTCGCACATATCGTGTTGCGAATAAACTTGCAAACATAGTATCCACATAAGTTATTACCGGCTCCCTGCTGCGCGCACTTTACGAGAATAGAGAGTTCAATCAAAATAATAATCAATAAAGCATGATATAATGGAATTGGAAGCAGAATCAAAGAGATACGCAGACCTAGCTGGCTAGTATTACTTACATTTGGATCTACAAATTTTAGTTCTTCTGACCATTCACCCACGACCCTGCCCGTGAAAGAAAATGGATAAAGGAGTAATTAATTACTTGTTGTCACGAAAGTTGCCGATCTAGTGCGATAATATGATTGAAATTACCTCTGGAGCATCTCTTTAAAGTCTGCCCATAGCTCTTTGTCTTTTCGTGTCGAGTCCATGACAAGGACTTTTCCTGCGTCAAGTTGAATGACTAGCAGAATAAAGTGAAACCTGCGCACGCATAACTCATCATCAGTTACACTTAACATCGAGTAAGCCGAAACAGAATGTGTACAAGAGAGGGTAACACTCACGAGAAGTTGTAAGGCAATAGTATTTCCCTTTTGGTTTGTTGTCTCAGTAAAGACCTTAGCAAGAAATCTTCTGTTTGTCGGGGTTTGTGTTTTACCACTTGTTCATGAACTCTATTTGGGTCAACGAACCCAATGTCAAAAGGGCCTCCTTTCATGCATTCCATAACCTTTTTCCTGCATAATAGTATATACATATATATGGTGAGCATATATATACATGCAGTTAATGAATTGAATGAGCTGAGTTAGAAATTACAGAAATAGTACTTACACACAATAAAGGTTGATGGCAGCTTTGTCAATTTCCTTCTGATTGAATAAAAAATGCAAGTCTTGAATGTTGAAGGTGATCTCGTCTTCTCCACACAAGAAAATATGATCTCTTATATGCGCTGTGATCAATTCTTCCTTTCTCGTCTTGCAGAAATCAAGGTACCACTTATGCAATCTTCGCATCTTTGTTGGTAGATTCTTGACCTCCTCTTTCTTGACGAGATTCTTCCCGTACTTCCATGGCTGTATGGGGTTGACATCGCCTTTGGGCAAGTGGTATCCCATGATGTTCAAGTATGCAATGTAAGTCATCCCCATATCATTGGCCTTTCTTTGTATCTCTTCCTCGTAATCATTTATAGGAGGAGCTATCCGTGTGTCGAACACTTGGAGTCGGGTGCGCGATTGGTTTTCCTGCTCTCCGAACATGGGAACTGTTTTCTGGGGTGCATGACTACTACTTTCAGACTCCCTCGGCCTTGCATCCTCCTTTATAATCTGGCGCTCGTAGTCCGGCACAAGTGGGGTTTCAGGTTTCAAAAGATTAATAGTAAAACTTCACCACCGCCGGATCTATTTTCTCCTTTGGCTCGTCCCGTCTAGGTGCAAAGAATATCTTGACCTCTTCTTTCGAGATCCTCTTGTTCTCCTCGTCACTATGATTCCACGGTAATACCGGCAATGGCTTGGCGGAAGGCTGCAGGACGTAGTTTCTTGAACCCTTCAACGTACGGTTTCCTGCGGATTTCTTCGTGGCAGTGCTAGTGCTCTTCGTGGCAGTGCTCTTCCGCTTACGCTGACACGCAGGAGATGGATGGCGCGCCGGAGATGGCTGACGCGCAGGAGATGGCTGGCGTGCCGGAGATGGCTGACGCGCAGGAGGTGGCTGAAGCGCTGGAGACGGCTGACAGTGGGAGACGACAGGGGAGTATTCTGATGACCCGGAGACGGCTGAGGCGGCTCAGACTGCTGACGCTGTGGAGACGGCGGGGGTGCCAGTGGCCTCCAATTTGGAAGCACGATGTGTTCCTTCTTCCCAAGAATGGTTGTTTTCACTGCAAATTTGAGTTGAGTTTCCCCTTCACCTGTAGCATGGTCAAGCTGTGCTTCCGCATATTCCTTCACAACCTCATCCACCCCGACAATAGTATAGCCATCTAGAATCGGTCGGAAGTGGTAAGTTCCACCAGCTACAGGAGGTAAGGCATAGTCGACCGCCACCTTAATGGATAAGCCCATTAAACTCACATGTAGCTCAGCGTGTTCGCTCTCCGTGATCTCATCCACGGGGTATCAAGGACCCGCCATTTCAAGCGTGGGCTGCACGTTCTCCGTGGAAGCCACGCTGCTTTTCCGCGTAGAGTAGGCCGCCGGCAGCTTCCAATGCAGGCTCTTCGTGCCGCTGAGATGGGTTGGTAGCTTGCTGGCTATTTTGTGCATTCACTTGCGCCTACAGCGCCACAAGTGCATGTTCTATCTGTGTCATCCAGTCTGTACGCTCTTTTTCTTTTCTGCCGCGCCATCTGTAAGAGTCGCCCCACTCGGCAAACCCATCCTTCCACGTCATACCCCCTGTGCCTCGTCCTAGTCCAAGTTGTTCTTTTTTACCGATGGCGCGTGTCAGCTGGTCATTCTCTCTGTCGGGATGGAAGGTCCTAGCGGCTGTTTCCTCATATGCCGTGATGAGTTCATTGATGGGTTTGGCAAGAATTGTTGGGAAGATACACAATCTTGTTTCTGGGTCCAACCTTTCCCCGATTCCGTAGAACCAAGTCTTTGCACGTAGGTCTCACCCCTCTGCTGGGGTGTGATCCCTCTAGCGTGCAGGGCCTTCTCTGCTTCCTCCCACTTAGGCCTCTGTGATATGTAGCCACCTGACCCCGTCCTCTGGTGATATTCCTTCTTTTGGGCATTTAGGTTTTCTGACCTCTTTGTAGCTATAGCACCTTCCGTGTACGCCACAAATTGGGGCCAGTGAGGTCTTATCTTCGTATAATACGCGTCTTCAAAATCTGGAGTCTCACGAGCTTTTACAAATTTGTTCAATTTTGTCTTCCAGTTGCGGAAAGATTCAGCTATCTTCTTGAGAGTCCAATCTTTGACCTTTATAACCGGTTTATTTTCATCCTCCTCTGGCGGTAGGGTGAAATTTACCAACAGTGAAGTCCAAAGCGTTTCTTTGGATCTTTCATCGACAAAGGTACCGTCGCCCTTCTTTGTCTTATTCCAATATTCAATTGTGATTGGGAGTTGGTCTCTAACAAGAACTCCAGCCTGACGTATAAATTTGTCTACGGCCTTCTTGGGCTCCATCGGCCTGCCATCAACACGGACTGCTTTGATCGTGAACTTTGCATGTTCTTTCAACCGATGGATCGCGCCTCGCTTGTTCTTTTTCATAGAAGAAGATTGTTGATGGCTAAAAGAAGAAAGAAGCGTTAATTAATACATGTACATATATACAAATCAATCGGTGCAAGCCAGCAGAGGCTTAATCCATGCATATACCTCGATGGACTTTGTAATCGCTAAAGTGCGTCCATCGGAGTCGTCATCTTCTGCATGACTACTTGAGTTGTCATCATGTCCCTCCAAGTTCAGATATTTTGAGGTGTCCTCGTGGATCATGTTCTCCATTATTTCTTCCTCTTCAAGGTTTCTACTGAGTGGATCCATAGTTTCTAAAACAATAATATTATCACACAAATATCAGTAATACATATATTGAAATGCTCAAGCAAGGATGATGATATGGCAGGTTAAAAGTATTGAAATGTAACCCTAATACATGCTTGGTCATTCCAAACCCTAATTCGGAGAAACCCCGGATTCATATGAGAGGGTACATTTACTTCTTCTAATTAACTTGTCATGAAAGTTGATTAACAATGCATGGTTGACAATGAGAGGTGTGCTAGGGCGGCGGCTGGCGGCGCTAGGGCGAGACAAGGCCGGGATGCGTGGGGGTGTGCTTTCGAACCAGCATGACGTGGGCTACCTAAAATGGGCGACTCACCCTCGACACGTGTGTAGGCTCAGCGAGGGCAGAGGAGGTCAGGGTCGATGGCATAATGGTGGCGGTGGTCGTCGGTGTCACCAAATATACACATATAAAATACACATACAATACAATAAATATATACATACACATACAAATATAAAAATAAATCAATCCAATATTAAAACAATATATGATACACAATATATGATACACAATATATATACACAATATATGATACACAATATATACACATATATACATAATATATGATACACAATATATGATACACATATATACACAATATAAGCAGCTCACCACCGGCGTGGAACGGGACGGGCGTGGCGGCATGGAACGGCGTGGCAGCATAGAACGGGACGGGCGCGACGGCGGCGTGGAACGGGACGGGAGCGACGGCGTGGAACGGTGCGGCGGGCCGGCGTGAGGAACGGCGCGGCGGCAACGGCTCCCGTGAGTGGATGGGCGCGGCGACGACGGCGGCAATGGCGGCGGATGGCACGGCGGCGACGGCGAGGGCGTGGACGGCAACGGCAGCATGTCGACGTGTTCTTCTCTGCGCGCGCGCTCGCTCTCTACTTTCCTCTGCTCGATCGATCTGGGTGGGGGGAAGAGGAAGAGGAATGCGCGCGCGTTATAACCCTCCCCCTTTAACACCGATTCTAGCCATGAACCGGTGTTAGAGGGGGGAATATGTTTTGCCCCCCCCCCCCCTTTAACACCGGTTCTAGCCACGAACCGGTGTTAAAGGGGGGTGTGGGGATTTCGTTTCACACATACCCACCCCCCTTTAACACCGGTTCGTGGCTGGAACCAGTGTTAAAGGGGGGGCATTTATTTCTTACATGAAAGGGGGGCATTTTTAATTCAAAAAATAGGATAGAATTTAGAAATTTCATATCTTTTTCATTTCAACTCGGAAAAATATGAATAATATATCATAATTTTCAGAAAAATATGAATAATATATCATAATTTTCAGAAAAATAAGTCTATCCTTTCATATAAAAACATTTTATAGTTACTATAGATGAAATTTTTCAAAATGATTAAAACACTTACATATGAATTTTGATTATTCAATTAGGACAAAAATAAAATAGTTAAACCCTAATACTTTGAACTTAAGAAATATTAAGCATCTGAAAATTAATCTAACCCTATTTTATTAGAGCAAATCATATTTTATTTTGTATTAACATTTTTGAATTGTTTGCATATTTAAATTTAGCATCTTTTGTATACTTTGGAATCTGACAAAACTTTCAACATGAAAATTGTTTGCATTTGAATAATTAATCCTAAAACATTTTTTTGTTTTTAAAAAATAAAATTCTAACTATTCAAACTAGTAACAAATGGGAAGGGGCGGGCAGAATGCGCTGGAGGAAAAGGGCGGGAAATAATGGGCGGGAAGAAAATTTTATTACGATAGAACTAGAATTAAAGTACATAACGCAACTAACAGTAAGTTACATAAAGCACGACTGGAAAATAAGATACATAGAAGAAGTGAAAATTAAGATACATGGGCCAGATTAAGTCACAATTGGCCGAACTTGTTTTGGAATGTTGGAGTGATTCAGTCATGCTCCTGCCTACACCTGTAATACTCGCCACTGTAGTCGTCGTACTCGCCGCGGCCGTCGTTGTTGTCGTCATTGGGGTCGCCGTAGTTGGCCCTTGAAGGCTGACTACGCATGGGTTTTACTTGAGGGTAGCGCAGGCAGGGGTTAGAGTCGGCGGCCGTGTCGTAGGCCATGATGCTCTGGAGAGTCCGGTCGCACCACCACAGCCGACGGCCAGCCTCGTTGAAGTTCGGAGGAGGTAGGTCATCCTCCTCATTCCTGGCGAGCGCGCTCTCGTGCCTATCCCCGAAGAAGGCTTCCCAAGTCGGGAAATAGTTGGGATTCCTCCGCTGCTCCGGCGTGAACTCGAAGTAGTAGTGGTTCGTGATGGCCATCTGCCGCGCCATGCCTAGAGGGACAGGAGGAACTGGCACGCCTCCGGCGCTCAGCATCCAGCCAACAGGGACACAGTAGCCCGGCGGGTAGGGGTAGTTCGAGGCGCAAAGCGCCTCCGCCTCCGTGGGGGTTAGTGGTATGGTGGAAGCCATGAGACGAAAGAGTGATGAGGTTGCATATATGAGTCTAGAGATGTGCAATGATAATGGAGGCCAATCCTACATATATATAGTGAGAAATGGCGGGAAGAAAATGGCGGGAAGAACTGACGGGAAGAAATGGTGGTAAGAAATGGCGGGAAGAAATGGCGGGAAGAAAAATATCGGGAAGAAATGGCGGGAAGAAAAATGGCTCATTTAATACATATAGTGTTAACGGAAGAAATATGATATTGATTTCCATGTTGAGTTACATATGTGTGCCAAAAATGGCTCATTTAATACATATAGTCAATCTTATGATTGCGTCGGCCGTAACCATGGAGTATCAGCACCGTTTAGCAGGATGGTTGGGTCAGTCTTCACTTTGAAGGGCGGAATTTCATCAAACTTATTATAATCTTCTGACATGTATGTCTTGTCCTCCACTCCCACGATGTTTCTTTTCCCTAAAAGAACTATGTGACGCTTTGACTCATCGTGTGATGTATCTGTTTGCTTTTTTTCGGTTTGGTAGACATGTCCTTCACATAGAAAACCTGAGCCACATCATTGGCTAAGACGAATGGTTCGTCTAAGTTCTTGTCTACCTTCATAAGATTGTTGAGATCCACTGTTGTCATTCTATACTTCTTATCTCCCTCAACCCCTCCTCCTGTCAGCTTGACCCATTTGCACCGAAACAAGGGGACCTTAAAATTAGGTCCATAGTCAAGTTCCCATATCTCCTCTATGAACCCATAATATGTGGTCTTTTGCCCATTGTCTTCTGCTGCATCGAAGAGGACACCACTATTTTGGTTGGTGCTCTTTTTATCTTGGCCTATCATGTAAAATGTATTCCCATTTATCTCGTACCCTTGGAAAGTACATACAGTCGAAGATGGTGTCCTGGCCAACAAGTACAGTTGATCTCCAACAGTGGTGTTATTCGTGAAAAGTCTTTGCATCCAGCCGCCAAAACTCGCCATGTGTTCACTTATAATCCATTCATCAGACTGTCCCGGGTGTTTGAGGCGTATAAAATTCTTTTGTTCATTGATATACGGGGCAACCAAGATAGATCTTTGTAAAACAGTGTAGTGTGCTTGATTGAGAGAATGCCCGTCCATACATATCATTTCTTTACATCCTAGGGTGCCTTTCCACGCAGTATCACCTCATTTCGTGATTGTGGAACACCAATCGCCTTAAGGTCAGGAATAAAGTCAACACAGAACTAAATGACCTCCTCTGTTACATAGCCCTTGGAGATGCTTCTTTCTGGCCTAGCACGGTTATGAACATATTTATTTATGACTCCCATGTACCTCTCAAAGGGGAACATATTGTGTAGAAATACAGGACCGAGAATGGCAATCTCTTATACTAGGTGAACCAGGAGATGCGTCATAATATTGAAGAAGGATGGTGGGAACACCAACTCGAAGCTGACAGGACATTGGGCCACATCTGTCTGTAACCCTAGTAGGCTTTATGGATCGATTACCTTCTAACATATTGCATTGAGGAATGCACAAAGCTTCATAATGGGTACTCGAACATTTTCAGGTAGAAGCCCTCTCAATGCAATCGGAAGCAATTGCGTCATAATCACATGGAAATCATGAGACTTCAGGTTTTGGAATTTTTTCTCTGCCATATTTATTATTCCCTTTATATTCGACGAGAAGCCAAACGGGACCTTGATACTACTCAGGCATTCAAAAAATATTCCTTATCTGCTTTGGTAAGAGCGTAGCTGGCAGGAGTTAAGTGGCGTACTTTACCCTTATCGTTCTCAGGATGCATAGGCTTTTCAGGTTCTTTCATACGTTGTTTGTCCTGCCGTACTTCCGGTGTATCTTTTGTCTTCCCATACACTCCCAGGAAGCCTAGCAGGTTCACGCAAACATTCTTCGTCACGTGCATCACGTCGATTGAAGAGCGGACCTCTAGGACTTTCCAATAGGGTAGGTCCCAAAATATAGATTGCTTCTTCCACATGGGCGTGTGTCCAGCATCGTCATTCGGAATAGATAGACTGCCAGGACCTTTTCCAAAGATTACTTCTAGATCCTTGACCATACCAAATACCTCCTCACCAGTATGGAGGACAGGCTTCCTCCGGGGTTCTGCTAGATGTTTGAAATGCTTGCATTTCTTTCTTACGGGATGCAGGTTCGGAAGAAATCAACGATACCCTAGGTACATAACCTTCTTACATTTATCCAAATATACACTTTCAGTCTCATCTAAATAGTGTGTGCATGCTTTGAATCCCTTGTTTGTCTGCCCTAAAATGTTACTAAGAGCAGGACAATCATTGATGGTTACAAAAAGCAATGCTCATAGGTCAAATGGCTCCCCTTTGTGCTCATCCCACATATGTATACTTGGTTTGGCCCATAGCTATAAAAGTTCTTCAACTAGTGGCCTTAGGTACACATCAATGTCATTCCCGGGTTGCTCGGTCCTTGGATGAGCACTGGCATCATAATGAACTTCCGCTTATTGTACAACCAAGGAGGAAGGTTATAGATACATAGAGTCACAGGCCAGGTGTTGTGACTGCAGATCTGCTCACCAAATGGATTCATGACATCTGTACTTAGACCAAACCTTAAGTTCCTTGCGTCATGTGTGAAGTCCGGGTACTCTCGCTCGACTTTTCTCCACTGTGACCTATCAGCGGGGTGTCTCAACATCGCGTCTTTCTTACGGTCTTCCATGTGCCATCGCAACAACTTGGCATGCTCTTTGTTTCTGAAGAGACGTTTTAACCATGGTATTATAGGTGCATACCACATAACCTTGGCAGGAACCTTCTTCCTAGGGGACTCTCCCTCAACATCGCCAGGGTCATCTGGTCTGATCTTATACCGCAGTGCAGTGCATATCGGGCATGCATCCAAATTCTCGTACTTCTCACCGCGGTAGAGGATGCAGGCATGTATCTTCTGCACGTCTAATCCTAGAGGGTAGATAACCTTCTTTGCTTGGTTAGTACTGTCGGGCAATTCATTATTTCTTGGAAGCAGATTCTTCGTTTACCAACAACTTTGAAAATGCTCTGTCAGTCACACCGTTCTCTGCCTTCCATTGCAGCAAATCCAGTGTGGTACCTAGCTTTTTTTGGCCATCTTCGCAAGTTGGGTACAACAATGTTTTGTGATGCTTTAACATCTGCTCCAGCTTCTCCTTCTCCTTTTCAGTTTCACATTCTTCCTTTGCATCAGTAATGGCTCGACCAAGATCATCATCAGCGGTCCCATCTGCTTCCTCTTGATCTTCATCTACCCCCGTTGCAGTATCATCGTATTCAGGATACATGTTATGATAGTTGTCATCATCCTCTTCTTCTTTGTTGTCTTCCATCATAACCCCTCTTTATCCGTTCTTGGTCCAACAATTATAGCTGGGCATGAAACCGGACCGAAGCAGGTGGGCGTGAATGGTTTTGGTATTTGAGTAGTCTTTCTTGTTCTGACAGTGAACACATGGACAGCACATAAAACCATTGTGACCATGGTTTGCCTTAGCCACAACGATGAAATTTTGGAGGCCCATAATGTACTCGGAAGTGCGTCGGTCACCGTACATCCATTGTCGGTTCATCTGCATTATATAATTAATTACGTATATCAAAAATCATTACAGTACATCATGAATGAATAGGGAGATGACCACTTTTACAATACATATCAATGACACATGAAAGGATAAAGTTGCCGACCTCGACCGAGGAGGAAAGAGCAACGAGAAAACTTAATTCGAACTCTCGGGCATTTCACCGAACACCTCTTGTGCATAGGAAGAAAACACAAACTAGCAACCTCTCACCCTCTTTGCTAAGCTCCAAAATGAGAGAGTGAAACAATGAGAGAGAGGGGGTGGGCTGCGGTGTATTATATATAGGCGCACACCCTTTAAAACCGGTCCAAGCCACGAACCGGTGTTAAAGGGGGGTCCTGCGCGGCGCGGTGGGGCGGGGCCTTTAACACCGGTTCGTGGCTCGAACCGGTGTTAAAGGTGGTGGGCCTTTTTGCTCTCTGGACCACGCTGGTACGGGCACCCCCTTTATCACCGGTTCGTTGGAGAACCGGTGTTAAAGGCCAATTTGGACATCAACTAAAGGCCTCATTTCCACTAGTGAGATTAGGTAGAACTTACTTTGTGCTAGTTTGGGGCTCTAAGAAATTCTAAAACTATAGATTTTATTTAGAAACCAGAAAAATTAATTAAAATTAAATAGGTTTGAACTCCGCATTACCTCATTTGGGCCAATTCCTCATCGCGTCGTCAAACCATCTTGGCAATGTCTCCATGGATACATATTTGATGGGTAAATCTAATATGACCAGTTTGCAAAAAGAAAAGTTCAGATAGGGTTTGTCTGAGTTTTCTAGAAATTATAAACGGAATATGTTATTTTTTTCATCTGTTAATGGTAGTTGTTATGAGAGTTAATTATAGATAATGGTAACATAATGGAAAATATCAGTCAACTCCTATGGCTAGACCATGCACCGTCTTTTACTGTATTCCTGTGCTGCCCATATATATATATGAGAGAGAGAGAGATTAGCCAAATAACAAACGATTTAATTCATCTAGTGAGTTTAAAATTTTCTTTTTTCCAAAATAATCACACAAAATTCAGATGGAGAAATCTAAAAAAGACAAATGTATTTTTTTTATTGAGGCATAAGGTAGTGCATACCAATTCATGGGTCATGACCATTGTTTTTAGTTCTCGGGAGACTTGGAATGAATCAAATTAGTAGGACTGCATTAGTCAAACAGAAAGAGAAATATAAATTTCTCTATACTAATACCGATGCATGCCCCTCATACGAATAAATAAAATTAGAATAGAGAGAGATAAATTTTGTTGCAAGAAGAACGCGTTTGCAGCACACGACCATGGCTTAGAAATTAATCAAAGTACTCTCCATGTCCACTACAAGGGGAATTGTTTTCGAGCTGCCAAAGTGCAAGGGTGCAGCAGGGCACCGGGGACAAAAATATGCATCTTCTGAATGCGCTCAGCGTCACGCCGCTCTCTGATCCTTGCTGAAGAAGAGATGCCTGATCTCCAACGTTAACACGAGGAGGAGTTCAGCCTCGATCGGCTTGCGGTGACCCAGCATACTACTACATGATGTAGTACACTATAGTCGTTGACATAACATCAATGAAACACCCTTCACTAGTATTACATCCCTCAGAGTGGTACAATAGAAACATAGCAGGTTCAAGACATGACTATAGGTTACAACTCTACTCTTTGCATAAGATGCAGAGAACACTCTAGGTTAAAGAGAGAGAAATAAACATCTTACAAAGAAGAATCAAGAATAACCAACTCATAACTAATATACTAATAGACTAGTATCTGAACTATTGGGGCTTGTATTGCTGCTATTGCAATACTCTATAGAAGTAGGTTCTATGGCTAGAGATTATATTCCTATCTAATTAGCAACTTCGTCTTCACTTGAGTTGATGTATATGTTGACTTTCTCGACTTCATTGAAGAGCTTTAGCTTTTGATGATGATTCCTGGAGCATAAGTTGATGTAGACATCGTCTCTATTGGCTTCAGAATCTAGCAAGGATTAAGAAGATACCTTGAGTACGAGCGTACTTAGTAAGTTTACTAACAAGGAGCGTTTGATGCACTATATCTACAGCCACAGACCATAGGTCGTAGGCAATGCAGGTTTTCGTAAACATTTCTTCAAAGGTTGGTTTTATTCTAAAAAGCTATGTCCCCCAGCCTTCACAGGTTTACCAGAACTTTCATGGAGTTTCTTTCCTGTCGCATTCGTAGCTCCTTCCTGGAACAGGGAGTAAGAAGTTATAGTTCTTACACTCTGCAGAGGTGCATTAGTTTTTCCATGAGAGATCAACTCCTTGTTGCACAACCGGCAGCTTACTCGTCCACAATTCCATGATGTGGGGCCCAGTATATGATCCAAGCCAATCACTGTCCTCTCCGCGACCCCATATGTCTGCACGATCCTTCGGGGCTGGCTCACCTCCGTTAAGCCCCCTTTCGGGCAGGCTAAAACTCTGATGAGTTCCCGAAGACTCTATGAGCTGGGGATGCCCCTAGCAAGTACCATATAGGTCCGGCTATACCTCCGGCAGCCACTCATAGATAATCTAGACACCAAAAACATGGGGCCTAAGGGTGCCCACCCATATGTTGGATCCGCACAAGGAATCACAACGTCACGTTAAGGTCGTCTTACCTCCATACGAAAGGAAAAGGATACGGTTGACTTCTCCGTACCATTCCAAATCTCATGGTTAATGCGTAATATACGGCGCAAGAATCATTGGCGACATTGGTTGTTAAGTCCTAGATAATATGTTCCTTTACCACTAGAACTTTCATATTATGTTATTACTTCACAGTAAATAAGCTATAATCATATTATTATGAAAATAGTGTTTTCTAGCCTTTTTAAAATGCAGGTGATGACAACACTGGATTTGCAAAATACTTTACAGAAAATAATCAAAGGACATGAGCAAGTGTGAAATTGCCTTTTGTGATTGCAAGATTATGAACGCACGGTCTTCAAGACAATATAAGATCCAAATCAGCACCATTGGTCCGACAAGAACTAATGTTTAAAGAAGTAGGATGCTATTATGCACAAGTAATGTAATGCAATTTGGTAAGTTCGTATCCCCAGAATAAGCGTTGATCTAGGGTTTGGAAACTGGAAATGGTTTCTTTAGAATGTGTTATACTTTTAGATAAGCTCCACACTTGTGCTTCCTACTAAGGCTTGTGAGGGTGTGTGAAACAATGTGTAATTAGAATATCATACAACCAATAAGATACACAAATGTGGAATGCTATGCAAGGCTGCTTATATAAGAATTGTTCTATCTTCAAATTTTACTTTAAAAGTGATGAAATTTATAAGGATCTTAGGTGTTAACAATCCTAAGTATACAAGTAAAATGTAAAGTGATGTGATTATTATTGATTGTCATTTATTGTTTGAAGTAGCAAAAAGGATAACTTTCGAAGAAAAGGTTTCTTTTCTAAGGTTTAAACAATCCTGACAGTTCATAGAACATGGTCGATGCCTCTTGGTGTTTACGTGGTTAGTTTGGTTTTGATATGCCCTAGGTCTTAATTGAAATAGACCAAAGTTAACTATAAAACACATAATAAAGCCTTAATCAAGGTGTTTATAGTCTTGTAGACTAAAGTTAACTTTAAGAACGTAGATATACTTAAGGTGTAGTACTTATGATATTTGTACCTTGTTCACTTCATAATGTTTCCTTAAAGTTACTTAAGAATGGTGATACTTTTATTTGAGTAGTGATTTTTTAATATTATAATGGAATAGAAACAGTTATCTTCTTATAAAAGTGCGGTTATGTTTTATGAGTAAGTAAATAATATTATTATTATTCATAGATGAATGACAATTCTTCAAGAATCGTAATTAAGATTTTTGGATTCTATGGACTTCATACAATCAATATTTAAGTCAAATACTATTATTAGGCTTTAGATTTATAATATTTAGAATTATTAGCAAATTTTATTTACCCCTATAGGAGTTATCAATTGAAGAAATAGGTTTTAAATTTAATTTATCAGGGTATTAAGTTTTTATTTACTTCAAAATTGGAATATTATATTTTTAACATGTAATTATTATTTTTGTGATCATTTTGGTATATTATATGTATTTTTATGAATTTTAAATAATGAGATGTGATTCTCATAAGTTTCATTACTTTATAAATACTTAATAAATAATAAATACTTAATTAGGTGATATAATAATATGTGATTATAGTTTTAATTTATAGTTATTATTTTCTAAGAATTTTGGTATATTATTTATATTTTTAGCATTTACCAATATTAAATTATGAATTATCAAAGTATTATTACTTATAAAATCTTTATTAAATAATATTTATTTAAATAGTTAAATAATATTATCAAGTTTTATCTATTTACTAAAGAGAGAATACCTTTTCATACCAAGCCCAGATCTACCGTAGGTCACTGACCAGTGGGGTCAGTACCACGTCATCTGCCACCTAAGAAGAAGACTAATGAATGTTGGACTCGGTCAACAAGTCGACACGGCTAGGGGTGACGTGAGCTTGACCTCACGGTGACGTCATGAGAGAGCAACCCCACAAATCGAAGATCGATCGATCGTTAGCATGCTCGCGCGGGCCTGTGGGTGGATTTGTTGGAAAGAGAGCGTAAGCGTGAACCTAATAGTGGTGGCGCCGATCGGAAATTGTCATCGGAGCTTCGGCTCCGACGAGCTCCACAGTTGCCGACGGTGATTTATGGTACGACAACAATTTACAGCAAGATAACGCGATTGAGGGGTACTAGAGGATTCAGGAACTCAGCCTGATGACGATAGAGAGGTCGAGGAGACGTGGGGAGGCGTGACGACAGCGAATCAACGATAATGCCCACGATGGCCGACAGAGGATAACACCCGATTTCACATGATTCACGGCACGCCAGCTCCTGTGCTTGGTCCTAGGTGAAGAATGCCACGACGGCGCGTCCAGTGGTGGCTTCAACGAGGCGAGAGGTGCTCGGACTTAACCGGAACGACGAACTCCGGCGAGCTAGGGTTTCAGTGAGGAAGAGAGATAGGTCTAGAGAGCACGAGATAAGATGGGATAAGTATGAGAGGATAGAGGAGGATGCGGCGGTCTTATCTACTCCTCTTAGGGTCGGCGGCGAGCACCACGGTGGTCGGATTTTGATGACGACGGCAGACGGCATCGTAGGTACGCACACAGTTGCATGTGTGCATGAGAATGACGACGATGGTCGTTTTGCAAAAAAACCTGGCAATCTTTCAATTTCAACCCGCAGTCCCTCCGCTTGTCCCATTCGTCAGTCACCGTGGTTGACAAGTTGGGCTCGTTATTGGGCCAAAGTGGGCTGCAACGAAGTGCACTAGGCGGCAGATTGGTAGAGAAAAACATGGGCTTCGACCACTAGTAGAAAGCGTGCCATGCGTCCCGGTTGGTAAGGGGCATTAGTCCCGGTTGCCCAACCGGGACGGGGCAATCGGGACTAAAGCCCTAACCTTTAGTCCCGGTTGCCCCACCAACCGGGACAAATGGGTGTACACGTGGCAGCGGCAGAGGGAGATGGGGGTGGAGCAACCATCCCGGTTCGTAACACGAACCGGGACAAATATCCTTCTGCCGCGGCAGAGATTTGGCACATTTCTCTACCGCGGCAGAGAATTCATTTTGGCAACTTTTGTTGCCGCGGCAGCATTTTGGCCACTTTTTGTGCCGCTGCAGAGAATTCATTTAGGTTGATTTATTGTTTATTTAGTGTTTTGCACTCATCAATGAAGGAACCATTATATTACACAAGATCATCATGACAATATTACATTCGATACATGGATCGAGTTCATGCACTACATACAAAAGTTGCTCTTTGTACAATCCCTATTGTCTATATACAGCCGAATAGTATTCCCCTTTTGGGTCTAGGACTTCTGCATCCAAGAATCCCACCAATTCCTCCTGAATTGCTCGTACGCGATCCTTTGGCAGAAGATCATCCCGTAGACGTTCGATCTGATTTAAAAAAGGAGTCAGCCTATATGAATGAAACTAAACACAATTTGATTGTAATTAAAAACTATGGAAAGTGTTTACGTACGTGGAGTTGCTCTAAATTTATGCCCTTCTCATCGCACGTCTGCCGGATGAACTCGCAAACATAGTATCCACATAGATTGTTACCTGGTCCCTGCGTCAGGCACTTTACGAGAACATAGTTCAATCAAAATAATAATCAAGCATGATAATAACTGTATCAAAACTAGAATCAAAGAGATGCGCGGATATAGCTAGTTATGCTTACATCTAGTGCTTTAAATGTAAGCTCCTCTTTCCAAACACCCCTAGCCTTTTTGGTGAACCTTTTCCAAGCGCTGCCCGGCGAAGAAAACGAATAAAATAAGTTATTAATTACTTGATATCATAAAATTCACGAACGTTGCCGACATAGTGTCGTAATGATTAGAACTACCGCTAGAGAAGTATCTGCATGTCCTTCCATGTCTCAAGGGGTTTATGTTTCGAGTCCATGACTAGTACACGTCCTTTGTCAATTTGAATGATTAACAGAATATAGTGGTAGCTGCAAATGCATAACTAATCAGTTATATACTTAACATCGAGTAAGCGAAATAGAAAGTGTATACAAGACAATAACACTCACTCGAAGTTGTAAGGAAATAGTATTTCCCTTCTGGTTTCTTGAAACCTTAACGCGTGTACTATATTATCCTCCGTATCCTGGGGCTTTGTTTTGAGATTATCTTGATGAACCCAATATGGGTCAATGAAGCCAATGTCATAGATTTGTCCTCTACTGCATTCTAGAATCTTTATTCTGCATATTACAGTATGATTATATACATGCAATAAACAAGGTGAGATATCTGGAGACTAAATTAATTATAGAATTAGTACTTACAGACAATAGGCACTGATGATTGATTTGTCCAAGGCGTCTTGATTGAATAATTGAAATAGTTCATCAAATTCAATGGATATCATGTCATCTATATCTTTCCCATAATGCTTTTTTGTAACCTTCAGCACTATCCAGTTAGCCCCGGCCTTTGTGGCATGCAAGTACCAGTTATGCAATCTTCGCATTTTTGTTAGAAGATTATTTACCTCCTCAGTTTTGACGAGAGGTTTGTCGTACTGGTATTTGTATGCTACTTCACTCACGGGGAAGTACTCTAACTGGGAGAAGTACTGGGCAATACTCATACCTTGAGCAGCGGCAGCTTCTCCGTATTGTGGAACTACCTCTGGATCATACTGCTCTTTGGCCCCATATTTGCTCGACCCCACATTGGTTTGGGAAATCACCTTGAGAGGGCGCAAGACTGTTTTGCTTGTTCTCCGATCTGGGCAACAGATTTCTCGCTTGCATCAGTACTGCTCTTCGAGGCTTTTTGTGCCGCATGTGACTTGAGAATAGAACGCTCATAGTCTGATGACAGCTTTGGCTCGGGTTGATGAAGAGACTTTAGAATTTTCAACACTTTGGCTTTTTCTTCTTTGGTGCTAGGGAACTCTGGCTCTTTCGGCCGCCTCAGCTTAGCAAAAAACGCTGTCGTTTCCGCATCAACGATCGCCGCAGTCTCCTCTTCAGTACAGTCATAAGCTCTCTTGGGAGGAATCTTTGGTACTTTTGGAAGAGGCTCTTGTTTAATTTCGGCGATCGCTTACCAAGACGCAGAGTAGCGGTACGCTTACGCTTTTTATCCTGAGGCGCCGGCGATGGCTCCCGCGGCGATGGCTACGTCGGAGATTGGTGAGGCGACGAAGCCAGGTGAGGCGACGAAGACGGCTGCCGCGGCGGCGACGACCTCGCTGGAGATGGGTGAGGCGGTGAAGATGGCTGCCGCGGCGGCGACGACCTCGCTGGAGACGGGTGAGGCGGCGAAGATGGCCTTGGCGTGTGATTTCGAAGCACGATACAATCCTTTGGCCATAGAATGGTGACGTTTTTTGCGTCTCCCAGTTCAGTCACATCCCCTTCACCTGCAGGGTAGTCAAGCTTCAAAACTTCAAAGGTGGGCATGATTTCATCCACCCCAACAATAGCGTAGCCCTATGGAACTGGACGACAGTGGTAAGTTGGTGTGGGTCCAATTGGTAAGGCATAGCCGACCGCCACCTTCATTGATATGTTCACAACTTTGACATGTAGCTCGCATCGTGTCATCTCTGTGATATCATCCAGTGGGTAGCCAACAGGAGTCATCGTTGGTGCACCATCGGCATCGCCATTTTCATCACCCGGGACATCGGTGGAAGCCACACTGCTTTTTCGATTATTCAATAGGCCGGTAGCATCGAATGCAGTGTGCTGCTGAGATGGGCCGGTAGTACTTTGCTCCTTAAGTGCATTAATTTCATCTTATTGTTCCTTTATTCGTTCTTCAATTATACGCATTCGCTCTTTCTGAATATCTGCTTCAACTTCCGCCCTGTCCTTTCTCCTCTGACGGCTTCTATCAGGATATTTCTTCCTCTCTTCGGGAAACCCAGTCCTCCATGGTTTGGAGCTGCTTGTGCCTCGTGTTCGTCCATCATGTTCCTTATTTCCAAGGGCGAGTGTGAGCTCATCATTCTCTCTATCGGGAATGAAGTCCCCATCTTTAACAGCCTTTACTGCTTTTCTCATCTTCTCGATTGGCAAGGGGTCTTCTTTCTGTCGTATGTTATATATACACTTCCCTTCCGAGTCCAACGTGCCCCCATGCCCGTAAAACCAATTCCTTGCACATTCTACCCAATCGTCTGTCTCTGGGGTGATCTTTTTAGCACGCAGTTCATTCTCAAGTTTCTCCCACTTAGGAATGCCAGCCCTGTATCCACCTTGCCCCATAGTATGGTGATACTTCTTGTTAGGAGCACTCAGCTTATTCGTTGCAGACATTTTCTTAGCTTTTTCTGATGTCTTGTATTCCACAAACTCAGCCCAGAATGGTTTTATCTTCTCAAACTGAATATTCTTGAAATCGGGAGTCTTCTCTTTCACGACATAGTCAAGGTGCAATCTTTTCTTCTAGTTGGTGAAACACTGGGCCATCTTCTTCAAAGCCCACTCCCTGACCTTAGCCTCCATGGCTCTCCCATGTTCTAAGGCGTCCTCAACTGGATCCTCCGCATTTGGGTCCAGCTCTATCTTCGGTAGTTTGAAATTAACCATGAGCCTCTTCCACAGTAAATCTTTGGCATGGTTAGGGACAAATAAACATGTTCCCTCTTCTTGCGCATCAACAGGCCTATTCCAATTTCGAATGGTGATCGGGATTAAGTCCCTAACGATTACTCTGAATTATGCCACAAATTTGTTTGCGACAACTTCGGGAGCCATCGGTTTGCCGTCTTCGGCGACATCTTCGATCCTGAACCTCTCATGGTCTTGCAACTTTTTGGTTTGGCATCGTCTGCTCTTTTCAGTAGATTTGTTTGATCCGGAGGGCTAAAAGAAGAAAGATCGTCGTTACTATTTCTATATAGATAGAAGATGATTAATTAATGAATTAATTATATTACATGCACATCGCCGGAGCGGTCGTCTTCTCGAATACACAAGGCATCGCCTTCTCCCTCGCGGATGGCAACACCTTCAACCTCAAACAAGTCGTCTATTCCGGCAAAAAGAGGATCACCCTCACCGGAGTTGTTCAGAAATGTTGATACATCTAAATTTTCTTCCCAGCGGATCACACCTTGGATCAACTCTTCCTTTTCTTCGTCTCTGACGTGTGGGTCCATATTTTCTGCATAGGTGGAAACGAATAATTCGAAGCGGCTAAGGGAGAAAGTTAGGTACGGTGTTGAGAGATATAAACCCTAATTCAGAGAAACCCTAATATATACATACACAATAATAAAAATGAAGAGAAACCCTAAACCAACATGCACCTAAGAGGGGAACATGAGTATAAGGCTACAAAAGGGAAACTATCCAGCAGATAGGTAACACTAGATACTAACAAAATACCATATTGGAATCGATTTAAGAGGGTTCGGAATGCCCTGGCGAAGGCACATCGTCGAACCCACATGCACCTAAGGGGTATTAATGATTACTTATCTAAGATAGGGTTTTTAAGTTGCTTGACAATGTGAATCGGGTCTGGGGCTACCCACAGTGACTGACCAGTGGGGCCGACGACCAATAATACCAAACTAATTAATAAACCTAATAATACCTAACTAATAATAAACCTAATAATCCAAACACCGAAAAGAAAGGGAAACAATCAACACATGGCATCGATTCAATTCTCAAGCAAGTATGATGATATGACAAGTTAATTTGCATTGGAATGTAACCCTAAGACATGCTCGACGATTTAATCGGGGTTCCGAGGGGTGAAAACCCTAACTCGGGGAAACTCCGGAACATATGAGAGGGGTGCATTTGTTCTTCTAATTATACTTGTCATATAAGTTGTTGAACAATGCATGATTATAGGTTAAATAGATAGGTTTCATTTTTCTGAACAATTTGATATATTATTTGTATTTTTCTGACTTATAAATAAAAAGATATTGAATTTACAAGTTTATATCAATTTCTGGAATTATTAAATCATTTAAAATTGAATTACTGTGTCAATATGACATTAGCAAAGGGTTGGGTTTTTTTACCCAGAAAGAACCTAGCCACTGTGACTGACTGCTGGGCCCTAGGCCACATCAGCAAGCCACCGTGGTGGTCAAAGGTCAGCGGGCCCGTGGGCCACGTCAGCGTGACGCCGGGGTGACATCATCTCGGCGGCCACCGTCGGGTGGTCACCGGGGACGGCGCTGTGAGGCATGCGGGGCGACGGGGCTAGGCTTGATCGAAGCAGCGCGTCGAGGTAAGCAATAAAGTGGCGGCGTCGCTCGAAGAAGGTCACCGGAGTTGGGCGCACGGCGGGCAGCGGCGGCGGTGCTTGCAGGGACACGACGTGTGGCGGCTACAACAAGCAAGCAGGCAAACGGAGGGCACTGGGAGGTGCAGAGGCTCACCGCGCGTTAGAGAGAGGGCGATGCAGGGAGCAAGATAGTGGCGGCACCGCTCCTTTTTTTCACCGGAGCGTCGCCTCCATCGAGCTCGAGCGGCGGCGGCGTTGGGCGGGGGGCAGGGGGAAGTAGCTAGGGCGCGCACGGACGGAGGCGGCGGTGGTGGCGGACGGAATGCGTGGGCGGCGGCGAGCTTGGGCAGCCTGCCGGCGTCGGGGGCGGTTCCTGTGCGCGCGTCGGTGAGAAGCAGAGAAGTGAGATGGGGAAGAAGAAGAAGAAGAGGCACGTCAGTTATAACCAAAGGACCTTTAGTCCCGGTTGTTGGCTCCAACCGGGACTAAAGGGTCATACCTCCCGGTTGGAGCCACCAATCGGGACGTATACTCCAATTTTTTCAGCAGACCAAGGGTTGGCGCGCGTAGGGGTCTTTAGTCCCAGTTGGTGGCCCCAACCGGGACATATGACCTTGTTTTCAAATTTTTTCAGGAATTTTCTCTCTGTTCCCACCTTATTTTTATTTTGGGGTTTAAATTTGTAATGTTTTTTAAATGATAATTACTTTGGAATTTAGAAAAACTTTAAACATAAAAAGTGTTTGAATTTGAATAACTAATTCGAAACCATTTTCTGTTTTTAAAAATAATTAATGTAACCATTTAAACTATGAACCATTTAAAATTAAAAATGAATTAACTTATATTTTTTGAATATTAATTTGGAATTCACAAAAACTTTAAAAATAAAAACTGTTTGGATTTGAATAACTAACTCAAAACCATTTTCTATTTTTAAAAAATAATTAATGTAACCATTTAAAATATGAACCATTTAAAATTAAAAATGAATTAACTTATATTTTTTGAATATTAATTTGGAATTTAGAAAAACATTAAACATAAAAAGTGTTTGAATTTGAATAATAATTCGAAACCATTTTCTGTTTTTAAAAACAATTAATGTAACCATTTAAACTATGAACCATTTAAAATTAAAAATGAATTAACTTATATTTTTTGAATATTAATTTGGAATTTAGAAAAACTTTAAACATAAAAAGTGTTTGGATTTGAATAAATAATTCAAAACCATTTTATATTTTTAAAAAATAATTAATGTAACCATTTACAATTAAAAATGAATTAACTTATATTTTTTTAATATTAATTTGGAATTTAGAAAAACTTTAAACATAAAAAGTACGGAAAATAATGGGCAGAAAGAAAATTTGATTAGGATAGAACTGGAATTAAAGTACATAACGCAACTAACATAAAGTTACATAGAAGAACTAAAACCGTGATTCAGGATAGAACTATGCCGTGATTCAGCACATAACATCGGTCATTTGGACCGAAAGCCATGAAACCTCGAACATGATAGGTCATTTTGTGAAGGTTTTTTCGAAACATGATCAATATACCAAGTCTGGTATTTTTCCTTTCAACTATGTAACATAATATGACACCACGCGAAGGATTTTCATTGTTCGGATTTTTTTGAATTTATTATGCCCGTTTTGAATTATCTGAATTTCTAATTATGGTCGAACCGGAGTGCATGAAGATAGGGGACGAGCATCGTTAGAACTTGCATTGGATCTCTGTAGAAACCACATATTGCGAGTCTAAAAATGATTTTTTCAAAAAATCACGGGCGATAGATCATGTACCTGTAGTATAAACCGGACCCACTTCCGACCGATTCGGCAGACATTTGTCCTTTTTACCCGGGATGGACGAAAAGGTTTGAGATGTCCCGGTTGGGAGATAGTCCATGTAAGGTGGTCTAGTATTTTAGGAAAATGGGACGTTAGCATTCTGAAACGACATTTTGGTGGTTACTTCACAAAACGACCCGTTTTTTGCGCTCGAAAAATGGAAAAGGGCTTTTCCGTGTGACAAAAAGGAAAACTTCCTCCTGCAACATTGTTCTCCATACCAATGTCCACACACATTCATAATATGGGCACAACATCACAAACTATGCCGTGATTCAGCACATAACATCGGTCATTTGGACAGAAATCCATGAAACCTCGAACATGATAGGTCATTTTGTGAAGGTTTTTTCGAAACATGATCAATATACCAAGTCTGGTATTTTTCCTTTCAACTATGTAACATAATATGACACCATGTGAAGGATTTTCATTGTTCGGATTGTTCTAAAAATGGGACGGTAGCATTCTGAAACAGGATTTTCATTGTCGACACCACGCGGAGGGATTTCGGCAGGCTGGGCCAGGCAGCACTAATGATAGGGGTGAGCGTCGACATTATGTCGTGCGGCGTGTACCTTGTACCGGATGGTGTCACCAACCGGGACTAAAGATGAACCTGTAGTCCCGGTTGGAGACACCAACCGGGACAAAACACGAGTCAGCACTAATAATAGGGGTGAGTGTCGACATTATTTCGTAAGTGTCGACACTATGCCGAGCTGCTTGTACTATAAATAGGCATCCTTGCGAGTCTAGTCCTCCAGCCAGTTTGAGGCATCTCCAAGATGGTTTTCGAGAGCAGGGACACCACTATGGCCAGTTTCAGGGAGATGTCGATGGATCCCAGTCCTCCGGCATCTCCAAGAAACTGGTCATAGAGGCACTCCCTAATATGTGAAATTAGTTAGCTCCGAGGCGTATTGATCTAGTTAGAGAAGTTACAAGCTGCAAGATGGTTTTCGAGAGCAGGGACACCACTACGGCCAGTTTCAGGGAGATGCCGACGGAGCCCAGTCCTCCGGCATCTCCGAGAAACTGGTCATAGAGGCACTCCCTAATATGTGAAATTAGTTAGCTCCCAGGTGTATTGATCTAGTTAGAGAAGTTACAAGCTGCAAGATGGTTTTCGAGAGCAGGGACACCACTACGACCAGTTTCAGGGAGATGTCGCCGGATCCCAGTCCTCCGGCATCTCCAACAAACTGGTCATAGAGGCACTCCCTAATATGTGACCGCGCGCATTTGGAGATCAGATCTTAATGGTAAGTACGAATCGGGACAACTTCTTCATAGTCCCGGTCCAGCCACAAAACGAGACTAACACTCAAGACATTTATTAATATTAAAAACTGAGACTACAAAACCGGGACTAAAGGCCCCCCTATATATAGTCCCGGTCAAGCCACAAACCGCGAAAGATATCCTTCGGTCAAGCCACAAACCGCGAAAGACATGAACTAGAGTTACATAATATGAGCATGAACTTCTTGGCATATGTCCTTCCTTATGATCGCTTCAGACGTAACCATGGAGCATCTTCTTTACTTAACGGAATGCTTGGGTCAGTTTTCACTGTGAAGGGCGGAATTTCATCAAACTTATTATAATCTTCTGACATGTCTGTCTTGTCCTCGATTCCCACGATGTTTCTTTTCCCTGAAAGAACTATGTGACGCTTTGGCTCATCATATGATGTATTCGTTTGCATATTTTTTCTTTTTTCGGTCTGGAGGACATGTCCTTCACATAGAAAACCTGAGACACATCATTGGCTAGGACGACTAGTTCATCTCTATAACCAAGATTGTTGAGATCCACTGTTGTCATTCCGTACAACTGGTCTATCTTTACCCCTTCCCCATTCAGGTTGACCCATTTGCAGCGAAACAAAGGGACCTTAAAAGAGACTCCATAGTCTAGTTCCCATATCTCCTCTATGTAACCATAATATGTGTCCTTTTGTCCATTCTCGTCTATTGCATCAAAGCGGACACCAATATTTTGGTTGGTGCTCTTTTTATCTTGGGCGATCGTGTAGAATGTATTCCCATTTATTTCATACCCTTGGAAATTCAATACAGTAGAAGATGGTGACGCGGCCAACAAGTATAGCTGATCTCCAATAGTGGTGTCATTCAAGAGATGTGTCTGCATCCAACCACCAAAAGACTTCATGTGTTCATCTGTAATCCATGATTCAGGCTTCCCTGGGTTTTTGGAGCATACAATATTCTTGTGTTCCTCGATATACGGAGCTGCCAAGGTGGAATTATGTAGAACTGTGTAGTGTGCTTTAGTGAAAGAATCCCCGTCCCTACATATCATTGCTTTCTTTCCCAGCGTGCCTTTTCCACTTAGTCTTCCCTCATGCCGCGAGTCAGAAACACCAATCGGCTTAAGGTCAGGAATAAAGTCAAGACAAAACTCAATGACCTCCTCTGTTCCATATCCCTTGGAGATGCTTCCTTCTGGTCTAGCACGGTTATGAACATATTTATTTAAGACTCCCATGAACCTCTCAAAGGGGAACATATTGTGCAGAAATACCGGACCGAGAATGGCAATCTCTTCCACTAGGTGAACCAGGAGATGCGTCATAATATTGAAGAAGGATGGTGGGAACACCAATTCAAAACTAACAAGAAATTGTACCACATCCTTCTGTAACCTTGGCGGAATATCTGGATTGATTACCTTCTGAGATATTGCATTGAGGAATGCACACAGCTTCACAATGGTTACTCGAACATTTTCCGGTAGAACCCCCTCAATGCAATCGGAAGCAACTGCGTCATAATCACGTGACAGTCATGAGACTTCAGGTTTTGGAACTTTTTCTCTGCCATATTTATTATCCCCTTTATATTAGATGAGAAGCCCGACAGCACCTTGATACTGTAAAGGACTTCAAAAAAGATTTCCTTCTCTACTTTGGTAAGAGCATAGCTGGCACGACTTAAGTGACGCCCTTTATCCGTCTTGTTATGTGTATGCATGTTCTTTGGGTCTTTCATAATTTGTTGGTCCTCCCGTGTTTCTCGTGTATCTTTTGTCTTCCCATACACGCCTAGGAATCCTAGCAGGTTCACGCAAAGATTCTTCGTCACGTGCATCATGTCGATTGAAGAGCGGACACGCAGGACTTTCCAATATGGCAGCTCCCAAAATATAGATTTCTTCTTCCACATGGGTGCATGTCCTGTAGCGACGTCGTTCGGAACTGATTGACCGCCGGGACCCTTTCCAAAGATTACTTCTATGTCCTTGACCATACCAAATACATCATCACCAACAGGGAGTTCAGGCTTCTTCCGGTGATCTGCCTCACCTTTGAAATGCTTGCGTTTCTTTCTTACGGGATGATTGGTCGGAAGAAATCATCGATTCGCCAGGTACACAACCTTCTTGCATTTATGCAAATATGTACCTTCAGTCTTATCTAAATAGTGTGTGCATGCCTTATATCCCTTGTTTGTCTGTCCTGAAAGGTTACTAAGAGCAGGCCAATCATTGATGGTTACGAATAACAACCCTCGTAGATCAAATGGCTCCTGTTTGTTCTCATCCCACGCACGTACACCTGGTTTGCCCCACAACTGTAAGAGTTCTTCAACTAATGGCCTAAGGTACACATCAATGTCGTTGCCCGGTTGCTTCAGGCCTTGGATGAGCACTGGCATCATAATGAACTTACGCTTCATGCACAACCAAGGAGGCAGGTTGTAGATACATAGAGTCACGGGCCAGGTGCTGTGACTGCAGCTCTGCTCCCCAAAAGGATTCATGACATCCGTACTTAGACCAAACCATAAGTTCCTTGCGTCACCTGCAAAGTCTGGGAAGTCTCTCTCGATTTTTCTCCACTATGACCCATCAGCAGGGTGTCTCAACTTCCCGTCTTTCTTACGGTCTTCTTTGTGATATCGCAATAACCTGGCATGCTCTTTGTTTCTGAACATGCGTTTCAACCTTGGTATTATAGGAGCATACCACATAACCTTAGCAGGAACCCTCTTCCAAAGGGGCTCTCCCTCAACATCACCAGGGTCATCTCGTCTGATCTTATACCGCAATGCATTGCATACCGGGCATTTATATAAATTCTGATACTCCTTACCGCGGTAGAGGATGCAGTTATTAATGCATGCATGTATCTTTTGCACATCTAATCCTAGAGGACAGAGAGTCTTCTTTGCTTCGTAGGTACTCTCGGGAAGTTCGTTATGTTTTGGAAACTTCGGCTTCATTATTTTCAGCATCTTTTCAAATGTGGAGTCAGTTACACCACACTCTGCCTTCCATCGCAACAATTCCAGTGTGGTACCGAGCTTTGTGCTGCCATCTTCACAATTTGGGTACAACAATTTCTTGTGATCTTCTAACATGCCCTCTAACTTCAACTTCTCATTTTCTGTTTCACGGTCTCTCTTTGCATCAGAAATGACCCTACCAAGTTCATCAGCCGGCTCATCTGATGCCCGTTCTTCACCTCTTTCCTCTCTATTGTCTTCCATTGCAGTATCACTGTATTCAGGAAACATATGATGATAGTTGTTATCATCATCTTCTTCTTCACCATCTGCCATCATAACCCCTCTTTCCCCGTGCTTGATCCAGCAATTATAGTTGGGCATGAAACCTTTCATAATCAGGTGGCCGCGAATGATTTTCGAGGAAGAGTACTCCTTGTTGTTCCGACATTGAACATATGGACAACGTATAAAACCATTCTCTTTGTTTGCCGTAGCCACATCGATAAATTTATCCACGCCTTTCATATACCCGGCTACGCGCCGGTCACCGTACATCCATTCCCGACCGTTCATCTGCATCATATAAGTAAGTTTATCAAAAAACAGGACATCATAAATAGTGAAATGACCAATTCACATCGACACATGCATTGTATCAATGACAGAGAAAAGATAAGATTGCTAACCTCGATCGAGGGAAATAAAGAGGAGAAAGCTCAAGTGTGTCTCGGACACCTTCTATATTTTTGTTCTATGAGAAATTGAACGGGATTATTCACTCAAACATTTCATCAAACACCTTGAATGCATGCATAGGAGAGAAAAAACTAGCACAACCCTCACACCTTCCACCAAGAGAAAAAAACAAAGTGGAGGCAGAGGGGGATGGGGCGTTGCATTTATAGAGGGCGGGAGCATACGCCCCGGTTGGATCCACCAACTGGGACTAAAGGTGTGTGCCACGCTACGTGGCTGTGGCCAAACCTTTAGTCCCGGTTGGTGGCTCTAACCGGGACGTATGCCCCCTTACCAACCGGGACGCATGCCTCCTGGACCCGTGCCCGCTCGAACCGGGACGTGTGCCAGCATTAGTCCCGGTTGGTGGCGCAACCGGGACTAATGCTCTGAGGGGGCGCGAACGTATGGCCTGTTTTCTACTAGTGGACCAGGAATGATTTTTTCTGTTGTCCTTTTTAACTTTTATATTTATACAATTGTTTTGAATATTCATTATAGAACTCTATTTGCTAAATACTTGTAGTAATAAATAAAATATATTTAGATTCATTTAGTGAACCTTTATTATATAAGGTTTATATTTTCTTTATTTCCTTTATATAGGTCCTTTTTTATTAATATTTTGTAGAGGTTTTTGTTATGAATTTAATTTACCTGAATACTCTATAACTTATTAAAGGATGTATTAATATTAATTTATAAGATTTGATTCTTATCAACTTATAACATTAAAGAAATTTTTATATATAGTGATCCTTCTTATTATATGACACATAAAATTCTTGGGAATTAAAATGGTTAATATTATTCTCATGGACTTAAATGATACTAAGATAAATAGTTTGTTATAACTTGCATAGAAATTTAGGGTTTAAAAATTATAACCATTTACTATCAGTTTTAGGAGGCTTAAATTTATTCATGATCTTATAGATAGGAATAACATTTAAGGTTTAAGGCATATTGTCTTTATGCTTGTGATTGGAAATGATACCATTATTTAAATTAAAGTAATAGAGTTGTTCTTTAGAATGGCTTAATTGTAAGA
Organism: Avena sativa; assembly: GCA_916181665.1. NCBI lineage: Eukaryota > Viridiplantae > Streptophyta > Magnoliopsida > Poales > Poaceae > Avena > Avena sativa. The sequence continues at coordinate 526,424,060 of OV702299.1, forward strand.
GTTGATAATTATAGTTTCTAGGCACTTATGGTTTTACTGTTGTGAAGTGGAAAGATATACTTAAGTGATTTGCTATAGGAAAATATTCCTATAGGACATTGTGGAAATAAGACGATTGATCATACAGATGAAATATATATTGAGTTTGATTATAGATTTAAGGTTGAATATTTACCAACAATTCCTAGCTTCCATTCTTCATAATTATGGACTTCTAATTAAGGAATTCCTTTCCTAGATATTCTACTTCTTCATATTCATCATCATGGGTTAACATGATGAGCTTTACTTCACAAGAATATTCTTATCAATACTTCCTCCTTCTAAATCCATTTGTAAACTCAATAGGCTTGACACTTAAGCTCAACATGATCTCCCCATAGAGATCATTCTCATCTTTAGAGTACTTCTTATGAATCTAATTCCACTTGAATGATTACTCGCTTACTTCCTACATTACTGTAACATCCCAAAAATATTAAACTTGGATCATCAAACTCTAATCATCAAAATTAGGATTAACAAAAACTTTCCAACTAAGAATATGAAAGCATTCATATGTGTGTGAATTAAAATTTGGATTCTTTTGAATTTCCATGGTTCTGTGTTTCTTTGCTTGTAAAATGATTCTTAGGTAAAATAAACATCATCTAAACAATCCCCAAACTTTTCCCAAAGACAAACAACTCAAAATGAACAAATGAAGTGAATGGTCACTTTGGCCAAATTAACTCTCATACCTACTTTGGCTATCTCTAATTTTCAAAACTCAACAAAAACATGTATGGATCTTTGCACCCCTTGTTAGTACTCATAATAAGGTACCAAGGCCCACTTTGTGATCATCCAAAAACATTCAAATGCTAAGTTTAAATGACAGTTTAAAATTGAATCTATCTCATATGGGAAGATCCCATTATTTCAAAAACCACTCAAACAAGCTCAATTTTCAAAACCCAAGCACCCACATAATCCCCAACACATGCCTAGCACACCCACCAAAAATCTTTTCAAAATTCAAAACTCAAGTTGTTGCGGCCATTTCATCAAACAGGTTGCAGATTCAAATCAACTAAATCACAAACACTATTTTGAGCAGTGTTTTGGCCAACCTTGTTCCCTCTCTGGTTGCAACTAGCCTTAGTAGATCATCTAGCACCTTTGACTAACCTCTAGCTCCACTGTGAGCTTGCCAATGCCATCAATGGTGAGCAGGCCGAGCCTCACCATGTCACCCCAGTGTGGACAACAAGCTAGGAGAAGAACTTGTCTAGCATGCAGCCCATGCCTCACCGCCCCCTCTCGACCAGCCCTAGCTCGAAGACAGAGACCAGAACCGCCATGAACTCCGCGCCCGCGCCGCTGTCGACCATGCCGATGCGCACCCCAGAGCACGCGCCGTTCCCACGCAACCCGACCACCTCGAGCCCTTGCCGCTCGCCAGCGTGCACCCCACTGTCCTAGGAGACCACCAGACATGTTCATTTCAGCGCCCGTACCCCGTAGCCACCGCTCGCTGCGGAGTTCGCCGCATCTGCCTCGCAGAGCACCGCACGTTGCCAAACAATTGCCACCGCCCCTAAGCTCGCATTCAAGTTCTAGAGAATCGCCAGGAGACCGCCTGTCGATCGCCAACCGCAGCCATGCCTCTAGCCGCCCGTAGTTGTGTCGCCACCGTCGCCTGCCCATCCCTCTCGATCTTTCCGTCAAGCCTATAAAAGGAGGCGACCCCCAGCCGATTGAAGCACACCATTCCACTCCCCTCTCACCCAGAACCACCCCACCTCACTCCCGGAGCAAGGCGAGCAGCGCATCGCCGAAATTTGGCTGGAGCCCGCCGCTGCTGGAGAAGAAGGAAGCCATCGATTGGAGCCGACCCAGGAGGAGCTGCCGGTGCCAGGATAATCGCCGTCATCGACTTCATCGTTCGCCCCCATCGCCGACCCTCGCCTGAGCCTCGGTGAGCCTCCCACGACCCCCACTGATCCACTAGGGTTCGAGCTCGCTGGTGACATGTTCATCGTCGACGACGACCCTCAGCCGTTGATCTCACTTCTAATACAATGCACCACATCGCCCCGTACCGCTTCGCGTGTTATGAGCCACTGACGCGTGGAACCTCCCTGTCAGCTGAGCCCCGCGCTACGAAGTGACACTGGGCCGGCCCATTGGCATTTCCCGCGCAGCCCAACCATTTGAATTTAGATTTTTCTATTTTAATTCAAACTTAGTTCTGTACCTATTTCCAAAAATCAACCCAGCTTGATTCAGTGAACCAAATTGCATGAAACCAATTTTGTTAGAAAGGTACTAAAATGCTTAATCCAAGCCCGTTGGATTCAAATCATTTGGATCTATAGATCAACCTTGGTAAAAATAACAAGTCAGAAGCTTTTCTGCATTCAAACATTTTTCAAATTTCCACCATAATAGCTTTTGAGTTGATTCCAACTCTCAAAAATCACATTTGATCATACCTTTCAGAATATATAAAAAACATATGGGTTTACTTACAGAAATAATGTTCAAGTAATAAAAGAATGCCACATAGGCATTTCTAGTCACTTTAATTATTTAAAATAAAAAGGTTAAACCTTATTAAATTGTGACACCACTTTAAATCACATTCCCATGTACTGAAATATGTGGTGATGACATGTGTCAACATGATCCCATGTTTGAGTTGGAGAGTATTAAATCTTAAGTAGTTTTTCAATGAGTAGAAATTACTTTTCTCAAATTCAAATAAATAAGACAAAAGCTTTAATCTTGTAATGTTAGTGATGATGCTAGATCATCTGTAGTGCACCTTTGTGTGATGATTGTAAATAGTTAAGTATTGTTTGGTGATTGTGTACCCCGTTTTTATTTATAGACGCTAGTACCGACCAAGGATACGAGGAGGAAGGAGGATACTACGAAGAAGAAGTCGAGGAGAACTTCAACCATTGCTCTGCTCAAGGCAAGCCTTACTAACCAAGTTGACCTATGCAAGCTAACACTTGCAATTATGAAAGTTAGATAACCTATGCAATGCCCTAAGCATGCTTCGTTCGACACATTTTGATGATACCCAATCCTAGTTTTACTTGCAAGCTTTATACTTTATTTCTTTATCAAAACTTTCTCTTAGAGTTTACTTAAGTGACTTGTAGATTCTAGAAATATAATTGAAGGTTGCATAAAGAGCATTAAATTTGTCCTAAGCTAGATAATCTTGATGTCATCCTAAGGCATGAGATTGAACTTAATTAATCACCACTTGTTTACCATCCCTTATTAGTACTTATCATCCCTGTAGATGCTAGTGCTAAGCATAAAACTTGATCAACTTTAGATGGGAATACTTGGTGAAAATGGTTATGAAAACCTTGGAATGATGAGTCATTCTACTGGAATGTTTTGACATGTGTTTCCGAACACCAGATGATTTTTATGATGAAAATGTTGAGGCATGAGCCTTAGCCCTTTATAAAACTGATGGTTGTCTGGATGCGATACCATTCAAATTTTTACCGTACAACCACAATATCCAAAAATTGGGTAGGGCTTGACTGGAAACTTATATACTTTAGTATGGGTTCCCTCACGACCAAGGTCTGAGCTGAGGCTACCTTGTGAAGATTTTCCACCTGTGCAGTACCCAAGATGACAGTTGGTCATGGTTGGGAGGCCAAAATCACAGGAGAGGTGCCCATACTAGGGCGTGTAATGGAAAGGTTAGGATTGATTATCCGCATACTGAGTATGGTGAATTCAGGATTTGTTCCTGACGGATGTATCGAATGTTGTGGTGAAAGTGTACAATCTCTGCAGAGTGTCAAACTATTCGAATAGCCGCGTCCACGGTTATGGACAGTTGGAGTGGCCATACTATTCCCCGTCAGATGTTTTCAAAATGACTTGTGAAATGAATTGAGATTTTGACTTGACCACAACAGAGTTGTGATATGAAATTCAAGTTCCCACTTAGGTGTTATAAAATTTCAACTAGCTTTTCTTGCTTCTGAACTTAGTAGAGGTAAATCTGGATTTTTGCAAAACAACCCTAGAGCTTAGTGTCCTACTACAAAAAACCCCTTAACTTGTTAGTATTAGTTTGCGAGTACTTGAAGAGTACTCATGGCTTTGTCCCTGGATATTCCCGTGGCCAGACTATTAAGAAGGGTACCAGGATGATGGACCGCAGGAAGGTTACGCCAACTAGGATCATCTCCCATCATCAGCATTGCCTGTGACCCCGAAGATGGAGCTTCGCCTATGCTACCTTTATTATTACGTTATTCCGCTGCTTGAGTTGTATTAAGAACTGGATCATGAGATCCTTATTTGTGTAAGACCTTATGTATGGTTTGTAATGGATGATGTACTGTGATATCCAAATCTGTTATGTCTCGCAAAAATGGTAATCCTGGGATTGCGATGTATGCATTAACAGGCATCTGGGATTCAAAATTCGGGTGTTGACAAGTTGGTATCAGAGCCATCCTGACCATAGGAGACCCTAGTTAGACTGGACGTTTGAATCAAAAACTTGGGTTCAAAACCAAAGGGAGCAAATATTTACAAAAACTTATTCCCATTCTTATCACTTGGTTTCTTTCATAAAAATTCATGTTCCTAAAACACTCTTGCAAAATACCTAAAATTTGACACACTTGATCACTCTACTAACTTACTCATCCTATATTCTTATAGATGGACGTGAAGTACAGCAAGTTTTATCAGTTGGGGAATAGAGGAGACCTCATCTTTGAGCGGGATTTGGACCAGCTTTCGGAACTTCTGGAGCATCCACACCCCGAGTTCTTCGGAGCTCAGCTCAATGATCAAGGAGGAGAAGATCTGCAGTGGCTAATTGTTGCAAGTCTCCGAGGAAAGATTGAACCTCCCACTGCCGAGGGAATTCAGTTCACCTTAAGAGAAAACAACTGGCTCGATGGACTTGCCAGGGCCATGCAGGAAGCTCTTTCCCGTCTGTGTGGGCAGAGTATCAACCAGATCAAGGGTACCCGCTTTGAGTTCTTTCCAGGCGTGATGCTATGGGACAGCCACTGGAAGCCCCATACCACCCCGAGCTAAAGACTCAGTTGGACCACCTTAGTTTCATGATGTACGATCATCGGCAGGAGTTGCACAATGCCCATGATTACTCCAACCACAAGTCCGCCATCATCAAGACGAAGGATCAGACAATCAACATGCTAGCGAAGGATCGCAAGTCTCGTCGCCGCCATCTTGACAAGAAGGAGCGCATAATTGCCCGTCTTCGCCACCGTATCTCGGATTTGGAGGAGACCATCCACGAGAGAGACATGCAATTGGAGGAAAGGGAGAATGTCGGAGAAGATCTTCGTGGAGACCCCTACTCCTATCTTAGCGATGATGATGAATTTCTAGAGGATCAGGCCATGGACTTCTTCACCGATGAGGATGATTTTGCCTTCATCGATGACGATGAGGATGATGAGGATGACGATTACACCGACTCCAAGGAGTAGTAGCACTTGAGCACTAGCGTAGTGAGTTGTATTCGGTCCCACTGTATCATAGTTTCCAGAATGGTTCTTAAAACCATCTGTTTTTCCTTAGTTGTGGTGTGTGTTTGTATCGTGTGTTATGAATGAATGAATGAATGAAAAGCATGTTGCTAGAAAATCTGAGTCAAACTTTAAAAAAATCTTTTCAAAGTCCCTGAACCTTAGAAATTTCCCTCTTTTCTCATGATCTATCTCAATCTTCAGATGCCACACGGAGGAAGTGGTTCATCCCAGGACCCGATGTTGCAGATCCTGCAAATGTTGGTTTCTGACCGCGAAGCTGAAAGAGCGGAACGTCAAGCCAACTTAGCCACCCTCCAGCAAATAGCTCAGCTAGCCCACAACAATCAAGGCCAAGGAAACCAGGATAACCATGGATCTAAGCTCAAGAATTTCCAGAACACCAACCCACCTGTTTTCACTAAGTCAGAAGAGCCCTTAGACGCTGATGATTGGCTGCAAACCATGGAAAACAACCTAGAAGTTGCCAGAGTGGAAGCCAACGAAAAAGTTCTGTTTGCCACCCACTATCTAGCCGGAGATGCAAGAGCATGGTGGAACAGTTTTCGTGCAATGACCGGAGGACAGATGATGACCTAGGCGGAATTCAAGGTCAAGTTCAGCAGAACCCATGTGCCACCGGGTTTGATCAAGAGAATGAGAGATGAGTTCAGAGAACTGAAGCAAGGACGGATGACCGTAGTGGAATACCGTGACAAATTCTTATCATTAGCTAGGTATGCCCCGGATAAGATCGACACTGAAGCCAAGAAGAAGGAGAGATTCTTGAATGGACTGCACGATGAGATGCAGATGGTATTAGTTAATATCCCCTTTGCCGATATTGAAGCCCTAGTAGACTCTGCCATCCAGATGGAAGGAAAGATCAACCAAGCCAACGAGAACCGCAAGCGTCGCATGATGCATCAGCCAGGAACCCATCAGACCCCAAAGTATCGCCCTAACCCATCTCCAGGATTTGCCCCGAGAACCAACAGAACCCCGATGAACCATCCGACATATCCAAATCGTGGAAACCCAAGGCCTGGAGGAAATCACAACAACCCCGGAAACTCTAGAAATTTCAACCATGCCCCACCCAAGTTCAACAACAACAATGCTTCCGCCAACACCAATACTGCCCCTAGGACTGGAAGCAATGATGTGCCTGTTGCAGCAAAGGACAAGTCGCAAGTGACTTGTTATGACTGTGGAAATAAGGGTCACTACTCCAATGAGTGCCCCAAAAAGAATGCCACAGCCCCCAATGCAAATGCCCCAGCTCAGCAGCAGCGTCGTGTTCATCCCAGAAGAAGGTTTGCCCCAGGGAATTCGCTCAACTGCAACGGCCGTCTTTTTCTCATGCATGCTGAAGAAGCTCAGGAAGCGCCAGACGTCGTGTTGGGTATGTTTTATGTTAATTCAGTACTTGCTAGAGTGTTGTTTGATTCTGGTGCATCGCACTCATTTGTCACCGAAGAATTTGCATGCACTAGTAAGATTCAACCAACCAAACTAAAGCATGTTATGATTGTTCAAATCCCAGGTTCAACCACCAAAGCTAGGCAAATTTGCAAAGTCGTCCCTATCCAAATCCATGGCATAGATTTTTATGCTAATCTGATAGTACTTGGAACTAAAGGTTTGGAAGTAGTACTAGTAATGGATTGGATGTCCAAACATAAAGGATTAATTGACTGTGCCAAGAAAGCCATAACCATGACCGGTACAGCTGGAGTATCAGTCGAGCATGTATCTGAAACCTTACCTCGTCAATTCAAGTGCAACAAGAGTATAGCCCAACCTATCATTGACCAAGTCCATATAGTCTGCGAATACCCCGATGTGTTTCCAAATGTTTTGCCCGGTATGCCCCCAGATCGGGATATCGAGTTTATCATTGAACTAATCCCCGGAACAGGACCCATAGCCCAGAGACCATATAGTATGAACCCGTCTGAAATAGCAGAACTAAAGAAGCAACTAGATGCCATGTTGGAAATTGGATTGATTCAACCAAGTGCGTCACCATGGAGATCACCTGTCTTGTTTGTGGATAAGAAGGATGGAGGTAACCGTTTGTGTACGGATTATCGGAAGTTGAATGATGTCACTATCAAGAACAAGTACCCATTTCCCAAGATAGAAGATTTGTTTGATCAGTTGACCGGTGCCAAAGTGTTTTCTAAGATTGATCTTAGAATAGGCTACCATCAACTCAAGATTCGCGCAGAGGATATTCCCAAGACTGCCTTTACCACTAGATATGCATTATACGAGTATACTGTCATGTCTTTTGGATTAACCAATGCCCCCGCTTATTTCATGAATCTCATGAATAAGATTTTTATGGACTTCCTGGATAAGTTTGTCTTTGTTTTCATCGATGGCATTCTGATTTATTCCAAATCAGAAGAAGAACATGAGCTACACCTAAGGACCATTCTTGGAACCCTTAGAGAGCATCAGTTGTATGCCAAGTTTAGCAAATGTGAATTCTGGTTACAGAAGGTAGTATTCTTCGGTTACATTGTATCAGCCGGAGGAATTGCCGTTGACCCTGCAAAGGTGAAAGATGTCGAAGATTGGCAAGCCCTAACCACTCAAACCCAAGTTCGTGCATTTCTCGGATTGGCGGGATACTACCGCAAGTTCGTAGAAGGATTCTCGAGTATCGCCAGACCCATGACCCAATTGCTGAAGAAGTACAAGAAGTTTGAATGGACAGACAAATGTGAAGCGAGTTTTCAAGAACTCAAGAGAAGATTGATTTCAGCCCCAATCTTAATCATGTCGGATATCACAAAGCCCTTTGACGTGTATTGTGATGCATCCAAGATCGGTCTCGGATGTGTGCTAATGCAAGAAGGCAAAGTTATAACTTATCTATCTCGACAACTGAAACAACATGAGCAAAATTACCCAACCCATGACCTCGAGCTCGCAGCCGTAGTTCTAGCCCTAAAGACATGGAGGCATTACCTGATGGGAAACCATTGTGAGATTTATTCGGATCACAAGAGCCTGAAGTATATATGCACTCAGAAGGATCTGAATATGAGACAAAGAAGATGGATTGAGCTAATCAAGGACTATGATCTGGACATTCACTATCACCCCGGTAAAGACAACGTGGTAGCAGATGCCCTTAGAAGATTTCCATGCCGCTTGAACTCCATGATTTTGAAGGAGCAACCAAGATTGCACAAGGAGACGGAAGATTTCCGAATGGAATTAGTGAGTGAAGGATTTTTGGCTAGGATAGAACTTTAACCCACTTTGATCAGCCAGATCAAAGAGGCACAGAAAGGAAATGCTAGTATCGACGGAATCAAGCATCGTATCGGTACAGGCAAAGTACCCGGATTCACGGAAGACGGAGAAGGAGTTCTGTGGTACAAAGGACGCCTTTGTGTACCAGCAGATTCTGAGTTGAAAGAAGTTATTCTCAAGGAATCTCATGATACTCTTTATTCTATCCACCCCTGAGGAACGAAGATGTATCAAGATTTGAAAGAACAATTTTGGTGGCATAAGATGAAGAGAGAAATCGGAAGCTATATCGCCAAGTGTGATATATGTCAGCGAGTCAAGGCAGGACATCAAAGACCCGCTGGATTGTTGCAACCATTGCAGATTCCGGAATGGAAATGGGATTCCGTTGGAATGGACTTTATCACCGGATTACCTACTTCTAGTAGGGGAAATGACTCTATCTAGGTCATAGTGGACAGATTGTCCAAAGTCGCCCATTTCTTACCAGTCAAGACCACATATCAGAGTTCGAAGCTAGCGGAGTTATACATCGCTAGAATCGTCAGTTTGCACGGAGTCCCCAAGAACATCGTATCGGATCGAGGAACATAGTTTAACTCGAGATTCTAGAAGAAAGTCCAAGAAGGTTTAGGAACCCGACTATATTTCAGCACAGCTTATCACCCTCAGCCCGATGGACAAACGGAGCGAGTAAATCAAATACTCGAAGAGATGTTGAGAGCATGTGTGTTAGAGTATGGATCTAAATGGGAAGATTGTCTGCCGTTCGCAGAATTTTCATACAACAACAGTTATCAAGCTAGTTTGCAAATGGCCCCATTTGAATTCATGTACGGAAGGAAGTGTCGCACCCCTTTGAACTGGTCGGAAGTAGGAGAGAGTCAGATTTTCGGACCCGACATCCTACGAGAAGCAGAAGAGAAGGTTCACAAGATACGTGAGCACCTCAAGACCGCCCAGTCCAGACAGAAGAGTTACGCTGACAAGAGACGTCGAGACCTCGCTTTCAATATCGGAGATTTTGTGTATCTGAAAGTGTCGCCATTGAAGGGAATGTAGTGTTTCCAACTGAAAGGAAAGTTAGCCCCCAGATATATCGGCCCCTTCAAGATTCTAAACCATCGAGGAGAAGTGTCGTATCAATTGGAACTACCCGAAGAGATGTCATACGTGCACAGTGTGTTCCATATCTCATTACTTCGCAAGTGCCTCGAAGTTCCGGAGAAGAGGGAAGTGTTCACGGATATTGATCACCGGACCATAGAAATCAACGATGACCTAACCTATCCCGAAGTACTCATCCGTATTTTGGAAGAAGCTTTCAGAACTACTAGAACCCGAAGCATCAAGTTTCTCAAGATTCAGTGGAGCAACCACACAGAAGAGGAAGCTACCTGGGAGCGCGAAGATCACATCAGGACAGAGTTTCCCGATCTCTTCAAATCCTAGGTAATCTTTTTCGTCCTTTTTCAAATCTCGGGATGAGATTTTGTTTAAGGGGGGAAGGTTTGTAACATCCCAAAAATATTAAACTTGGATCATCAAACTCTAATCATCAAAATTAGGATTAACAAAAACTTTTCCAACTAAAAATATGAAAGCATTCATATGTGTGTGTATTAAAATTTGGATTCTTTTGAATTGCCATGGTTCTGTGTTTCTTTGCTTGTAAAATGATTCTTAGGTAAAATAAACATCATCTAAACAATCCCCAAACTTTTCCCAAAGACAAACAACTCAAAGTGAACAAATGAAGTGAATGGTCACTTTGGCCAAATTAACTCTCATACCTACTTTGGCTATCTCTAATTTTCAAAACTCAACAGAAACATGTATGGATCTTTGCACCCCTTGTTAGTACTCATAATAAGTTACCAAGGACCACTTTGTGATCATCCAAAAACATTCAAATGCTAAGTTTAAATGACAATTTAAAATTGAATCTATCTCATATGGGAAGATCCCATTATTTCAAAAACCACTCAAACAAGCTCAATTTCCAAAACCCAAGCACCCACAGAATCCCCAACACATGCCTAGCACACCCACCAAAAATCTTTTCAAAATTCAAAACTCAAGTTCTTGCGGCCATTTCATCAAACAGGTTGCAGATTCAAATCAACTAAATCACAAACACTATTTTGAGCAGTGTTTTGGCCAACCTTATTCCCTCTCTGGTTGCAACTAGCCTTAGTAGATCATCTAGCACCTTTAACTAATCTCTACCACCACTGTGAGCTTGCCAATGCCATCAATGGTGAGCAGGCCGAGCCTCACCATGTTACCCCAGTGTGGACAACAAGCTAGGAGAAGAACTTGTCTAGCATGCAGCCCATGCCTCACTGCCCCCTCTCGACCAGCCCTAGCTCGAAGACAGAGACCAGAACTGCCAGGAACGCCGCGCCCGCGCCGCTGTCGACCATGCCGACGCGTACCCCAGAGCACGCACCGTTCCCACGCAACCCGACCACCTCGAGACCTGTAGGGTTTCGTAGCATGGAAAACAAAAAATTTCTACCGCATGCACACAAACAAGCCAAGATCTATCTACTAGATTGTAGCAACGAGTCGATAGAGGAACTCACCCTCGAAGATTCCAAAGCGGTTAACGAGAGCAGATTCTCGTGGGTGATGTAGTCGTACACTTGCCGATCTCAAGATCGCGTAGACGATCCTTCCGGTGTTGTGTTCCAGCAGCGCTTCCGCAGTCGGTCACACGTTCGGTACTCGATGAAGACCTTCCTCTCCCTTGTTCCAGCAGGCAGCGGAGGTTGTAGCACTCTCCTCGCGATTCCGGCAGCACAACGGTGTGGTACCAGAAGTAGAGGGGAGATCTCGCAGGGCTTCGCCTTAAGCCGGAGCGAGTATGGTGGACTATGAGAGAGCCCTCGACGATCTAGGGTTTAGACACGCCAAGGAAGAGGTGCTAGGGCCGGTGGCTAGGGCTTGGAGGTGCCCAAGTCGGAGGCTAGGGGAGAAACCCTAGGGGGCGGCGGCGGCTATGGAGGGCGGCGGCTGCTAGGGTTTAGAGGTGGGGATCTTGTGTCCTAGGAGGGGAGCCCTGCCCCTCCTCTTATAGGAGGGAGGCGCCGGCCAAGGGGAGGAGAATCCCTCCACAACTCGGATCCCAAGTGGGCCGGCGGTGGAGGAGGGACTCCTCCCCAACTCGGTTTCCACCTCCCTCTCCACTTCCCAAAAATAGCCGTTTGACTTTCAAATTGGCGTTTGACTTTTCAAACAAGGATTTGATTAAACCCTCTATTTTGTTCAGCGATGACACTTAGTACATGATGCAATCATACCAACTTGATATAACACATTCATGTACCCTTCCCCTCCGGATTGCCGGACATTCCGGAACCTTCTAGAACATTCCCGATGAAAACACCGGAACCATTCTCCAACCCCGAAACAGGACTTTCCTTATATGAATCTTATTCTCCGGACCATTCCGGATCTCCTCGTGATATCCCGGATCCCATCCGAGACTCCGAACAACATTCGGTCTCTTACTCATCATTCCATAACTACTCAACAACATCGAATCCTTAAGTGTGTCTCCCTACGGTTTGTGAATTATGCGGACATGATCGAGACACTTCTCCGATCAATAACCAATAGAGGAATCTGGAAATTCATATGGCTCCCACATATTTCTACGATTACTTTGCGATCGAATGAACCACTTACATACGATACCAATTTCCCTTTGTCTCACGATAGTTTACTTATCCGAGGTTATGATCGTCGGTATCTCTGCATACCTAGTTCAACCTCGTTACCGATAAGTACTCTTTTCTCGTTCCCGTGATATGTGATCCCTTGTGAGCCAGTCACATGCTTGCAAGCTAATTGGATGACATTATACCGAGAGGGCCCAGAGTATATCTATCCGTCATATGGATGGACAAATCCCACTCTTGATCCATGTGCATTAGCCCATACTTTCCAAACACTCAATGCCACCTTTATAGCCACCCAGTTACGGTGTGGTGTTTGATGTCATCAAAGCATCCTTCCGGTGATGGTGATTAACATGATCTCATGGTCGAAGGAATTAGGTTACTATGTATCAGAAAGCTTATAGCAAATGAACTATATTAAATGACTTGATCTTTATGCTACGCTTAACTATAGGAGTATGTCCATCACATCATTCTCCTAATGATATGACCCTGTTGTTAATAACATCTCTATGTTCATGATCAGGAAACCATGATCATATATTAACCAACAAGCTAGTTTAACAAGAGGCTTTACTAGGGACTCTTTTATGTTTACAAATCACACAAGTATTAATGTTTCCTGTTAATACAATTATAGCATGGTATGTAAACATTTATCATAAGTATGAAGATATGATAATAACCACTTTATTATTGCCTCTTGGGCATATCTCCAACAGTCTCCCACTTGCACTAGAGTCAATAATCTAGTTTCAAACCTTTGTGTATTCAACACCTATGGCTTTCCGGTGTTGTATGTACACGATTGCTAGTGGTCAACTGATCTCCGGATCTGACACTTCCAGGTCCGTGTGTAATTGCATGTCTTTGCGTCTCTACGCATCACTCATTCTCTAATGAGATGGCTTTGTATAAATTTGGTCCTTTGGTGAGACCTTTAGTTCTTTGGGGTTAAAACATGTTGATAATATTGTCGTACAATATATCTTCATAGTACTATCCCACTGTGAACTACACCTAGTTTGATAACAAACTACTCGACACAAATGCCCTCTTTAGCTGCTATAATAGCAGTTATATACTTAGCCTTTTGTTGTAGTATCTGTCACAATGTCTTAACTTTGGAATTCATCCAAATCCATTATGGAACTTACTTTCCATTATATTGTGCCACCCTTAGTTTAGATTGAGATAAACTTAATTTGTACTTTGTGACAAAACTAGTATCAATGTAGTACTTTTACAATGAACTAACCATCTATTTATCACTTCTACAAATAATATACTCTTAGTTCTTCCAAACGATCATAAGAATATCCTTACTATTGTCCAATGATCATCTTATGAATCATTCTGGTATATGCTCATAACATTTAGAGCATAGGATATATCTGGATTTGTACATATCATAGTATGATTGATATAAATATTCTTTGTGATTTCATACATCAAGTATCAATCTATACTTGAATCTTTGTTTCACTTACCAAGTGTCAATACACTTGAATATATCATCAATATTGAACTCATTCAATCCTTTCTGTGCGACAAGAACCTTTCTTGTAGTTTCTATATTGAACTCATTCAATATATCATCTATGTACTTTTGGCACAACCAAATTAGCGTCTATTGATGCCAAATATTTGGGTTTTGCCTAAGTCTTTCATCGAGATGAAATTATTATCATGTGTTAATAAAAGATACATTATTTCCAATCAACAATATGTCTTCCACATAATGTATTAGAAACATGTCTTAGCGCTCCCACTTAATTTCTTGCAAATGCAAGCATCTTCATCGTCTCCGATGAAATAAAACTCTTTTAACAGTTTCATCATGGTGAAGATTCCAACTCCGCGATGCTTACTTCAACTATTGAAGTTTGCATATGCTTTTAGCATCCTTTGAATTAAGAAAACCCTTTGGACCGTGTCATGCACACGTCCTTGGTAACCATTCTATTAGAAGAACTTGTTTTGTTTATTCAACACATAACAAAATTATATGTCGTAGTTGCTACATTAATCCGTCTAGACTAAATATCGCTATGAAAGATCAAATCTTGTCATAGTCAACCTTTGAACATTGTTGTGAACTCTTTCCCAACATGTCGACTATTTCATAGATGTGCAACATCCATGTCTATTTCTTTTATAGATCCAAACACAACTGTAAGGTCTTACACCTTTCTCGAGGGTCCTTCAAGTTCAAAACTTGATTTCTCGTGTATGGAACTATCACAGATTTTATGGCTTCAAGCCATTTGACGGAGTCAGGGCTCATCATCGCTTCTTTGCATGTAGTCGGATCATTATTGTCAAATAATGATTTAATTCTCAAATCTTGGTATTTGATTGTTTACCCGACCTACTTGTTTTAATAGGAACTTAGATCTCCGTAACCACAACCTTTGAGGCACGTGAGCCATGAGCATTGTTGCTGCCTCCGAAACACTTTTCGGTGCTGCGCAACTCTGCACATATAGCTAAGGTTCTTTTAACCTTATCAAAGTTCTATTGTCCTCCCACTTAACTTTTCACGAAAAATTTCTTCTTAAAGAAACTTTGACGTTCTAAGCGACAAACATTTTTGTCTCCAATGTTATGGAGGAACAGTTATTCGAAATAACATACAAAGATAGGTTCATCCGACTTTGGTTGCAAACATATTTCTTATGCATAGCATACCAATGTTTAAGAAAGGACAACTTGGGTTTTATCCCAAACCATAACTTTATATGGTGTCAATTCAACGGATTATGATGGAGCTCTTTTCAGTGAAAAACGGTAGTCTCTAAAGCTTTTAATCTTTAAAATATAATGGCAGTTTTATGATTTACACCTTTGATCTTACCATGTCAAACAAGGTTTAATTACATATCTCGAACGCTCCATACTCTTATGGTGTTTCGGGAAAAATGCAAATCCACGGAACGATTCCTTAAATCTTAGGTATTATGCTAAACTTGTAACTCAAATATCTTCCTTTATGATCTTATCATAAACTATTTATATTCTTGTTACAATGATTTTGCACTTCATCTTGAAAGTCTTTGAACTTTTCAACTGTTTCATACTTCATCCTTATTAAGTAAATATTCATATATTCACTCAAATTTTCGGAGAAAGCATATGAAGTTGAAATCCATCGCTGTTGACTACACATAATGGACTTCGTACAACAATATGTACAAGTTCCAATAAGCTAGTCATTCGTTCCCTTTTGGCCTATGAACGAAGTTTTAATTATCTCTAGGAAAGTTTCACAAGCGTCATTTGATCAAAAATCAAAAGACTCCAAAATTCCATACACATGGAGTTTCTTCATGTTTTCTTTCCAATATAATTTAAACGGCGATGTCACTTCCTAAGTGATCTTTCAATCAATTTGTCTTTCGACATTTTTAGCACTAGTTTTATGGATGTGATTTCTCCAACGAGATTTGTGAATCATCCATCTTTTATGGATTACAGCAATTATTTGAATAACCCTTTTGTTCTCATAATACCTGATAAAACAAATCTTGAAGGCAAGCTTTGATGTTTAACAAGCAACACAATAACCCTTTATTTGTTCTCGATGAACATCATCACATATTCTTTTGCTAGTTACTTAGGCCATTGTAGTTCATGAATTGTGTTGTTTCATATGACGATTCACACCAACAAATTCAGTATCAAATACTTAAGAACCACATTGTTTAATAAGCAAAGAATATAGCCATAACATGTATATCATCTATATACTTAAACTGAACAATTCTAGTCTTTTCTTTTCTGCCATATACTTATGAGATTCTCTTTCAGTATTTCCTTTTCTGTTTGAAAGAATCTATCAACATCAATAGTGGAGCCATACACATGACACATGGTCCAAAGCGTGTATAGTTAAATACCAATGTCTTTGGACTTGCACTTTGAAGTAGATCACCATTATCAAATGTTTGGTGTTCTTTCAAATTCCTTTCTTTAGTAATCTCTTGGTGTAGTAAACATTTTACCTACATCAAATATTCACCCTTACCATGGAATTATTCATGATCAAGCTACTTTAGCTTATTGCAGTGAATCGCGAGTATAATGTTGCTCTCCAAAACCTTTTGGAGAATTAAGACAACTAGTGAAAGTACAAAGGAAGTCGCCTAGAGGGGGGTGAATAGGCTTTTAAAAATATTACGGTTTAGGCTCAAGTAAATGCGGAATAAAACTAACGTTTAATTTATTGAGCACAAAACCTAGCCACTAAGTTCACCTAGGTGCACCAACAACCTATGCTAAGCAATACAAGCAACAAGGTGATAGCAAGGTATAAATACTTCAAGCACGATGGCTATCACAATGTAAAGTGCATAAGTAAAGGGTTCGGTTGAGAGATAACCGATGGACGCGGAGACGAAGATTTGTTTCCCGAAGTTCACTTCCAAAGAAGCTACGTCTCCGTTGGAGAGGTGCGATGGCTCAATGCTCTCCGAACGCCACAAATGGCTCACCTCGAGGTGTGGTGGCTCGATGCTCACCCAACGCCACACAAGGCCTCACCCCGGATGCGGAAGCACGCAACTCACCGACGCCACAAAAGGCTCACCCTATTCTCCCAAGTGCGCACCACAAAAGGCGGGCACTTGCTCCACTATGGGACGCTTGAGGGTGGTCACCGAACCCGTACAAGATTGGGGCTAACTCCACAACTCAATTGGAGGCTCCCAACAACAAAGCCACAAAAGGCCAACAATGCCACAAAAGGCCAACAACGCCACAAAAGGCTACAAGACCACAAAAGGTCAACAAGACCACAAAAGGTCAACAAACCAACCACACAACCGTCTAGGGTTCCAAGGAACCCAAGAGAAACAAGCTCACAAGCTTGAACTCGCCGAATCTCCGAGGAGAACTCAAACCTATGCACCAAATGCAAGGGCAAGTCCTTCTCTCCCAAATTCCAACAAAGCTACAAAAGCTATTGGGGGAATAAGGGAGGAAGAACACAAGAGTAGAACTCAAACCTATGCACCAAATGCAAGGGCAAGTCCTTCTCTCCCAAATTCCAACAAAGCTACAAAAGCTATTGGGGGAATAAGGGAGGAAGAACACAAGAGGAGAACACAAAACTCTCCAAGATCTAGATCCCAATGATTCCTTCACAAAGAAGGGATTTGACTTGGGGGGATTGTAGATCTAGATATCCTCTCTCAAATCCCTCAAAAAGATGCAAGAATCATAGGAAGGGAAAGGGAGAGGGAAAGCTTCTTCAAGGTTGACAATGGAGGAGAGAGAGAAAGCCAAGAACCAAGAAGAAAAGCTAGTACCCACGAAGGGGAAGAGGAGCCCCTTTTAAAGGACTCCCAGATCTGCCCGTTATGGGCATTCGCGACACCTGGCCAGAACTTCCGATGGGAGTCCGGAAGTTCCGGTGGCACCCAGCCAACGGACGAAAACTGCGGAGCGAGAAACTAAAAAACGAATCATGGCCGGAACTTCCGGCTCTGGGGCGGAAGTTCCGCCCAGCCTGGCTCCAACGGTCATCAGACCGTTGACGCCCGCTCTAGAAGCGCAACCGGAAGTTCCGGTCAAACCAGACCGGAAGTTCCGGTGAACTTCCGAGCAAGTTCCGACAAAGATCCGGCAAATAGAACGCTTCAAAACAGAAGGTTACTGAGCGTGAGCGGAAGAAGACCCGGAACTTCCAGCGGAACTTTCGGCGGCAAAGATGCCCTTGCGGAACTTCCGGTGGGAAGCCGGAACTTCCGGTCAGGGAAATTCCAGAACCCAGAAAACCAGAAACGCAATAACTTTTGCATCCGAACTCCAAACGGGATGAAACCAATTTTGTTGGAAAGATAACGATGAATAGAATCCAAAAAATTATCATATGTGAAGTATCCCCCAAGGTGTGGAGCCGGAAAACTCGCAAGATCAAAAACCGCAATAAGATATGCAAGTGAAATCCTTAGATGATGAACTAGAGCTTGTTATGATGATGTCCACAAGCTCTAGATCCTCACATGGACAAGAACCAAATAACAACTAAGAAAAATGATGCTATGAATGCAAAGGTTTGAGCTCTCTCCGAACGATGCAAACGAGACACCTGCTTGAGAGCCCCTCTTGATAGTACGGCTATCTATCCTAAACCCGGTCACCCAACTAACAACACGAGACCGGCAAAAGAGAAGCCCTATCAACATACCTTTGCCTTGAGCGTCCCACTTGAACTTGATGTAGACCGTCTTGTTCTTCTATAGTGGGAACACCTTTCTTATTTGCTCTTGCTCGCTCTTGCTTGATGAAGACTTGCAAAATGCTCCCCCATACTCCATGGGGAAACCTCTTCTTTGAACTTGTCTTCATCATTCCATGAGCACGAGGATGGCAAGCTTCAAGCATGAGATCTTCTAGAGATGGCGTATCTTGAGCTCGTCCTTCTTCATCCTTACTTGAGGTTGATCCATCTTGATGCAACTCTTTGCACATGCCTTGATCGACCTTCAAGCTCCTTCTTTCTTCATGATTCCAATGGGCACAAAGCCCTTGGACATTTCTTCAACTTCCAACCTTGAGACCAACACATGGCCCAAGCGATGCCAATGGACAAACCTACAAGTGAAACTCAATTTACACATTAGTCCATAGAGATTGTCATTAATTACCAAAACCACACATGGGGGCATACATGCCCTTTCAACTAGTGTCTCCAACCTTTTGCAAATTCTCATCAAATATGAGAACATGACTTTTGCCATATTATACTCTATCATGTTGTAACCAAAACTTCGTTTCAGGTATCACAATATCTTCCACACATCATGGTTTCTGAAACAACTCTTTCAGATCCTAGATAACCTTGATATTAAGACAATCCTTTGAATATCAAGAATCATGGAGACAAACATGATACTCATACACTAACTCTTGGAATTGTCACTCTTGTTTTAATACCAATTATTAAACTTCATGGAGTAACCGGAACTTACTGAAAGTTTGCAATAGGACTTTTAAACTTTAGATTAACACTTCAAAACAATACGATACCAGTTCATAAAGTAACTAACCAGAAATCTATAGTTCTATCATCTCAATTAAAACTAAGCGCAAGGTGGTAAACGGATGCCAATGACTACAACAATTATGCAAATTCACTTTGATTTATGATAAATAGTGTTCAACTTTTAATCATATTGCTGTTGAACTCCCACTCAAAACAATATCCCTCACATTGTTTTAGTGATCACACGAACCAAATCCACCACATCAAAACCGATCATCACGAGAGTTGATGTAGCTTCAATGGCGAACAATCAACATGTTCATCATATCTACTATATGACTCATGCTTTACCTTTCGGTGATCCGTGTTCCGAGACCATGTCTGTACATGCTAGGCTCGTCAAGATCAAACCTTAGCTTCCGCATGAGCAAATCTGGCTTGCTCACGTTGTATACACTCATAGAATCTAACACACCCGATCATCACGTGGTGCTTCGAAACAACGAGCTTTAGCAACGGTGCTTACTAAGGATGAACACTTTAAAACTTGAAATTGTGTGCTTGAGGGATCATCTTATAATGCTACCGTTGTGAACTAAGCAATAAAAGATGCATAAAAGGATTAACATCACATGCAATTCATAATATGTGATATGATATGGCCTTTCTTCTTTGTGCTTCCGATCTCCATCTTCAAGCACGAACATGATCTCCATCATCACCGGTGTGGCGTCAAGGTCAATAGCGCCGCTTCATGGTTGTCTTTCACCAGCATCAACTATTACAACTACTTTGAATAGACACGCGGGTCTTAACAGAATTTAAAGACAACCATATGGCTCCTGCCGGTTGCCAACTTACAATAAGGAACATTGCATACATCATATATAATCACAATCATGGCCATATCACATCACAGCACACCCCTGCAAAACAAAGTTAGACGCCTCTAATTTTCTTTGCATGTTTTACGTGGTTTGGGGCTTTCATTAAGTGTCGTTCTAACTTACGAACAAGAACCACAACATTGATACTAGTATTGTCAATCACCCGTTGTAAATTGAATCTTAACTATGTTGGGAGAAACAGGCACCCGCAAAGCCACTTATGCAATACAAGTTGCATGTCAAGCGTGGAGCAAGTCTCATGAACGATGTCATGTAAGGTTAGCCCGGGCCGCTTCATCCCACCATCCCGCAAGATGCAAAGTACACAAGAAGCAATCGACAACAAAAGCATCAACGCCCACAATGACCATTGTGTTCTACTCGTGCAACATATCTACATATAGACACGGCTCTGATACCACTGTAGGGTTTCGTAGCATGGAAAACAAAAAAATTCTACCGCATGCACACAAACAAGCCAAGATATATCTACTAGATTGTAGCAACGAGTCGATAGAGGAACTCACCCTCGAAGATTCCAAAGCGGTTAACGAGAGCAGATTCTCGTGGGTGATGTAGTCGTACACTTGCCGATCTCAAGATCGCGTAGACGATCCTTCCGGCGCTGCGTTCCAGCAGCGCTTCCGCAGTCGGTCACACGTTCGGTACTCGATGAAGACCTTCCTCTCCCTTGTTCTAGCAGGCAGCAGAAATTGTAGCACTCTCCTCGCGATTCCGGCAGCACAACGGCGTGGTACCAGAAGTAGAGGGGAGATCTCGCAAGGCTTCGCCTTAAGCCGGAGCGAGTATGGTGGACTATGAGAGAGCCCTCGACGATCTAGGGTTTAGACACGTCGAGGAAGAGGTGCTAGGGCCGGTGGCTAGGGCTTGGAGGTGCCCAAGTCGGCGGCTAGGGGAGAAACCCTAGGGGGCGGCGGCGGCTATGGAGGGCGGCAGCTGCTAGGGTTTAGAGGTGGGGATCTTGTGTCCTAGGAGGGGAGCCCTGCCCCTCCTCTTATAGGAGGGAGTCGCCAGCCAAGGGGGGGAGAATCCCTCCCCAACTCGGATCCCAAGTGGGCCGGCGGTGGAGGAGGGACTCCTCCCCAACTCGGTTTCCACCTCCCTCTCCACTTCCCAAAAATAGTCGTTTGACTTTCAAATTGGCGTTTGACTTTTCAAACAAGGATTTGATTAAACCCTCTATTTTGTTCAGTGATGTCACTTAGTACATGATGCAATCATACCAACTTGATATAACACATTCATGTACCCTTCCCCTTCGGAGTGCCGGACATTCCGGAACCTTCTCGAACATTCCCGATGAAAACACCGGAACCATTCTCCAACCCCGAAATAGGACTTTCCTTATATGAATCTTATTCTCCGGACCATTCCGGATCAAAACGTGATATCCCGGATCCCATCCGAGAGTCCGAACAACATTCGGTCTCTTACTCATCATTCCATAACTACTCAACAACATCAAATCCTTAAGTGTGTCTCCCTATGGTTCGTGAATTATGCGGACATGATCGAGACACTTCTCCGATCAATAACCAATAGAGGAATCTGTAAATTCATATGTCTCCCACATACTTCTACGATTACTTTGCGATCGAATGAACCACTTACATACGATACCAATTTCCCTTTGTCTCACGATAGTTTACTTATCCGAGGTTATGATCGTCGGTATCTCTGCATACCTAGTTCAACCTCGTTACCGATAAGTACTCTTTTCTCGTTCCCGTGATATGTGATCCCTTGTGAGCCAGTCACAAGCTTGCAAGCTAATTGGATGACATTCCACCGAGAGGGCCCAGAGTATATCTATCCGTCATATGGATGGACAAATCCCACTCTTGATCCATGTGCCTCAACCCATACTTTCCAAACACTCAATGCCACCTTTATAGCCACCCAGTTATGGTGTGGTGTTTGATGTCATCAAAGCATCCTTCCGGTGATGGTGATTAACATGATCTCATGGTCGAAGGAATTAGGTTACTATGTATCAGAAAGCTTATAGCAAATGAACTATATTAAATGACTTGATCTTTATGCTAC
This sequence comes from Avena sativa, assembly GCA_916181665.1. Lineage (NCBI taxonomy): Eukaryota > Viridiplantae > Streptophyta > Magnoliopsida > Poales > Poaceae > Avena > Avena sativa. The sequence continues at coordinate 526,446,501 of OV702299.1, forward strand.
GCTTAACTATAGGAGTATGTCCATCACATTATTCTCCTAATGATATGACCCTGTTGTTAATAACATCTCTATGTTCATGATCAGGAAACCATGATCATATATTAACCAACAAGCTAGTTTAACAAGAGGCTTTACTAGGGACTCTTTTATGTTTACAAATCACACAAGTATTAATGTTTCCTGTTAATACAATTATAGCATGGTATGTAAACATTTATCATAAGTATGAAGATATGATAATAACCACTTTATTATTGCCTCTTGGGCATATCTCCAACAAGACCTTGCCGCTCGCCAGCATGCACCCCACCGTCCCAGGAGACCACCAGACATGTTTGTTTCCGCGCCCGTACCCCGTAGCCACCGCTCGCCGCGGAGTTCGCCGCCTCTACTTCGCAGAGCACCGCACGTTCCCGAACAATTGCCACCGCCCCTAAGCTCACATTCAAGTTCTAGAGAATCGCCAGGAGACCGCCCGTCGATCGCCAACCGCAGCCATGCCTCTAGTCGCCCGTAGCTGTGTCGCCACTGTCGCCTGCCCATCCCTCTCGATCTCGCCGTCGAGCCTATAAAAGGAGGCGACCCCCAGCCGATTGAAGCACACCATTCCACTCCCCTCTCACCCAGAACCACCCCACCTCACTCCCGGAGCAAGGCGAGCATCGCATCACTGGAATTTGGCCGGAGCCCGCCGCTGCTGGAGAAGAAGGAAGCCATCGATTGGAGCCGACCCAGGAGGAGCTGCCGGTGCCAAGATAATCACCGTCATCGACTTCGTCGTTCGCCCCCATCGCCGACCCTCGCCTGAGCCCCGGTGAGCCTCCCACGACCCCCACTGAGCCGCTAGGGTTCGAGCTTGTCGGTGACATGTTCATCGTCGACGACGACCCTCAGCCGTTGATCTCACTTCTAATCCAATGCACAACATCGCCTTGTACCGCTTCGCATGTTATGAGCCACTGACGTGTGGAACCCCCCTGTCAGCTGAGCCCCGCGCTGCGGAGTGACACTGGGCCAGCCCATTAGCATTTACCGCGCATCCCAACCATTTGAATTTAGATTTTTCTATTTTAATTCAAACTCAGTTCTATACCTAGTTTCAAAAATCAACCCAGCTCGATTCAGTGAACCAAATTGCATGAAACCAATTTTTTAGAAAGGTACTAAAATGCTTAATCCAAGCCCGCTGGATTCAAATCATTTGGATATGTAGATCAACCTTGGTAAAAATAACAAGTCAGAATTTTTTCTGCATTCAAACATTTTTCAAATTTCCACCATAATAGCTTTTGAGTTGATTCCAACTCTCAAAAATCACATTTGATCATACCTTTCAGAATATATAAAAAACATATGGGTTTACTTACAGAAATAATGTTCAAGTAATAAAAGAATGCCACATAGGCATTTCTAGTCACTTTAATTATTTAAAATAAAAAGGTTAAACCTTATTAAATTGTGACACCACTTTAAATCACATTCCCATGTAAGGAAATATGTGGTGATGACATGTGTCAACATGATCCCATGTTTGAGTTGGAGAATATTAAATCTTAAGTAGTTTTTCAACGAGTAGAAATTACTTTTCTCAAATTCAAATAAATAAGACAAAAGCTTTAATCTTGTAATGTTAGTGATGATGCTAGATCATCTGTAGTGCACCTTTGTGTGATGATTGTAAATAGTTAAGTATTGTTTGGTGATTGTGTACCCCGTTTTTATTTATAGACGCTAGTACCGACCAAGGATACAAGGAGGAAGGAGGATACTACGAAGAAGAAGCCGAGGAGAACTTCAACCATTGATCTGCTCAAGGCAAGCCTTACTAACCAAGTTGACCTATGCAAGCTAACACTTGCAATTATGAAAGTTAGATAACCTATGCAATGCCCTAAGCATGCTTCGTTCGACACATTTTGATGATACCCAATCCTAGTTTTACTTGCAAGCTTTATACTTTATTTCTTTATCAAAACTTTCTCTTAGAGTTTACTTAAGTGACTTGTAGATTCTAGAAAGATAATTGAAGGTTGCATAAAGAGCATTAAATTTGTCCTAAGCTAGATAATCTTGATGTCATCCTAAGGCATGAGATTGAACTTAATTAATCACCACTTGTTTACCATCCCTTATTAGTACTTATCATCCCTGTAGATGCTAGTGCTAAGCATAAAACTTGATCAACTTTAGATGGGAATACTTGGTGAAAATGGTTATGAAAACCTTGGAATGATGAGTCATTCTACTGGAATGTTTTGACATGTGTTTCCGAACACCAGATGATTTTTATGATGAAAATGTTGAGGCATGAGCCTTAGCCCTTTATAAAACTGATGGTTGTCTAGATGCGATACCATTCAAATTTTTACCGTACAACCACAATACCCAAAAATTGGGTAGGGCTTGACTGGAAACTTATATACTTTAGTATGGGTTCCCTCACGGCCAAGGTCTGAGCTGAGGCTACCTTGTGAAGATTGTCCACCTGTGCAGTACCCAAGATGACAGTTGGTCATGGTTGGGAGGCCAAACTCACAGGAGAGGTGCCTATACTAGGGAATGTAATGGAAAGGTTAGGATTGATTATCCGCATACTGAGTATGGTGAATTCAGGATTTGTTCCTGACGGATGTATCGAATGTTGTGGTGAAAGTGTACAATCTTTGTAGAGTGTCAAACTATTCAAATAGCCGCGTCCGCGGTTATGGACAGTTGGAGTGGCCATACTGTTCCCCCGTCAGATGTTTTCAAAATGACTTGTGAAATGAATTGAGATTTTGACTTGACCACAACAGAGTTGTGATATGAAATTCAAGTTCCCACTTAGGTGTTATAAAAGTTCAACTAGATTTTCTTGCTTCTGAACTTAGTAGAGGTAAATCTGGCTTTTTGCAAAACAACCCTAGAGCTTAGTGTCCTACTACAAAAACCCCCCTTAACTTGTTAGTATTAGTTTGCGAGTACTTAAAGAGTACTCATGGCTTTATCCCTGGCTATTCCCATGGCCAGACTATTAAGAAGGGTACCAGGATGATGGACCGCAGGAAGGTTACGACAACTAGGATCATCTCCCATCGTCAGCATTGTCTGTGACCCCGAAGATGGAGCTTCGCCTATGCTACCTTTACTATTACGTTATTCCGCTGCTTGAGTTGTATTAAGAACTGGATCATGAGATCCTTATTTGTGTGAGACCTTATGTATGGTTTGTAATGGATGATGTACTGTGATATCCAAATCTGTTATGTCTCGCAAAAATGGTAATCCTGGGATTGCGATGTATGGCATAACAGGCATCTAGGATTAAAAATCTGGGTGTTGACAATTACTTTGTAATCTCACTTATAAATCTCAGAAGCTTGTCATTAAAGCTTTTCATAACTTTCTCATATCTATACTTGGTTATACCAAACTACTCTGATAAAGATATCCTCTAATCCATTAAATAGTTGCTTCTAACTCCCTTATATACTTCCTTTATCATCCATCACTAATATTACTCCAATAGACTTATATATCAAATCCTACTTCACCTAAGGTGTTTAGTATTCTCTAAGAGGAATAATACTACTTCTATAATTCAATGCTTCTCTAATATGATCTTGATCCTACTATCTTATCTTTACTTATCTCCAGTAACTCCTACTCCACCCTCACATTATATTAATGTGACTTGTCATGACTAATCTAGGATAACATATCTACACTAGGGTGTAATCATGTTCTACCACCAATATCACTTATACATGATATAATCCTTCACTATTAGTGTCTTGAGCATGATCATTATGATCCTTTGATCATTTATGGCTTAGGTTTCTAGTTGGATAATCAAGGCTTATCAATGCAACATTACAGTTATATTTTAATTATCTTCTTAATATCTCTATTTGACTAGGAGATTTATTCATTGACTATACCTACTTGATCCAATAGGATTACTCCTGGTAACTATCTTCGGAATTCATCCTTATAATCTTCTTTGTTACCATATATATCTTTATTTAGGATAACTCTTCTGTCTATTCAGGAGTGAATTAACTCCATCAAGTATCCTATTGATTTGATTCTCTTCAAACACTCCGATCTATAGATGATATCTAAAACTAGCATTACTACTTACCTCATCTTACTTCTTTCTTTATAAGCCTTAAGTGAATGCTATGATAAGGACAAGGGTTGATAGCTCAAGAATTGACGAATCAATAGTGGATTACTCAACATTGATGAACCACGGATATAAAGATAAGATTCATTAGAGGTGATAAGGACTAATATGGAAAGAGATATATATGGTGAATGATCTGGACTTGATTTCCTTCCTACTCAATACAACTAAAGAGTTAGGGTTGTATTACCATGACATTTATGGTAGGAATATATAAGGATAAAATAGGTCAAGAGTTAGTTATTACACTCTTGTTACTTGAATTATATTCATAGCTTGGCATTCATGGGTTATTGTAACGAATACTATGATAGGATCTCTAGAGTATCTGACAATAATCATTAAGCAATGTATTGTGGTTTAGTTTTGTTATATTTGATCTACCCTTAGATCAAATTATCTTTACCCAAAATAAGTTTTTAGCAAAGGTCATATTAAAACTTATTGCAGTCAACTTGATGATCTACTTCAATTCCATCAAGTGGAGATAAGCTTCTATCACTTTGTCAAGTTTTGTTCAAAAGCGCGAAAATTATTCGGATTTTCTATGCATGAATGCAATGCACACATCTGAGTTTAGTTTATTTCTAAGCTCTAATGCTGAAATGTTACACGACTCCCAATCCCCATACGTACAGAGCACCCCGTCGGTTTCTTCTCTGTTCTGGAGTTCTTCTTGCTGGCTGAGGTACTTGGAGGCCGTGGGTGTGGTCTTGATTTATGGAGGGCTGAAGTAGGCTATGGAGTCACGGAGGATGGCAGCAGTGAGAAGGACCGGGAGAGTAGGCCGGATGGCCGCAACGCTGGTAGCGATCGAGCACGGCCGGACTCCGTGCTGCTCTTCTTCTTCCGCGAGCTTCGAGTAGGTGGTAGCAGCTTGTGTTTTGCTCGATCGGCGAGGAGAAAGGATCCTTCGGGAGAGGAAAAGAAAAGGAAGGGCGGAAAAAAAGGAGGGGTAGGTTTTTAACTTACCGCTGGCATTGACAGTAATATGTGATTTTGTGGGAGGGCAAAGCTGTCCAAAAAAAGTTTAGTAACGACAAAAACGCTCATTCCTTTATTATTAAGGTATATAGAATAGATATAGATATAGATTACTTTGACTCTACCTGCAATGGAAAACACGAGGAGAAGCTAAAATACAATATTGCAAGAACATCAAATAGTGACACCTTGGATGGAGGACATAACTATACGTGTTGCGACACCTAGGAGAACAGCGGGTCATTTTGTCTCTTGGTCCAAATGGGCAAGCAATACGGTGGTTAGAAACCAAGCAAGGTCATTATCTTCAACGGATCACGTGGAAATCTTGGGTCTTGAAGTCCTATCTTTGCGTCGGTGGTGCGTCGAACACCGACGAAGGGGGCATGAAGTCGTGTGTCCGATAGATCTACTATGATCTGGTCATTTTTCGTGTTTGTTGCATGATCAATAGTTTTCATCATTGACGATTGGTGGTGCGCTGTTTCTTTGGGACCATGCATGATGATTTTCCTTCTGTCTACTACAAGCTATAATAGTATGACAAGTTTTGCTTCACTCCGGTGATGGAGGGACAAGGATGACAGCGCTCCTTCGGTTCATAATAGTGTTTATAGTCGTCGCTAGGTGGTCCTTGGACCAATTTATAATCTTTATTACTTTTGAGACTAGTTGGGTTACTGTTGATGATTATTAATAGATCTGTGTAATTTTCGTAAATAAAAATACACTACTGTCAATACAAATATACACATTCTTGTGGAGGAAAAACATGCACGGTATTTACAAAAGTACACGGACACACATTCAGATCAACATGCTCGTGGATCGTCGCTTGTTGCTAGCCTTTCATGCAGTTGGGTACACATCTGTGATGGATGGTGACAGTCTCGGTTTTACAGACGCGTACACATCTGTGATGGATGGTCCATATATTGTCGGTTCCATTTTCATATGCATCCATTAGTAGAGCTGTCACTACACATGCGTTTCCATATAGTGTCTATGTATGCATATTGTGTGGTCTCCACCAATTGTAGCTTATTGGTCATCACATGCATTCCTTCATCCCATAAGCCAAAAGATGATGGAGCCTCGATTGGCACTAGCATCTGTATTTGTTGTTGTGCCCTTGATTATTATTTTGTTTGTTTTGGGCAGCGGATTCCATCCACTGTTACTCACGTGTACTTATACTCACGTGTACTTATACTCACGTGTACTACTCACGTTTTTGGTTTCTGGAAAAAATCTAGGCACTGTATACACTTGTTTGGTTCTCTATATTCAGATCAGAAATGAAGTCACCACCCCTGGTGGAACTTGGCTTTTTTAGATAAAAGGCATCTATGTCCGATTTTATTAAATTAAGAGTGAATTCCAGTTTTTACCCCCTAATTTCACATTTTTGACACAAACTACCCCATTTAGAAAAAGTTTCTCTAGATTACCCCATTTAGTGAAACTTATGCCCGCTTTTACCCCTGTAAGCATTTACTGATTCTTCGTGATGGGACTCACTCGTTAGATCGATGTGGCGCGATTACTAGGCATAGCTCTCGGTCTCAAACCATCATTATTTGAGGAGAGAAGTTGCGGTATCTATCCTTGGGTGAAGCCCGCTGCAACACCATCATCCTGCTACCCGATGACGATTCGGAAGACAACTTCTGAGACCCTTCCATGGCAGGCTCGGTCATGACCAGTTCTTGGCGTGCAGCCATCTCAGCCAAGGTCGGTAGTGCTGTGGGATGAGTCCTGCTCCAGGTTGAGGTCTCCTGGTCGTGCCCGCCGCAATCTAGCATCAGCTGATCTTGCTCATATATAGATGTACATTCACTTAGATGTGATGTGTGAATACATTTTAAAGGAGACTGGATGGACAACATGAGAAAGCAACTATGGCAATGGAAGACCCATGCTGCCAAGCAAACATGTCAGCTTGCTGGGAACCATGATGATTGATGAACACCAGGGGCGGAAACGAGATCATCGGCGTCACCGGCGCACAGGCATACATGGAAGCCTTCATTGAAAATCCAGTATTAATTGCAGCCTAGCAGCACAGCAACATGAGAGGAGACATGGACTACTTTGTAATTTGGTTGCATCAAGAACGTGTGGCCTGACAGAACCTGTGAGATGCTTTAAGGGGGTAAAATAAGTAATGACCTTCACTAAATGGGGTAAAGTGGAGAAACTTTTACTAAATGGGGTAGTTTGTGATAAAAATATAAAATTAGGGGGTAAAAGATGGAATTTACTCTTAAATTAATAAAGTCAGAGTTAACAACGTCCAAACGACGTAAACTCTGATGGGTTACCAGCCTAGAGACCAGCACAAATAAACCAGGCAACATAGGCATAGGTGGGCCCACTTCAATTCAAAGGTATTCAAGTGAATACCCAAAAAAATTTGACAAAAAACTAGTCATACGTAGTAGTATATACTAGCTGGTATATAAATGAGAAAACTAGGAACTACGAGAGCAAGCACACGCAAGCCCACCTTCTTACGCCGTAGGTCCCCCCCTCTATGAGGCCCAACATCCTAGCTGGCCCAGTCTCCCATATCTTGCCGCTTCTGGCAAGATCACGATCGGAAAACTCCCAATTTTGCAATTCTCCAAACTGAAGCAGTCGACGAACCATGGACTGAACCAGACTGGCGACGGAAAGACACGATGCCGTACTACCGATGTCGACGGGGCACGGAGACATGCGGCACTTGTCAGAACCTCCTCGGCCTTGAGTCTTCTCTTCTCCGTCTCCCTGCGCCACGACCAGAACATCCGCGGCTGCGTTGCCACACTGGTTCATCTCCGTTGGAGCTCTGTTGACCGCCCCTGATCCTCCCTTCCGCAGTTTATGTCTACTGGGCGGCTACTACCAGCTGGCTCCGTGCTCCAGCTTCTCAGAACCGTTACAATTGTTGAGACTTGAGGTTTCGTAGAAATTCAAAAAAAAAAAATTTAGACATAACCTATCGGAAATTAAGAAGACTAAAATGTTATTTTTCGTTTTTCTTTTTCAGACTGCATAAGTTCATTTGGTCTGAAACATGAACAGAAAGAATGGTGGTGTCGCATCATTGAAATGGATTTCTTCTTGCAAGTCATGGGAATAGAGGTTGCCAGTACTGTTGGAAGAACTTAGAGATTCTGAAAATACAATCAGCAGGTTGATTAGCAAATTTATCCTCAATCGTGAATTTGTTTTCAATATGTCATAAGGCCCAATATTGCAGACCAAAAAACAGTCCAGATCCATATTTTAGCTTTCTGATGAGTAAGTTGCGAAATAATCTCAAAGTAATGAGGGAAACATGAAGGGTTCCGCTGAAAAGCGCTCTAAATACACTAGGCAATCCCATAGGAGAAGAAGATGTGCATGGATTTCATGTTCAAATGTTCTTGTTCGTCCCAACTAACTTTAAGCTTTTGCTTTATTTTCATAATTGTTTACAGTAAATACACATGAACATCTTTTACCACATGATGAAATCTATCTCAAGTCAATAAGCTCGTTGGAGTAAACAAGAATTCTTGGAAGTTTTGGCTATCATGGCTATCCAAGTCTCCACGACATGGTGGCCACTAGGGTGTGGAAGGAGGCGGCGAGGATGGAGGGCATCTAGGGCGTGCCCTTCTAGGGGGATATGCATGGCCAACGTCACCGCCGAGATGACCAAGGCCAGGAAGGTGTCTTGGAACTGCGCCGACATGGAGGGCGGGTCGGCAGACGTCACCCCGGCGGCGTGCGAGGCTCTGCAGGGCGCCCACGGCGGCGCCTGCCCGTTCCCGACCAACACACTCGCCATCGAAATGTCACCGTGCAGTGCTCCTACTCCCTCCCTCCTGCATCCACTGGTGCTGCAAACTAGTCTGAGCTAAGCTCAACCCGTCAGCTTCTTATGTAATGTACCGCTGATTGTGAAATATCCAAGGTACACTAGACTGAGAATATTCTCCAATCGAAATACAAGAACAATAACAAGCTTCGAGAGCTTCTTTACTAAGTCCGAGGTGGAGTTTTTAAGATATAAGTGTTGGATATAAGTGATTTGTAGTGATCTAAAGGTTGTTGTGATCAATCTAAGTCAAATTCATAATGATTAAGGGGATGTTTAATAACAGCCATTGGATGCCTTGATCAGGGGTATCCTGATCATCCATCCTAAGGTGCTGGTTCCCCTAGTTCAAGTGCTACAAATAGGAGTTCTAGGGTTAGAGCTCAGGGGGATGCTCATTCAGCTATACTTCTCTCTCTCACTCACTCTCCCAAGCTATCTGATCAAGCAAACACCTAAAGCACTAGGAAGAATCTTCACATCTACATCAACAAGGATCAAGGTGAAGCAAATCAAGAGGAGGCCATGGCTAGACCTCCAGATCAAGGTACAAACCCCTGATGCTATTCTTTGTGGCTCAAATCTTGAGCTAGTTGATCCTAAGGGATCTAACGGTGGTATCAGAGCATCTAGCTACAATTTTGTGCCTAATTATGCTAAGTTCTTATGTTCAAGACCTAGTTTTGTTGCTGGAATTCTGATTCCTGATCGAGTTCCTGCTCAAAACTACTTTAAGTTGATGTTTTAGCCCTGAATTTCACTAAATTTAAGCCCTAACTGATCAAGAATATGAGCTAGGGTTTCTTTTTTGCTTTACTAATGTGGGGATTTAAGTTCTTATGCTAACCCTAACCCTAAATCCCCAAACTACTGAGGAACCCTAACCCTAGTTCGTCAAATTTATGAACCCTAACCCTAATTCCCCAATTATTGAAGAACCCTAACCCTAATCTAATGACTAAGTGATGGTGGATACTTACCTTACGGGTTTTGTCGCCGTCGCTGGCCACGGCGGTGTCGGAGCCACCCTCTCAAACCATGGGAATGCTCAGGATCGAGCTCGTGCAGCCTTGCCATCCACCACACCAGGCCATGATGGAGCTCTCTCGGTCGTTTGCCGCCATAGGAGCTCACCGCGGCGCCGGACTTGGCACGGTGCCGTCGACGTCGGTGCAGGGACACCTGCCCGCCGCCGCCGTCTCCGGCAAGAGGGATCCGTCCAGAGCCGCTCGACGGAGGTGCGCGCAAGCCAAAGCCGCACGCATCTCCGGCGAGGGGGCCTAGCCGACACCGCTGTCTCGCCTTCTCCTCTCACGCGGGCGCTCGTCGTCGCCGCCGCCGCCGCTCGCTCTCTCTCGCTCGCAGGTAGGAAGGCAGAGGGAAGGGGAGACGGAAATGAGGCTAGGGTTAGCGCGGGTGTCATCGCAGGTCAATTTTGTTTCGACTCGACGTATCCTTGTCCGTTGGATCGCATCCAACGGCTCGTTGTGCTCAGCTGCTTAATGGGCCACATGGGTCGCTTTGAGGACCAGTGGGAGATGGGCTGGGGCATATTCGGCACAGTCTGAAAAAATTCTGTTAAAATTTTATAATATAAAAGGGAGTTTTAAGGATTAATGTTTATAAGTGAGGGTTTTATGTATGGTTTTTGGGGCTAAATTTTTTGGCGTATTTTATTATGTCAATTATGGAACACAATTGTGTGACAAATTATTCTTTTACCATGCAATTATATATCTCGCTTAAGTAAGTTTAATGTGTTTCATTATGATAAGTTAATTCTTTTATGACTTTATTATATTTGGTTGATTCTTTTGTGTTGCTTTACAAATGAATTATGAAGATAATAATGTTTTGCTGCAAAATAAAGTTTTGTAAATCCTCAAATTGAGCATGCCTTATGTCTATCATTCTGGCCAAAGCTGATTGATGGACATTTTGACCATGAAATTTTGTTGGTCCTTCTCACTTCTGTCCAAAGCTGATGTGTACTGGATTGATAAAAGAATTCTATATGAATAGAGAATCTAATTAAGTGTGGCTTATATCTGTCATTCTGGCGAAAGATGATTGGCAGCTATTTTAATCACAAATTTTTATTGATCATGTCTATTTATGGCCAAAGCTGATGTAGACTAGATTGATGAAAGGAGTATAAAATTGTGATGCTTATTCAAAGCATTTGTTTTATTTTGCATCATCTAACGCCTCTCAGTTTGTCGGTATTATTAATGGCATAGAACAGTTGACTGGTAGCAATTTTGGTACTTGGAAGGAGAAGCTTGAGATCACTTTAGCTTTGGTGAATATAGATTATGCCCTCCTTAAGGATCCTCCTAAAGCACCTGCTGAAGGTGATGAAAATTATGATGCCCTGGAAAGGGCTTATGATGATGAGAAAACTAAGTGGTAGGATTCAAATTGTAAGTGCCTCATGATTATTAAGGGCTCCATTACTCAAAGTATGAGGGGAACTGTCCCAGACTCTTAGACTGCCAAGGGTTACCTTGAAAAGATTGAGGACCAGTTTAAGGGATCATCCAAAATTTATGCAGCAAGCTTCATAGAAGGCTTATTGATGAAAGGTATGATCCAACTGGGAGTCTGAGAGAGCATATCATGAGGAAAATTAACATGACCACTAAACTTAAGACAATGGAAATGGAAATCTCTGAAGGTTTCCTTGTCTATTTTATTATGTCATCCTTGCCCATGGAGTTCTCTCCGTTCACCATCAATTATAATGCGATGGGATCTAAATGGGACATGGATGAAATGATGGCTAGATGTGTACAAGAGGAGGAAAGGATTAAAGCTGGACGAGTTGATCATGTCAATCAGTTCAAGCATTCTCAGAAGAAGATTTTTTTTATAAAGCCTAAACCTGCTTAGTTTAAAGATAAAGGGAAATCTTCTAAGTTCTTTCAGCAAAAGAACCCTAACAGAGCTCCTAATGCAGATGCACCCCCTAATGCTGATGGTAAAGATTCTAATGGATGTCGCTTTTGTGGAAATAGCGGACACGTTCAGAGGGATTGTATTGGGTTCATGAAATGGCTCAATAAGAAAGGTACTAATGTTATAACCTTTGTTGATGAATCCCTTTATGTTGATTATGCCACCAATACATTGTGGATTGACTCGGGTGCAACAATTCATGTTGCAAACTCCTTACAGGGATTCGATACAAAGAGGACCCTAAGAAGAGGGGAAAGAACCATTAGAGTTGCTAATGGTGTTGAATCCAAAGCTGAGGCTATTGGAGAGTTTACACTTACACTCCCTAGTGGATTTATGCTTCGTTTACGTAATTTACTTTATGTACCCTCTATGAGACGAAACCTTGTGTCCGTCTCATGCTTAGATGATGATGGTTTTCACTGTGACTTTGGGAACAAGAGATGTATAATTATGTTTGACAATAATGATGTAGGTCTTGCCTTCCAACAAGACAAACTTTATCTTGTTTCCTTAAGTAATTACATAAGTGAAGTTAATGCTTCCTCTAATGTGAATGTTAGTACCAAGCATAAGCACGATGATGATGATACTTCTTCAAAACTATGGCATTATCATCTAGGCCATATTTCGAGGAGGAGAATCGAGTGTCTCATTAAGGAGCAAGTTCTTCATCCTTTGGTTTTCTCAGATGCGGATCTGGATCATTGTATTGATTGCATCAAAGGTAAATATGCTAAGATAATTAATAAAGGTGCAAATCAAAGCACGGGAGTTTTGGAAATTATTCATACGGATATTTGTGGTCCGTTTAATGTGAAATCAGTGGATGGTTTTGATTCCTTCATAACATTCGCTGATGAATTTTCCCGCTTTGGATACATCTATCCTATCACAGAAATATATGAGGCATTAGAAAAGTTCAAGATATTTAAAGCTAAAGTTGAGAATCAAGATGGTCAAAAGATCAAAGTTGTAAGTTCTGGCCATGGTGGTAAGTACTATGGAAAACACACTTCTTATGGCCAAATTCCTGGACCTTTTTCTAAGCTCCTACAGGAGAATGGTATTATTGCTCAGTATTCAGTATCGGGCAAATCTGTGCAAAATGGAGTCACTGAAAGGCAGAATCGTACTCTTATGGATATGGTAAGGAGTATGTTAAGTCACTCCACTTTCCCGCTTGGTTTATGGATAGAATCTCTAAAGACAGCTGCACATATTCTTAATAAGGTCCCTAGTAAATCGGTGCCGAAAACACCGTATAAATTATGGACTGGGTGAAAACCTACCTTGAGTTATTTGCATGTGTCGGGCTGCCCTGCTGAGGCAAGAGTTTTCAATCCAATTATGGTAAAGTTAGACCCAAAGAATGTTAGCTGTCATTTCATTGGTTACCGTGACAAATCTAAGGCGTATCGTTTCTATTGTCCAAAGCAATTCACTAAGTTTGTTGAAACAAGACACGATGTGTTCTTGGAAAGTGATATGTTGAGGGGGAGTATGACTCCCAGTGAAATAACCTTAGAGGAGAAACGGAAATATTTCACGGCACCTATGATCCAAGAAACAGTGTTTCCTGTTCATGCTGAGTTTTCACCTCCAGTTGTGAGGACTGCTAATCCTACCCCTGTTGAGATACCTGTGACTCTGCTAGAGTCCACACCTAATGATACTTCTAAAGAATATGCTCAGGAGCCTGAATTTGTGATTGAGGTACCAAATAATGCACCTCTCAGAAGGTCAAAGTGGGCTAGAAAGTCTGTTATTCCTGATGATTATGTGACTTATATGAGTGAGGATATAAATGAGTCGATGTTGGATTATGATCCTGCATCGTTTAAGGAAGCCATACAAAGTGATCATTCATCGGAATGGCTTGATGCTATGAAAGATGAAATGAAGTCCATGAGCGTTAATGATGTATGGGACTTAGTAGAAATTCCTGAAGGAGCCAAAACTGTGGCCAGTAGATGGGTCTATAAGACCAAAGGTGACTCCAAAGGTGATATCGAAAGGTTCAAAGCAAGGCTTGTGGCTAAGGTCTTCACTCAAAGAGAAGATATTGATTATAATGAGACTTTTTCACCTGTCTCTTCTAAGGACTCATTTAGAATTATTATGACACTTATGGCTCATTATGATTTAGAATTGCATCAGATGGATGTCAAAACGGCATTTCTGAATGGTGACTTACATGAGGATGTTTACATGGCTCAACCGGAAGGTTTTGTTATGGAAGGAAAATAACATTTAGGATGTCATCTTAAGAAATACATTTATGGATTAAAGCAAGCCTCGAGGCAATGGTACTTCAAGTTTGATCAAGTCATAAAGAATTTTGGTTTCAGGGAGAATGAAGTGCAAAATTGCATTTATGTGAAGTTTAGGGGGGAAATTTTGTCTTCCTGATACTGTATGTTGATGACATACTCTTAACAAGTAGTGATAAGAATATGCTGCTGGAAACTAAAAGGTTTCTCTCTTCAAAGTTTGACATAAAATATCTTGGTAAAGCCGCTTATGTCTTAGGCATTCAAATTCAACGAGATAGATCCAGAGAATCTTGGTTGATTGACAGTATATCTAAGCCACTCACTCTTTTCTGCGATAATCAACCCGTAGTGATCTATTCGAGTAACAACAAGTCAAGTGGTGCTACCAAACACATTGACATCAAGTATCTTGTTATGAAAGATAGAATCTAGGATCAGATAATAAGTATTAAGCATATAAGGACTAACACAATGTTAGCGGATCCACTTACGAAAGGCTTGCCACCCAGTGTGTTCAAAGAGCATGTTGCTAGCATGATATTGGCAGAAAGTTTTTTATCCTAGAATTGGAACCATGACACCATCTCCCCATAATTCTAAGAAAGGTTCTTCTCTTCGATGTAATGATGTACTATAGTCAATTAGTTCAATGGTACTTAACTGACCATTGCAATTTTTTGTCTCTGTATAAGTTTCAACAAAGAGATGAGATCATAAGTTTGTATAAATATAAGTTCATGGAGCTCCTAAGTTAAAGAAGCTTTGTTTTGAAATAAAGCGGTATATTGTAGTAACTGGGTTCTACGGTACTCTATGACTGTTGTAATTATGTTGTCTCATATGATGATTTGTTGAGAAATGGGTTTATAAGTTTATCCTTATGATCAAGAGGGAGAATGTTGGATATAAGTGATCTAAAGGTTGCTGTGATCAATCTAAGTTAAATTAATGATGATTAAGGGGCTGTTTAGTAACAGCCATTGGATGCCCTGATCAGGGGCATCCTGACCATTCATCCTAAGGTGCTGGTTCTCCTAGTGCAAGTGCTATAAATAAGTGTCCTAGGGTTAGAGGTGAGGGGGGCTGCTCAATCAGTTGTTCTCTCTCTCACTCTCCCAACCTATCTGATCAAGCAAGCACCTAAAGCACTAGGAAGAATCCTCACATCTACATCAACAAGGATCAAGGTGAAGCAAATCAAGAGGAGGCCATGGCTGGACCTCCAGATCAAGGTACACACCCCTGATCCTATTCTTTGTGGCTCAAATCTTGAGCTATTTGATCCTAAGGGATCTAACAATAAGAACCATGATGGTATGGAGATCAGTTATGGTTGGCTAACCTGTATGAACAATGCCTATTAGACTTGCCCCGTCCCTCATCTAGAACGCTGTTTCTATTCCTAGATTCAGTTAACTGTATTTTAAACAAAACCGAGGGAAAAAAACGAGCCTACTTCACATCAATACAAAACCAGAGCATTGTTTCTATTCCTAGATTCAGTTAACTGTACTTTGGACAAACCTGAGGGAAAAAAAGAGCTACTTCACAACAATGCAAGCAAAGCGATTATTGCTTTGGTTGACAAGATATCTTGAGAACTAAAACTCGTAAAACGACATCTTGTCCATCCAAGAAAACAAAGTTAGCGATAGATAATTCTGTAACATGGTGAATATCGAACATTATACTGCTGAAGAAAAAAGTAGTATTAACTAGAAATCCAGTGCGATGAACATAACGACAGAGGACAATTGAGAAGAAACCTTTGACCTCATTGGGAGTGGACATCAACGGGTTTCACTCTGCTAATAAGCCCGACTTTAAGTTGTCATATGTGGATTCTAATTTCTAGAGGTGTTTCCTGAACAATTTCTGTTACTAATTAGGAGTAAAATACTCAGATACAAAATAAAAAAGGTTGCACTATAGCATACACGCGAAATCTTTTACTAATAGAAACACGTATCTACCATGCGTGAACAACAGACTGGTCAGTATAACACAAGGAATGCATGTTAGATTGGCTTTAAAGATGGTTCTGCAAAGAGTGATGATGGTTGTGTGGTCTGTGAGTGGTAGCAGCGGCATAGAAAAAGGTGAGTTTATTATAATATTTTTAGCGTGTGGGTATCTAGACGGGAGGGAGGGAGTAGAGAATCAAGGGTGTGATGTCTGACACAAGTGTGCATCCAGGGCAGATTGTCAACAGCAGCTGGACCCCAACCACACTGGATATAAAGAAAAATTGGAAGCAAATGGTAGTGTGGAATGCCTAGAAAGCACATTTCGCAGGAGGATCTCAGTTATTAGAGTAAGAGCATCTCCAATGGATTTCCTAGGATGCCGATCCCAGGACGAAATTTAGGTCTGAACATCGAAAATCGGCCCAATCGCGTTCCCAGGTCCCCGGTTTCGTTCGAATTTGGACGAACTTTGGTCCGGACTTTCCAGATCATTCCCAGCATCCCGAGAACGCCCTGAGAACGCCGGACGAAGCGAAAACAGGCGTGGGCCAGCTCTGTCGGCGACAGAAGGCCGAATCCCCCACATCCACTCGCCCAGACTGCGGCGAAGAGCTCCCCAGCTGCCTCTGCCGCCATGGATTCGCCGGCGGAGCTCCTCCATGCCGAGACATGCCCACGCCTCTAGATAGGCTCGCCGTAGTCGCCGCCCTTCTGCCGCCACTCCGCCGCCCAATCTTCACCGTAGCTTGGCTTCGCTGCGAGCTCCGACCACCTCGCCCGCCAAGTGTTCGGCGTTTTGCCGATTCGGCCATGGACTCCGACGACGAGGAGATGCTCGCTGTGTTGCTGGAGGAGGAGAACGCCGTTGTCCCGAAGATGCAGAGCACATGCAGATCCTCGCTTCCCTCGCCCAGCTGTACCTGCAGACGGTGAAGCCAAAGCACCGAGGTTTGGTGTAACGCCCCCGAATCGGGTCTATGCAGATCTCAGCATTTTCCGCCAAAACCCGCATAGAAGCGATTCAAAGACGCCCACCAGACACTTTCGTGTGGGTGGGATTTGAATACAAGTAGTTACATCACAGTAGTTACAACAGAATCCACAAGAACTTATATACAACAACGACTCAACGAGTCGAGAATACAAAAGGTACATTACGAAGATACAACTCAAGAAGAAAGCAAGATAGTATCTGAGTACGGACAAGATCCAAATGGGACTAAGAGTCCTGAAGAATAACCAAGCGTTGTCCAACCCTGCCCAGGCCAAGCCGGAAGGGTAACCTTGCTAACGCCATCAATCATATACCTGTCAATCCAAAAGGGTGCCGGCAAAGGGCAAAGGAAGACAGAAAGAGAGTGGTCAGTACTGAGGCCAGTACACGGCGAGACTAGAATTCAGCGGTCCTCGCCTACATAGGTATGGTGGGCTCAGCGGCAGCAAAGCTTGCACTATCTAACTTATAGAGACACGCTACAACTTCGGCTATTAGGGCGAGATAAGGGAGAACTATACGATAGCATAATATAACACCAAACATAACCCATCCGAAGATTTCCACCTCGAAGACCAGTCGAGGAAGTCCTCTTGCGAAACACACACAATGGCAATTTTGGTTAAGCAAGTGTTTAGTTGATAAGGCTAATTACTAATCATATTATTAGAAGTAAAACATTAGTGGCGTTGTCTATGATCATGACATTGTACTTTTGAGGCGTCCATAACCGTGGACACACGGCTTCTCGAAAAGATTTACCCTGCAGGGGTGCACTACTGTACCCAAACGCATGCTCAACCCATTAGGCAACATATCACGCGTGCCTTCCGAATCTCACAATAAGAACTGTCTCATAACTACGCACATATCCAGAGGCATCACCTACTGTGTTTTACCCACATAAGAGATACAACTAATTCTCTAGGTGGCACAGCGTTTGAGTCTACGGCCGGGCGATGATCGGAAGATAACTTGTAGAGCTCCATCCCACCTTCGACACGATATCTCGATTTTATGCAATGCAAGCCATGGCAGTCCACCAAAATCATATCACAACTCAACCCATGTCCGAGGATACATTATGCGTATGCACCAAATGGAAAACCAATTTTGTAACCCTCTGGATATACAAATAGCACCGGTAGTTGAGGGGGGATCCCAAAGGCCCCCACGTTTGGTTAGCGCGATCAACTCAGAACTGGTATCGTAGAACGAACGGGTCCTAGGTCGGCTCAAGCAGTTCCCAAAGGTGGTCCCTGCCGGGGCCTTATCATTAGGTGAAATCATAACCACAACCATAAACAATAACATCAGATTAATTATATTATCACCAACCATATCTGAGTATCATGTTCCGCCTGTATGAGAGCGGTACTAAGCATGCCTATGACTCGCAAGGACAAAGCTAGCTAATCAAACAAGGCAATAGGATAACCAAGGCAATATAGTGGAGCAGGTAAATAAAGGAACGGTACTATAGCATCGACAATAAGGATAGCAATAGATCAAAGGAAGGAAGTAAGGACTATAAATGCAAAATAGGTAGAAGGGGGAGAATGCTCGCCTGTGAGACAAAGTCAGGAAACCGGGGGCTTGTCGTATCTCACATCGACTCATCGTCCTATCCGATGAAGAAGCAAACACTAGAAAGAGTAACCGATGCAATATTTAATAATACGGCGAAAGATCCGGCATGTTTATGATGTGATGCATGACATGGAAATATGCGGCCTAACTTAGCAATATTAAGCGGAATCGGGATTCCGATATTTATTATTAGGTTCAAGTTATTTAACTACCCCACATATTAAATGTTGAATTAACAAGGCAAAGCATGACATCGGTTCTCTACGCCAATTTAAATAGAGTCCGGAATATGACATAAATATCCCGCGTTTAATCTCCATGTTTATTTATTAGGTGAATCGACAAAAATATCCCCGAATGACAAAATATGTATGCAAGCAATATGCACAAGTTGTGTTTCAATTTATAAAATAGGGAAAGGATAAGGGTCGCACGTTTTGGTTCGATCTTGGTCCCCAAGGGGTTCGAGGGATCGGGGTCTCGACGCCTTTGAATCCAGGGACTTGGCGTCCATGGTCTTCGGTTCCGTGACGCCATCCTCGTTGCTCCGTGTCAAAGGCATCGGGTTTATGGTTACGAGGGTTGTTGTCGATCTTGGATTGGGCGCCGGGAACTTCAACGAGTAGACAAAGGGATGAGCGAGACCAACAGGAGGCATCCATTCCCAAGTCAAAGTAGCACCACCGAGGTCCTGGTCCGCAATCTGGTTCTGTTCCGTAGGAAGATCTTGATCAGAGTCGCCACATCACCTCATCCTTGTACTCAACCAGCATCAACAATGCGGCAGCAGCCCAAAACGCATGACAGAAACGAGAGGGCCCGCATGCACCAATCACATAGGCACCAGGTCGAACACCATATGGTCAGGATACTGCAAGGGGAGCGACGCGCGCGAGGCTAGGGAAGATATGGCGAGGCATGTGGCTCCAGGGCGGCGCCAGGGACGAGAACGGCGGCAGGCCACGGAGGCGAGGAGGCGCAGGCGCTCGAGATGCAGGGAGGTGACGGGGAAAGGAGGTCCTGCCGGCGTGCAGGGAGGAGCTCCGCCCGGGGGGGTGCTGTTGAAGCGCAGGAAGAGGCGGCTTGGGCGACAAGAACCAACGAGGGTGGCCAGACGAGAGAACAAGACCGAGGAAGATGGCGGCAGCTCGGGGCTCGCTGGTGGAGGGCTCCGGCGGCGGCGGAACCGGCTCACGGATAGAACAAAGTCGGCGCTCGCGGGGCCGGGCGGGAAACGGCAAGGACGAGGTGCGCGGAAGCCCGAGCGACGGCCGGATAGCGACAAGAGGCGAGGACGGCAGCGCTTCTGGAGGAGAAGGTTGCAGGGATCCCGTCAGGGAGAGGAGGAAAAGGGGTGCCGATCGAGATTGGTCGGGTGCGGGAGAGCTCGTGGTGTGTGTGCGTGCGTGCGTGGTTGGTGTCTCGTGCGGTCGCGAGTGCGTGCGTTGCGTGGCAACCACCGGTCAGGTGCGTCGTCGTGTGAAGCAGTGTGTGCGCGAGTTGATGCGTGCGTGTGTACTGTTCGTGTCAGGTGAGATGTGTGTGGTGGTTAGCTGGAGTTGTGGTGGAGTGCGCGAGTGCTGGTGTGTGTGTGAGAGAGAGAGTTGCAACATGACAGATCGAATGTGGCGTGTTGATCCAGCAGGTGGCGGCGGCGGCAGACGAAAATATGCATGATGATGTACAAAATAAAATAACAATCAATTTCTAATTTTTAATATTTTCGGGCATTACATTTGGCGAAGGGTCACCGAGAAGTGCAAGGCGAGACAAAGTATAGAGGGCTATTGCATGTTGTACGCTGACTACTTTGCCGACGAGCCGCTCCATGAAGATGCCGTGTTTCGGCGCCGTTTCAGGATAAGACGGAAGCTCTTCCTCAAGATCATGCATGCCATCTGTGAATTCAACTCCTATTTCGTGTGCAAGAAGGACTGCAGCGGCATGCCAAAGTTTGCTCTACCTCAGGTGTGGGTTCATGTGGAGGGTGTTCCTCTTACCATCCGAAACTTCCATGGCTTGTGGGCGGTTGGCTCTCTTCTGGATATGACAGTGGATGTGGATTTGCCGACGCTGTATAGTCGCAATATTGTGCGTATTTGTGTGGCAATGATGAATCCAAATGCGCTACAGAAATGTGTGGATGCTACAGGTCCTTACATTGGTACTACTGCTACTCTGAAGCTAAAGGGTTATGACTTTACTTTTCGCCCGGAGTCCCCTGACTTCGTCCCTGGTCCTACTTTCATCCCTATGTTCTGGAGGCGTAAGGGAGATGATTCAGGTGAGGACGATGGTACTGGACAGAAGGAGAGGGACCCCTCTTTTGATGATACTACCACTCGGTCTCAGGGGAATCAGATGGAGATTGATAATGCGGGTTCCCAGTCAGCTGTGGGAGGTCCTCAGGTCAACAAGGTTTCTACTATGCCAGTGGTTGCGGTCACACCTTTCAATCCTAGTCCTCAGACTCCATGGGGTAAAGCCATTGTTGCTGCTGCATGATGCTCTCGCTCTTACTTTCAGCGTCCTGGTCTGATATCTACTGCTGCATCTTTGGCCTTGGGTGGTCTGTCCGGCGACGCTGTAGCGTCCGGTTCTAATGAGTCTCTTTCGCTGGCCTCTTCTTCTGCACCAAATGCGGTGCAACCCTCTTCACCGGGCATCTCCGTTGCATCAGCGCTTTTGAGTGCGGTGACGCTCACGGCCTCGCCTACCGCGGGCCAGTCAGTCTTGCCTACTCCGACACACCCGACCTCGCCGACTGCGGCTAGGTATTCTTCGCCATCTGTCAGGCGAACGTCACCCCCTCAGGAGTGTTCGGCGATGGGCCAGGATATCGATAGTCTTGGGCCACAGCATGGCCAGGGCGGGCGGTCGACGACGGATATGACGCTGGTCGAGCTTGGTTCGCCGATGGATTCAGCTGTGGAGCAGGTCATTGCGGCGACTTCGCTCATGGTCTTGGCGGTGCCGGTGTTGCGCAGGAGTGCAACGCATCCGATGAGCGCCGACGGTGCTTCGGCTACGGATATGGACTCTTTGGAGAAGGCCATGCGCAGGAAGGCGGAGAAGAATCTTGACACGACTGGTAATCCCTCTTCTTCCAAGTCTTTTATTCCTTTTTCATCAACTTGCATTAATTCTAAGCTTAATTATGTTGGTATTAGTTTAGGAAAGAATGCAAATGATGTTTCTATTTCTGCTAAGGTCTTGAAGCGGATGGAATTTGACCGGTTAACGGTTGTTCCAAAAGCCTCGGCCTCTTATATTCCCACCTACTCTGATGATGAGGATACAGACATCTCAACAGATGGTCAGATTCTATCTCATCTAGTAGGTGAAGTTCTTGAAGTTGGTTTGGACGAGGATAGGTTAATCTCAATCTATGAGCTAGCTGCTTCTGGTCATAAATCAACTTCTGGAAAAAATGTAATAAATCTTGCAAACGAGATCTTGCGCCTAAATCTATTATTGTTTCCCAATGAATGGCATGTTTTTGAATAGCAGAGGTCTTCGAGACTTGGCTAAACATTTACACATTGCATTATGTTCTAGGGAACACAATTTGGATTTTGTGGCTATCTCCGAAACAGGGAGACGAGAATTGTCAAAACTATACTAGATCGCCTATCAGGTGGTATAGATTTTGTGTGGCATTCTCATCCACCCAGGGGACGGTCTGGGGGCATTTTACTAGGCGTGCGGGCAGACACCATGGATATATTAGCTGTTGCGGAAGGGGAGTTTCATATTAAACTACACATCCGTAACAAAGTTGATAATTTCGTGTGGAGTCTGGTTGCTGTGTATGGTGTGGCTCAAGAGGCTTTTAAGGTCGATTTCCTTCGAGAATTGGTGAACTTAGCAAAAGATAATCCGTACCCTATTCTAATAGGGGGATTTTAACTTGCTTCGGTTCCCATTTGAGAAGAGCAAAGGCCGCTTCGATGATCATTGGCCCTTCCTGTTTAACGTTGTCATTGACAGCCTTGACTTGAAAGAAGTAAACATGATTGGTAGACAATTTACTTGGGCTAATTCTTTATCGGAACCAACATACGAAAAACTTGATCGTGTACTGATGGACTCAGATTGGGAAGCCCACTTCCCTCTAGTTTTGGTACGCGCTCTAGAACGTATTGAGGCTTTGTCTGATCATGCTCTCATTTTGCTAACCACTGGTTTGCCATCACCACGTTATGGCTATCATTTCAAATTTGATCTTGGATGGCTGCTTCGTGATGGCTTCCACGATATGGTGAAAGCAGTTTGGGAAAGGCAGGTTGCTGGTGATAACCCAATCCAGAGATGGAATAATAAAGTGCGTTTGACACGAAAACATCTCGGGGGTTGGGCGTGTCACACCGCTGGTATTCTCAAAAAAGAAAAACTTAGACTTTCAGGTACTATTGATGAACTCGAAGCTTTAGCAGAAACCCGGTTGCTTACTCCACAGGAAATTGAGCTGAAAAGCCAATCAAATGCGGAGATTGCCCGGTTACTACGCGAGGAGGTACTCAAGTGGTATCAACGTTCTAAATCACAATTTATTTTGCATGGGGATTCGAATACTAGATACTTCCATAGTGTAGTCAATGGCAGACACAAGAAGAAACATATTCATTCCTTAAGGCATAATGACGAGTTGATTGAAGAACACGAGCAGCTAAAGTCTTACATTACGAATTATTATAAGGGTTTTTTTTGGGATCCGGAGGAAGGCACTTTCTCAATGGATGAATCCCAAATTAACGATGTACCCCAAGTTTCTATGGAGGAAAACAACTATCTGATTGCTCCTTATTCTGAGGAAGAAGTCAAATTAGCTGTTTTCCAAATGGAGCATAATAAGGCACCTGGTCCGGATGGTTTCCCCGCTGAGTTATATCAAACTTTTTGGGATGTAATCAAACCTGATCTCTTGAACATGTTTAGTGCTTTACATGAGGGTCAACTTGAACTATTTTGGTTGAAATTTGGTGAAATCATCTTACTGCCTAAAGTTAATGAAGCAGAACGGATTCAACAATATAGACCGATCTGTCTTCTTAATGTTAGCTTCAAGATTTTTACCAAGGTTTCCACTATCAGGTTGAACTCTGTGGCTGATCATGTTGTTAGGCCTTCACAAACTGCCTTCATGCAAGGTAGAAACATTTTGGACGGTGTGGCTACCTTGCATGAAACGATTCATGAACTCCATAGAAAGAAATTGAATGGGGTAATTCTAAAAATTGATTTTGAGAAAGCTTATGACAAAGTTAATTGGTCTTTTCTACAACAAACTCTTAGAATGAAAGGTTTCTCAGCGGAATGGTGTTCCTTGATTGAAAGCTTTGTAGTCGGAGGTAGTGTTGCCATAAAAGTCAACAACAATGTTGGCAACTACTTTCAGACTAAGAAAGGGCTAAGACAAGGAGATCCATTATCGCCAATGCTTTTCAATATAGTAGCTGATATGTTATCCATTTTGCTTGAGCGGGCTAAGTCTGATGGCCAAATTGAAGGTGTGATCCCCCACCTTGTAGATGGGGGTTATCTATACTTCAATATGCAGACGATACAATTCTTTTTATGGAGCATGATCTTGAAAAAGCCAAGAATCTGAAACTCATACTTTCGGATTTTGAGTAGCTTTCTAGATTAAAAATTAATTTCCATAAAAGTGAATTGTTTTGTTTCGGCGAGACCCAGATGGAGGTTGGTCTTTATACTGAACTCTTCAGCTGTTAACACGTCACTTTTCCGATCAGATATTTGGGCATTTCGATACACTACCGAAGGCTTACAAATGCAAAGTGGAAAATTGTCGAGAAAGGATTACAGATACGTTTGAGTAGTTGGAAAGGCAAACTTCTCTCTATAGGGGGAAGATTAGTACTCATCAACTCAGTCCTTAGTAATATGGTTTTGTATATGCTCTTTTTTTTTCAACTACCAAAAGGTGTCTTAAAAAGGTTGGATTACTTCCGATCAAGATTCTTTTGGCAGGGAGATAACGAGAAAAAAGAAGTATAGGATGGCTAAATGGAGTGTTTTGTGTAGACCCGAACAGGGTGGGCTCGGTATTCATGATCTACAGGTTAAGAATACAGCCCTCCTTAGTAAATGGCTCTATAAGTTATTAAATGAGGAAGGGATTTGGCAAACTATTATTAAGAGAAAGTATATTGGTTCAAAGGCTTTGCCCAAATGGTTTGGAAACCTGGTGACTCTCACTTTTGGGTTGGTCTGATGGCGTCAAAAAAACATTTTTTACGCTTTGGGACTTTCTCTATTAATAATGGGACGCAGATAAGGTTCTGGGAGGATAAATGGCTAGATAATGCTACCCTTCGAGAACAATATCCTTCGTTATATTCCATTGTCCGTTATAAGGAGGAAACGGTTGCCACAGTGCTCGAATCATTCCCGCCAAATATAACGTTCAGAAGGGATTTAATTGGTTCTAGACTTGACTTTTGGATCATGTTGCTACAGCGTCTGGCACATGTACAATTGTCGGAAGAGCCAGATGAATTTCGTTGGAATCTAACTAAGAACGGGTCCTTTTTTGTTAGCTCTTTGTATAATGCTTTAATCCAGCCAGCTATTCCAGTGGTAGATAATAGGATCCGAAAGATGAAGATACCACTTAAAAACAAAATCTTTGATTGGTATCTTCGTCGTGGGATTATCCTTACAAAAGATAACCTTATTAAGCAAAATTGGCATGGAAATCCTGGGTGTGTGTTCTGTCACCATGATGAGACAATCAAACACCTATTTTTCCAATATAGTTTTGCCCGATCTATATGGTCAATCACCCAAGCAGGTCCAGACTTGTATCCACCACGTTGTATTGCCAACATTTTTGGGAATTGGTTACATGGTATTGATAACAAGTACAAAAATCTTCTTAGGGTCGGAGCGATAGCCATTATATGGTCGCTATGGCTATATACAAATAATAAGGTTTTTAATGATATAAACGGTTATGTTCTGCAGGTTCTTTACAAGTGTACTCATACCCTTCGGGCTTGGTCGACTTTGCATCGTGCGGATTATCGCGATCTCTTCATAGAGGTGTGTACGAGGCTAGAGGATACGGCACGGGATCTTTTTACCAGACATGGATGGCAGCGTAATCTTCGGATAGACTTGCCCTATACACCCTAGGCGCTATTGCATTTGCTCAACTTCATATGTAATTCGCCTGTATCTTTTCTTTTATGTCGGACCGTGTGGATTGATGTCGGCTGTGTGCATCTAGTTATGCAGAGGCCGGGTGTAAGTTACTTTCTAAGTAATAAAGGTGCCCTTTATCGAAAAAAATGGTTAGGTTTTCCTCACTGCAGAAGTGCATGGTGGAAATGAGGTTTCTTGCATATGGAGCGTCGGGTGACAGTGCCGATGACTATCTCTGCATGGCTGAGTCCACCGCCATCGATTGATTGTACATGTTCTGCAGGGCAGTGTAGTATTTGGAAAACAGTACTTGAGAACACCCACTGCTGAAGACACTGCTCGGATCATGGCAGCCAATGAAAGTAGAGGATTTCCTGTGATGCTTGGAATCATAGACTGCATGCATTGAGAGTGGAAGAACTGTGCATTTGCATGGCAAGGAATGTATAAAGGCCACAAAGGAGGTTGCACTGTGATACTCGAGACAGTTGCTACACATGATCTTTGCATCTGGCACTCCTTTTTTGATATGGCAGGATCAAACAACGACATCAACGTCCTCAACTCATCAAATGTCTTTGCCAAGCTTATTGAGGGTCATGCCCCCCTGTGAACTTTGAGATCAACAGACACCACTACAACAAGGGATACTATCTAGCAGATGGCATCTATCCAAAATGGCCAACATTTGTGAAGACTATCTTAAACCCAATGTTCCCCAAGCATTCTCAGTTTGCCAAGGAACAGGAAGCTTGCAGGAAAGGACGTGGAGCGGGCATTTGGTATGCTTCAACAGAGATTTGCAGTTGTCCGATTCCCTGCTATGACCTGGTCGAAAGATCAGACGTGCTTTTGTGTGGTCTTGCACAACATGATCATTTAGGATGAGAGAAAGGATTCGGTGAGCTTAGTCGAGCAGAACGAGCCATGATCATCAAGTGCCTCCAACCTGGGCTGTCTTTATTGCCATGCGCCAGGAGATCCGAGAACCGGCAGTGCATCAAAAGCCGTAGGACGATCTGGTTGAACATCTATGGATACGCAGGGGCAACACGTAGATGCCGAACATGAACTGACCGAACTAGGCCAAAATATGTTGTATTTTCACTGTACGCCAAAATAAGTTTAAATTTACGCTAAACTATGGTCGATTGTATGCCGAACTAGGCCGAACAATGTTCTAGACGAATTTGAGGCAAATTGGACGGAAAAGGACATCCTGAAAACTCGGCCTCGGCGTTCTCAGACCGAAAACGAGTTTCGTGCGGCCATATTTTAGTCTGAATTTTGGGCCTAAAAACGCCAAACAAGTTGGGATGCTCTAATATAATCTTATCACACTCCTACCAGAGCCTTGGGGAAACAAACGATGTTTCGCTGGGGAACTCGAAACTGAATCCTCACAGGCAGCACAACCTGCGGAAGCATTAGCAAGCTTCAGATACCTACCTGCGGCTGCGGGGAAACGAGCGAGAGACGGGGGGTGGGGTGGGATTCGGTACGGTGAGAGGCGTTGGGGCAGCCGAGGACGGGATGGAGGCATGCAGGCAACAAACGAACTGGAGGCGAATTAAGACGGAAAGCCGCTTTGTTCGTACTCTTGAGCCCTCCCTCGCCACAAATTGGTCCGATCGATCAGGCCTGCTTCTCTTTGTCTCCCTCCCCCACCCCCCATGGGCCCGAGCGCGTGAGACGAGGGCCTAGGGTGGGCTCGGCCTTTCTTCGATTGCATTCCTTATCCTTATCCCCTGATGAAAAAATATGTGGGTGAAACCAGTTGGATACTGGTGGTACGTACGTAGTGCACCTGAGGCTGGTTATAGTAGAGAGTAACATAGACTAGTAACATGCATAAGTTACTAGTCCATGTTACTACCTTCATAATGGGTAGTAACTTGTGACTAGTATCATGCAAAGACTTATTTATAAGCAGGTAGACTCATCTTATCTTGAGCGGTGTGATGTTACGATAACATAGCTAGTTACCACAATGCTCTCTTTAATCATTTAATGACATGCCACATCACCAAATTGCCTAGTTGGCACTGCATGTAGATGCATGTTACTGCCTATGTTACTCCCACTATGACTAGCATGAGTGCATCTGATTTGATCGATAACGTAGTGCACCGAGTCCATACACACGAGACCACCGCCTCTACGCGTACATCCGCTTCTTCCTAGAAAAAGAAAATTCCTATGTACTCGATCCCTCCCTTTAGAAATATAAAGTATTTTAGCTTTATATAAAATGAATATATCTAGTAGATGTCTTTTAGTTTATAGGTTTACTTCGAGCCACTACGAAACTATACACTAGAACACTTCTAGTCTTCTAGATATATATTCGATTAACAAAGCTAAAAACGCCCAAGAGAGACCCCACCTCCGTGCGAAAGGACAGCCTCAGGGCGGGCCATCGTCGACGCCCACCGTCTTCGCCGGCTAGGAGTGGCCACCACCACCCGCAGTGGCGTTGGCAGCGACCGGGAAGGAAGGCCGGCGGCGGCTTCTAGGGTTAGGAGGACGAGAGCCTCCGGAGCCCTCTTGCGCGAGAGGACCCGGGAGGAGATCGCGGTCGGCTTTTGGGATATCTCGCTGATTTTTTTTGTTTCAGAAGCTAAATTCCTATGTTTTCTAAGAACTATTTTATTGTTGTATGCAGAATTTAAAATTTGGTCGGTTGAACACGTACTGGCATGATTTGATCATCAGTATTAACAAAGGCGCGCGCATGCTAGGTAGCTCCGTGTTAATAATCATACAGACGGCAGACGTGCGTCCATGGATGGATTTGATCCTCCGTGTATCGATCGACGGAGAGGAGGAGAATGAAATTAATGGTGTCGTGCGGCCATGATCCAACTCCTCCTCCATCGTTCATGGAGAGCATGTGCGTGGTGGACGTGGCGGCGGCGACGTACGCACTCATGCGCGCCATCACCTTGTTGCTTGGTTTATCTGATCGAGCGAGCTCTCTCCTATATATATATAAACCTGCAGTCGCTATAGCTTGCCGGAGTAACGGTTGATCGAGCATGGCGGTCGTCGGCGCGGTGGTTCTGCTGGCAGTGGCTCAGCTGGCGGGCGCCACCTTAACCCCGCAGTACTATTCGCCGCCGTCCAGTCCGCCACCGTACCAGCCGAGTACACCACCTTCGCCGTCCCACTCAAGTCCACCACCGCCGTCCTGGTCAAGTCTATCGCCTCCCCGGTCAAGCCTGCCACCACCGTACAAGTCAAGTGGGCCATCGCGGCCGCGGTCGAGACGACCACCACCATACAAGTCAAGTCCATCGCAGCGGCCCCGGTCAAGACGGCCACCACCATACAAGTCAAGTCCGTTGCAGCGGCCCCGGTCAAGTCCACCGTCTTCCAGGTCGAGCCCGCTTCCGCCACCGTACAAGTCGAGTCCGGTGCCGCGGCCCCGGTCAAGCCCACCGCCACCATACAAGTCGAGTCCGGTGCCGCGGCCCCGATCGAGACGGCCACCGCCATATAAGTCAAGTCCGTCGCAACAGACCCGGTCAAGTCCACCGCCTCCCAGGCCGAGCCCGTCTCCACCACCACACAAGTCGAGTCCAGTGCCGCGGCCCCAGTCAAGCCCACCGCCTCCCCAGTCAAGCCCGCCGCCACCACCTCGATCAAGCCCACCGCCACCGTACAAGTCGAGTCCGCCGCCACCCCGGTCAAGCCCACCGCCACCCTACCAGTCGAGCCCACCGCCACCCTACCAGTCGAGCCCACCGCCACCCTACCAGTCGAGTCCGCCGCCACCGTACCAGTCAAGTCCGCCGCCACCGCCTATGTCGAGCCTGCCGCCACCGTACCAGTCGAGTCCGCCGCCTTCAACCCCATCTCCGGCTCCAGATAGTCCAAGCGATCCTGCGACGGGCTTCCAGGCATCCGGGTGGCAGGACGGCAGCGCCACCTTCTATGGTGCCAAATCTGGCGAAGGCGGTGAATTCGGTAAGTAGTACTACATGGTACTATGCAACGATCCATCTTACATCCATTTGTTGATTACTACAATTTACTGTTACACGTATATTACTAAAACTTGCAATATGGTTAATATCACTTTTATAACCATGTAAGACTTGCAATATGCTAGTAGTGTACATATATAGATGTGTCTAATCATCAATTCATCGTCTAGCTAGCCTATTTTATTGCTCAAAACATAACAAAAGGAGGCCTTGTTTTGGAGTCCACTTTCGAGGCAAACTCAATTAATAAATTGGTCGGTAAGATATATCATTTTCGTAAAATTTTGGATTATGAATTTATATTGATGCTGTCGATCAGCATGATGTGAAAGATACCTACGTTGATGCACCTCCTCTCTATACAGAAAAATAAAATTTGAAAGCTCCTCGCGACACCTTACAAGCATATGTAAATTATGTGTGTTGTTTACGATCTGAATGTATATACAGGTGGCGCGTGTGGGTACAGCGGGAGTGACATCACATCGTTCTACTCGACGAGGACGGCGGCGCTGAGCACGCCGCTGTTCTCCGACGGCCGCGGTTGTGGGCGGTGCTACGAGATCCGCTGCGCCAAGTCTAAGTCGTGCAATCCAGGCTCTCCCTCCATCGTCATCACCGGCACAAACCTGTGCCCACCCAATTGGGACAAGCCCAGCGACAATGGTGGCTGGTGCAATCCTCCACGCCAGCACTTCGACATGACGCAGCCCTCCTTCGAGAAGCTCGCGGAGAGGGTCGCTGGCATCGTCCCTATCCAGTTCCGCCGCTTCCCCTGCCAGAGGTCCGGTGGGGTCAGGTTCTGCGTGAAGGGGAACCCCAGCTGGCTCGTCCTCTACGTCATGAACGTTGGCGCCTGCGGTG
Organism: Avena sativa; assembly: GCA_916181665.1. NCBI lineage: Eukaryota > Viridiplantae > Streptophyta > Magnoliopsida > Poales > Poaceae > Avena > Avena sativa. Next base: position 526,477,311 of record OV702299.1, read on the forward strand.
ATATCTCGGAGATGGCCGTCAGGATGGCCGGCGGCGAATGGGTACAGATGACACAGAACTGGGGAATCGCGTACCAGGCGTTCGCCTCGATGGACAAGTCGAAAGCCCTCGCCGTGAGGATCACCGGTGGCTCCTCGGCGCAGACCATCATCGTGGACGACGCCATACCCGCGTATTGGTCCACGGGACTCTCCTACCAGGGGTCGAAAAACTTTTGGTGAACCATATATGCATCCATCACACTGTATTCCCCATATCACTACTAGTAGTACATTAATTTGATGCATTAATTGTATCAAAACATTATGAGTGTAGATTACACCACTAGATTCAGTAGTTTTTTTTGTTTCTTTTTGCATTTTACCATTATGGTTAATATGTATTGCAATTATGTTTCACCAAAATTGCATGCTTTGAAGAAATCCCTTCAACCTCTAAAGGCATTTTTTGTGTTTCAAGTTTCAACCTCTAAGGCATGCTTTGGAAAAACCACACCGACATTAATTTATCTCATGCAAGAGCACACATGAAAACATCACTCTTTGAGCAAGTGGCGAAACAACAAGTTTCTTTCCCACACTGGGTGGCAGCGCATAGACTATGGATTCAACCTCCTCCACCATAGGCTTTTCTTTTAGTTCATGTATTCTAGGATATGCCTATAAGAATACAGATGCCCGGGTGTGGCTCTCGAGATTGTATCACCTTGATGTAAACTTTTAAGTCTAATAAAAGTTATTCTTTGTCCAAAAAAAAATAAAAAATGAAGAGACCACTCCAACGGATCCATAGGTCCAACCAGGCATAGATCTCCATATTTAAGTCTGGTGGCTTTTAGTGGCTGGCATGTGGAGCCATTGGGTGGAAAGTCGATCACTCTCACCATAAGTCACTCCATGAATATTTATATACATGTCTACATAATTTTCATTAGTTAATACGTACACATGAGAGGCAGCACAAAACACACATTATTTCTCCCTCGTTGTTGCATCTCTCCTTTCTAAAATTCTCCCTCATATATATATACTTTTTTTTTGGAAACAAGCATATATTAATATCACAAAGACATCAATTACACATAGCCTCTGTAATAACGCATGCCCTAGCGGTTCTACGGATGCACACAACTCAGAAAAAAAGAAATTACAAAAAAGAAAAGTCCCGCTACAGAGAACTAATCCTCAAAGAAACGACAGTGACAACATCAGAACAACACCAGTAGTCCTCCACTCCAATAACAACGCCTTCAAGAAGGAAACAGTGCCCAAGCGCCGTCGTTGCCCGACCAAAGGCCATAGGTTTTCACCCTGGAGAAAGTCCTTACTCACAAAACAATGTCTTCAACAAGATCATTGCCAGGCACAACCAGCTAAGACCAGACCTTGGATTTTCACCCTGCAAGATAAGACTGGAAACTCCCCTGTGTTGTCTTTCCGCACCAACAGTCGCTGCAACGAGTCTCAGATCACGCAGCCAGATCTTCGTCACCACAAGAACAAAAATCACCATCGCTACCCTCAAATTTCCGCTTTCCTGACATTCTCCGCATCTGACATCACCATGGCTCAAAGCATGGCACTTGGTGGAAACAAACAATAGAGCTTCGCACCGCTCCCGCTGAAACCAATCGGCCAGAAAAACAAGGTGCGCGCGACCGAATACCTTCCGATCCAGCAATCTCCAGGCATGATACGCCCAATGGTTGTTCGCCGGTGGAGTCTTCCGGAACCCGCCTCTCCAGACCAGATCAAGGAGGGCAGACATCAAGCAGATCTCCGTCTTCATGCGAAAGAAATCAAAGGACCACCACCTTTATTAGATCCGTCACAGTGATCCCCACACCGCCGACCGGTTTCCGGAGGACGGATCGAGCAGGCAAAAGGAACAGAGCCAAACCGGGAACCACTGCAGCAGCGCCGGAGCCGCCGCCCAGCAAGATCCCACCGCCACGCCTTAACCGCTGCCTACCACGGCGCCCCCGCCGAGGGCCGACCTGGCCTAGATGGCCCCAGATCTAGCCCACGCGACGCACCCGCAGATGGTCGTCGTCGCAGCGAGGCCCCTCCCTACACCACCCGTACAGCCTCCGCCGAGCCACCATGCACCGCCCACGACCTCCAGAGCAGGCCGCGACGTCGCCCCGACCAGCCATCACGCCTCCACGACAGCCCCCCTCTCCAACCTTCGGCAGCGAGGGTGCCCGCCGCCACCGCGAGAGGGACCTACGGCAGCGGCGGCGGAGGGAGTCGCGCGGGGAGAGCCCGCCGGCGACGGCTAGGGTTGCCCCGAGTCGCCCCGTACGTATATATACACCTACATACTGTTAGCCCCTAGCCCCTACTCCTGCTACACACAATCGCTTGGACACAACTCAAACTCAAAGAGAATGGACAAGAACACACACATACTCTAGAGAGGAAGACTCTCACGAGACGAGAGGACACAAGAAGCTGATAACAATTTTCTGTTTATTCCTTGCTGCTACTTGGTGTACTAAAATGATACTTCCTCCGTTTCGGTTTACAAGTCCTGCACGTAGTTCTATGTCGCCAAATTAAGCAACTTAGTATGATGTATATATTACAAAAAATATATCACCGGAAACTTTAGACTTTGTATTTTCCAATGATATAATTTTTATATTATATAATTCAAATTATATAGATCAAATTGATAACCTAGATATACGCGTAGGCCTTGTAAACTGGAACGAGGGAGTACAAAGGATGATCTATTTATTTATACTACAAGTGACCTAGTAAACCCAGCTCACGTACTGCTCCCTCTCCAAAGTGTGAACACTACTTGACCGTTGATGGCCAAGAGAAGTCTCCAGACTCCAGCCGCCTTATCACCGCAACATTGCAGGTTTCTCCTGCAGTTTATCTTGTGCAGTCTATTTTCTTGCAGCTTTGCAGGTTAGTATGATTTGCTACATGCCCACTTGCTAGCCGTCCATGCAAAGGATAGTGTTCACACTCCACGGTAGAGTACTTGCATACTACTACTAATGCTACCAGCGCAACTTGATTAATTAAACAACACATACACCAGAAGGCTGCACAGACCTCCGTTAGCTTTTTTGTTATTGAAGGCGACGTAGAGCGAGGGATCATGATTTTGATCCTCAAACGAGAGCTGCAGCAACCTTTTCATCAATGAACAAAATTAACACACGCGCACATCTGCTCCCTCCGTTTTAAAATATAAGATCTTTTAGGTTTATGAAGGAAATGTATTTAGATTTGTTTTAGTACGTAGGTATACTCATGTTTAGAGTGAATCTAGACACTAAAACAAGTCTAGATACATTTGCTTTACAAAGCTAAAACATCTTATATTTTAAAACGGAGGGAGTAGTTGAGATGGAGATGTGTGCTAGGAAGAGAAGGGTGGGGGAAGAGAGGTGAAGCTGACGAATGCCATGGCGAGCGAGGAACATAACTAACTAAGCTGGAGTTGACAATGTCCGTACCATTATTATTCAGTTTGCCGAGATAGTGCCGGCCGGCCGGTAGGTTTAATTAGGCGTGTGCATATATAGGCGGCGCAGTTGAGTGCGAAAACCTTTTGCCCCTGCACCCACAAAGTAGACAGTGTGCAGATCCCTGCATATGCTAGAGCATGCATTAGTTTTTCCAAGGGCGATACTAGAGCATATTTTTTGGTTTCCAAATGCTAGCCGTGCCGATCTTTATGAACGTGTGGATAAAAATCTGGGAGTTTAATCTGTCTTGAATTGTTGCGATTAATTACAACTTACATTCTCCACGGGCAGAACATCTCGTGCACCTTCCGCCACTGAACTATGGAAAGTCGGGGCACCGCTGTGTTACATAAAATGCACCTGTGGTTTGCGATGAAGGATCGCCTATGGTCTGTGGACAGCTCATAGGCTCGATCCAGAGGAGAAACCTGCAGCACCCAACACCGATTTTTTTTTTACAAATGTGATTCTCTGTAAATTGGCATCGCCCAAAATATCCCCTTTCAAAAACAATTGTTAAAACTGCCATGGCAGGACGTGGAAAAGGTGTCACGTGTCTCATCCCGCCACTGTGCATGGCGGAGCTCACGTCCCGCCACAGTGAGAGGCGGAAGGGCCTTTCTGCCCTTGTTACTGACGGGAGGAGAAGAGCAAGTAATACAGCTGGCGGAAGGGCAGCTTCCCGCTGGCGTAAGCATGCCCAGGATGTCCCATACAGCTGGTAGACATCCCGCCATTCCCAATGGCCCCAAGTGGTTGGACATGATTACTTCTTAGTTTTTTTTTTGAAACACGGTACAAATGCAGACGCTCACAATACGTACATACACTCACCTCTATGAACACATACACACCCTACCCCTATGAGCACCTCCGAGAGGCTAAACCGGCGGGTATTGAGATTGACGAAGTCACCGCAGGCGCCTCGCTATCGACGGGAACGTCGCCTCTCACTGAAAGAATATTCTGCCTTTATGAGACACCAAAGCGTCAAACCTGGGGTTTGAACTCTGGTGGGTTGGGGGTACCACTTCCAACAAAGCGATCAGAACATGCATGTATGGAAATAAACAAGCATTCGAGAGTGCTAATCTTGATCTGTTTTTTGAGCTAATTGCATGGGACATACAAATACTTGTCCACTATGTGCAAAAACACCCAAAAACTTGCAAATTGGGATCAAGTGGTACACCAACTTGTCTTCTATGTGAAAATACCCCCACAGCTAATCAGAAACGGCCATGTGGCCAGTCCAGTGCTGAGACCAGCCATGTTAGGTCGGGCTGGCATTTTTCAAAAAAAAAAACCGTCTCTAATTTCTGCGTGCGTGGAAACCCTGCTCCCTTCCTCTGCTCGACGGGGATTTATGGTTCCGTGGTGGCGGCGACGGCAAAGTTCATGGAGATTCACGCCCTCCGTGAACAGGTGTTGCGTCTCCACCTCCTGCTCGACCCGAATCATGATCTTCCCGTCCTCTCCCCAGACACAGATGATCTAGAGATGCAGAGGGGAATCTTCCAGGCTAGGTTGGATGCGAGGAATGGGCGTCCGTTGATGCAATTTCATACAAACTTGATTAATTTTTGTCAGGTCAATGCTACTCTTTGCCTCTGTTTGTAAGGTCAGTGCCTCTGTTTTTCAGGTCTGTTGATGCAATTTCATACAAACTTGATTAATTTTTGGTTGAATTGTGCTTCATTTGCAGAGAGAAGGAGAGGACAAGGAGTGAAGATTAAGAAGGATTGAAGATGAATAAGATGTATTTTGATCAGGTATTTCTGTTTAGGTGCTTCATTTGCCTGTGTTTAGTCTTGTAGTAGCTACTTAGTTGTTCCAGTTTCAGCAGTTCCAGTTTCAACAGTCTTGTACTACAATGTGGTGTGAATTTTAGTAAAGGAAGCATATTGTTCTCTTATTTGTTGTGTGTCCAAGTGTGTGCAATTCTGTGTGAATATGACAACACCTATGTCCATGTGACATTCCTGGAATGTCCAAAATGAAGCAAATTGTATCAGAAATTCAATGATGACCAAATGACAACACCTTTGTCCTAGTACATTGTATCAACAATTCAGTGATGACAGAAATTCATATGGGCTTTATCAACAATGGATGAGCACTTCAAAGTTCAATCAAATAACATGGGAAGGCACTAATTGATCACAAAACAATTTCACAATCATATGGAGCATGCATAAAAAATTCAGAATTGTATGGGCTTTATAAAATATTCAGTTTGACAAGAAAACATGACACTAATGTAATCTGAAAACTGTCAGTTTGCCACACACCTACGGTCAGAAAACAAGACATCTTAAAATGCATGAAAGAAGATGATCTTTTAACACAAAATAGGAACTTTATGCTACAATTATACACGAACATCACAGATTAAATCTGTAAGTTTGCTACACACAAATACATTCAGGAACTCATATTTTAAAAAATAATTTGTCAGTTTGCGCCACATCTACAGTCAGAAACATGACACATTCGTTTTCATCGAATCAGTTCATATAATGATGCAAAATTAGACTTTATACAACACTAGATGTACACGAACTAATCCCAATACCTGGATCCAAAAAATTGACAAAATTCCATCACTACCCACGAATCCACAAACAGAGCCATCAACTAGCAACAAATTCATCCAAATTTGCATGAACAAGCGCTTCCATGGAAACTTGTACGCGATCCCTAACCCGAAGCCTACTTCCATCAACCCTAAACGCTGACGCAGATGAACCCTAACTCGCTGCCCACGATGAACCTCGACGGCCTCCACATGAACTGGCGAGAGACAAGATATTATGGCGAAGAAGTGCCATACTGTAGTCCGGGAGGTCCTCCAGGAAGGGGCGAAGGTGAGGTTCTGGCGACATCGTCGTGCGATCGCAGGAGAGCGGCCGAAGAACGAGGGTAGCGGTGTCGGCGTCTGCGGCCGAGGGTAGCGGCGTTGGCGTCTGCGGCCTGCTGCTTAAGGCAGTTGCAGCTCTTGCAACAACAGCGAGCGCCATTAATAGAGATTTTTTTTTGCTAAATTTCCGGACCGACTGTAGCACCCCGGGTAAATCCACTACTAGAAAATCGTGGTTGTTTTATTATGTGCATCATCATGACATCATTGTTGCATACTTTGCCTAACTATTTTCGATAAAACCATATATTGTTTCTACATTACATCTCCTACTTTATTCAAATTATATTTTTTCTATTTTTAAACGTGTAAAGTTATTTACAAAATGTTTATTGTAAAAAAGAAAAGAAATAGGAAATATTTTAAATAAAAATAAAAATAGAGCCTAGACCTAAACCGGCCAGGCCCAGCCGGCTAAAACCCTAGCCCTCTACCAAATCCCCAAACCCCTGCCCTAATTCTAAACCCACGTCGCCTGTCACCTGCCCATCCCGCCTGTCGCTCTACCCTGGCCCGCCACTCACGCCCCCTCCCCTCTGTGTAAACCCAGGCAGTACTGCACACCTGGCGCCGCTCCCAATCGAATCCCGCTGGGCCCCACCCCGACGCTTCCTCGCGAACTCCTCCCCACCTCGCGTCGCCTTCCTCTTTTGTCCTCGATCCCACCTTTTCCGCCGCCGTCCATCGATTCACACCAAGCGCCACCACTGGCCCTCCCCTGTCGTCCACCTCGGTAGCCTGTCCTAGACGCCGCCGTATTTCCCTTTGCTCGCCCCGCCGCCCTAACTCACCACCCGCTCGCTGCTCTGCTCCCGACGCCCGCGAGCATCGCCACGCCATGACGTCGACCGTCCCGAGCTTCCTGGCCACGAGTGTGCGTCGCCTCCGTCGAGCCGACCCCTCCCTCCCGGGCCACGGGCCGCTGCCGCCGCCCCTCTCCCGTGGGTCCCTGCCTCGTCCTGACTCTGCAGTCACGCAGGCCACGAGCCTCCCTGACCTTTGATACATCGGAAATGTATCTATAATTTGGATGCTCCATGCTTGTTTTGTATATACTTTGCTTTGCTTTGTCTATACTTTGAGGTGTTTTTATATCTTTTCTGGAACTAACCTATTAACAAGTTGCCACAGTGCTAGTTGCCTGTTTTCTTCTGTTTTTGGTTCCAGAAAGGCAGAAAATCAATATACTCGGAATTGGATGTGACAAAAGCCAAAGTCAATAACTTCCCGTGAGGGACAAGAATCCAGAAGGAGGGACGGAGAGGCACCAGAGGGTGGCCAGACCCCCTGGGCGCGGCCAAGCCTGGCCCGCGCCTGGGGAGGGTGTGGGCCATATGGCCACCTTCTCTTCCTCCCCCTTCGCCTATAAGAAGCCCCCGATGAGAAAACCCTAGATCGTCAATCATACTTCTAGAAAAGTTCCGCAGCGCTGCCGCCACCGAAGGGGAGATTCGGGGGACAGAAAGTCTCTGTTCGGCACCCTACCGGGACGGGGAAGTGCCCCCGAAGCCATCTCCATCGCCATCTTCATCACCGTTGCTGATTCCCATGATGAGGAGGGAGTAGTTCTTCCTCAGGGCTAAGGGCTCTATCGGTAGCTATGTGTTCATCTCTCTCTCTATGCATGATCTTGTTGTGGTCATGAGCTTTGTAATCAAGTAGATCTACCATGCTACTCAAGTGCTTCAATAGATCTCTGCTCTCCCCATGTGTGTGAAAGTGACAGCGTGCACACCATGGTGGCACTTAGGCTTGAGTCTACATAAATACTCTTTGTGCTTTAATAGATCTATGCTTTTCCCCACGCGTGTGAAAGTGACAGCGGGCATACCGTGTGTGGCACTTTGGCTAGATTGAATATTTGTTATGAGTTATATTTGGAGTTGGATGTCTCTATGAAATTGTGGTGTTTTTTGGAACCATCTAGGGCTCAAGGTGATAGTGTGGGGTTATCTAGATTGGGGAAGGCGGACTTTGATGAGTGCTGTTATAGCCCTACCAATGATTAGAGTGTTCAACCGGAGAGTAGTTAAGAGTAGTATCATGAAGAGAGGATATTTATATGAGAGAGTGTTCACTAGTGAAAGTATGATCCCTAGGCCTTGTTTCTAAGCATTGAAACACCGTTTGCTACTAGATCTATTGCATGTTTGCTTGCTTCCATCTTTATTCCGTTTGCCAAGGAGGTTATCTTTCCTCCACATCAAGTCTTTTCTGGCACCGTTACCCCACGTCAACAACAAGTCAGAAGCTATTTTCTGGCACCGTTACCACTTGTATTTCACTATCTCTTCGCCGAACTAGTGCACCTATATTGGGTGTGTTGAGGACACAAGAGACTTCTTGTATCTTGATTGTAGGGTTGCTTGAGAGGGATTACCTTTGATCACTTCCTCCCTGAGTTCGATGAACCTTGGGTAATCCACTTAAGGGAAACTTGCTGCTGTTCTACAAACCTATGCACTTGGAGGCCCAACAACTGTCTACAAGAATAGAAGTGCGTAGACATCAACCTTCACTTCCCATCGACACCGCCAACCTTGCGAGTCACTGGCGTCGACGCTTCCCTTACTGTCGTCTCGCTTGCGTGGTCCCTTCCCCGACCTCTGCTGCTGCGTCAAGCCCTTCCCAGCGCTTCCTGTCTGACCGCGCCTGCACCTCGCTGCCAGCTTTGCCTCTGATCGCTCGGATTGCTGGACGCTGGCCTCTCTCCTTTATTTTTATCTAGTCACGGTGTTGCGTGTTGGCGCCGTAGAGCTCCTGCTACTCCTATCATCTTCGATCCAGGAACCCTGTGTGGGTTCGTCCTTTGGTTGTGTTGTCATGGTGACCGTGTGGTCTCTGCTGTGTGGCTTCAGTTGCTACTGCCAAGATTTTTTTTGTTGATGCTTATCACCGCATCCTCAACAAGCAAGATCAACATCGGCGCCGAACCAAGTTCTCCAACGCGGAGCGACAAGATCTGCCACACGGTCCCGAAGACCACCAAGCCCTTCAACATGGAACCGGAGGCGGCGATGTCGGATCGACAAGATCGCCTTCCCGGAGCCGGAAACCCCGAAGACCGATCCCGCCAAACCCAAACCCTCGGCGTACCCCAAGATCACCGATACCGATGTGTGCCCCCCTTTCCCGAGACCCCTATATTTTTGGTAATATATATAAAATACTTGTTGCATATTAAATTGCCATGCTTGCACACATATAATGTGGTTTGGGGGGCAGTATGCCGATTCATCTAATAATTAATTATGGAGACCATATGCGGCCTTATATAGTCTAATAATGGTCCCATTTAAATTTTTGCATCGAACCGATGACATATTTTTGCCTTGATAAGACAACATTTAAATTGTGGGGTACCTAAATGTAGGGTTTCGCGGCATAGTAAATCAAATTTTCTACGGATGCGAACAGAGGGAAAGCCAAGATCTAATCTAGGAGATGCAAACAACGAGAGAGATTGGATTAGATCTTCATACCCTTGAAGATTCGCACAGCGGAACGTTCGTCGGAACGTGGGTGATGTAGTCGTACTCGCTTCTCCTCCTCGCGATCCGATCCGATCTAGCACCACAAGTGGCGATGCCTCCGTGAGATGCACACGTGCGGCACCTCGACGTCTCCTCCTTCCTCGGTCCAGCAAGTATGGTGGAGAGACGGATTGGATCTACAACACGACGACGCGGTGCAATTGGTGGAGAATTTCTGCAGCAGGGCTTCGCCTACACGCAGTCGGGAGGGAGAGAGAGAGGAGGGCAGCAGGACGGCTAGGGTTGGAGGGGAAGGTGTAGGGGTGGTGCGCCCCCAGCCCTCTTTATATAGAGGGGTGGGCGGTAGCCCTAGCCCCTCCCCCAAGCCAAGGCCGGCGGCCAAGGAGGAAGAGTGGGGGGCAAGGAAACCCCCCCTTCTAGAAGGTCCAATTAGGGTTTTACCCTTGCTGGCCGGTTGGGCCCTATGGGGCCTTGTGCCCCTGGCCCAATGCGGCCAGGGCACTCCCTCATAGGCCCATGCCCCCTCCCGGAAGGTGGGGCCACGTTGGTCCCCTTCTGGAAGGTTCTAGAAGCTTCCGGTACAATACCGATTAACCCGGAACAATTCCGAACTCCAAAAACTGCACTGCCTTATATGAATCTTATTCTCCGGACCATTCCGGAACCTCTCGTGATGTCTCGGATCCCATCTGAGACTCCGAACAAAAACTCATAAACCAATCATCCAATCTATCCTAGCGTCGAGACACGTTAAGTGTGTGACCCTTCGGGTTCGAGAACATGCAGACATGATCTTCTATCAATAATCAACAGCGGGGTCTGGAAACCCATATTGACTCCCACACATTCATCGATGATCATATCGTATGAACCACGATGCCAGGATTCAATCAATCCCATATATATATATATTCCCTTCGTCTCGCGATATTTTACTTGCCCGAGATTTGATCGTCGGTACCGTCATACCTAGTTCAATCTCGTTCACAGCAAGTACTTTACTCGTTCCGTAATCCGATATCACTTTGTGATTAACTCCTTAACCACATTCTTGCAAGCGGTGTTGATATCGATTATCGAGTGGGCCCGAAGTATATCTCTCCAACTTGGGAGGGACAAATCCCATCTCGATACATACAACCCAACAGATACTTTCCGATCACCTGAGAGACACCTTTATGATCACCCTCTCATAGGATGACGTTTGATGACCTCAAAGCTTTCTTCCGATACCAGGGAGTTGTATTATCTCATGGTCTAAGGAATACAATATTTGACATAGGAAAAGCTTCGCAAAGATGAACACGATGACACGATCTAATTGCTTCGCTTAGTTTGGGTCTGTCCATCATATCATTCTCCCAATGATATGATCTCATTATTAATTGACAACTCATGTCCATGGTTAGGAAACCTTAACCATCATTAATCAATGAGCTAGTCCATAGAGGCATACTAGGGACACGGTGTTGTTCACAAACCACACAAGTATTAAAGTTTCCGCTTAATACAATTCTAGCGTGGAATATAAACATTATCATGAACAAGAATTATAATAATAACATCTTTATTATTGCCTCTAGGGCATAATTCCAACACTAAACAACTTTAACCATATAAGTAAATGTCGAAACCCCGATTCCGTTTAATATTGCCTAATCACATCGCATCTTTTCCATGTCACGCATCATGCCTGATCTCTGCTGTAGTATTAAATAGCGCATTCGGTGTTTGTGCTAGTGCTTTGCTTCACGAATTAGGCCGATGAGTTGATGCGAGTGTCGATACGATCTTCGGATGAACCTTCGGCAATGTTTTTAGGCGAGCATTCTCTCCCTTTCTACCTATTTTACATTTCTAGTCTTTATTTCCTCCTGTTGATCTATTGCTATCCGTGTTGCGATGCTTTAGTTTCCGTACCCATGTTATATTACTTGCAACCCCTATATTGCCTTGGAAACCTCCTAATACCTGTTGTTTGATAGACAGTCGGCCTTGCGAGTCATAGTTGATTGCTTAGTTGCCGCTTCACGTTGTCGATGTTCCACTTATGTTGGAGGTTGGCATATTCATAAAGGTGGAGATGATCATGATTTTAATTACAGATGGTTACTTAAATATTAAAATTGATAAAACTAATGAAGAGGCACCGGTGGGTAATAGTTGAGATTTGGTTGTTAACCGCCCACTTGTGTCCACCTAGGACCCCAAGTTCTTGACACCTGTTCTGAGACTGAGCGCGCTAACCACATGTGGGGTGTGTGGGCACCCCTATCAGCTTAGTACCTGATTTCAAAGTATTGTACTAGGGGCCACAAACTAGTTTGATGTTTTCATGCCATGTTATGCCATTTATGTCATGTATGCCATGTTTATTATCCGTTGCTCGATGAGCGTTTACTATTGTACTGTTTAGGATGTGGGTCGTTATGTTGAGGATTAAACCTATGGCCTCTGACCTCTTGGCCGATCTCGCAACCTCTTGGTCTGTCTTCGGAGCTCGGTCAACTTCTTTACGGGTAGCTTATTGGGATGGCCCCCATGTACTTGCTTTGGGTCTGGGAAGCGTCGTGTCCTAGGCCCCGCCGACATACCTATGGAAGTATGTTAATTGATCTGGCAACAAGGGTCGAAGTGCGTGTGGAAACTTTGGTGCACCCCTGCAGGGTTAAATCTTTTCAAAAAGCCGTGTCCGCGGTTATGGACGACTTGGAGCACAGTTCTCGATCATATACAACTATAACTAAAGTTTACTGTTATAATATGACTTGTATCTGATATGACTAGTAAGTTGGATAACCACCTGTAGGGTTTCGTAGCATGGAAAACAAAAAATTTCTACCGCATACAAACAAACAAGCCAAGATCTATCTACTAGATTGTAGCAACGAGTCGATGGAATAACTCACCCTCAAAGATTCCAAAGTGTTTAACGAGAGCGGATTCTCGTGGGTGATGTAGTCGTACTCTTGCCGATCTCAAGATCGCGTAGACGATCCTTCCGGCGCTGCGTTCCGGCAGCGCTTCCGCAGTCGGTCACACGTTCGGTACTCGACGAAGACCTTCCTCTCCCTTATTCCAGCAGGCAGCAGAGGTTGTAGCACTCTCCTCGCGATTCCGACAGCACAACGGCGTGGTACCGGAAGTAGAGGGAGATCTCGCAGGGCTTCGCCTTAAGCCGGAGCGAGTATGGTAGACTATGAGAGAGATCCTCGACGATCTAGGGTTTAGACGCACCAAGGAGGAGGGTCTAGGGCCAGCGGCTAGGGCTTGGAGCAGCCCAAGTCGGCGGCTAGGGTTTCCCTAGGCGGCGGCGGCAGCAGGAGGTGGCGGCGCCGGCGGCTGGGAGCTAGGGTGTGCGGGGTGCGTGGTGTAGGTCTTGGACGGGCAGCCCTGCCCCTCCTTATATAGGTGGAGGGTGCGCGCCAGGGGAGGAGAGTCCCTCCCCAACTCGGATCCCAAGTGGGCCGGCGGTGGAGGGAGGGAACTCCTCCCCAAGTAGGTTTCCTACTTCCCCTCCACCTCACAAAATAGCCGTTTGATTTTTTAAATTGGCGTTTGACTTTTCAAACTAGGATTTGATTAAACCCTTTACTTTGTTCAGCGATGACACCTAGTACATGATGCAATCATTCCAACTTGATATGACACATTCATGTACCCTTCCCCTCCAGAGTGCCGGACATTCCGGAACCTTCTAGAACATTCCCGATGAAAACACCGGAACCATTCTCCAACCCCGAAACAGGACTTTCCTTATATGAATCTTATTCTCCGGACCATTCCGGATCTCCTCGTGATATCCCGGATCCCATCCGAGACTCCGAACAACATTCGGTCTCTTACTCATCATTCCATAACTACTCAAACAACGTCGAATCCTTAAGTGTGTCTCCCTACGGTTCGTGAATTATGCGGACATGATCGAGATACTTCTCCGAACAATAACCAATAGAGGAATCTGGAAATTCATATGGCTCCCACATATTTCTACGATTACTTTGCGATCGAATGAACCACTTACATATGATACCAATTTCCCTTTGTCTCACGATAGTTTACTTATCCGAGGTTATGATCGTCGGTATCTCTGCATACCTAGTTCAACCTCGTTACTGATAAGTACTCTTTTCTTGTTCCCGTGATATGTGATCCCTTGTGAGCCAGTCACATGCTTGCAAGATAATTGGATGACATTCCACCGAGAGGCCCCAGAGTATATCTATCCGTCATATGGATGGACAAATCCCACTCTTGATCCATGTGTTTCAACCAATACTTTCCGAACACTCAATGCCACCTTTATAGCCACCCAGTTACGGTGTGGTGTTTGATGTCATCAAAGCATCCTTCCGGTGAAGGTGATATGCATGATCTCATGGTCGAAGGAATTAGGTTACTATGTATCAGAAAGCATATAGCAATTGAACTATTAAAATGACTTGATCTTTATGCTACGCTTATCTATAGGAGTATGTCCACCATATTATTCTCCTAACGATATGATCTTGTTGTTAATAACATCTCAATGTTCATGATAGGGAAACCACAATCATTTATTAACCAACAAGCTAGTATTATAAAGAGGCTTTACTAGGGACTCTTATTTTAGTTTACAAATCACACAAGTATTAATGTTTCCTTGTTAATACTATTATAGCATGAATGTAAACATTTATCATAAACACAAAGATATAATAATAACTACATTTATTATTGCCTCTAGGGCATATCTCCAACAGTCTCCCACTTGCACTAGAGTCATCTAATCTAGATTACATGGTAATATACCGAACACCCATGGCAGTTTGGTGTTAGTCATGTTTTGACCTCGGGAGAGGTTTAGTCAACGGATCCGCCACATTCAGATCTGTGTGTACTTTGCAAATATTTATGTCCCCATCTTGGACATGTTCTCGAATAGCGTGAAAACGTAGCTTGATGTGCTTCAGCTTCTTGTGTGACCTTGGTTCTTGCGCATTGGCTATGGCGCCCATGTTATCACAGTAGATTGACATTGGGTCCAGCGCACTAGGAACCACACCGAGCTCTGTAATGAACTCTTTCATCCATATCGCTTCTTGTGAAGCCTCCAAAGCAGCCATGTATTCCGATTCAGTTGAAGATCTCGCCACAACGCTTTGCTTTGCACTCCTCTAGCTAACTGCTGCACCATTCAAAGTAAATACATATTCAGATTGTGATTTAGAGTCATCCAGATCGGTGTTCCAACTAGCATCGGTGTAACCATTAACAACGAGTTATTCATCACCTCCATAAGAAAGAACCATATCCTTAGTTCTTCTCAAGTACTTAAGGATGTTTTTGACCGCTGTCCAATGATCCACTCCTGGATCACTTTGATATCTGCTAGTTAAACTAACAGCATATGCAATGTCGGGTCTAGTACATAGCATGGCATACATTAGAGATCCTATGGCTGAGGCATAGGGAGTCTTACTCATCCTTTCTCTATCTTCTGCCGTTGTCAGACTTTGAGTTTTACTCAAGGTCGTATTGGGCAACATGGGCAAGAACCCTTTCTTGCTATCTTCCATTCCAAACCTCTTTAGAACTTTGTCCAAATATGTACTTTGTGACAATGATATTAGGCGTCTCGATCTGTCTCTATAAATCTTTATGCCTAATATGTAAGCTGCTTCGCCAAGATCCTTCATTGAAAAACTATTATTCAAATATTCCTTGACACTATTAAGAAGGTCTACATCATTCCCAATCAACAATATGTCATCTACATATAGTATTAAGAATGCTACAGAGCTCCCACTCACTTTCTTGTAAATACAAGCTTCTCCATAAGTTTGTATAAAACCAAAACTTTTGATTACCTTATCAAAACGTTGATTCCAACTTCGGGATGCTTGCTTCAATCCATAGATGGACCGTTGAAGTTTGCATACCTTGTTAGCATCTTTAGGATCGACAAAACCTTTGGGTTGCATCATATACAACTCTTCATCAATGTCTCCATTGAGGAATGCTGTTTTGACATCCATCTGACATATCTCGTAATCATAATATGCAGCGATTGCTAACATAATCCTCACAGACTTTAGCTTCGCTACTGGTGAGAAGGTCTCATCGTAGTCAACTCCTTGAATTTGTCGAAACCCTTTTGCGACAAGTCGAGCTTTATAGACAGTAACATTACCATCAGCATATGTTTTCTTCTTGAAAATCCATTTATTCTCGACAGCCTTCCGGCCATCCGGTAAGTCCACCAAAGTCCATACTTGGTTTTCGTACATGGATCCAATCTCGGATTTCATGGCTTCTTGCCATTTATTGGAATCTGGGCTCATCATCGCTTCCTCATATGTCGCAGGGTCATCGGTGTTGTCCACCAACATGACATTCATAACGGGATCATACCAATCAGGAGTGGTACGAGTTCTCGTTGACCTGCGAGGCTCTGTAGCAACTACAACCGAAGTTTCATGATCATCATCATTAGCTTCCTCTCTTATTGGTGCAGGCACCACAGGAAATACTTCCGGTGCTGCGCTACTCGCAAGTTCGAGAGAAGGTTTGACAACCTCGTCGAGTTCTACTTTCCTTCCAGTCACTTCTTTCGAGAGAAATTCCTTCTCTAGAAAGGATCCATTCTTGGCAACGAAGATTTTGCCTTCGGATCTATGATAGAAGGTATACCCAATAGTTTCCTTCGGGTATCCTATGAAGACGCATTTTTCCGCTTTGGGTTCAAGCTTGTCCGGCTGTAACTTCTTTACATAGGCTTCGCAACCCCAAACTTTAAGGAACGACAATTTAGGTTTCTTCCCAAACCATAATTCAAACGGTGTCGTTTCAACGGATTTAGATGGTGCCCTATTTAAAGTGAATGCGGCTGTTTCTAATGCATAACCCCAAAATGATAGCGGTAAATCTGTAAGTGACATCATAGAACGAACCATATCTAAGAGAGTTCGATTACGACGTTCGGACACACCATTACGCTGTGGTGTTCCTAGCGGTGTCAATTGTGAAAGTATTCCGCATTTCTTCAAATGCTCACCAAACTCGTAACTTAGATATTCACCTCCATGATCAGAACGTAGAAATTTAATCTTCTTGTTACGTTGATTCTCTACCTCACTTTGAAATTCCTTAACCTTCTCGAAAGTTTCGGACTTATGTTTCATGAAATAGATATACCCATATCTACTCAAGTCATCCGTGAAGGTAAGAACATAAAGATAACCACCGCGCGATGCTACACTCATTGGACCACACACATCCGTATGTATGATTTCCAATAAGTCCGTAGCTTGCTCCATCATACCAGAAAATGGAGTCTTAGTCATTTTACCCATCAGACATGCTTCGCATCTTTCAAGTGATTCGAAATCAAGTGATTCAAGAAGTCCATCGGAATGGAGTTTCTTCATACGCTTCACTCCAATGTGACCAAGACGACAGTGCCACATATAGGTCGAGTTATCGCTCGATTTCAAACGTTTAGCCTCAATGTTATTAATATGTGTATTTCCACTATCGAGATTCAATAAGAATAGACCATCTATCAAAGGTGCATGTGCATAAAACATATTACTCATATAAATCGAACAACCATTATTCTCAGACTTAAACAAGTAACCGTCTCGCAATAAACAAGATCCCGATATAATGTTCATGCTTAACGCAGGCACCAAATAACAATTATTTAAGTATAAAACTAATCCCGATGGTAGATGAAGAGGTAGCGTGCCGACCGCGATCACATCAACCTTTGAACCATTTCCCACGCGCATCGTCACCTCGTTCTTTGCTAGCTTCCGTTTATTCTGCAGTACTTGTTTCGAGTTACAGATATGAGCAACCGAACCAGTATCAAATACCCAGGCACTACTATGAGTACTAGTGAGATACACATCAATAACATGTATATCGGATATACCTTTCTTCTTGATGTTGCCGTTCTTCAAATCCGCTAAGTACTTTGGGCAATTCCGCTTCCAGTGACCTTCTCCCTTGCAGTAAAAGCACTCAGTATCAGGCTTAGGTCCAGCCTTGGTCTTCTTCGTCGGCGCGGTAACTTTCTTACCACCCTTCTTGAAGTGTCCCTTTTGCTTAGACTTGCCTTTCTTGAATTTGGTGGTCTTATTGACCATCAACACTTGGTGCTCTTTCTTGATCTCCACTTCTGCAGATTTTAACATGGCGAAGAGTTCTGGCAACTGCTTGTTCATGTTTTGCATATTGTAGTTCATCACAAAGTTCTTGTAACTTGGTGGTAGTGATTGGAGGACACGATAAATCCCCAAAGCATTAGGAATCACTATACCCAAGCTTTGAAGTTTGTTTGCGTGCCCAGACATCTTAAGCACATGCTCACTAACGAAGCTGCCCTCTTCCATCTTGCAGTTAAAGAACTTTTCAGAAGCCTCATAGATCTCAATTGCCGCGTGAGTCTCAAAGATCAATTTGAGATCACGGACAATATCATGTGGGTCTGAATTCTCAAACCTTTTCTGAAGCTCCGATTCTAAACCATATAAGATAGCACACTGAACTGTGGAGTACTAAGTCTTTCGAGCGAGGTAAACATTCTTTACTTCATCGGTAGCAGTAGCTGCAGGTGGGTCACCCAGCGGTGCATCCAGCACATAGGTCAAATTACCAGCTGTGAGGACAATCCTCAAATTGCGGAACCAATCCGCGAAGTTGCTTCCATTGTTTTTCAACTTTTCTTTCTCTAAGAACGCATTAAAATTGATGGTAGGGGCCGCCATTGATCTACAACATATTTGCAATAGTTTAGACTAAGTTTATGACAAATTGGGTTCTAATTAATAGTTAAATTAATCTAGGTGAACTCCCACTCAAAACAATATCCCTCACATTGTTTTAGTGATCAGACGAACCAAATCCACCACATCAACACCGATCATCACGAGAGTTGATGTAGCTTCAATGGTGAACAATCGACATGTCCATCATATCTACTATATGATTCATGCTTTACCTTTCGGTGATCCGTGTTCCGAGACCATGTCTGTACATGCTAGGATCGTCAAGATCAAACCTTAGCTTCCGCATGAGCAAATCTGGCTTGCTCACGTTGTATACACTTGCGGAATCTAACACACCCGATCATCACGTGGTGCTTCGAAACAACAAGCTTTACAACGGTGCTTACTAAGGGTGAACACTTTAGGACTTGAAATTCATGTGCATGAGGGATCATCTTATAATGCTACCGACGTTAAATAAGCAATACAAGATGCATAAAGGATTAACATCACATGCAATTCATAATATGTGATATGATATGGCCTTTCTTATTTGTGCTTCCGATCTCCATCTTCAAGCACGAACATGATCTCCATCATCACCAGCATTGCATCAAGGTCAATGACGCCGCTCCATGGTTTTCGTCCACCGGCTTCAACTATTACAACTACTTTGAATAGACACGCGGGTCTTAACAAAATTAAAAACAACCATATGGCTCCTGCCGGTTGCCAACTTACAATAAGAAACATTGCATACATCAAATATAATCACAATCATGGCCATATCACATCACAGCACACCCCTGCAAAACAAAGTTAGACGCCTCTACTTTCTTTGCATGTTTTATGTGGTTTGGGGCTTTCAATAAGTGTCGTTCTAACTTACGAACAAGAACCACAACATTGATACTAGTATTGTCAATCACCCGTTGTAAATTGAATCTTAACTATGTTGGGAGAAACAGGCACCCGCAAAGCCACTTATGCAATACAAGTTGCATGTCAAGCGTGGAGCAAGTCTCATGAACGATGTCATGTAAGGTTAGCCCGGGCCGCTTCATCCCACCATCCCACAAGATGCAAAGTACACAAGAAGCAATCGACAACAAAAGCATCAACGCCCACAATGACCATTGTGTTCTACTCGTGCAATAGATCTACATATAGACACGGCTCTGATACCACTGTAGGGTTTCGTAGCATGGAAAACTAAAATTTTCTACCGCATACAAACAAACAAGCCAAGATCTATCTACTAGATTGTAGCAACGAGTCGATGGAACAACTCACCCTCGAAGATTCCAAAGTGTTTAACGAGAGCGGATTCTTGTGGGTGATGTAGTCGTACTCTTGCCGATCTCAAAATTGCGTAGACGATCCTTCCGGCGTTGCGTTCCGGCAGCGCTTCCGCAGTCGGTCACACGTTCGGTACTCGACGAAGACCTTCCTCTCCCTTGTTTCAGCAGGCAGCGGAGGTTGTAGCACTCTCCTCGCGATTCCGGCAGCACAACGGCGTGGTACCGGAAGTAGAGGGAGATCTCGCAGGGCTTCGCCTTAAGCCGGAGCGAGTATGGTGGACTATGAGAGAGATCCTCGGCGATCTAGGGTTTAGACGCACCAAGGAGGAGGGTCAAGGGCCAGCGGCTAGGGCTTGGAGCAGCCCAAGTCGGCGGCTAGGGTTTCCCTAGGCGGCGGCAGGAGGTGGCGGCGCCGACGGCTGGGAGCTAGGGTTTGCGGGGTGTGTGGTGTAGGTCTTGGACGGGCAGCCCTGCCCCTCCTTATATAGGTGGAGGGGGCGCGCCAGGGGAGGGGAGTCCCTCCCCAACTCGGATCCCAAGTGGGCCGGCGGTGGAGGGAGGGAACTCCTCCCCAAGTAGGTTTCCTACTTCCCCTCCACCTCACAAAATAGCCGTTTGATTTTTCAAATTGGCGTTTGACTTTTCAAACTAGGATTTGATTAAACCCTTTATTTTGTTTAGCGATGACACCTAGTACATGGTGCAATCATTCCAACTTAATATGACACATTCATGTACCCTTCCCCTCTGGAGTGCCGGACATTCCGGAACCTTCTAGAACATTCCCGATGAAAACACCGGAACCATTCTCCAACCCCGAAACATGACTTTTCTTATATGAATCTTATTCTCCGGACCATTCCGGATCTCCTCGTGATATCCCGGATCCCATCCGAGACTCCGAACAACATTCGGTCTCTTACTCATCATTCCATAACTACTCAAACAACGTCGAATCCTTAAGTGTGTCTCCCTACGGTTCGTGAATTATGCGGACATGATCGAGATACTTCTCCGAACAATAACCAATAGAGGAATCTGGAAATTCATATGGCTCCCACATATTTCTACGATTACTTTGCGATCGAATGAACCACTTACATACGATACCAATTTCCCTTTGTCTCACGATAGTTTACTTATCCGAGGTTATGATCGTCGGTATCTCTGCATACCTAGTTCAACCTCGTTACTGATAAGTACTCTTTTATCGTTCCCGTGATATGTGATCCCTTGTGAGCCAGTCACATGCTTGCAAGCTAATTGGATGACATTCCACCGAGAGGGCCCAGAGTATATCTATCCGTCATATGGATGGACAAATCCCACTCTTGATCCATGTGTTTCAACCAATACTTTCCGAACACTCAATACCACCTTTATAGCCACCCAGTTACGGTGTGGTGTTTGATGTAATCAAAGCATCCTTCCGGTGAAGGTGATATGCATGATCTCATGGTCGAAGGAATTAGGTTACTATGTATCAGAAAGCATATAGCAATTGAACTATTAAAATGACTTGATCTTTATGCTACGCTTATCTATAGGAGTATGTCCACCATATCATTCTCTTAACGATATGATCTTGTTGTTAATAACATCTCAATGTTCATGATAGGGAAACCACAATCATTTATTAACCAACAAGCTAGTATTATAAAGAGGCTTTACTAGGGACTCTTATTTTAGTTTACAAATCACACAAGTATTAATGTTTCCTTGTTAATACTATTATAGCATGAATGCAAACATTTATCATAAACACAAAGATATAATAATAACTACATTTATTATTTCCTCTAGGGCATATCTCCAACACCACCATGAAATGAATGAATAAAACTGCCAACTGTGTGAGTTTCCTCGGCAGGACTTCCTCGTTTGGTCTCGAGGGGGAAATATCAGGATGGGTATGTTTAGTGGTAGCATCAGGTTGAATCCGAATAGATCTTTCTTATCTTACTCTGATAGCCGACATATGTATTGAGTCTCTATAGGTTGTTTAGTGCATGCTTTGCCGCTTCGGTCCACCATACCTATGTAGGCGAGGACCACCGAATTCTAGTCTCGTCGTGTACTGGCCTCAGTACCGACCGCTCTCTTTTTCCTTTGCCCTTTGTCGGCACTCCTTTTGTTTAAGCAGGTTTTGAGATCGACGTCGTTAGCAGGGTTATCCTTCTTGCTTGGCCTGGGCAGGGTTATGGACAGCATTGGTTATTCTTCAGGGCTCTTAGCCCCATTTGCATCTTGTCCGTACTCGAACGATATACCGTTTTCAAGGTGATTTGGATCTTTGTATTGTATATCTGTATTCTTGACTCGTTGAGTTGTTGTTGTATATATCTGTTCTGTGGGTTCCATCCTGGACTAATGTGTAATGGTATTACTTCGTTTTCCACCCGCACGGAAGTGCCTGGTGGGCACCTTGAATCGTTTCTATACGGGTTTGGCGGGAATCGCTAAAACTTGCATAGGGCCGATCCGAGGGTGTTACACCGACCTGGTCTGGGTTTCCACGCACGCGGAAATTAGAGATAGGGGGTTTTCTGAAAAATGCCGGCCCGACCTGACCTGGCTGGTCTCAGGGCCGGACTTGCCACGTGGCCGTTTCTGATTGGCTATGGGGGTATTTGCACATAGAAGACAAGTTGGTGTACCACTTGACCCCAATTTGCAAGTTTTTGGGTGTTTTTGCATCTAGTGGACAAGTATTTGTATGTCCCATGCAATTAGCTCCTGTTTTTTCGTCCACTAATTTATCTTCAGAATCAAATTACTTGTGCATCGAAATCTCTTTTTTAAATGCTACCGGTTGCTGTTACACGCATGCATTTATTAGAGAGAGATGGGACATCAATGGGAAATGAAATGAGCTAGGAAAAAGTCTGCTTTCTTCCTTCTCATTATAAAAAGGAGTAGAATCAATCACATGCTCTGCCAGTACGTGCATGTTGCTTGCTAAGTATGGGACGCCTCCGCACGAATACATCAGGTAATCAATCTACCGTAGCAATAGCTTGGCGCGCGTCAGCATGTCCCTCTTTCGTATTTTTTGTCAAATCTGTCTAAATTTAATAAGTTCAACCAAATCTGACCCCTTCTCGAAACTAATTCGGAATATAACCTTTGAGGTCGGCGACATTTTAAATGGCGCCGAAGTTGTGTATGTCGGCGCCAAGTTGTAGCAGCTGGGAGAAAGACTAGAGAGGTCGGCGCCATTTGATATGGCGCCGAGGTGAGTTCGGGTAACTGCTCGTAAAGAATATAAAGAGCAACGTCAAGCGGGACGGGTTGCGACACAACTTTTTCACTAATCCTTCTCTAATTTTACTAACTTTTGAAACACGTTTTTGACTATATTTTATTTTGCAGGTTGGTATGCGGGTGCCCGCTTACAACCCTACTACCACTGACCCTCTCCTTTACGTGGAGTGTGGAGGAGTACCACCGGGGCCGGGGGAGGGACCAGCTGCCCCAACTTGGCCCGGCCTGCAGGGCCAATACGGACATAAAGCGTGGTTACCAATTTGGGCAAGCGGCCTGCCTGGCCCTTATTACAATAATAAAAGGACAAATATCACTGCACCCCCTACTCGGGTCCGAGGGAGCCTCGCCAAATTTGAGCAGACTTCCTCGAGAAAAAGAAAATTCATTCAGCTATCCTAGCACGCATGGTTGCCATCGGTACCCACATCACCATGCCGTCACGTACCACCAGCAAACTCAGCTTAAAGTCTCTGAAAGATCTGTCGTGCGTAGCACCTGTTCAACAAGCATGACTCAGCGTAGCATTTGTCGGTCAAGCATGACTTGACATCACCGCCGAAGCTCCGTGCAAGACAAAGCCGCTCCATCTGCCCCGCCTCTTCCATCCCGCGCTGCTCGACAAGCGATGCTCCCAAGAGAGAACACGACACCGCGGCGCCGCCATCGCCCGATCCAAAGATCGTAGGGTTTCCCTCGGAGTAGCATGATTGAGGTCGACACTAGGTACACGACGATGCCTTCATCAAGGTAACGACGTGTTAACGCCACCATCGCCCGCCAACGGTTCGATTTTCACCGGCACCTAGGTCTCCCCACCTTGCTGCTGGGACTAGATGACGGATCCCGAGATCCACCAAACCAGCCTCATGCCGACCACCTTCGACGGAGAAGATGCCCACCGCCACCAAACCCAGGGCCTCTGCCCCGAGCGTCCTCATGATGCGTAGTAGAGCCCAGAGAAGACGCACGACATCCAACCAAGGACGATGGAGGGCAGAGTAGTAGGATGATCCAAGAAATCCTAGATCGCCGCCTCCAACCACCCAGCCGCCTTTAGCCCCGTCTCCGGCTCTCCCTAGCCGCCGCCACGATGCCATCACCGCCGCCGGTCAAACTGCAGACTGTCGCCGCTCGAGGTCGAGACTTAGAAGTCATGAGTTGGCTAACGTTCCTTGCAATCGATAGTTGTATAAAGGTGTAAGGTACTAACCCGAAAATTCATCGGGTCAGCCGAAGTCGTTTACTTCGTAACCGTTCATATGCATGTTGACTAATGTGCCTCTTGCTCTTGGAGAATCGGGACGAGTTAATTGCTCTAGGGAAAAACCAATGCCACCTACTTAAACTCGAGTCCCCAGACTCGAATCCGGCATAAACTGGCATAAGATCTAGGTTCTTGATACCTGTTCAAAGATAGATCGCGCTAACCACTCATGGGGGTTCTCTAGGGCCCCTCAGATTGACTTTGATCTAGAGTTTGTTTCGGAGGCCACAATTAGTTCGGGATTTGTTTACTATTTTGTACTTATGCCATGTTGTCAATTTAATTGCGTTCTGTTGCTCAAGGAGAGTTTATTATTATGTATTGTTTATGTGCTGAATGTTTATGTTGTCTAGACACGCCTAGTCACAATTTTGGGTCTCTGAGCTTTTTCAGCCGTTGGTGCAAACTTCTAGATTCGTCTTCGAAGATCGGTCAACTTTTTCGTTGGTAGCTTGAGTGTCCCCCTAAAACTTTATTTGGTTCTTGGAAGAGACGTGTCGTGATACCTTGTTGCTTTTGGATTTTATTGGTTTTTCTGAGGTTGATCAAACATGCGGATAGGGTTGTGCACCCCTGCAGGATAAATCTTTTTAAAAAGCCGTATCCGCAATTATGAACTATTTGGAGCTTAGTTTATCGATCATAGATAACTTACACTAAAGTAGCGGTATAAATTTGACATTGACATGACTAGTAATTAGCGAAACTATCATAATAAATAATAAAACCGCCAACTATGTGAGTGCCTCCAATATTGCTACCTACCCACGTCATAATAAAAAAAAAGAGCAGCAAACCACGTCAGCTAGCTAGCAACAAATTGCAAAGACACTACTAACCAAATTAGGATTAGCACCGCACCGGCCTAGTAAAGGAGAGAGTGTAAACGTATCCATCATAATAATGACGAAATGTGTGGTGGGCGAACGTCTCTCTGTGTGTGTGTAGCTCATACCATCCGCTCGTTACGCCCTGTTCAAAAAAAATCCTCTCGTTACGCCGGTAGCTCTTCCTCCTCCAAAAAGAAACATCGATGCAGTTGAGATGGGGGCCTCGCCGGCGTTCCCCTCGGCTGATAGCTCTAGGCGGCGGCGGCGGCGGCGGACCGGACGACCTGCTTCTCCTCGTTCTCGCCCGCCTCGCATGCGCCGCCGCCGCCGCTCGCACCGACGTGCTCTCCCGCCAGTGGCGCGGCCTCTGGGCCCGCCTCCGCCAGGTAGTCTTCACCGACGTCGCGCCCCGCTCCATCGAAGCGGTTCTAGGCCGCTTTCCGCCCGCGGCTTCCCTCGTCCAGATCCGCCTCCACAAGCAGCAGCAGCAGCAGCGCAGGCGCGTCGCCGTCATCCCCGACACAGCCGGCGTCAACTCACTTCCTGCTACCGGCCGTCCTCCAGTTTCCCGCTCTCCAGACTCTGCGCCTCTCCTCCTGCACCGTCGACGTCCACGCCTTGATCTCGCTCTGCCCGCTCCTGCGCACGCTCACCATCTGGGGCCCTGATCTGCTCGACGAGGCCGGCGACCTGACGCTCAGCTCGCCCTCGCTGCACCACCTTGCCTTGAACTGCCGGAGACGGGCACGACGTGTACACATCATCACCCCTGCTCTTAAGGATTTGAGGATTTCCTTCATCACCGGGGAGGCCAGCGTCTCCGTCATGGCGCCGCCGACGCTACATAATGTCTCCTGGTGCTGCCATTTCGCCGGGCTGCCTTCTACATTTGGTGTTTGGAGACTCGTGCAGCTGAGGCTACAGACGCCGCCGCCGCCGGAGAGACAAGGGCAGCTCCCTTCGCTGCTCATCTATGCCTACATCGTGTGTGATGTGTCCTCTCTCTCTCTCTCTCCCACTCAATTTACTTCAGTCTCCTCCGAGTAAGCTCAGTTTTGTGTATGATACTGTATATACTGTTTCTTTGCAGACGTCGTTTACTATCCACGGTGAAGCGCATCGCTTTACGCAGGAGGTACAACGGCATATGATTGCCAATTTCTCTGTTTTGGAGCTACATCTCAACCCGAATGGGCATGTTTTTGGAGCACTCGTGTTTCGTCTGCTTGGAATGAGTCAAGCTCATACTGCTATGCAGAGGCTTAAAGTCATCCTTAAGAGATCAGCGGTAATTCTCTGTCATGATGATTATGTTTTTATACTGCTATATCTCAACATTTAAATTGTATGGTACGGTAGTACACATGTAATTTTTTCTTTTGTATTATTACTAGGGGAAAGAAGAATGCCCACTAGATTGTATCTGTGAGCCCCTTGACTGGAGATCCCAAACTATCTCGTTGAATGCGCTCCAAGTAGTGGAGATAAATCACTTTCAAGGAGAAGATTGTGAGATTGATTTCTTGAATTTGGTGCTCAAGTCCGCGCCCGTGCTCAAAAGAATCATCGTGAGACTGTCGCATGAGGTCTCATCACGTGACGACGACGACGACGACGGATACAAGAGAATATACAACATCGTCGCTGCATATTCTTCCGTCGTATGCTACGTTTACCTTAGCTCTGGTACGTATGTTTTCTGCAGGCTTGACTAGCGTGGTTTTAGGTGCAGTAAGAGTATAACTATTAATCCTCATAAGTTTTAATTGTTAATAACTAAAGTCGACCTGTTAGTGATTTTAATGTTGTGCAAAGAAAGTCTTTATGGTGGTTGAAACGCGCGTGTCATTGAGGTTCCAGTTATGAAGCCTGGTGCACATGCCTCCTTACCCAGTTTCCCTCTTTGTATATATGCAATCTTCTAGTTGAATTGTTAATTATGCCCTGCTATCTTGCATCAGTATTTAGTAAGCAAACAGATAGTTTCTAGGTCACCTGAAGCTAGCTGCATCATCTGAATTTCGTTGTCCCTATTTAGTTTCAGTTAAATTTTATTTCGAAGACTACTTTTTTTATGTCTGTCTGCTGCCAGCATGTATTGTGTTTTCTCCGCCTACCGATACTGACCCGAGCATCTTTCAAATTGCCTCCTTGGCAGGGTTAATGCACGGCAGCCAAAATTGCCCGTCTACATGATTTTTCATCCTTAATGTTGTGGATCCGTGGTGCGCCTATACAAGTTTGTCCTTTCCCACTACCACCAACTCCCTTACCAGGTCTTAAGATTATTTTATTTTTTGCTTCAACGATTACCTGAGGTGATGTACTACTGTATCGTCAGTGTAACTGTAGCTTTATATATATAGGGCTTTAAGTGGTGTACTCTTGCTCAATTCTTGAACGGTTTCTTTGCCATTCATTTATGAAAGTCAATGCACTCAACCTGTATATGCCAGTCATGTACTCTAAGCTAGTGATTCTGTTAGGCCCTACCAATTCATTCTGGGCTGGGCAGGGGGGGAGCCTGGAATTGAACATATATTCTGGGCTGGGCAGGGGCGGAGCCAGGAATTGAACATATATTCTGGGCTGGGCAGGGGCGGAGCCAGGAATTGAACATATATTGTAAATGGACTTTCTCTATATCTCGAGTAGTTGTGTCTATCTAAACCCAAAATACCAACATCGGACCAAAGTAATTACAGGGAATAATTAACTCATATTTTGAGTCGTCATTTAAAGTTAAATTTATTTGGTAACTCAAAGCGTTGAAGGAAAGTGTAGTTAATTTGGAGATTTATGTACATACATCTTTCACAATTATATACAATCTAATGCCGTGCAAATTGCATAATTAGCATGTAAATATTGTACATATAATGGGAATAGATCAATAGATTTTTTTTGAACGAATAGATCAATCGATTGAACTAACAATGTGGGTAGAATGCCATTTAGCAACGATGTACATGTGGCTAACCACAAGTTGACAGACTCTATAGGATAAAAAAATTCAGACACAGTATATATATCTAAATAGTAGTAGTAGATTAATCTGTTGTCAAGCCTATTGATTAACTAGACCTCGTCCTATACTAAGGTCGCAGTTCAAAAACAACTGCAGCTAGTACTGAACAGAGATAGCATATGTATACCAATATCAATGATTCAGGGTATACCTTAAACTAAGTTGTTGATGATGGTTAGCACGGGTCTGCATCATCCGTCCATGTCCTGGTCTGGACGGTCCGAGCTGACGGTCGATCTGATCTCATTGTAGACGATCGGGGAGAGAGGAAACTGCCAGTATCGCCGAGAGATCGAAGTATCAGTTGGGCTGATCCGTGTGCATACTACCTGGATTATATTAATTTGGGGTCTTTAATCCTAACTAACGGTAATTACGCACAGCCATTAGTACATGTAAACACCAGTAGTAAGTATGGGCTGAAACCGTTTGGGGGGGGGGGGGGGGGGGGGGCTAGTGTTTGACGACGCATTGTGTGTCTAGCAAAAGTAGACTGAGCAGGGGTAGATGTTCACTTTACATCTCTTTATGCTTATGTGAACCAAATTAACTCTGTGCTGGAGCCTTTGGTGTCACTCTTTAGCTGAACCAAAGAATGGCTGGACATTGCTGTCATGGCCTCCGCCACTGTTGGCCATGTCACCAGCTCCACCGATGGCCTCTGTACCAACCCTGGTGCTCTGCGCCTCGCACCAATAGAAATAATTTTCCGAACTTAGAGCAACTCTAACAGATCATCATGTAAATATCGGGTCTTCGAAACACGGACGACGAGGGGCGCTGAAAAAAGAATAAATAGCACCAGAGGTCATAGAACTTGCCCCTCATGTGCAATTAAGTCACACATCTTGTAAAATAGACTAACCAGTCACACAAGTTGCCGCCGCGCCACCGCCGCCACTCACAGCCTTGCCTCCAGTAACGCCGCCAGCGGTCAGGCCGCCGCCGGACAGCTAGGTTTCCCGGTGATTAGGAACAGGACTGGAGTCTCCAACGGGATTGATTCAATGGTCGTAGGCCATTTTTCATTTACCCTCCTCAAAATTTTACGGAGGGTTTCTACATACATTTTAGTTCATATTAACGTTTTTGTTAGAAGTTCCTATTAACCTTACCAGGCAGTCTCACGTGACGAGTTTTTTAAAAAACCGGTTGGTTAAGCAGTTTGTGACCTGCGGTGCACGTGTTTGATAAGTTGTGTGACCGGTTAGTCTATCTTACAAGTTGTGTAACTTAAGTGTACGTGAAGGACAAGTTGTGTGACTTAACTTGCAGGTTATCTACCGGTGTACGCCTACTGACGTGGGATTAACACGTCAATTCCCATCGTTGATGGAATTCGATTTCGGTTTCGAGAAAGAGGTGTGCACAGGAGGCTTCGTTCGGCTAACCCATGTCACCTAGGCTTCGCTATTGCAGTGTGTACTTACGTTTTGCAAGTGAGGGGCCAAGTTAATTATGCAACATTTAGAGCATTTATTATACACAAACATTTTCTAAGAAAGCACACAGATACTACCTACTCCATTTCAAAATATGCTGAACAGATGAAACATTTCCAAGGCTGGAGCTCATAGTATGATGCAAACGATAGCCACTGGATCGATGCAATTAGAGCAGTTCGTCTAATAATGCAATTAGAAAAGTGAGAGGGAGAGCAAGAAATGCAGAATATATACCTGGACATAGACATTGTCGTCAAGGTCGTAGACAACACCGTCGACCATGGCGGAGCGGTAGTGACACTGCGCCTTGACGTCTGCTTTCAGATCTCGCCTGCAAAGCGCGCACATATGATCAAGAGGTAAAACATCCAGCACAAGATCGCCAAGTCGATGGAGAAGCCTGGAGATCTGGAAAGGACACCGTACAGTACGTACCTCGCCGGCGCCCTGCGCTGGTAGCGCTTCGGCCACTTGCTGCGGACCTCTTCCGCGGGGAAGGCCTCGCCGACGAACTTCGTTGCGTCATCGGCGGCGGCCATGTTCCTGCCCCTGGTCGGCTGCACGATGTGCCTCCTCCTCCTTCTCCTTGACGCCGTCTTCATTGTTATATGTTGATCCAAATTCTATAAAATATATGTCAACTTCTGACGAGTGGAGCGAGGCCCGTCGCCGGAGGCTTGGGCTGAGTGTAAACCCCTTGTAAGCCGCCGGTTGGGAAGTGTTGCATCTGTGAAATCCCCGGCGTTTGTAAACACTCCTCGATATAGTGAAGTTTCGTTGGCTGGCGTCCGTGGTTTTTTCCTCTCTTTGTTGGAGAGGTTTTTCCACGTTAAATCTGTGTCCCTTTGCTGTGTTTTTTGTTTTCATTCTTTATTATCTTCTTGTCGCAATTGTAACATTCATTCCGTCCTGCTGATTTCCCGATGCGGCGGCCAGCTCCTCCTCGTCATGCAACTCGGCGCAAACATCCTCCTTGCTGGCAGCAGGCACTGGTACGGTCGCTGCCGCAGGATCAGCTTCCTCCTCTCCAAGTAGGGCGGCGAGCTCCTGGGCCTCCTCCTCCGCATGGTTGACATTATTGGTCGGTGCCCTGGGCTTCCTCGACATGGCCTTGGAGGGATTCCCGGGCGCGGACTTGCCGCGTGGGCGCTTTGTCACGACGGCCAGCGCCTCGTCGGAGAATATCGTCGGTGGATTGTGCTTCCGTGACGAGGAGGCCCGCGCCGGCACGTGGGCGGGGGACGGCGAACTCGGCGCCATGGCTCGCTAGGGCTCTACTTTAGATTGATGGTGACCGGTCTGGGATTGGAGAAGATGGAGGCGGAGGTAGGGGTTTAAGAGAGGGAAAGTGCGCAAGACGAGGCCAGATTTTCCTCGCCCACGGTTTGAATTTCGGGTAGTAGCTTTCTTGATTTTTTTACCGCGTCTTCGGGACTGTATGGGGAAGGTGGACGAGTGATTTTGGGAGGTGAACGTTGTGGTCTGCCCGCGCACACGATCACAATTTACTTTGATTGATTGATTGTTTTTTCTTTTCATAATATATACTCTCTCCAATTTACAAAAAGAGTAATATGCATGGGAGGTCCTAAAAGTTTGGATGAAGCCGTATGCAGATCCTAAAAGTTTCAAATTATGCACTAAGGTCCTAATTCTCAGTTAGTTATGCACTGCAGGTCCTAATTTTCAGTTAGTTGTGCACTACAGGTCCTAATTCTTTGCTATAGCCCTAGCTACAGTGCACATGGATCTGAGAATTAGGACCTGCGCTGCACACATTAAAACTTTCAGGACCTGTATACAGTTTTGTCCAAACTTTTAGGACCTTCGGTGCATATTACTCTTTACAAAAATACCACCGCAAACTGTCTGGAGAGCCTATCGATAATTTGAAATTTCAATAGCCCAACCTTCTCGAGATCACATGACCCAGCTCGTGGCCGGAATCGATCCTAGACGAGCTCTCGCCAAGCTCAGGTCACCCAGATTGCCCGGATGATTATTCTTGCGGCGGATAGCATTCGCCCCAGTGCCTCCCTAGGGAGCAACCAGGGGCGGAGCCAGGATTCAGACATGGGGGGGGGGGGGGGGCGAAAAGTCGACGACCATCAAAGAGAATAAACATCACAATATATTAAGTCTCAAAAAATATTAATACAAAATCCATATAAATTTTCGAATATATGTTTGATGCTACAAAAATAAATTACATATCTATTAGCTTAAAATCTGCTTTACGACCACCGGTGTCAAATAGGTCGATAATCTCATCAGAACTAATCTTTGCAGCTATTTCCTTACCAATATAGAGAATCATATAATGCCGAAGAAAATCATCTCCCATTCTATTTCGAAGGCGCGTCTTGATAAGTTTCATGGCTGAAAAAGCTCGCTCGGTGGTTGCAGTTGACACCGGAAGAGTAATGACTAATCGTAGTAATCTATCAACCATTGAATATGTAGCTGCTTTACCTGTTTTGGCTAGTCCAACCGTCAAATCAGCAAGTGAAGACAAGCATTTCAGCTCTGAATTGTTGCAAACATCTAACTGAAAGTGGGGAAGTTGAGACTCCAATTGAGCTTTGACTAGAAAAATCCTCAGGATAAAACTTTTCAACCAGTGTGGATATTTTTGAGATGTCAAAAGAATCATGCCTTGGATCCAAAGATGCACAAAGTGTCAAGAGTTCTGTACTTTGAATACCAAAGCGATCATTTATCTCAACCAATTGTTGATCTATAGCAACATTGAACACGTCTGTTTTGTAGTGATGTAGTGTTGTTGTGTTATCATGCTTGTTGCGAGACCTTGTCACATCAGCGTACCTACAAGTTGCAATATATGTATTAATACTAGAGTTAAGCAAGTACGAATGGATGATAATACATATTCTAATGGATAAAAATACAAGGAAAGGGATATTACTTGCGGTTTAAATCGGGGACCTCAATGTCATGCTTCGAACAAAAAATTTGAACCTCCTCCAAAAGAGATTCCCAACCATTTTCTCTTAACTTACCAAGCAACACTTTTGTGTTCGAAACTGAATCCAATGCATTTAAAATGTCAATGGACTTCTTTTGGAGAGTTTGACATAAGACATCTGTGATCTTCATGATTTTCTCCATTAGATGCAGAATAAAGACAAAGTCAAATGACAAAATTATTTTTAAAGCACCTACAGCATCTCCTCTAGAATATTTGGAGACTGAGCGGTCAGTTGCTACGCTCTGTAGAACAGCAACCGTAGCACCAAACATTTTAATTAAACTCTGAGTTGACCTCCATCTAGTGTCACCGGGTCTCTGTAAAGATCCTATCTGATTTGCTCCTCTTCCTGTATCAAGCTCACCCAACTCAATTTCACGTTCAATGTCTGCCGCTTGGTTTGCTAATAACTCATCATTGCGTTTAGGCGACGCACTAACAACATTTATTATCAGAATAGCATGTTGGAAAAAATTGTGCACCTCATGTACCTCCCTTGATGCTGCAACAAGAGCCAACTGCAATTGATGGGCCATACAGTGTACATAATAAGCATAAGGACACTCATTTAGAATTAGAGCTTTTAACCCATTCCATTCACCTCGCATGTTACTTGCCCCATCATATCCTTGTCCTCTTATATCTCGGATGCTTAAATTATTGTCTGCAAGGACAACACAAATTGCCTCTTTGAGAGTCAATGCAGCAGTGTCAGTGACATGAATGATATCAAGAAAACGCTCCTTTATGTATCCTTCATTGTTCACAAACCGGACGACCAATGCCATTTGCTCTTTTTTTGATTCATCTCGAGCTTCATCCACCATTATACAAAACTTGCTAGTACAATTTCTTCTCTAATTTGCCTCTAAATCTTTCGAGAAAATATCTCAAGAATCTCTTGTTGAATAGTAGGGGAGGTGTACCTCGCATTCCTTGGAGCATTATTCAAGACAACCGCATCCACCTCCTTATTATAAAAGGCCAGTAACTTTACCAATTCAAGAAAATTACCGTGATTTATGGATTCTTGAGATTCATCATGGCCTCTAAAAACACAAGCTTGGAATGTTAACCACCTGGTGAAACCGACCGGGAAAAGATGTTAAATACATGCTTAGTATAATATCTAATATTCTACTGTCTAGTATAGAAAAAATATTTCTTACCTAATGGAATCAATTGTAACTTTAAGCCTCAGCCTTGCATCTAAAACCTTTTTTTCGGTGGCTTGTACAATTACCTTGTCGATGTGGGTCATACTATTTTTCAGATTATCAAAACATCAAACTGAATAATTATGAGCTGAGTTAGAATCTTTGCCCATGTGTGTCAAAAAAGCACACTCTTTTCCATCATTCACCTTCTTCCAATTTATAAAACCTTTAGCTGTGAATGTATCTGAGCCACATCTTCCACTTGGTTTTTTTGTGAAGACGAAACAAGGCAGGCAATATGCACGATGTGTGGAAAGTGAATACTCTAGCCAAGGAAAATTTGTGAAATAGCTAAATTGGAATCGGCGAGGAATTTTTGCTTTTCCATTATGTGGATACTCTCTCATATATGGCTGATAAGGTCCCTCGGTAATATAGAATCTCCGTGCTTCTTCTTGCCTATCAAGGGGAAGTTCCCAAATCTGTTGACGCTTACCCGGATCTCTTTCATATGTCGTGCTTCCAATTCTACCTTGTTCTGAAACTTGTACTGGTTCCACAATGTTTTCATCATCAGTGTGCATATCAACCGGATTGGAACTGTCATCTACAAGAGGTTGCTTCTCCTAAGATAGTTTTGCACTTTCAGCAATAGATTGGACTGTAATATTAGCGCTCGAAGTTGAACCAATGCGCTTGAAAAAGAAATCAACTTCCCTTTCTGATGGTCCTTTTCTCTTCATCTCTGAGCACAACAAAATAATTAAATACACGAATTAATAAACTAATCAACTGATTTATATACTAATGAACCAGGTCAAGTAACTAAGAATCTAAGGTTTTAATTTCTCAAAATTCAACACAGTTCTAATAAACAAACAATAGAGCAGTCAGCAGATACATCATACGTACGTGAATTCCTGGTCAGGTCAGCATCGAGTGATTTAGTTATCCATATTAGTCGATTTGGATTTGACAAAATTTAGATGAACCTACATACTAAATTGTGTCTAGATTCATCTAAATCTAGACAAATCTAAGTCAACTAATATGGGTCGGAGAGAGTAACAATGTTTATTTTGTATCTAATGATTTGTATGCCCGTGGGCGGGAGATCTCTAACAATTGCTAGCAATGTTTTCTTTTTCTACATACGTATCGGCTAACAATTGCTAACAATGATTTTCTCTAACTACAGGCAATCCATCTGGGTTGTATGCCCACGGCCGCGAGATCGATAAGAAACAAACTTACACGGCGAGTCGGCAAACACAGAACGGCGGGCGGCGGCGGTGGCAGGTGCCAAGCGCCCTAGCAGCCAGATGGGAAGAGGAGTCACGGAGATGTCGGAGACAAAAATCGTAGGCGTAAACTTCGCTGCTGCTCCGATCAGATTGATCAGCTGGAGTCTGCCTCCATATTCCACGATGGCTAAGCCTGGTACGTGGGCTTTTGTGCCTTGGTCATTGGGCTTAGTTAATTCTGCATCCTGATTATTAAAATGGGCTAATTAAGTGATACATACGGTACATCATATATACGTATA
The DNA here is from genome assembly GCA_916181665.1 of Avena sativa. Classification (NCBI taxonomy): domain Eukaryota; kingdom Viridiplantae; phylum Streptophyta; class Magnoliopsida; order Poales; family Poaceae; genus Avena; species Avena sativa. The sequence continues at coordinate 526,512,795 of OV702299.1, forward strand.
TGCCTAGTCCTACCTACTGAAAAAAGTTGGGGGGGGGGATCGGTTGGGGGGGTCTGACCCCTGCTAGCCCCCCTTGTCTCCGCCCCTGGGAGCAACACAGGAGCCCCTTGGGCGAATTAATTAACAATACATAAACTCATAGCACTGTGATTCTCCAATGCTCAGAAACTTGATATGATTGCATCATCCTTAACTTGGAAAAAGAAATCCTTCTCAAGATATGTAACCAAGCAATCATTCAAGTATTGGCCTCCCATATTGTTGCTCAATTTATTTTTCAGATAGTTCATTGAAGAGAAAACTCTCTCAGTTGTGTTTGCAATAGGGAGAACAAGAATCAATTGAAGAAGCTTGTAAACAGGGTTATAGGTAGGGTCTTCTTTTTCTCAACAATCTTAATAGAAATATCTGCAGTATCTTGTACATCCCTTAACCTTTCATGTCTACTCATGTCAGCAATAAAATTTGTGAGTTCCATCATTAGAAATCTTTGGGAAATAGTCATTGTGTTCGGCACCTTGCTCATTGTGTTGTAATTCTTGTGTTTTATCGTTCTGTGATCATTTAGTAGATGGATAAATTTGGAGTTTGGTCCCTTAGTTGCCATGTAGTTTATTCGGCGAACATCGTGCAGTATTATATAAACTCACATTCGATTCAAACTTACCTTAAACTCATGCCTTGCATTGTAGATTGCTTTGCTATAAAAAAGATGTGTGTGTCAAGTGAGTAAGATTGTAATATTTTTCGAAATATGGGAAGATCACTCCGGCCTCTGCAATCAAGAGATGCACACGGACTTTTTATTAAATTATTCTTAAAATCTTACAAGAGAGATTACAAAGATCCAATCTAAGCCCACCAAAACAAGCGACAGTTCGCTGTTCCTACAACACTGATGAAGGCGGTGTCCATGAACAATGCCAATATCCCTGGCATCTCACCAATGCACACTATCTAAAAACCGAAGGACTCGACAAGTCAGCCAATAGCAAGCAAGTGGCACAACCGATTGGCATTCCCTCAGCATGTACCAGCATACACACTCCAGAAAATCCTCGCCGTCGTCGTCTTCCGCATACCCATCATTAGGAAAGATCGAACCAATGACGTTGTGAGGTCTTCTGTCAACATCACCATGACTCCAAACAACACCTCCACCCTGCGACACGCGCGATCGACATCGAGACGCCTCGGCACCATGTCGTTGAGTCCCGCCATTCGACGCCACTAGAAACCACCAAGAGATCCGTCGTGTGTAGCGTCTACCAAACCAGGCATGACCGAGCTTAGCACCTGATGGTTAGACATAACTTGACATCTCCACCGACATCTCCGTGCTAGAAGAAGCCACTCCGCCTCCTTCCTCTGTCATACAGTGTCGCTCCACAAACGATGCTCCGAAGAGAGAACGCGACACCACAGAGCCACCTTTTCCCAATCCGAAGATCTTAGGGATTTCCCTGAAGTAGCAAGATTGATGTCGACACTTGTTGCACGATGATGCCTTCATTAAGGTAACAACATGGTAACGCCGCCACCGTCCGCCAATGGCTCGGTTTTCATCAGCACCTAGGTCTCCCTGCCTCCCTGTCGGAACTAGATGATGGATCCCAAGATCCACCAAACCAGCCTTATGTCGACCACCTTCGAAGGATAAGTAGGCCTCCTCCACCATGTTCCTCGTGCCTCGAGAATGACACCAACCTCCATGGTGCCGTCGTCGGAGTTGTTGAGATGCAACGGGAAAAGGGCAGCCCATCCAAACCCATTAGGACTAGATCGGCTCGCCGCCCACCCTGCCTGCAGCTGCGCCGCCTGCTGCCGTCAGCACACTGGAGATTGGCCTAGCTCGCACACCACGCCTTCCTCTGTGCCGTTGCCTCACCCATACGCCACCTCATGCTAGAGGTCCAACGTCCATAAAGCGTCGGCGAACCAGCCCCGCCGTGGTGTCGGGCGTCCGCACCATGTCCCGACACGTGGGATCCGGCCCGCATCCTCACCCTGGCGTGCAAGAGGATGAAGGATCCCCGCCGGTGCCGGCCAGGCTTTGCCCGTCCGCGCCCTTTGGTGGTGGTGAAGTGTAACACCCCGGCCTCTCCGAACCAGCAGTTGTCACTCCTGGCATCTCAATTGGATCTTTAGACTAACCCCACAGACCAACACTAGTCTTTTTTGCGCACTTAGTCTTCACTCGTGCCCACCTGGTATCCACTTTTGGTTAGTCACCCATCCTCAAATTGCTCTTGGCCAAGCACGCTTAACCTCAGAGTTTTTTCAGATGAGCTTCAAAAAAGAAGTTGCAACTTGTTCATATGGGTATCCTATCAATCCTATTAAGCCATGTGCCAGGGTCTCACATACACCCACCCTTAGAAGATCGACGCCCTCATTGATCGATCACAAGCCAGAAATGTCCCCTCTTGGCATACGTCTGTGCGTCCAGTGCCGACACATGTGCCATGTTGTGTCCACTCCGGGCCACACGCTGTAAGGTTCCCAACCTTTAACAAGGTAGAGATCCCTGTGTTTACAATGCTAGTACCTGGATCAATAGCTAGCATCCACAGTTAAGATGTAATATCAAGAAACAAAGGTCATAATACAACTTTATAACCAGGAATAAAATAATTTATTACATCTTACATAGCTCATTTGGCTATATCATTACAATGCAGCAGAATATAACAATAGCATGGGGTCCTTCATCTTCAAAGTGCCACAGGCAGACATGTTGGTTGTAGACTTGTAATCCTAATCATTAAACTTCACTAATATCAGACAAACCTACAACATAACAAGTTACAGCCACAAGGGTCAATACATTTGAATTGTATTGGCAAGTGATACTATGGTAGTATAGTGGAGTCTATCATCTATATGCTTTTGGCTAAGTGGAACTTAGGGTTGCTTTGCTCAAAATAGATTTTCCTTATCATTTGAAAACACTAAGTTTTTGCTTGACAAAATCTTTCCCAAGGCATCTCCCAATAGAAATTGGTGATCCTTTCAATCCCTTGTTCACCCACAAGTTTTTAACTTAGAAATTGGGATGATGAGATTCTTGATAGCTTCCATGTCTTGATGCTCAAATTGTCCTTTGCCAGGGACATGGCTAAGTACTTAGATTTTACACTCTGCAGAAGTGGTGCACTTTCCCCACAAGACTTGGTTTCACCAAGACAAGATCTTTCAGAAGCCTTCCCTTAGACCAGAATGGACGCGTTCCAACCTATCATCCCCTACCACCAACTGTCCATTTGGCTAAGTTATTGCAACCTATATGATCCAGGCAGAGCCCATAATGCCAAGTGGCTGCACTTGAAGCTTCTCAACATTTGACATCTCAAATCTCTTTGTTCCTGGGTGGCCATCCACAAGTGAGATACCAAGTTTTCCCCAGTATACTGGACTTGGTGATGCCCAAGTTTTCCCCAGCATACCGTACTTGCATAACCACTCAACACAAACCATTCCTTCCATTCCACCCAGGTGATTCATTCACTTAGTTGTTTTATTATCAAAACACAAGTCCTCAGACTTAGAAATATTTCCATAGTATGAATATATATTCCACCCTTGTTTTCTACTAGCTAAGCTAATCATGGTAGTAGTAGGAATCTTAACTTAGGAAATTCTAGTAAGGTTTCATCTACTAGGATTTCCCATAGCATAGTTTATACTTAGCAAAGATTCCATGCAAGTCCTACTTAAAAATATCACTAATGCATAGTGAAAATAATGGGACAAAAGTATGAAGCATCACTTGCCTTTTTGGTAGAGAATATAGGTTCACTCCTTGTCCTTGCAATACTCACACTCTTCAAATCACTATAATTCAATCAAGCAAGGCACAATTACAATCTACCATTCAAGCAAAACATCACATAAAATGATAGAAACAAGTCAATGCATGCAAGCATGCCAAACTTTGTTTTATTTACAAAAGTGGTTTATAATTGGTTATAAACATTCTAAAACACTTATTGGTCATTTTATAAAGTGGCAAAACTTATTTGCAAAAGATTTTACCTATAAACCATTTTCAAACCAAATCATTATTTTATGTGGTTGAAAATGCCTTTATCAAAGTAGCAATCTTTATAGGGTTTACCAAATATATTTTTAAGTCATAAAACTTGGTGTTTTGGGTCAGAGAGTTTAAACCAAAACATTTCCCAAAGGTTTTCTCCAAAAAGCATTTTTAACAAATAAACAATATTTTCATTTGACTAGAAATGGTTTAAATCAAAGGTTTATTCTTTTGCTTCACCAAATACATTTTTGAAACCACCAATTGATTCCTAGGGTCAGTAGGTTCAAAACAAACCATTTTCCAAAGATTTTATCCCCAAAATCATTTCAGAACAAATTTTATATTCTAAACATGCATACACAAGTTTCTGCAAAAATAGTCAATTTAACAGAAGCAACTTACTAAAAAAAAGTGCATGGTTGGATGGGGCTTGTTTTTCTGAATCCATGAATATAAAATTTGCAAAATTTGGACGTGTGGTTTGAAAGTTATGAATTTTACAAGATTGAACATCTAATAGACACAATTTCTGTTTTAAATCATCTCTGGGACACGCGGCGCTTTCTTATTGGTGCGTACCGTTTCGCGCGGATCGGTCGCTGTGAGGCGTTAGATCTAAGTTGGATCAAGCGGCACAGATCTATCCGTAACGGTTCAGTTAAGTGATCTATCGTATCCCTACGATCTGTATCTAACGGCTGGAGACGATCTGACCATACTCTGGTGGCGCTCAGCGACAACACGCGGCGGCGATGCTCGGCTAGCGGCGGAGCTGGCGAAATAGGAAGCAAGGGGACAAGGGGGATGTCTCACCAGAATCGCCTTGACGCACTGATGCTCAACGTGGCCTTCGTCAGTCAAGGGGCGCACGAGTGTAGTCGGAATTCCTCGCCGGAGATGCTTCTGGCGTCGGGTGCGGTCAGACGTCGACAGGGGCGAGGATACAACACACGAGAAGGCAAGATAACAGTAGCGTTAGATGTGTATAAGATTAGGGAGTGCGGGAGCATCACAGAGAAGGGGCGGCGCGGTCAGAGACTACCTGGAGGCGTCGTCGGAGAAAAGGGAAGACGGCGGCGCTGCTGGTCGTTGTTGTTGCCGACGCTGGGAGGCACGCGCGGGCGAGCTGGCGCTACGGGGAGGTTCGCCAGGAGGTGGGGAGCATGTGAGCATGGTCGAGGAGGCAAGGTGCGGAGGAGGCTGGCCGGAATCGACACCGGAACTCGTCGGAGCAGTGGAGTTTCGAAGGGAAATTAGGACGGCCTGGGGGCGTAGAGGTTCTGGCGAGTGAGGGGAATGATAGAGGGAGAAGATGCGATTTAGTATGCGTGATCACGGAGCTGATTAATCGCTGCATTACTGCGTATTACACCGGCATTGATTTGGCAGCAACGGCCGGCGAGGTCAGCGGGAGGGTGAGGAAGAAGGGAGCTGGCTGTGGGGTCCATTGTCAGCGTGAGGGAGAGGAGGGGAGTGGGTCCGGGCGTACAACGACTGGGTGGGTGAGTTCTGCGGTGAGAAACGTTTCGCTCGGGGTGAGAGGGAAGATGGGCTGCTGGGCCTAGTTGGGCTAGCTGGGCTGGCTGAGTCTTTTACATTTTTTTTTGTTCTGATTGTTTTTCTTTTTCCTTTTCTAATATTCTGTTTTGATTTTTGAATAAGCAATTCAAACACTCATTTGAATTCAAACTTCAACCAAAATTTGTGTAGGTTTAAATACTGATTAGTAACATAATCTGAAGTCAAAATTAGAATAGTTCTTTTATTCTTTTGGGGGTCTTTTAATTATTCAAAAAGGCTCTTGTTTAACATATAGGATTTAATAATAGTTTCAAACACCATTTAAATTTCTAAATCTTTTTAGTAGGTTTTTATTTGTTTAATAGGGTGTCAAATAATTCATCTTGAATTATTTGGGAATAATTTAATATGATTTGTTAATCATTTAAGATTGGGTATTTGATTTAATTCAAATGGATTTAAATATAGTTTTAATTCCCTAAATTTTATTTGGAAGATTTATTAATCTTAATTAAGTTGATTTAACAACTTTTACTTCACTTGGGTAAATTCCAAAATACTATTTTCTCATGAATTATATAATTATTTAGAGATTTGTCTTTATTAAAAATAGGGATAGAATGGTTAATGCCATTTTATTTTATTTTGAAAATTCTTTATCCTTTTATTTTATTTGGATTTGGATTCTATTCATTCCATTTGCTTATGGTCCTGGCCAAGATTTAATTTGGTCTTTAAATATTCCTTGTTTAGTATTTCTTTCTTCATCTTATAAAATCCATATCTTTTTATTTAGGGATTCAAACTTGGTGATTCCAGTTTGTAAAATCTTATTTGATATTTGTTTATCTTTTTAAATCCTTTTAGGATTATTTGTTCACCATTTTGTATGTATTTATTGATAGATGCTTTATTAACTTTGGAAATTTAATTTCTTTATCTTATTAAATTTATAAGATTTATTCATGGCTCCAATTTAAGTGAAACCAATTTATATGGTCTTATAATATTTCTATTTGTCATTCTTGATCATTTTGAATTGTTTGCTGATAAATTTTTATATGGATCAAATCCATAGGCTTGGAGATAACTTGGAAATGATTTCCTTCCATTAGGGTTTTAGGGTTTGGATTTATTTTCCAAGTGTTTAAATTTCCAGATGCATTTATGGAGAATGCATTCCACTTGTTTTGGATTTAGTTGGATTCAAATGTTAACCCAAGTTTGTTCAAGATGGGATTTTAAGTTTCCATTTAGAAACAAAGTTTCTTTTCACCCTAAAATTCAACAATAATTTATTCTGTTTATTTATTTTTCACATTACAAGATTTGGAAAATCTTGGGATGTGACAGGTTACCATCCTTAAAATAAATCTCGTCCCGAGATTTGGGGAGGCTAGGGGTTACAAATTGGCTCAAAGCAACTAGGGTACTACCACCCTTAAAATTTTCCAACTAGATTACATCTTGGCTTGCTTGGGATCTTGTTGAAATCTCTCTGGACAAACATCTGCATAGTGTCCTTTGCTTCCACACTTGAAACATGTGACAAGGCTAAGATCCTTCATAGGCTTTATCTTATGCTTCATCTTTTCTGGACAGTTGCTTGCATAATGTCCTTGGTTACCACAATTGTAACATGTGATAAGGTTGAGTTCTTCACGTATCTTCTGTGGACAAGTTGATACATAATGGCCTAACTCTTTGCAGTTGTTGCACCATACTTGGCTAATCTCCTTATACTTTTTCTTCTCTGGACATTCATTGGCATAGTGTCCCATTTCTTTGCAATGGCAACATTGCACATGGCTTTTGTCCTTCTTTTTCTTGGGTTTCTCCAAAGCTAAGAGTGCTTCTAGTTCATGTTCTTCATATGTTATCTCAAAGGAAGGAATGTTTCTTGGTCTCCTTGACCTTTTATTACTCCTTGGATAATACATATGTCTCCTCTTTGGTCCTTTAAATTGAGTCATATTGCATGGAGGTGCAAGCTGAGATTTTCCTTTGTCTTCATCCTTCTTGGTAGACTTGGCTTTCTCATGGTAGTCCGCAATCAGTTGTTGCACTCCACCTTGTTTCCTTTGTTGAACTATGGAATAAATGGGGCATTGGATAGGAACATGATTATTTCCTTCACATAAGTAGCAAGTAGCTTGGGTTGTGGGGCATTGATTAGCTGGATGTTTCTCTTCACAATTGGGACATTGATCTTCATGCTCTTTGGAAGTGTGATCCTTGTATCCACAAATATTGCAAGCTTGGGTTCCTTATAGAATATCATCTTTGTCATCCTTGTTGTCACAAACTCCTTTGGAAAGGTTGTCTCCCATGTTGATCATTTGATCTGTCACCTTATGCAAAAATTGGGTTTGGGTTTCCAAAAACCTTTGCATGGTTGGATCTACCTCACTGGTGTTGGCTATAAATTGAGTTGTCACTTGGTTCAACTGGGTTTGGGTTACTATGAGTTCTCTCATGTTGATCTCTTGGTTGTTGTTGTTGTCACCATCCTTGATGTTGGAGTTCCTTGGAGTAGTCATCTGTTTGGGTTAGTTTGGGATTAGAATAGGCAAAATATTTCTAAGGGAATAATTCTAATCACACACATCACAATTCACACAAGCAATGTGCAAGCAATCACAAACAAACATTCCACTCAAACAACAAGTTTCAAGCACATTTTTAGGCAACCAAAAATATTTTTGTTACACCACATAAGTTGGTGGGTTTGACTTAAACTAAATATGGTGGTCCAACTATATGGTTCATTTGAGATTTTCCTTCCTTCTTGGTTGATTATTCTTGAATGAGATCATGGTTTCCTTGGAAAAATTCTTGTGTCTTGGTCACAAAACTCCAAAGGTGACGATGATTCCCTCTAAGTTGTGTTTCCTTAGTCTTCAAGTCTTGAGTAACTTTTCTTGTCTCACTTGTAGTCCTTAGTGATATCCAAGGTTGAAGTCCTTGTTGAGAATAAGGTTGAAATCTCTTGAAGATGTTGAAGTCATTAGAGTTGATGAAGTCCTTTGCACATGGTGAAGTCTTTGGCCATGGGGTAGGCTTGTCCATCAAGTTTGAAATAGAAGAGATGTAGAATCAAAACCAAAATGGTTGAGGAAAGAGTTTACAAGATTGTTTGTAAATAAGTTTTGGAACAAATACAACTCCTATTTTTCTAAGGGGTTTTGTCCAATCCCAGGGTTACAATCCTACAGGCAACACAATGCCCTGATACCATCTGTAAGGTTCCCAACCTTTAACAAGGTAGAGAGCCCTGCGTTTACAATGCTAGTCCCTGGATCAATAGCTAGCATCCACAGTTAAGATGTAATATCAAGAAACAAAGGTCATAATTCAACTTTATAACCAGGAATAAAATAATTTATTACATCTTACATAGCTCATTTGGCTATCTCATTACAATGTAGCAGAATATAACAATAGCATGGGGTCCTTCATCTTCAAAGTGCCACAGGCAGACATGTTGGTTGTAGACTTGTAATCCTAATCATTAAACTTCACTAATATCAAACAAACCTGCAACACAACAAGTTACAGCCACAAGGGTCAATACATTTGAATTGTATTGGCAAGTGATACTATGGTAGTATAGTGGAGTCTATCATCTATATGCTTTTGGCTAAGTGGAACTTAGGGTTGCTTTGCTCAAAATAGATTTTCCTTATCATTTGAAAACACTAAGTTTTTTCTTGACAAAATCTTTCCCAAGGCATCTCCCAATAGAAATTGGTGATCCTTTCAATCCCTTGTTCACCCACAAGTTTTTAACTTAGAAATTGGGATGATGAGATTCTTGATAGCTTCCATGTCTTGATGCTCAAATTGTCCTTTGCCAGGGACATGGCTAAGTAATTAGATTTTACACTCTGCAGAAGTGGTGCACTTTCCCCACAAGACTTGGTTTCACCAAGACAAGATCTTTCAGAAGCCTTCCCTTAGACCAGAATGGACGCGTTCCAACCTATCATCCCCTACCACCAACTGTCCATTTGGCTAAGTTATTGCAACCTATATGATCCAGGCAGAGCCCATAATGCCAAGTGGCTGCACTTGAAGCTTCTCAACATTTGACATCTCAAATCTCTTTGTTCCTGGGTGGCCATCCACAAGTGAGATACCAAGTTTTCCCCAGTATACTGGACTTGGTGATGCCCAAGTTTTCCCCAGCATACTGTACTTGCATAACCACTCAACACAAACCATTCCTTCCATTCCACCCAGGTGATTCATTCACTTAGTTGTTTTATTATCAAAACACAAGTCCTCAGACTTAGAAATATTTCCATAGTATGAATATATATATTCCACCCTTTTTTTCTACTAGCTAAGCTAATCATGGTAGTAGTAGGAATCTTAACTTAGGAAATTCTACTAAGGTTTCATCTACTAGGATTTCCCATAGCATAGTTTATACTTAGCAAAGATTCCATGCAAGTCCTACTTAAAAATATCACTAATGCATAGTGAAAATAATGGGACAAAAGTATGAAGCATCACTTGCCTTTTTGGTAGAGAATATAGGTTCACTCCTTGTCCTTGCAATACTCACACTATTCAAATCACTATAATTCAATCAAGCAAGGCACAATTACAATCTACCATTCAAGCAAAACATCACATAAAATGATAGAAACAAGTCAATGCATGCAAGCATGCCAAACTTTGTTTTATTTACAAAAGTGGTTTATAATTGGTTATAAACATTCTAAAACACTTATTGGTCATTTTATAAAGTGGCAAAACTTATTTGCAGAAGATTTTACCTATAAACCATTTTCAAACCAAATCATTATTTTATGTGGTTAAAAATGCCTTTATCAAAATAGCAATATTTATAGGGTTTACCAAATATATTTTTAAGTCATAAAACTTAGTGTTTAGGGTCAGAGAGTTTAAATCAAAACATTTCCCAAAGGTTTTCTCCAAAAAGCATTTTTAACAAATAAACAATATTTTTATTTGACTAGAAATGGTTTAAATCAAAGGTTTATTCTTTTGCTTCACCAAATACATTTTTGAAATCACCAATTGATTCCTAGGGTCAGTAGGTTCAAAACAAACTATTTTCCAAAGATTTTATCCCCAAAATCATTTCAGAACAAATTTTATATTCTAACATGCATACACAAGTTTCTACAAAAACAGTCAACTTAACAGAAGCAACTTACTAAACAAAGTGCATGGTTGGATGGGGCTTGTTTTGCTGAATCCATGGATATAAAATTTGAAAAATTTGGACGTGTGGTTTGAAAGTTATGAATTTTACAAAATTGAACATCTAGTAGACACAATTTCTGTTTTAAATCATCTCTGGGACACGCGGCGATTTCTTATTGGTGCGTACCGTTTCGCGCGGATCGGTCGCTGTGAGGCGTTAGATCTAAGTTGGATCGAGCGGCACAGATCTATCCGTAACGGTTCAGTTAAGTGATCTATCGTATCCCTACGATCTGCATCTAATGGCTGGAGACGATCTGACCATACTCTGGCGGCGCTCAGCGGCAGCGCGCGGCGGCGATGCTCGGCTAGCGGCGGAGCTGGCGAAATAGGAAGCAAGGGGACAAGGGGGATGGCTCACCAGAATCGCCTTGATGCACTGATGCTCAGCGTGGCCTTCGTCAGTCAAGGGGCGCACGAGTGTAGTCGGAATTCCTCGCCGAAGATGATTTTGGCGTCGGGTGCGGTCAGACGTCGACGGGGGCGAGGCTACAATGCATGAGAAGGCAAGATAACAGTAGCGTTAGATGCGTAGAAGATTAGGGAGTGCGGGAGCATCACAGAGAAGGGGCGGCGCGGTCAGAGACTACCTGGAGGCATCGTCGGAGAAAAGGGCAGACGGCGGCGCTGCTGGTCGTTGTTGTTGCCGACGCTGGGAGGCACGCGCGGGCGAGCTGGCGCTACGGGGAGGTTCGCCAGGAGGTGGGGAGCATGTGAGCGTGGTCGAGGAGGAAAGGGGCGGAGGAGGCTGGCCGGAATCGATGCCGGAACTCGTCGGAGCAGTGGAGTTTCGAAGGGAAATTAGGACGGCCTGGGGGCGTAGAGGTTCTGGCGAGTGAGGGGAATGAGAGAGGGGGAAGAGGCGATTTAGTATGCGTGATCGCGGAGCTGATTAATCGCTGCGTTACAGCGTATTACGCCGGCATTGATTTGGCAGCAACGGCCGGCGAGGTCAGCGGGAGGGTGAGGAAGAAGGGAGCTGGCAGTGGGGTCCGTTGTCAGCGTGAGGGAGAGAGGGGGAGTGGGTCCGGGCGTTCAGCGATTGGGTGGGTGAGTTTTGCGGTGAGAAACGTTTCGCTCGGGGTGAGAGGGAAGATGGGCTGCTGGGGCTAGTTGGGCTAGCTGGGCTGGCTGAGTCTTTTACATTTTTTTTGTTCTGATTGTTTTTCTTTTTCCTTTTCTAATATTCTGTTTTGATTTTTGAATAAGCAATTCAAACACTCATTTGAATTCAAACTTCAACCAAAATTTGTGTAGATTTAAATACTGATTAGTAACATAATCTGAAGTCAAAATTAGAATAGATCTTTTATTCTTTTGGGGGTCTTTTAATTATTCAAAAAGGCTCTTGTTTAAATCATATAGGATTTAATAATAGTTTCAAACACCATTTAAATTTCTAAATCTTTCCAAATCTTTTCAGTAGGTTTTTATTTGTTTAATAGGCTGTCAAATAATTCATCTTGAATTATTTGGGAATAATTTAATATGATTTATTAATCATTTAAGATTGGGTATTTGTTTTAATTCAAATGGATTAGTTTTAATTCCCTAAATTTTATTTGGAAGATTTATTTAATCTTAATTAAGTTGATTTAACAACTTTTACTTCACTTGGGTAAATTCCAAAATACTATTTCTCATGAATTATATAATTATTTAGAGATTTGTCTTTATTAAAAATAGGGATAGAATGGTTAATGCCATTTTATTTTATTTTGAAAATTCTTTATCCTTTTATTTTATTTGGATTTGGATTCTATTCATTCCATTTGCTTATGGTCTTGGCCAAGATTTAATTTGGTCTTTAAATATTCCTTGTTTAATATTTCTTTCTTCATCTTATAAAATCCATATCTTTTTATTTAGAGATTCAAACTTGGTGATTCCAATTTGTAAAATCTTATTTGATATTTGTTTATCTTTTTAAATCCTTTTAGGATTATTTGTTCACCATTTTGTATGGATTTATTGATAGATGCTTTATTAACTTTGGAAATTTAATTTCTTTATCTTATTAAATTTATAAGATTTATTCATGGCTCCAATTTATGTGAAACCAATTTATATGGTCTTATAATATTTCTATTTGTCATTCTTGATCATTTTGAATTGTTTGCTGATAAATTTTTGTATGGATCAAATCCATAGGCTTGGAGATAACTTGGAAATGATTTCCTTCCATTAGGGTTTTAGGGTTTGGATTTATTTTCCAAGTGTTTAAATTTCCAGATGCATTCATGGAGAATGCACTCCTCTTGTTTTGGATTTAGTTGGATTCAAATGTTAACCCAAGTTTGTTCAAGATGGGATTTTAAGTTTCCATTTAGAAACAAAGTTTCTTTTCACCCTAAAATTCAACAATAATTTATTTTATTTATTTATTTTTCACATTACAAGATTTGGAAAATCTTGGGATGTGACACACGCGCCAAGCTCCACATGTCCGCCACTGACCAGCACACGCCCGTGTAACCGCGAAGGTCGGCTCGGATACCATTTGTGACACCCCGGCCTCTCCGGACCAGTAGTTATCACTCCTGGTAGCTCAATAGTATCTCTAGACTAACCCCACAGACCAATACTAGTCTTTTCTGCGCACTTTGTTCTCACTCGTGCACACCCGATAACCACTTTTCGGTCGGTCACCCATCCTCAAATTTGTCTAGACCAAGCACGTTTAACCTTAGAGTTCTTTTCAGATGAGCTTACGAAAAATAAGTTGCAACTTGTTGGTATGGGTATACTATCAATCATATCACACGAAGGAGGGGAGGGAAGTGGAGGCGTCTTGTGCCGACGTGATTAGGGTTCCCTCCGCCGCCATCACGCGGGGACAACGAGAGGGACGAGAGGTGTCAAAATCATTGGAACGCAACCGCCATGCCTAGAGCGCGTGCGTCATGGCATCACTAGTGTACATGTAGGCCTCTAACATCGGTTCGTAGAGGCCTCTAACAGCGGTTCCAGAACCGCTGTTGGGGGTTCGGTGTTAGAGGCTCCCCCTTTAACAGCGGTTCTTATACGAACCGTTGTTAAAGGGTGGCGTACGTGGGGCTGCCGCAGCACTCAGCCCCCCTTTAACACCGGTTCGTAACACGAACCGGTGTTAAAGGTTCTCTGCCGCGGCATGGAAACGGCATAAATCTCTGCCACGGCAGGAAAACGTCATAAATATCTGCCGCCGCCTCGTTCTGGGCGTATTTCTGCGGCGTGGCGGGTACGGGAAGGGGGGAGGGAGAAACGATCGGGAGAGGTATAGACATACATCATCAGTACATAAGAGTACATGAATAATTAAGCAACTATTATTATACACAAACATCGTCATTGTGGTATTCTTTGTATACGTTGAAGCATCAAGTACAAGACAAACACGTTCAAGCATATATACAATATAACATCTCCGTACACGTTCATTTTGGTGGATATCTAAAGAGTTATCCGACAGGCGTGACGACCTCATCAAGTATGAACCCCGCCAATTCCTCTTGAATGGCTCGTATGCGGTCAAATGGTAGGAGTTGGTCCCGCATCCGTTCGATCTAAATATATATGAAGAATGGGGTCAATATATATAAGAATAAAACTCAATACAACTGATGGTAATAAAATAATATTGTGTACTTTGTTTACTTACTCTAAGTTGTTCTAGTGCGTCTTGACCCGTCGCACATATCGTGTTGCGAATGAACTCGCAAACATAGTATCCACATAAGTTATTGCCGGGTCCCTGATGTGCGCACTTTACGAGAATAGAGAGTTCAATCAAAATAATAATCAATAAAGCATGATATAGTGGAATTGGAAGCAGAATCAAAGAGATACGCAGACCTAGCTAGCTAGTATTACTTACATTTTGGTCTACAAATTTTAGTTCTTCTGACCATTCACCCACGGCACTCCCCGTGAACCTTTTCCAAACAATGTTCGACAAAGAAAATAGATAAAGGAGTAATTAATTACTTGTTGTCACGAAAGTTGCTGATCTAGTGCGATAATATGATTGAAATTACCTCTGGAGCATCTCTTTAAAGTCTGCCCATAGCTCTTGGTCTTTTCGTAACGAGTCCATGACAAGGACTTTTCCTGAGTCAACTTGAATGACTAGCAGAATAAAGTGGAACCTACGCACGCATAACTCATCATCAGTTACACCTAACATCGAGTAAGCCGAAACAGAATATGTACAAGAGAGGGTAACACTCATGAGAAGTTATAAGGCAATAGTATTTCCCTTTTGGTTTGTTGTCTCAGTAAAGACCTTAGCAAAGAAATCTTCTGTTTGCCCGAGTTTGTGTTGTACCACTCCTTCATGAACTCTATTTGGGTCAACGAACCCAATGTCAAAAGGGCCTCCTTTCATGCATTCCATAACCTTTTTCCTGCATAATAGTATATACATATATGGTGAGCATATATATACATGCAATTAATGAATTGAATGAGATGAGATAGAAATTACAGAAATAGTACTTACACACAATAAAGGCTGATGGTAGCTTTGTCGAGTTCCTTATGACGGAATAGAAAATGCAAGTCTTGAATGTGGTGATCTCGTCATCTTCGCACAAGAAAATCTGATCTCTTATATGCAGTGTGATCCATTCTTCCTTTCTCGTCTTGCAAAAATCAAGGTACCACTTATGCAATCTTCGCATCTTTGTTGGTAGATTCTTGAGCTCCTCTTTATTGACGAGATTCTTCCCATACTTCCATGGCTGTATGGGGTTGACATCGCCTTTGGGCAAGTTGTTCCCCATGATGTTCAAGTATGCAATGTAAGTCATCCCCATCTCATTGGCCTTTTTTGTAGCCCTGCCTCATAATCATTTACAGGAGAAGCTATCCGTGTGTCGAACACTTGGAGCGGGGCGCATGATTGGTTTTCCTGCTCTCCGAGCATGGGAACTATTTTCTGGGGTGCCGCACGACTGCTACTTTCAGACTCCCTCCGCCTTGCACCCCCCTTCATAATCTGGCGCTCGTAGTCCGGCACAAGTGGGGTTTCAGGTTTCAAAAGATTATTGTAAAACTTCTCCACCACCGCCGGATCTAGTTTCTCCTTTGGCTCGGCCCGTCTAGGTGCAAAGAATATCTTGACCTCTTCTTCCGAGATCCTATTGGTCGCCTCGTCGCTGTGATTCCATGGTAATACCGGCAATGGCTTGGCGGAAGGCTGCGGGACATAGTTTCTTGAACTCTTTGGCGTACGGTTTCCTGTGGATTTCTTCGTGGCAGTGCTAGTGATGCTCTTCGTGGCAGTGCTCTTCCGCTTACGCTGAGGAGATGGTTGAAGCGCTGGAGATGGCTGGCGCGCAGGAGATGGCTGACGCGCAGGAGATGGCTGAAGCACCGGAGACGACGGGGGAGTATTCTGATGACTTGGAGACGGCTGAGGCGGCTCAGACTGCTGACGTTGTAGAGACGGCAGGGGTGCCAATGGCCTCCAATTTGGAAGCACGATGTGTTCCTTCTTCCAAAGAATGGTTGTTTTCACTGCAAATTTGAGTTGAGTTTCCCCTTCACCTGTAGCATGGTCAAGTTGTGCTTCCTCATATTCCTTCACAACCTCATCGACCCCTAGTATAGCATAGCCATCTGGAATCGGTCGGCAGTGGTAAGTTCCACCAGCTACAAGAGGTAAGGCATAGCCGACCGCCACCTTAATGGATAAGCCCATTAATCTCACATGCAGCTCAGCGTGTTCGCTCTCCGTGATCTCATCCACGGGGTATCGAGGACCCGCCATTTCAAGCGTGGGCTGCACGTTCTCCGTGGAAGCCACGCTGCTTTTCCGCGCAGAGTCTGGTCCGCCGGCAGCTTCCAATGCAGGCTCTTCGTGCCGCTGAGATGGGCCGGTAGCTTGCTGGCTCTTTTGTGCATTCACTTGCAAATCCAGCGCCACAAGTGCATGTTCTATCTGTGTCATCCGGTCTGTACGCTCTTTTTATTTTCTTCCGCGCCATCTGTAAGAGTCGCCCCACTCAGAAAACTCATCCTTCCACGTCATACCCCATGAGCCTCGTGCAAGTCCATGGTGTTCTTTTTTACCGATGGCGCGTGTCAGCTGGTCATTCTCTCTATCGATATGGAAGGTCCTGGCGGCTGTTTTCTCGTATGCCGTGATGAGTTCAGTGACAGGTTTGGCAAGAATTGTTGGGAAGATACACAATCCCGTTTCTGGGTCCAACCTTGCCCCGATTCCGTATAACCAAGTCTTTGCACGTAGGTCCCACCCATGTGTCTGGGGTGTGATCCCTCTAGCGTGCAGGGCCTTCTCAGCTTCCTCCCACTTAGACCTCTGAGATATGTAGCCACCTGACCCCGTCCTCTGGTGATATTCCTTCTTCTGGGCATTTAGCATATTGGTTTCTAACCTCTTTGTAGCTATAGCACCTTCCTTGTATGCCACAATTCGGGTCAGTGAGGTCTTATCTTCGCATAATATGGGTCTTCGAAATCTGGAGTCTCGCGAGCTTTGACAAATTTGTTCAATTTTGTCTTCCAGTTGCGGAAAGCGTCAGCCATCTTCTTTAGAGTCCACTCTTTGACCTTTTCCTTTATAACCGGTTTATTTTCATCATCCTCTGGTGGTAGGGTGAAATTTACCAACAACGAAGTCCAAAGCGTTTCTTTGGATCTTTCATCGACAAAGGTACCGTCGCTCTTCTTTGGCTTATTCCAATATTCAATTGTGATTGGGATTTGGTCCCTAACAAGAACTCCAGCCTGACGTATAAATTTGTCTACGGCCTTCTTGGGCTCCATCGGCCTGCCATCAACACGGATTGCTTCGATCGTGAACTTTGCACGATCTTTCAACCGATGGCTCGCGCCTCGCTTGCTCTTTTTCGAAGAAGAAGATTGTTGCTGGCTGGTCGATCCGGAGGGCTAAAAGAAGAAAGAAGCGTTAATTAATACATGTACATATATACAAATCAATCGGTGCAAGTCAGCAGAGGCTTAATCTATGCATATACCTCGACGGACTTTGTAATCACTAAAGTGCGTTCACCGGAGTCGTCATCTTCTCCATGACTACTTGAGTTCTCGTCATGTCCCTCCAAGTTCAGATATTGTGAGGTGTCCTCGTGGATCATGTTCTCCATTATTTCTTCATCTTCAAGGTTTCTACTGAGTGGATCCATAGTTTCTAAAACAATAATATTATCACACAAATATCAGTAATACATCTATTGAAATGCTCAAGCAAGGATGATGATATGACAGGTTAAAAGTATTGAAATGTAACCCTGATACATGCTTGGTCATTCCAAACCCTAATTCGGAGAAACCCCAGATTCATATGAGAGGATATATTCGGAGAAACCCCGGATTCGGAGAAACCCTAATGCTATATTGACAACGAGAGGTGTACTAGGGCGGCGGCTGGCGGCGCTAGGGCGAGAGCGGGGCCGGGATGCGTGGGGGTGTGCGTTCAAACCAGCACGACGTGGGCTACCGTACCTAAAATGGGTGACTCACCCTCGACGCGTGTGTAGTCTCAGCAAGGGCAGAGGAGGTCAGGGTCCACGACATTGGAAAAGTAATCGGTCAAGTGCAAACCGATTGAAAAAGTGAGCCCTAAGCCGACCACATGCAATCGCCGGCTCCTCACCATACACATACACATACAAAAAAATATAAATATATACATACATACACATACAAAAAATATATACATATATACACACACACATACACATACAAATATATACATATATACACATACACATACAAATTAACCAAAAATCACTAACTAACACTAACTAACCAAAAATTATTAACTAACACTACTTAACCAAAAATCACTAAACTAACAATAAAATAGCCTAACCCTAAAACTAATACTAATAACTAACTAATTAACCTAAAATCACTAACTAATTAAACAAAAATAAAATAAGGGGCGGCCACCGAGAAGCTCACCTGCGGGGCGGGCGACGCGGCGTGGGTGGCTGTGGCGGTGGTTGCTGTGGTGCGGGGAGCGGCGCAGGCGGTGGCGCACGGTGGCTGTGGCGCGCGGTGGATGTGGTGCGGGGAGCGGCGATGCGCGCTGGCAGAGGCGCGGGGTCGAGGCAGCAGGCCGGTGGCGGTAGTCCCGGCGACGCGCTCCCGCGGGACGGCAACGGCGAGGGCGTGGGTGGCGACGCGCTGCGGCAGTCCTCTGCTTTGTTCCTCTGCGCGCGCTTGATCTGGTTGGGGGAGAAGGAAGAGGCGCGCGTTAACCGGTGTTAAAGGGGGGGAATTCGTTTCGCGCGCCTCTCCCCCCTTTAACAGCGGTTCCAGCCATGAACCGGTGTTCAAGGGGGGAATTTGTTTCGCCCGCAGCCCCACCCCCCTTTAACACCGATTCGTGGCTGGAACCGGTGTTAAAGGGGGGCATTTATTTCGTACATTAATGGGGTGGGGGCATTTTTAATTCAAAAAATAGGATAGAATTTAGAAAATTCATATCTTTTTCATTTCAACTCAGAAAAATATGAACAATATATCATAATTTTCAGAAAAATAATATCTATCCATTCATATAAAACATTTTATAGTTACTGTAGATGAAAATTTTCAAAATGATTAAAATACTTACATATAAATTTTGATTATTCAATGAAAACAAAAATTAAATAGTCAAACCCTAAAACTTTGAACACAAGAAATATTAAGCATCCGAAAAGGAATCTAACCCTATTTTATTAGCCATTTGGTGGTTGCTTCACACAACCGTCCGTTCTTTATGCTCGGAAAATGGAAAATGCATTTTTGGTGCGACAAAAAGGAAAACTTCCTCTTGCAACATTGTTTGCCATCCCATGATGCACATGTATGCACAATATGGTCACATTATCACAAACTATGTCTTAATTCTAGCCATAACATTGGTCATTTGACCCGAAAGCCAAGAAACCTCGAATAAGATAGGTCATTTTGTGAAGGTTTTTTCAGACATAATCAATATACCAAGTTTGATATTTTTCCTTCTAACTATGTCACATAATATAAAACCCCGCGAAGGTTTCACATTGTTTCGATCATTTTTAATTTTTATCCCTGTTTTAAACTATCGTCAAACTTTGTCGAACAACGGGCATGAAGATTCTTAGCTCGGGGCCAAGCCTCGCTAAAGTTGCATTGGATTTTTGATAAAATAGCATATTATGAACCTAAAAATGATTTTTGTAAAAAAACATGAGCATCGTATCATGTACCTGTAGTTCATATCTGACCCACTTCCTGCCGATTCGGCAGGAATTTGTCTTTTTCACCAGAGGTGGACGGAAGGGTTTCAGATCCCCTGTTGGTACATTGTCCATATAAGGTGGTCTAGTATTTTTGTAAAATATGGTGGTAGTATTTTGAATTAGCCATTTGGTGGTTGCTTCAGAAAACCGCCCATTTTTTATGCTCGGTAATGGAAAATGCCTTTTTGGTGCGACTTAAAGGAAAACTTCCTCTTGCAACATTGTTTGCCATCCCATGATGCACATGTATGCACAATATGACCACATTATCACAAAATATGCCTTGATTCTAGCCATAACATTGGTCATTTGACCCGAAAACCAAGAAACCTCGAATGAGATAGATCATTTTGTGAAGGTTTTTTTGAGACATAATCAATATACCAATGAGAAATTTTTATTACGATAGAACTAAATTTAAAGTACATAATGCAACTAACTGTAATTTACATAAAGCACGTCTAAAAATTAAGATACATAAAAGAACTGAAAATTAAGATACATGGCCAGATTAAGTCATAATCGGCCGAACTTGTTTTGGAATGTTGGAGTGATTCAGTCATGCTCCTGCCTACACCTGTAATACTTGCCACTATAGTCGTCGTACTCGTCGCGGCCGTCGTCGCTGTCGTCGTCGAGGTCGCCGTAATTGATCCTTGAAAGCTGTGTACGCGTGGGCTGGACTTGAGGGTAGCGCAGGCGGGGGTTAGAGTCGGCGGGCGTGTCATAGGCCATGGCGCTCTGGAGAGTCCGGCCGCGCCACCACAGCCGACGGCCGGCCTCGTTGAAGTTCGGAGGATATGGACCGTCCTCCTCGTGTCTGGCGAGCGCCCTCTCACGCCGATCCCCGAAGAAGGCTTTCCAAGTCGAGAAATAGTCGGGATGCCAATTGGGATTCCTCCGCTGCTTCAGCGTGAGCTCGAAGTAGTAGTGGTTTGTGAGGGCCATCCGGCGCGCCACACCTAGAGGGACAGGAGGAACCGGCACGCCTCCGGCGTTCAGCATCCAGCCGACGGGGACGCAGTAGCCCGGCGGGCAGGGGTAGTTCGAGGCGCAAAGCGCCTCCGCCTCCCCGGGGGTTAGTGGTACGGTGGAAGCCATGGAAAAGAGTGATGAGGTTGTAGATATGAGTCTAAAGATGTGCAATGACAATGGAGTTCAATCCTACATATATATAGTGAGAAATGGCGGGAAGAACTGGCGGGAAGAAAAATGGCGGGAAGAATTATCAGATTCCAAAGTATACAAAAGATGCTATATTTAAATATCCAAACAATTCAAAAATGTTAATAAAAAATAAAATATGATTTGATCTGATAAAATAGGGTTAGATTCCTTTTCAGATGCTTAATATTCCTTATGTTCAAAGTTTTAGGGTTTGACTATTTTTTTTAGTTGAATAATCAAAATTTATATGTAAGTGTTTTAATCATTTTGAAATTTTTCATCTACAGTAACTATAAAATGATTTTATATGAATGGATAGATATTATTTTTCTAAAAATTATGATATATTATTCATATTTTTCTGAGTTGAAATGAAAAAGATATGAATTTTCTAAATTCTATCCTATTTTTTGAATTAAAAATGCCCCCACTCATTTAATGTACGAAATAAATGCCCCATCCTTTAAGACCGGTTCACGAACCGGTGTTAAAGGGGGGGCTGCGTAGGGCGGTGGTGCAGGGCTTTTAACACCGGTTCGTGGCTCGAACCGGTGTTAAACGGTGTGCGCCTTTTTGCTTTCTGGACCACGCTGGTACGGGCGCCCCACCGGTTCATAGAAGAACCGGTGTTAAAGCCCATTTCCGACCTCAACCAAAGGCCTCGTTTCCATTAGTGCATGGGTCAGACTCAAGGATAGACTTAGTTAATTGTTTTTTTCATGATGTGGATAGATCAATGTTGTGGACCCCGCATGTCAAGGAAGAAGAAGATATAGAAAACTATTTCCTCCGTTTTGAAATATAAGATGTTTTAGTTTTATGAAGCTAATATATCTAGACATCTTTTAGTGTGTAGACTTGAATAAATTTATACACGAATCTATACACTAAAAGGCATATAGATACATTTATTTCACATAGCTAAAATATCAAAGTGTATTAGTTTTCACCAAATAGATTTCCCCCACGTAACATGTCAAACATATGGTACCTCTGCCAGAGTACAGAAGTAACAACATCGTTGAATCCGGTGAAGTTTTTCCAAAAAAAGTGACTATTACGGTCCCAATGTGCCGAGATGTAGCAATAGATCAAAAATCCTTTATAGCGAAGACCGAAGACTTAGGCCCTGTTTGGCATCAAAGTATTAAGTACTTTGATTTATGAAAAAATGAAGTATTAAATACTTTGAGGTGTTTGGATCCAACAAATTATATGGTTTTAAAACTGAACTATTCTTTTGAAATAGGCTTTCGTCCCGCTTTATAAATAAAGCAACCGTCCACACAGGTAACAAAGTACGAGATCCCATACATCACATAAGCTGGGGCCACAGCCCAAACAGGAAAGACCACCTCGCCACGCGAGAACACAACCGAAAAGAAAATCATGCTAAGCTGGACTAGGGGGGAGCCGCCGAGCCGCCTCCAAGAGTCACTGAAGAGTAGCGTCCAGCCTCGCCTTGTCCCGCTGCCTACACAATGGGTACCAGAGCTGCAGAGAGGCCAGAAAGCGAAAAACCGAGTCATACGCACGCCTAGGAAGAATCTTCTCAACAACCATCTTATTCCTGATGTTCCAAAGTGACCAGGACATCGCTGCAAACACTAGCTAGAATAGGCGCGGCCTTTTCCGGCTCAGTTCGCTTGGGCTTCTAGGAATTCACCGAGATCATGGGCCTGCCAGTCTGGGCCCAATGCCGCTCGCGTGAAGTTCCACAGAAACCGGGCATCGGGACAGACAAACATTATGTGGGCGCCCGTTTTGGGGATCCCACACAATGGACACAATCCGTCCCCCGGCCCATGTCGCTTGGACACCTCTACCCCTGAGGGTAGCCTATCGCGCAGTAATTGCCAAACAAAGATCTTAGTCTTCAGCGGAAGGGGAGCCTTCCAGAGGGCCTTAGTCCAAGGGAGAGCCGCACGGCCAAAGAGGGCCCGGTAGGCCGAGCCAACCGAGAAGGCTCCGGATGGAGAAAGGCTCCAAGACACCACCACTAGTAGAAAACAGGCTATCCGTTCGTGCCTTCTAACAGCATTAGTCCCGGTTCCGCCACGAACCGGGAGTAATGCTGGCACGCATCCCGGTTCGAGCGGGCACGGGGGCCGGAGGCATGCGTGTCCCGGTTGGTAGGGGGGCATGCGTCCCGGTTTGTAACACAAACCGGGACTAAAGGTTGAGTGTCATCCACGTGGCGTGGCACACACCTTTAGTCCCGGTTTGTGTTACAAACCGGGACATATGCTCCCGCCCTTTATAAATACAACGCCCCAGCCCTCTGCCTCCACTCTGTTTTTTCTTAGTGGAAGGTGTGAGGGGTGTGCTAGTTTTTTCCCCCTATGCATGCATTCAAGGTGTTTGATGAAATGTTTGAGTGAATGATCCCGTTCAATTTCTCATAGAACAAAAATATAGAAGGTGTCCGAGACGCACTTGAGCTTTCTCTCCTCTTTATTTCCCTCGATCGAGGTTAGCAATCTTATCTTTTCTCTTTCATTGATACAATGCATGTGTCGATGTGAATTGGTAATTTCACTATTTATGATGTCATGTTTTTGATAAACTTACTTATATGATGCAGATGAACGGTCGGGAATGGATGTATGGTGACCGGCGTGTACCCGGGTATATGAAAGGCGTGGATAAATTTATCGATGTGGCTACGGCAAACAAAGAGAATGGTTTTATACGTTGTCCATGTGTTCAATGTCAGAACAACAAGGAGTACTCTTCCTCGAAAATCATTCGCGGCCACCTGATTATGAAAGGTTTCATGCCCAACTATAATTGCTGGACCAAGCACGGGGAAAGAGGGGTTATGATGGAAGACGGTGAAGAACAAGATGATGATAACAACTATCATCATATGTTTCCTGAATACAGTGATACTGCAATAGAAGACAATGAAGAGGAAGGAGGTGAAGAACGGGCATCAGATGAGCCGGCTGATGAACTTGGTAGGGTCATTTCTGATGCAAAGCGAGACTGTGAAACAGAAAATGAGAAGTTGAAGTTAGAGGGCATGTTAGAAGATCACAAGAAATTGTTGTACCCAAATTGTGAAGATGGCAGCACAAAGCTCGGTACCACGCTGGAATTGTTGCGATGGAAGGCAGAGTGTGGTCTAACTGACTCCTCATTTGAAAAGATGCTGAAAATAATGAAGCCGAAGTTTCCAAAACATAACAAACTTCCCGAGAGTACCTACGAAGCAAAGAAGACTCTCTGTCCTCTAGGATTAGATGTGCAAAAGATACATGCATGCATTAATGACTGCATCCTCTACCGCGGTAAGGAGTATGAGAATTTAGATAAATGCCCGGTATGCAATGCATTGCGGTATAAGATCAGGCGAGATGACCCTGGTGATGTTGAGGGAGAGCCCCTCCGGAAGAGGGTTCCTGCTAAGGTTATGTGGTATGCTCCTATAATACCAAGGTTGAAACGCATGTTCAGAAACAAAGAGCATGCCAGGTTGTTGCGATGGCAAAAGAAGACCGTAAGAAAGACGGGAAGTTGAGACACCCTGCTGATGGGTCACAGTGGAGAAAAATCGAGAGAGACTTCACAGAATTTGCAGGTGACGCAAGGAACTTATGATTTGGTCTAAGTACGGATGGCATGAATTCTTTTAGGGAGCAGAGCTGCAGTCACAACACCTGGCCCGTGACTCTATGTATCTACAACCTGCCTCCTTGGTTGTGCATGAAGCGTAAGTTCATTATGATGCCAGTGCTCATCCAAGGCCCGAAGCAACCGGGCAACAACATTGATGTGTACCTTAGGCCATTAGTTGAAGAACTCTTCAGCTGTGGGGCAAACCAGGTGTACGTGTGTGGGATGAGAACAAACAGGAGCCATTTGATCTACGAGGGTTGCTTTTCATAACCATCAATGATTGACCTGCTCTTAGTAACCTTTCAGGACAGACAAACAAGGGATATAAGGCATGCACACACTGTTTAGATAAGACTGAAGGTACATATTTGCATAAATGCAAGAAGGTTGTGTACCTAGCGAATCGACGATTTCTTCCGACCAATCATCCCGTAAGAAAGAAAGGCAAGCATTTAAAAGGTGAGGCAGATCACCGGAAGAAGCCTGAACTCCCTGCTGGTGATGATGTATTTGGTATGGTCAAGGACATAGAAGTAATCTTTGGAAAGGGTCCCAACGGTCAATCAGTTCCGAACAACGTCGCTACAGGACACGCACCCATGTGGAAGAAGAAATCTATATTTTGGGAGCTGCCATATTGGAAAGTCCTACATGTCCGCTCTTCAATCGACGTGATGCACGTGATGAAGAATCTTTGCGTGAATCTGCTAGGATTCCTAGGTGTGTATGGGAAGACAAAAGATACACCAGAAGCACGGGAGGACCAACAAATTATGAAAGACCCAAAGAACATGCATACACAGAACAAGACGGATAAAGGGCGTCACTTAAGTCGTGCCAGCTATGCTCTTACGAAAGCAGAGAAGGAAATCTTTTTTGAAGTCCTTTATAGTATCAAGGTGTCGTCTGGCTTCTCATCTAATATAAAGAGGATAATAAATATGGCAGAGAAAAAGTTCCAAAACCTGAAGTCTCATGACTGTCACGTGATTATGACGCAGTTGCTTCCGATTGCATTGAGGGGGCTTCTACCGGAAAATGTTCGAGTACCCATTGTGAAGCTGTGTGCATTCCTCAATGCAATATCTCAGAAAGTAATCAATCCAGATATTCTGCCAAGGTTACAGAAGGATGTGGTACAATGTCTTGTTAGTTTTGAGTTGGTGTTCCCACCATCGTTCTTCAATATTATGACGCATCTCCTGGTTCACCTAGTGGAAGAGATTGCCATTCTCGGTCCGGTATTTCTGCACAATATGTTCCCCTTTGAGAGGTTCATGGGAGTCTTAAAGAAATATGTTCATAACCGTGCTAGACCAGAAGGAAGCATCTCCAAGGGATATGGAACAGAGGAGGTCATTGAGTTTTGTGTTGACTTTATTCCTGACCTTAAGACGATTGGTGTTTCTGACTCGCGGCATGAGGGAAGACTAAGTGGAAAAGGCACGCTGGGAAAGAAAGCAATGATATGTACGGACGGGGATTCTTTCACTAAAGCACACTACACAGTTCTACATAATTCCACCTTGGCAGCTCCGTATATTGAGGAACACAAGAACATTGTACGCTCCAAAAACCCGGGGAAGCCTGAATCATGGATTACAGATGAACACATGAAGTCTTTCGGTGGTTGGATGCGGACACATCTCTTGAATGACACCACTGTTGGAGATCAGCTATACTTGTTGGCCGCGTCACCATCTTCTACTATATTGAATTTCCAAGGGTACGAAATAAATGGGAATACATTCTACACGATCGCCCAAGATAAAAAGAGCACCAACCAAAATAGTGGTGTCCGCTTTGATGCAATAGACGAGAATGGACAAAAGGAGACATACTATGGTTACATAGAGGAGATATGGGAACTAGACTATGGAGTCTCTTTTAAGGTCCCTTTGTTTCACTGCAAATGGGTCAACCTGAATGGGGAAGGGGTAAAGATAGACCAGTTGTATGGAATGACAACAGTGGATCTCAACAATCTTGGTTATAGAGATGAACCATTCGTCCTAGACAATGATGTGTCTCAGGTTTTCTATTAGAGATGCCGGAGGACTGGGATCCGGCGGCATCTCCCTGAAACTGGTCGTAGTGGTGTCCCTGCTCTCGAAAACAATATTGGAGATGCCTCAATCTGGCTGGAGGACTGGACTCACAAGGATGCCTATTTATAGTACAAGCAGCTCGGCATAGTGTCGACAATTACGGCATAATGTCGACACTCACCCCTATTATTAGTGCTGACTCGTGTTTTGTCCCGGTTGGTGTCTCCAACCGGGACTAAAGGTTCATCTTTAGTCCCGGTTGGTGACACCATCCAGGACAAGGTACACGCCGCACGACATAATGTCGACACTCACCCCTATCATTAGTACTGCATGGCCCAGCCTGCCGCGAAATCCCTCCAACCGGGACTAAAGATGAACCTTTAGTATATTGAAAATCCGAACAATGAAAATCCTTCGCGTGGTGTCATATTATGTGACATACTTGAAAGGAAAAATACAAGACTTGGTATATTGATCATGTCTCCAAAAAACCTTCACAAAATGACCTATCATGTTCGAGGTTTCATGGCTTTCGGTCCAAATGATCGATGTTATGTGCTGAATCACGGCATAGTTTGTGATGTTGTTCCCATATTATGCATGCATGTGGACATTGGTATGGAGAACAATGTTGTAGGAGGAAGTTTTCCTTTTCATCGCACGGAAAAGCCATTTTCCATTTTCCGAGCGAAAAAATCAGTCGTTTTGTGAAGTAACCACCAAAATGCTGTTTCAGAATGCTACCGTCCCATTTTCCTAAAATACTAGACCACCTTACATGGACTATCTCTCAACAGGGACATCTCAAACCTTTTCGTCCATCCCGGGTAAAAAGGACAAATGTCTGCCGAATCGGTAGGAAGTGGGTCCGGTTTGTACTACAGGTACATGATCTAACGCCTGTGATTTTTTGAAAAAATCATTTTTAGACTCGCAATATGTGGTTTCTTCAGAGATCAAATGCAAGTTCTAACGATGCTCGTCCCCTATCTTCATGCACGCCGGTTCGACCATAGTTAAAAATTCAAAAAATTCAAAACGGGCATAACAAATTCAAAAAAAATCCGAACAATGAAAATCCTTCGTGTGGTGTCATATTATGTGACATAGTTGAAAGGAAAAATACCAGACTTGGTATATTGATCATGTCTCGAAAAAACCTTCACAAAATGACCTATCATGTTCGAGGTTTCATGGCTTTCGGTCCAAATGACGACATAGTTTGTGATGCTGTGCCCATATTATGCATGCATGTGGACATTGGAATAGAGAAAAATGTTGCAGGAGGAAGTTTTCCTTTTCGTCGCACGGAAAAGCCCTTTTCCATTTTTCGAGCGCAAAAAATCAGTCGTTTTGTGAAGTAACCACCAAAATGCTGTTTCAGAATGCTACCATCCCATTTTCCTAAAATACTAGACCACCTTACATGGACTATCTCCCAACCGGGACATCTCAAACCTTTTCGTCCATCCCGGGTAAAAAGGACAAATGTCTGCCGAATCGGTAGGAAGTGGGTCCGGTTTGTACTATAGGTACATGATCTAACGCCCGTGATTATTTAAAAAAAATCATTTTTAGACTCGCAATATGTGGTTTCTTCAGAGATCCAATGCAAGTTCTAAATAAGCCATTTTTCTTCCCGCCATTATTTCCCGCCAGTTCTTCCCGCCAGTTCTTCCCGCCAGTTTTTCCCGCCAGTTCTTCCCTCCAGTTATCTTCCTGCCATTTCTCACTATATATATGTAGGGTTGTCCTCCATTGTCATTGCACATCTCTAGACTCATATATGCAACCTCATCACTCTTTCCCATGACTTCCACCGTAGCACTAACCCCTAGGGAGGCGGAGGCACTTTGCGCCTCGAACTACCCCTGACCGTCGGGCTACTCTGTCCCCGTCGACTGGATGCTGAGCGCCAGAGGCGTGCCGGTTTCTCCTGTCCCTCTAGGTGTGGCGCGTCGGATGGCCATCATGAACCACTACTACTTCGAGCTCACGCCGGAGCAGCGGAGGAATCCCAGATGGCATCCCGACTATTTCCCGACTTGGGAAGCGTTCTTCGTGGATCGGCGTGAGAGGGCGCTCGCCAGGCACGAGGAGAACAACCCACCTCCTCCGAACTTCAACGAGGCCGGCCGTCGGCTGTGATGGCGCGGCCAGACTCTCCAGAGCGTCATGGCCTACGACACGGCCGCCGACTCTAACCCCCGCCTACGCTACCCTCAAGTCCAGCCCACTCATACTCAGCCTTCAAGGTTCAACTACGGCGACCCCGATGACGACAGCGACGACGGCCGCGGTGAGTACGACGACTACAGTGGCGAGTATTACAGGTATAGGCAGGAGCATGACTGAATCACTCCAACATTGCAAAACAAGTTCGGCCGATTGTGGCTTAATCTGTCCATGTATCTTAATTTTCAGTTCTTCTATGTAACTTTGTGTTAGTTGCGTTATGTACTTTAATTCCAGTTCTATCCTAATAAAATTTTGTTTCCGCCCATTATTTCCCTTCCTTTTTTCCCGCCCATTAATATATAAAAATATAAGTTATTTCAAATCCAAATTAAAAACAGAAAATGGTTTTGAATTAGTTATTCAAATCCATACACTTTTTATGTTTAAAGTTTTTCTAAATTCCAAATTAATATTCAAAAAATATAAGTTAATTCATTTTTAATTTTAAATGGTTCATAGTTTAAATGGTTACATTAATTATTTTCAAAAACAGAAAATGGTTTTGAATTATTTATTCAAATTCAAACACTTTTTATATTTAGAGTTTTCTAAATTCCAAATTAATATTCAAAAAATATAAGTTAATTCATTTTTAATTTTAAATGGTTGCATTAATTATTTTTTAAAATAGAGAATGGTTTTGAATTAGTTATTCAAATCCAAACACTTTTTATGTTTAAAGTTTTTCTGAATTCCAAATTAATATTCAAAAATATAATTTAATTCATTTTTAATTTTAAATGGTTCATAGTTTAAATGGTTACATTAATTATTTTTAAAAACAGAAAATGGTTTTGAATTAGTTATTCAAATTCAAACACTTTTTATGTTTAAAGTTTTTCTAAATTCCAAAGTAATTATCATTTGAAAAACATTACAAATTTAAACCCAAAATAAAAAATAAGACGGGAACAGAGAGAAAATTCCTGATTTTTTTTTGAAAACAGGGTCAGATGTCCCGGTTGGAGCCACCAACTGGGACTAAAGACCCCTGCGCGCCCCTTGGGCTGATGAAAAAAAATTGAAGTATATGTCCCGGTTGGTGGCTCCAACCGGGACGTATGACCCTTTAGTCCCGGTTGGAGCCACCAACCGGGACAAAAGGTCCTTTGGTTATAACTGGGTGCCCCTCCTCTTCTTCTTCCCCATCTCACAATCTCTTCTCGCGCACGACGCCGTCAGGCTGCCACGCCGCCGTGCACGCCCTACCGGCCGCCCCTCGCCCAACCAAGCGTGCAGGAAGCTTCGCCTCGTCGCCCCGAGGCTTCTCCCCGAAAGAATCGGCCCCGCTCGCTCCCAATCGTCGCCCATGACTCTGTCTCCCTTGAGCCCGATGACCGCCGCCGTCGATTCACCGGCTCCCGACCTCGCCTCGCCTCCCCGACACCACCACCGCACACCTGGTGAGCTGCTGGTCCTCGTGGACCCTCTCTCTCGCCCCCTCTCGCTCTGGTTCCTCCTCCCGTCGACCACCTGCCACCACCGCCGCTCACCATCGCCGTGCTCCCTCTCCGGTGACCTTTTGGAGGCGGCGCCGCTACTCTTTGGCTCGCCTCAACCTCCTCTCTCTAATGCGCGCACGCACGCGCCCTAGATCGCCCCCTAACGCCTTTCCCCGTCACTGTCCTGCAAGCCACGACCGGCGTGACATCACCCGTGCGTCAGCGCGACCCAGCCAGGAACCCACTTTGCCTGCGTGGCTTGCCTATGTGGCCTCTGGCCCACAGGTCAGCCTCTCTGGCTAGCCCCAGCCCGAGTGAAAAATGCCCCTGAACCACTTTTGCTTGTGTGGCTGCTGAGGTGGCTCCGGGCCCCTCTGTCAGTCACTGTGGCTAGGTATGCTTAAAAAGTTTAACCAGCTTTTAATATTTTCAGAAATAATTATAATCTTATAAATTCAATAACTTTTAATCTATAAGTCAGAAAAATATGAATAATATATCAAAATGTTCAGAAAAATGAAACCTAGCTGTCTAAGCTATAATAATGCATTATTAAACAACTTAAATTACAAGTTTAATTAGAAGAACAAATCAACCCCTCTCATGTGTTCCGGAGTTTCTCCGAGTTAGGGTTTTCACCCCTCGGAACCCCGATTAATTGTAGAGCTTGCTTTAGGGTTACATTTCAATGCAATTCAACTTGTAATATCATCATACTTGCTTGAGCATTGCATCGATGCCATGTGTTGATTTTTTCCCTTTCTTTCCGGTGTTTGGTTCTTCCTGGTAGAATACGATATCGAGATCGAGATCGAAGCCAGAGATCAACACCGTCGAAGCTAGAAGACAAATACTTGACCAACTGTAATTAAGTCAAGTACAAGGATCCTGAAGCTCTGCTTTCGGCTCTCAACAGGCAAAGGCAAGCATAGCCCCACCATGATATAATCCTATGATTTTGAAAGCATTTCAATTCTTGCCATGATGCATACAATTCTACTGTGGTCTTTTATCGATAGATAGAGTGTCCTATCTGTTGCATTACTCCCTTTGAGCTTATATTACCTGATCCACTGCTCCTAGCATATTAGGTTTATTAGTTTGGATTATTAGGTTTATTATTAGTTAGGTATTATTAGGTTTATTAATTAGTTAGGTATTATTAGTCTTCGGCCCCACTGGTCAGTCACTGTGGGTAGCCCCAGACCCGATGAAAAACTACCCCCTGTGCTGATGTAAAGTGACACAGTAACTGTTTTAAAATGGTTTAATATTTTCAAAAATTGATATAAAGTTGTAAATTCAATAACTAATGATTTATAAGTCAGAAAAATACAAATAATATATCAAAATGTTTAGAAAATTGAGAGCTATGTGTCTAAGCAATCATAATACATTGTCAAGCAACTTTAAACCCTAGTTTAGTTAAAGAAACATCGACACCCCTTATGTACATGTGGGTTCGCCAGTGTGTACTTGCTAGGGCATCCCGAACCCTTTTAAATCGATGTTGCACCTAGGGTTAGTGTAGGATCTCTAAATCTGACATGTCATACATATTGATTGCGCATTGTATTATGCCATGTATTGATTGCCGCCTTTATTTCCGGTATTGGTTCTTCGCGATAGGATCCGAGCCCGAGAGTTTCTCCGAATTAGGGTTTCTGATATTGTAAATTCATTTTTATTATGGTGTATGTATATATTAGGGTTTCTCCGAATTAGGGTTTATATCTCTCAACACCGTACCTAACATTCTCCCCTAGCCGCTTTGACTTATCCGTTTTTCCACCTATGCAGAAAATATGGAGCCACACGACTGAGACGAAGAAAAGGAAGAGTTGATCCAAAGTGTGATCCGCGGGGAAGAAAATTTAGATGTATCGACGTTTCTGAACAACTCCGGTGAGGGTGCTCCTATTTTTGCCGGAAGAGACGACTTGTTTGAGGTTGAAGGTGATGCCTTCCGCGAGGGAGAATGTGATGCCTTGTGTGATCGAGAATACGACCGCTCCAGCGAGGTGCATGTAATATAATTAATTCATTAATTAATCATCTGCTATCTATATAGAAATAGTAACGACGATCTTTCTTATTTTAGCCCTCCGGGTCGAAGAAATCTACTGAAAAGAGCAGACGAGGCCCAACCAAAAAGTTGGAAGACCATGAGAGGTTCAGGATCAAAGATATCGCTGAAGACGGCAAACCGACGGCTCCCGAAGTTGTCGCAATCAAATTTGTGGCACAGTGCGGAGTAATTGTTAGGGACTTAATCCCGATCACCATTCAAAATTGGAATAGGCCTGCAGATGCGGAAGAAGAGGGAACATGTTTATTTGTCCCTAACAAGGCCAAAGATTTACTGTGGAAGAGGCTCATGCTTAATTTCAAACTACCGAAGATAGAGCTGGATCAAAATGCGGAGGATCCAGTTGAGGACGCCTTAGAACATGGGAGAGCCATGGAGGTTAAGGTCAGGGAGTGGGCTATGAAGAAGATGGCCCAGTGTTTCACCAACTGGAAGAAAAGATTGCACCTTGACTATGTTGTGAAAGAGAAGACTCCAAATTTCAAGAAGATTCAGTTTGAGAAGATAAAACTATTCTGGGCTGAGTTTGTGAATTACAAGACATCAGAAAAAGCTAAGAAAATGTCTGCAACGAATAAGCTGAATGCTGCTAACAAGAAGTATCACCATAATATGGGGCAAGGTGGCTACAGGGATGGCATTCCTAAGTGGGAGAAACTTGAGAATGAACTGCATGCTAAAAAGATCATCCCAGAGATAGACGATTAGATCGAACATGGAAGGAATTGGTTTTACGGGCATGGGGGCAAGTTGGACTCGGAAGGGATGTTTATATATAACATACGACATAAAGAAGACCCCTTGCCAATCGAGAAGATGAGAAAAGCAGTAAAGGCTGTTAAAGATGGAGACTTCATTCCCGATAGAGAGAATGATGAGCTCACACTCGCCCTTGGAAATAAGGAACATGATGGACGAACACGAGGCACAAGCGGCTCCAAACCATGGAGGAGCGGGTTTCCCGAAGAGAGGAAGAAATATCCTGATAGAAGCCGTCAGAGGAGAAAGGACAAGGCGGAAGTTGAAGCGGATATTCAGAAAGAGTGAATGCGTATAATTGAAGAACGAATAAAGCAACAACAAGATGAAATTAACGCACTTAAAGAGCAAAGTACTACCGGCCCATCTCAGCAGCACACTGCATTCGATGCTACCGGCCTATCGAATAATCAAAAAAGCAGTGTTGCTTCCACCGAGGTCCCGGGTGATGACAATGACGATGACGATGGTGCACCGACGATGGCTCCTGTTGGCTACCCAGTGGATGATATCACACAGATGACACACTGCGAGCTACATGTCAAAGTTGTGAACATATCAATGAAGGTGGCGGTTGGCTATGCCTTACCAATTGGACCCACACCAACTTACCACAGTCGTCCGGTTCCACAGGGCTACGCTATTGTCGGGGTGGATGAAATCATGCCCACCGTTGAAGTTTTGAAGCTTGACTACCCTGTAGGTGAAGGGGATATGACTGAACTGGGAGATGCAACAAACGTCACCATTCTATGGCCAAAGGAATGTATCGTGCTTCGAAATCACACGCCAAGGCCATCTTCGCCGCCGCCTCACCCGTCTCCAGCGAGGTCGTCGCCGTCGCGGCAGCCATCTTCGTCGCCTCACCCGGCTCCGTCGCCTCACCAATTTCTGGCGCAGCCATCGCCGGCACCTCAGGATAAAAAGCGTAAGCATACCGCTACTCTGCGTCGTGGTAAGCGATCGCCGAAACATAAACAAGAGCCTTTTCCAAAAGTACCAAAGGTTCCTCCCAAGAGAGCTTATGACTGTACTAAAGAGGAGACTACGGCTATCGTTGATGCGGAAACGACAGCGTTTTTCGCTAAGCTGAGGTGGCCGAAAGAGCCAGAGTTCCCTAGCACCAAAGAAGAAAAGGCCAGAGTGTTCAAAATGCTAAAGACTCTTCATCAACCCGAGCCAAAGCTGTCATCAGACTATGAGCGTTCTATTCTCAAGTCACATGCGGCACAACAAGCCTCGAAAAGCAGTACTGATGCAAGCGAGAAATCTGTTGCCCAGCTCGGAGAACAAGCAAAATAGTCTTGCGCCCCTCTCAAGGTGATTTCCCATACCAATGTGGGGTCGAGCAAATATGGGGCCGAAGAGCAGTATGATCCAGAGGTAGTTGCACAATACGGAGAAGCTGCCGCTGCTCAAGATATGAGTCTTGCCCTGTACTTATCCCAGTTAGAGTACTTCCCCGTGAGTGAAGTAGCATACAAATACCAGTACGACAAACCTCTCGTCAAACCTGAGGAGGTAAATAATCTTCCAACAAAAATACGAAGATTCCATAACTGGTACATGCATGCCACAAAGGCCGGGGCTAACTGGATAGTGCTGAGGGTTACAAAAAAGCATTATGGGAAAGAAATAGATGACATGATATCCATTGAAATGAAGTATTTCAATTATTCAATCAAGACGCCTTGGACAAATCGATCATCAGTGCCTATTGTCTGTAAGTACTAATTCTGTAATTAATTTAGTCTCCAGCTATCTCACCTCGTTTATTGCATGTATATAATCATACTGTAATATGCAGAATGAAGATTCTGGAATGCAGCAGAGGACAAATCTATGACATTGGCTTCATTGACCCATATTGGGTTCATCCAGCTAATCTCAAAACAAGCCCCCAGGATACGGAGGATAATATCGTACACGCGTTAAGGTTTCAAGAAACCAGAAGGGAAATACTATTTCCTTACAACTTCGAGTGAGTGTTATTGTCTTGTATACACTTTCTATTTTGCTTACTCGATGTTAAGTATATAATTGATTAGTTATGCATGCGCAGCTTCCACTATATTTTGTTAATCATTCAACTTGACAAAGGGCGTGTACTAGTCTTGGACTCGAAACATAAACCCCTTGAGCAGTGGAAGGACATGCAGATGCTTCTCCAGCGGTAATTCTAATCATTACGACACTATATCGGTAACATTCGTGAATTTTATGATATCAAGTAATTAATAACTTCTTTTATTCGTTTTTTCGCCGAGCAGCGCTTGGAAACGGTTCACCAACAAGGCTAGGGGTGTTTGGAAAGAGGAGCTTACATTTCAAGCACTAGATGTAAGCACCGCTAGCTATATCCGCGCATCTCTTTGATTCTAGTTTTGATACCGTTATTATCATGCTTGATTATTATTTTGATTGAACTATGTTCTCGTAAAGTGCCTGACGCAGGGACCAGGGAACAATTTATGTGGATACTATGTTTGCGAGTTCATCCGGCAGACGTGCTGTGAGAAGGGTAGAAATTTAGAGTAACTCCACGTACGTAAACAATTTCTATAGATTTTAATTACCATCAAATTGTGTTTAGTTTCATTCATATAGGCTGACTCCTTTTTTAAATCAGATCGAACGTCTACAGGACGGTCTTCTTCCAAAGGATCGCGTACGAGCAATTCAGGAGGAATTGGCGGGATTCTTGGATGCAGAAGTCCTAAACCCAAAAGGAAAATACTATTCGGGTGTGTTTAAACAATAGAGATTGTACAAAGAGCTTATTTTGTATGTAGTGCATGAACTCGATCCGTGTATCGAATGTTATATTGTCATGATGGTATTGTGTAATATAATGGTTCCTTCATTGATGAGTTTAAAACACTAAATAAACAATAAAACAACATAAATGAATTCTCTGCCACGGCACAAAACGTGGCCAAAATGCTGTCGCGGCAACAAAAGTTGCCAAAATGAATTCTCTGCCGCGGCAGAGAAATGTGTCAAATCTCTACTGCGGCAGAGGGTTATTTGTCCCGGTTCGTGTTACGAAACGGGACGGTTGCTCCCCCACCCCCTCGCCCTCTGCCGCAGCCACGTGTACCCCCTTTTGTCCACGTTGGTGGGGCAACCGGGACTAAAGGTTGGGGCTTTAGTCCCGATTGCCCCGTCCCGGTTGGGGAACCGGGACTAAAGCCCCTTACCAACCGGGACGTATGGCACATTCTCCACCAGTGCACGTCCGGGGTGGCTGCCAAGGTAACCGGGAGTTCCGCCCTAAGTTCCCTCCATGCTTCAGTTTCCTCCGGGCCAAAGGTACGACAGAACGATATGTTCCATGTTCCCTCTAGCATCGCGGCGGATACTCGCAGCGATGGGTCGGAACAAATGGCGAAGAGGTGTGGGTACACCTCCCGTAGGGGGCGTTCCCTGAGCCAGGAATCTAGCTAGAACATGGTTCCCTCCCCGTTCCCCACAGCGAAAGTGGCCCCAAGCCGGATCTCGTTCTTGATCTCCTGGATGGAGTGCCAAAACTGGGATCCGTCACGGCGGTCGCAGTCCGGGAGAGGCCGGCCCCGAAGATACTTGGCCTTGATGAGCTTGAGTCACAAGCCCCCATCCTCACGGAGGATCCGCCAAACCCAGCGCAGTAACAGGGCCTTATTGAAAAGGACCTATGCCCCCAAACTCTTCGGGGGCGCAAATGTCTGCCCACTTGACCATGTGATACTTCTGGCGTCCCAAGGGGTCCTGCCAGAAGAAACGAGAGAGCTCTTTGTCGAACGAGCCATGTACCCCCTCGGGGAGGAGGTACAGACTCATCATGTACATGGGCAAGCTGGACATGCAGGAGTCAATCAGGACAGTCTTGCTACCTTTAGATGTGAACCTCCCACACTAGGGTTCGGACCTCGACCGCACCCTGTCCACGAGCGGATCCAGGTCCCTAATGAGGATCCTGGTGTCGCGGACTGGCATCCCCAGATAAGTGATGGGGAAGGAGGAAAGCCGACAGTTGAAGTTGTCCGCTATCCTCTGCTGGTCATCCTGGGAGAACCCCAGCGCAATGATCTCGCTTTTGTCGAAGTTAATCCGCAACCCCGACATTTCCTGAAAGCATAGCAGGAGGAACTTGAGGTTCACAATGTCCAAGTCAGAGCCCTCAATCATAATCAGGGTGTCGTCCGCGTATTGGAGCTGAGTGAGGCTCCCCCCCGGAATAAGGTGGCCAACCACACCGGAAATGTGGCCTGCTCCCTTGGCTTTCTCAAGCATTTCCGCGAGGGCATCCACCGCCGCGTTGAAAATAAGAGGGGAAAGGGGGCCCCCCTGTCTCACACCGTAGGAGGGGCGGAAGTAAGGGCCAATCTCGCCGTTGATGTTAATCGCGGTGCTCCCGGTCATGACGAACTGCATTAACCAGGAGATCAGGCGCTCATCAAATCCTCGCCTAATGAGGACCTGACGAAGGAAGCGCCAGTCTAGACGGTCGTAGGCCTTCTGGAAGTCTAGCTTCAAGAAGATGCCTTTCGACTTTCTGGACTTGATCTCGTGGATAATCTCGTGGAGGGCGAGGATCCCATCATGTATGAATCTGCCTTTAAAGAAGGCAAATTGGTACTGGTGGGTGAGGCGCTCCATGACCGGTGCAAGCTGGGACGCGCAAACCTTCGCAAAAAGGCGTTGAATGACGTTGAGGACCGTAATGGGCGTGAATTGGCGAATATCCGAGGCCCCTATCACTTTAGGGATCAGGGTAATAACACCTAGGTTCAGCCGGCCCATCAGGAGGGTTCCGGTGAATAACTCTTGGAACATGGGCATGATGACCGGTTGGAGGTCCCTCCAGAAGGTCTGGAAGAAAGCTACCGGTAGGCCATCGGGGCCCGAGCCGGAGTTGGCCTTCATGGCCTTCACCGCCCAACTGAACTATTCTCTAAATCGGTTTTTTTAAGTATTTGAAAAAAAGGTCAGACCTTTTTTTTTTACAACTGAAAAGAAAAAAAATTAAAGTATTACTTTGCTAGCCACTAAAATACTATGATAATAATATAATTCAGTTTCATAAAAACTTTTTCTTGCCAAACTAGGCCTTATATATTGTCACGGACTCATGGTATATATTGCGTCGCGCCCCTATGCAAGATACAAGACGTTGAAATATGGCTGCTTCGCATGCCGGCAACTAAGAAACTGAATTTAATTTTGTCAAGTCTGACAAAACACATTGCCGGCGAAATAAAAAGTTTGACAAATCACATTCATTCATACCGCATATATATACTAGTACATTCAGGTAGAGGGCTGTGTTAATAATAATAATCATTTAGCTAGCTAGACGTGCGCCCTTCAACTGTGTTATTTTTTTTGAGAGAGGTGAATGCATTTTAATCTGAAAAAAGAATAATCGTCCGTACGTACGTGCACCCAACTCGTTCGAGCGATGAACGTGGAGGCAACGTACTCGATCGACCGGCGCGCCAACTTAATTACTTGATCCTTCCTCTCTATAAACTTGCGTTCCGGCGGCCACGTACCGATCAACTCCGGCCGGCGTACGACCGATCGATCGACTAGCCACTTATACATTTTGAGACCATGGCGAGGATTCCGGCGATCGTCGTTGTGGTGTTGGTTGCGGCGGCGGCTCAGCTGGCGAGCGCCGGGTTTCCTAACCAGTACTGGCCGGCGCCAGCGCCGCCGACTGATCCATCTCCGAACGTTCCTTCAACGGGCTTCCCGACGTCCGGCTGGGATGACGCCCACGTCACCTTCTACGGCGACGAGTCTGGCTGCACCGGCGAGTTCGGTACGTACATTCATCCTACATGCACGCGCTTGCATCTAGAAAAAGTTGTGTGTCAATTAATTTGGTATATACTAAATGGTGACCTACTCAATGAGAAAATAGCGCGGCGACGCTATAGCTTGTTGGAGAGTTCTTGGTAATTTTTCATAATTTTGCTTGTTGTTGTGGCACTATTTGCAAATAGCTTATTTGAAGAGTTCATGCAAAAAAATTATAATTTTTTTTGTTGTTGGGCTATTTAAAAATAGTATGCTATATGGCACTAGAAGATCATAGAGATAGCACTATTTTCAAATATAGCATAATTTTTTTAGTTCGTGAGTGTGTAGTAAGCAAAAACTCCCTCTTATTTTAAAATATAAGATGTTTTAGTTTTGTGAAGCAAATGTATCTAGACTATTTTTAGTACTTAGGTTCACTTATGTTTGGAGTGAATCTACACATTAAGAGAAGTCTAGATACATTTTTTTCATAAATCTAAAACATCTTATATTTTGAAACCGAGGGAGTATACGATTAGAGTGTGGAGTAAGCAATATATGATGCAAATCTTGATTGTCAAACTAATACATCTATCTATTCCTTTATTCTCAGCGAAATCCTTTATTTTCGAGTTATCCTTAAAACCGTATTTTCAAATTTGGCACGCTATATAGCATGTATAAGTTTGGAGAAGAGCCACGCTAAAAAAAAAAACTCATTGGACCTACTACGTCGTTTGCAGGCGGCGCGTGCGGGTACAGCACGGAGAACATCCAGTCGATCTTCTGGACCAACACGGCGGCGCTGAGCACGCCGTTGTTCGCCGACGGCCTCGGGTGCGGGCGGTGCTACCAGATCCGGTGCGTCCAGTCCAAGTGGTGCGTGGCCGGGTCCCCCACCATCACCATCACCGGCACCAACCTCTGCCCGCCCAACTGGGACAAGCCCAGCGACGACGGCGGCTGGTGCAACCCGCCGCGGAAGCACTTCGACCTGGCGCCGCCCATGTTCTACAAGCTCGCGGCCCGGGTCGCCGGCATCGTGCCGGT
Source organism: Avena sativa (assembly GCA_916181665.1). Taxonomy (NCBI): domain Eukaryota; kingdom Viridiplantae; phylum Streptophyta; class Magnoliopsida; order Poales; family Poaceae; genus Avena; species Avena sativa. The sequence continues at coordinate 526,553,039 of OV702299.1, forward strand.
CCAGTTCCGCCGCGTCCCGTGCCAGAGGACCGGCGGCGTCCGGTTCTACGTCACGGGGAACAACTACTGGCTGCTCCTCCACATCATGAACCTCGGCGGCGGCGGCGACATCTCCGCCGTCTCCGTCAGGCCGGCCGACAGCAGGACCTGGATCCCGGCGTCGCAGAACTGGGGCATCACGTACCAGGCCTTCACCGAGCTGGACAGGAGCGTGGGGCTCATCGTCAAGATCACCACGGGCAGCTCGCCGCAGAAGACGATCGTCTGCTGGGACGCAATCCCCGCATGGTGGGCCGCCGGGCTCACCTACCAGGGATCCAACAACTTCTGGTGATCCATCGATGGAGTTCGCGATATGATCCGCTCATATACCTCTATCGATGTGGTACTGGTAGTGATTTTTGTTTGGTTCATCGTCGCTACAATTGAAGATGGAGTTGTAATGAGGACCTCACTTCATCATTTTGTTCTCATCTTTAATTTCTTCCAGTTAAAGTTTCATGATCATGTACTATGCTTTCTGTTTATGTACTGTATTTTTTTGTGTGTCTTCGAGTTTGTTTACTAGCTTGTACCTTATGACGCGTCCCTATGTTTTTGACGAAGTCTCAATGGGTTCCATTTTCACAGGACATCAGTATCAGAAACACGTAGTATAATATTTGCCATATGCCCGCCTATTTGTCGAAACACTGTTTACCGGACGCTCGGCAAAGGATTTATGTACGTTCCCCACGTGCCGCAGCAGGAAAGGCGATCTTGTCCTAGGGCACATCCTTCCGACGTCGGTCTCCGCCGGCTCTCCCCTCGATGACCTAGGTCATCGGTGGTGAAGGGGATCACCGGATCCACGTGTGTGGATACTTTTATGCCAAAGTAGATTTGTTTTTAGGTTGTTCATCGTCTTGGTTTCGGGGACGGCTATGATGGGACAGAATAATTTTTCTTCATATCCTTTCCCAATGGATTTGGAGACCATTCTATTCAAACAAGGATGGTGCATCGATGGCAACATCTTTGTGGTGGATGTGTGTCCTCATGATCTACCGCTGCGGCGGTGTTTTCTCCAGCGCCGACGTGGAACCTGGGAGGTAGTCAAGGAGCGGATGCTGGTCTGCATTGACGTCATCTGGAAGATGTGGATTGCGTGCTGAGTCCGTGATTAGTGGATGGCAGGTATGGTTTATTCCTCCGACGTCCTAGTCGTGCGGGGGTGCTAGATCTGGAGTTCGATGGCGTGTCCGGGTTGCTGGCCCGGTCTAATTCGTTCAACGATAATGGTTTTAACTTGGGCGAGCCACCTTGGAGGTCCGCAAAGCTGCATATCAGCGATGGACAGTATTAGAAAAACCCTTATAGCAGTTATTTTGCCAGTGGCGTCCAATGTATAATGCGCCACCACTTGCAAACGAAATAGTAACAACGTTTAAATATATAGAAACGCCGCCAGTAAAACCTAAAAGTGGCATCCGCTTATAAACAAACGCCACAAACAGGAGGGTCCCCATACGCACTTGGGACAAAGGTAATAGTGGCGTTGGCTTCAGGTGAACGCCACCACTATATAAAATGGCGGTGGCGTTGGATTCGGTTAAACGCCACGGGTACACGATTAATTATCGATCTTTAATTCTACTTCGTTCTCCTCGTGGCCTAGCCCCCTCTCTCTCATTTACACCGCTGACACACCCTCCTCCTTTCTTCCCCCTCTCCCTGCCGCCGCCCGGCATCCGACGACTCCGCTCGATTTGCCACTGTCGGTCGCTGCAACCTCCCCCTCCCCGAGCCTCGTCACTGACCACGTGCTTCCGCTGTCACTCCAGTCGTTGCAACCTCCCCCTCCGCGAGCCTCTTCACCGACCATGCGCAACCGCTGCCACCCCAGCTGCATCCGACGAACGCTCGGTTTGCCGTCGTCGATCGATGCAACCTCCCCCTTCCTGAGCACCGGTCGCTGCAACCTTCCCGTCGCCGAGCCTCGTCACTGACCTCGCGGTGAGCCACCCGCCCCGTCTCCCCTTTTTTAATAGAAATTTAAAAGTTATAGATGTATATGGTAGATAATGATCTTAGAAATTCTAGATATAGATATGCTAGATATAGGAATGTTAGATAGTGCTTTAGAGATAGTGTTTAGATACTAAACTTGGGCTCAAATTCTAGATATAAGATTATTAGATAGTACTTTAGAGATAGTTTTTAGATACTAAACTTGGGGTCAAATTTTTAGATATAGTAATGTTAGATATCGCTTTAGAGATATAAAATTTGGGCTTAATTTCTAGATATAGGAATGTTAGATAGTGATAGTAAAGGCTGACATTTCTCTCTATTTGATGTTTATTTTGGTTGTTTTTTCTTTCAACGGTCGATTTTAGTTGGCACCTTCCATTTGTAAGATCACTTGCTTGACTTTATTTTTCCAGATATTAAATTTGCGTTTAACTTTTAGATATATTCATTTCTTATATGTTGACTAACAATTGTATGAAATTTTGTTGTTTAACTACTTAATTAGTATCATGTCGAAGCCGGTGCTGAAGCCGAAGTTTCATGGTGTTCACTGGAAACCCACGAGGACCCTGACTTAGGCAGCTCAGATCACAGTGGATAATAGGAAGATCTAGCTAGGTACCTTCAGGTGCCCGTGACAGGCGATCCGTGCCTACGACTGTGCCCCGGTCTAGCACTTTGGGGCGAGAGAAGTCCTCAACTTCGAGGATGAGCATTGTGTGGCGCATCTGTTAGCGCCAGATGGCATGAGGATCCCCACGAGGGCCGTGGAAAGGGAGCACTGGCAGGCAGAGAGGCAGCTAGTGAGCCACCATCGCGAGGAGGATGACCCCTTGGTCACAGATCTCCTACTTGATCCCTAGGTGATGGCGGTTCAGTACGATGTCCTTAGCGAGAGCCGGCAGCGACAACAACGCGAGTAGGGCGAGGCTGGCCCCTTTGACACACAGTAGCAAGGTCAGCCCGGCCCCTGCGCCACGCAGCAGGACAACTCTAGTAGCCCGTCGTCCTCTTTCTGGGACCGCTTGGGTGACTACGATGTCACTGACACTGGGTCTACTCGAGTTTACGATGTTCTTATATGACTATTATGCGACCTATCGTACTACTTTTATAGACTTATCATGCTATTATTGTACTGCTTATATATGATGCTAGCTAATCTTACTTATGTGTTATGTTAATATATTGTGCTACTTATAATGCTAAAATGCTCTATATAACTAAATTTGCATGATCATATATAGGTATAATGGATAATGATCGGTGTGAGCATTGTGGTTACAAACGGTGCAAGGACAAGAAGATTGTCATAGTGTTCCCTTATGACTGCAAAGTTAGTATGGTATGTCCATTCACAAGGAATCAACCTATATATACCCTGCAACTGAATTACATGAAAATTGTTGATTTCTTATAATTTTGTATGCAGAACATACCATGAAAGTTTAGACTTGATTTTCTAGACCATTTCGATTGGCCATTGTGGCAGCAGGGACAGTTTCAGGTCGATCTACTGCCTCTAAAGCAACTTGCACCGACCTACACGGTCCAAGTCACGAACGAGGCGAACTGCACCTTTTTCGGTGGTCCGAGGTGGACTGAGATGGTCGATGCCTATAAGATGGGTGTCTAGGATAAGTTGGTCTTCCATCTTTGTGAAGATCGCATGAGCTACTTGAACTACCTATGCCCTGAATCATCGATGGACTCTAACGCTTTTTCAAATGACAAGATTCCTGCTGCTGCCATTTCTATGAATAATCTTGTTGAAGACTAGTAGTTAGTGCTGCCATTTCTATGTAGCTAGCTAGTTAAACTATATGTAGTTGACTATAATCGGTGTGCTACCTTTTTATGAATATATCTTGTTGTGTTGTGGATATTTAATTGAATGCATCATATTTTTTTAATTTTTGAAAACTGACTTGTGGCGTTCAAAATAACACGAACGCCACAAATAGATATATAATGGTGGCGCTTAAGGTAAACGCCATCACTAGAAATACTACCGGTGGCGTTCGGTGAAGACGCCACCACTAAGACCCATAAGTGGCGCGAGATTAGTGACGTGCGGGTTCAACGTCATTAACCCCCTTTTTCGAACGTCGGCACTAGGCCTTTTCCTACTAGTGGGAGCCGCATCAAGATCGGGTGAGGAGGTGATCCGTAATTTTTTTTGGTGGCTGCTGTTGTTGTGCCAGAGGAAGGTGATAGGCGTTGGCTTCAAGCTCAGAGGATTTTTCGGTCGGGATTGTAATTTTCTTTCTTGGCTGATAGTCTTTCGTGCAAAGGATTGTGTTCTGCTATTTTTTTAGTTTTGTTTTATCGTTCTTTACATGGCTTGTACTATGACATTTATGATATAAAAGAGACACGTATTACCATAAAAAATGATTTATTTACGTCGAGCACCGTTGAAATGTACTCGATCGGCAAAGGACCCGGGAACCTCACCCTGGGTAGAGAAAAGCACTTGGCAAAGCCACATAACTGCCCTCGGCAAGCCTGGCAAACATGCCCCCCCCCCCCCCCTCTCTGTTGTCGATGACGCAGTCACGCGACACATACATCTTTGTCGAGTCTTCGCACAGCAGTTTTTTTCAATCGGATAACTTTCCCATCTATGTTATATACTATTTGCTAAAATCCAGATAAAAGACACTAGCAAACAATAGGATACACTCATGTACATGTCACAAGTCCACTGAAGACAAAACACTCTTACAAGTGGATCATTTCGTGACACATACAGAAAACTGACATGCCGCGTCGACTCGGTTGGTTCACCGTCAACGGCTTATGTCTACATTGTATGTTTTTGTGTACATAAAAATGGGCAACACATGACTTGGTGCTGAATGGAGTTTTATTTAGAGAGATTAAAGCTTTTGCTCGTCTAAATTTTTCGTTTTCAATGATATATTGCCCAAGGGCTTGTAATAAGGTCCCAGATTTTCTTGCGAATTATGGATCGAAGATGGTGTATCATCTTCAAACCGTATGGCCGGGTGATGCTCCTACCTTCATCTATGACTTGGTTTCCAGCGATTTGGCTGGACCGTCTGGTTAATGGAATGAGACATTCCAAGTTCAAAAAAAAAGGCAACAACTTGTGAAAGAAACGGAATAAAATAATTTACAAAAAAAAATGTTTTTGTTTAAATTATTTTTATACTGATCTATAAAACTCCTAAAGGAATAGCTAAAACACCTATTCATAGGTTGTCAATGCGTATACGCGAGACACTCCTTAAAACAGGATTTCGCTTAGCTTTATAAATAAAGCACACATGTGAGACCGCTGCTGGGCCAGACAGCACAACGTCCAAAATACAAACCGGTACAACCACGAGACCAGAGATGGGGCAAGCAACACAAAGTCAAGCCCAAAAGAAACTACAAAAAGGAAGAAAAAAGAAAATAAATCCGGCATCGGTGGTGCGACAAAAACGAAGGTAACTCGTCACTGTTTCGTCCACCGGATAATAATCGCCATCGTTGCAGCCGCAACCACTGCCGCCCTCCTATACGCCCCACCTGCCATCCCACCTCCAGAGGGCGGCAGCCCCGCGCGGGGCCCTCCTTAGACATAGACCGGGCCCAAGTGGGCCTAGATCTGGGCTAGCCGGAGCTGCCCGAGGGAGCAAACCCGCCGGCCGCCACCCCGACGACCCCAGCCGATGTCACCGTGCCGCCACCACTGCACCCGTGAAGCTGAGCCGAGCCCCCTGCCGCGCCATCGCCGTCGCCGTGCTGCAGCGCCAAGGCCATCGCCGCCACCCTACAGGTAGTGAACTGGGCAGGAGCACCGGCAAAAGCCCAGATCGAGCCCAGACAGGCCCAGATCTGGGCCGAGCATGCTAGGCCAGCCCCTGCCATGGCACCCGCCGTTGTCGCCTCCCTGCCGCAAGTATCCACAGCCGCTGCTGCCTGAGACATGGCCGTTGAGCCACCGCGCCATCCTACCGCCAAGCTAAGCTAGGGAACCACCGTCTCGAGCGCCTGCCGCCCACGTCCCTCGCCGCCCAAGCAGGGAACGTGCACCACCGCGTCGCTGCCCTACACGCCGCTGCCAGAAGCGCCGTCGCCCTTCTTCCCGACAGGAGAACCAGGCTCCAGCCCAACGGATGGACCCACGACCACCCACCGCGCAGGAGGAAGAGAAGGACTCTCCACCTCCGGCGCCAACCGGGCTTCGCCCGGCTGCGCCCTCTAGAAGTGGCGAGGGAGGAGGAGGGGAGAGGGGAGGGCCCCGGCGGTGGAGTAGGCTAGGGTTCCTCCCCGTCGCCGCGCGGGGGCGACGAGGGAGGAGGAGCGGGGGGCGTGTTTTTCTTTGCTATAGGGTACTTCACATCCATCTACGCGAGACACTTGCCACTGACATTTACACATGAAGCTCGTGAACGATGAACTGGACGTACCGTGCCGAAACTACCCCTACAAATGGAAATGCATCCAGTTTAATTATTGCAATGCAAACATATCCCCGGCAAGATCGAACGAACTACCGGTTACTAGATGTGAAAATAGAATGGTCTCCAGATGGCGATGCTATGGTTGCTGTGGGCGGTGGATCCACTACTGGAAAAACCATCTTCGGTTCGACGTGAACAACCCCAGCAGTTCCGTCCTGTCACAGCCCGCGACTAGTGGGAGCACTAGTCCCGGGCCGTGAGGCCTCTAACGGCTAGAAACGGCCGTAGTCACTAGTCCTGGGTCGGATCGGATCTTTAGTCCCGGTCCATATTATGGACCAGGACTAATGACCTGAAGCAGGCCAGCTGGTCTTTCGTGGACAATTAGTCTCGGGTCGTATGACGGCCCGGGACTAGTTGTTCACCACTATATATTCTGCTTCCTGTCCTGCTGCCCTAAAGCATATGGTGGCCATTTTCTCAAAGAAGCAAGAGAGTTCATGCCATTTTTTTCTCAAGATTTAGTTTGCAACCTCTAAATCCAAAGCTTTAAAATGTTAGAACTTTATTATTTCATCTCTTATTGCTACTTTAGCTCTATAATGCTCTAGAAGTATAGAGATATGGATCAATGCATGCATGCTCTAGAAGTAGAAGGATTTTGATATATATGTGTAACAAATTTTGATTAGGCACATAGTTACTAAAAATTGAAATGTGTAATTTTAGAGTTTCAGAGCTTAGAATGGAATGAGGTTTTCACTGATAGAACAATAATAAAAAAACTCCACATTTATCATGTTGATTGTTTTCTCCAATTCACAAATTGGTGCATGTAAATTTTTCAAAATTCAAAATTAATGCTCTAGAAGCTCTCAATATAACTTGTAATAATTTTATCATGTTGTGTAATGGTTTTTGATATACTTTTACTATAATGCAGATGGTCCGAGAATGGATGTACGGTACTGACCGACGCTCTGGCGAGTTCATTAATGACGTGCATGAATTCATCCGTGTTGCTGATGCAAACAAGCGCAATGGTTTTGTATTTTGTCCATGTAGTGGATGTAGGAATCAGAAGGATTACTCTGACTCAAAAACCCTTCACAACCACCTATTGAAGTCCGGCTTCATGCCCAGTTATAATTGTTGGACCAAGCACGGAGAGAGAGGGGTTATAATGGAAGACAATAAAGAAGAGGAGGAGGATGACAACTATCATGGTTTCCCTGAGTACGGAGATACTTCCATGGGGGATGCTGAAGGGGAGGATGAAGAAGAGACACATGATGAACCCGCTGATGATCTTGGTCGGACCATTGCCGATGCACGAAGAGATTGTGAAACTGAAAAGGATAGGGAGAAGTTCAATCACATGTTAGAGGATCACAAAAAGTTGTTGTACCCCAAATTGCAAAAATGGTCTGAAAAAGCTGGACAGCACACTGGAATTGCTGCGATGGAAGGCTGAGTGTGCTATACCTGACTCATTTGAAAAGTAGCTGAAAATGATGAAGAATATGCTTCCAAAAGATAACGTATTGCCCGCCAGTACGTACGAAGCAAAGAAGGTTGTCTGCCCTCTAGGTTTAGAGGTTCAGAAGATACATGCATGCCCTAATGACTGCATCCTCTACCACGGTGAGAAGTACGAGAATTTAGATGTATGCCCGGTATGCACTTCACTTCGGTATAAGATTAGACGAGATGACGCTGGTGACGTTGAGGGCGAGCCCCCCGGAAGAGGGTTCCTGCCAAGGTGATGTGGTATGCTCCTATAATACCACGGTTGAAACGCTTATTCAGAAACAAAGAGCACGCCAAGTTGTTGCGATGGCATAAAGAGGAACGTAAGTTAGACAGGATGTTGAGACACCCCGCTGATGGGTCGCAATGGAGAAAAATCGATAGAAAGTACCCAGACTTTACAGATGACGCAAGGAGTTTAAGGTTTGGTCTAAGTACAGATGACATGAATCCCTTCCTCCTTGGTTGCAGATGACGCAGAGCTCCAGTCACAGCACCTGGCCCGTGACTCTATGCATCTATAACCTTCCTCCTTGGTTGTGCATGAAGCGGAAGTTCATTATGATGCCAGTGTTGATCCAAGGTCCGAAGCAACCCGGCAACGACATTGATGTGTACCTTAGTCCATTAGTGGACGAACTTTTACAGTTGTGGCACGAACCCGGCATACGCGTGTGGGATGAGCACAAGCAGGAAGAATTTAACCTCCGAGCATTGCTTTTTGTAACAATCAATGATTGTCCTGCTCTTAGTAACCTTTTAGGACTGTCCAACAAGGGATACAATGCATGCACACACTATTTAGATGAGACTGAAAGTATATATTTGGAACATTGTAAGAAGAATGTGTACAATGAGCATCGCCGATTTATTTTGGCCAGGTATCCCTTAAGAAAGAAAGGCAGGCATTTCAACGGTCTAGAATGTCACCAGACGAAGCTTAAGGAGCATACTGGTGCTGATATATTTGATATGGTCAAAGATTTGGATCAAATGGTAACCTTTGGAAAGGGTCCTGGCAAAAATCTGTTCTGAAGGACGCAGAAGGACACGCACCCATGTGGAAGAAGAAATCTATATTTTGGGAGCTACCATATTGGAAATTCTTAGAGGTCCGCTCTACAATCGATGTGATGCATGTGACGAAGAATCTTTGCGTGAACCTGCTAGGATTTTTGGGCGTGTATGGGAAGACAAAAGATACACCGGAAGCACGAAAGGACCATCAACGTATGAAAGACCCAGATGGCCTGCATCCAGAATGGTTTCAAGGTCATGCCAGCTACGCTCTTACCAAACAAGAGAAGGAAATATTTTTTGAATGCCTAAGAAGTATTAAGGTCCCGTCTGGCTTCTCGTAGAATATAAAGGGAATATTAAATATGGCAGAAAAAAGTTCCAAAACCTAAAGTCTCATGACTGCCACGTGATTATGATGCAGATGCTTCCGATTGCATTAAGGGGGCTTCTACTAGATAATGTTCGAGTACCCATTGTGAAGCTATGTACATTTCTCAATGCAATCTCTCAGAAGATAATCAATCCTGAAGATCTACCACGATTACAGAATGATGTGGTCCAATGTCTTGTCAGTTTTGAGTTGGTGTTCCCACCATCCTTCTTCAATATTATGACGCACCTGCTGTTTCACCTAGTCGAAGAGATTTCCATTCTCGGTCCTATATTTCTACACAATATGTTTCCCTTTGAGAGGTTCGTGGGAATATTAAAGAAATATGTTCGTAACCGTGCTAGGCCAGAAGGAAGCATCTCCAAGGGCTATGGAACAGAGGAGATCATTGAATTTTGTGTTGACTTCGTTCCTAACCTTAGGCCGATTGGTCTCCCTCAATCGCGGAATGAGGGGAGACTGAGTGGAAAGGGTACTCTAGGAAGGAAATCAATAATATGTAGGGACGGACATTCTTACACCGAAGCACATTACACCGTTCTACAGAATTCTATCTTGGCAGCCCCATATATCGAGGAACACAAGAAAATCTTATGCTCCAACAACCCTGGAAAGCATGACTCTTGGATTAGAGATGAACACATGAAGAGTTTCGGCGGTTGGTTGCAACATCTCATCGAAAACAACACTCTTAGAGATCAGCTATACTTGTTGTCTAGGTCACCATCTTTGACTATATCGACTTTCCAAGGGTACGAGATAAATGGGTATACATATTACATGATAGCCCAAGATAAAAAGAGCACCAACCAAAACAGTGGTGTCCGCTTTAATGCAACAGACAACAATGGGTCAACGGCCACATATTATGGTTACATAGAGGAGATATGGGAAGTTGACTATGGACCTACTTTTAAGGTCCCCTTGTTTTGGTGCAAATGGGTTAAGCTGACAGGAGGAGGGGTTGAGGTAGACAAGAAATACGGAATGACATGGTTGGATCTCAACAATCTTGGGTACTTAGACGAACCATTCGTCCTAGCCAATGATGTGGCTCAGGTTTTCTATGTGAAGGACATGTCTACCAAACCTAGAAAAAGAAAAATAAAAAAAGAATACATCAGACGATGAGCCAAAGCGCCACATAGTTCTTTCAGGAAAAATAAACATCGTGGGAGTGGAGGACAAGACAGACATGTCACAAGATTGTGATAAGTTTCATGAAATTCCGCCCTTCGCGGTGAAGGATGACCCAAGCATCATGTTAATGAATGAAGATGCTCCATCGATACGGCAGGATCAGAAAGGAACACACGCGAAGAAATGATGTGTAATAATTGTAACATTTTATGAGTGAAGATGCTCCATGTGTCCATTTTTATAGTGTTGTCTGCAAACAATCTTGAGTGTGTTAGTCCCGTTTTGTGGCTGGACGGGGACTAAAGGGGGGCCTTTAGTCCCGATTCATACTTACCATTAAGATCTGATCTCCAAACGCGTGAGGTCACATATTAGGGAGTGCCTCTATGACCAGTTTTTTGGAGATGCCAGAGGACTGGGCTCCGGCGGCATCTCCCTAAAACTGGCCATAGTGGTGTACCTACTCTCGAAAACCATCTTGCAGCTTGTAACTTCTCTAACTAGATCAATACGCCTAGGAGCTAAATAATTTCACATATTAGGGAGTGCCTCTATGACCAGTTTCTTGGAGATGACGGAGGACTGGGCTCCGACGTCATCTCCCTAAAACTAGCCGTAGTGGTGTCCCTTCTCTCAAAAACCATCTTAGATATGCCTCAAATTGGCTGGAGGACTAAACTCACAAGGATGCCTATTTATAGTACAAGCAGCTCGGCATAATGTCGACACTCACGACATAATGTCGACACTCACCCCTATTATTAGGGCTGACTCATGTTTTGTCCCGGTTGATGTCTCCAACCGGGACTAAAGGTTCATCTTTAGTACCGGTTGGTGACACCATCCAGGACAAGGTACAAGCCGCACGACATAATGTCGACACTCACCCCTATTATTAGTGTTGCCTGGCCCAGTCTGCCGCAATCCCTTCAGTCGCGGTTGGTTTCTCCAACCGGGACTAAAGATGAACCCTCTTTTTATAGGCATTTCCCTCTATTTATAGGCTGCTCGATCCAGCCTGCTCTATATCCTCTATTTATAGGCTTCTCTATTTATAGGCCTTTTCCTCTATTTATAGGCTGCTCTATTTATAGGCCTTTTCCTCTAAATAACACATCTTCATATTTAGGTAACACTCAAGACATTTATTAATATTAAAAACTGGGACAAACCGGGACTAGCTAACACTTGGCGGGAAAACTTGGCGGGAAGCGGTGGGAAATGGCGGGAAATATCTTTAGTCCTAGTTTGTGTCTACAACCGGAACTAAATGGATATTATATTAAGATTCTTTATAAAAGATATGATTTGAATTAAAAAAAGAAAATTTACAAATGAAATAATTTATAAATGATGCAAACAGATATATGGATATTATATTAAGATTCTTTATATTTTTCTCATAATAATAGACATAATACTTGTTTTATTTGGATTTTTACAATAAAATATATGATTTTCCAAAGTTTTATATTTGATTTGAAATAAAAAGAAAATTTACAAATGAAATAATTTATAAATGATGCAAACAGATATATGGATATTATATTAAGATTCTTTATACTTATCTCATAATAATAGACATATTATTTGTTTTATTTGGATTTTTACAATAAAAGATATGATTTTCCAAAGTTTTATATTTGATTTGAATTAAAAAAAGAAAATTTACAAATGAAATAATTGTAAATGATGCAAACAGATATATGGATATTATATTAAGATTCTTTATATTTTTCTGATAATAATAGACATATTATTTGTTTTATTTGGATTTTTACAATAAAGGATATGATTTCCCAAAGTTTTATAATTGATTTAAATTAGAAAAAGAAAATTAACAAATGAAATAATTTATAAATGATGCAAACAGATATATGGATATTATATTAACATTGTTTATATTTTCTGATAATAATAGACATATTATTTGTTTTATTTGGATTTTTACAATAAAAGATATGATTTCCCAAAGTTTTATATTTGATTTGAATTAAAAAAAGAAAATTTACAAATGAAATAATTTATAAATGATGCAAACAGATATATGGATATTATATTCCGATTCTTTATACTTTTATAATAATAATAGACATATTATTTATTTTATTTGGATTTTTACAATAAAAGATATGATTTTCCAAAGTTTTATATTTTATTTGAATTAAAAAAAAATTTACAAATGAAATAATTTATAATGATGCAAATAGATATATGGATATTATATTAAGATTATTTATATTTTTCTGATAATAAAAGACATATTATTTGTTTTATTTGGATTTTTACAATAAAATATATGATTTTCCAAAGTTTTATATTTGATTTGAATTAAAAAAGAAAATTTACAAATTAAATAATTTATAAATGATGCAAACAGATATATGGATATTATATTAAGATTCTTTATATTTTTTTGATAATAATAGACATATTATTTGCTTTATTTGGATTTTTACAATAAAAGATATGATTTTCCAAAGTTTTATATTTGATTTGAATTAAAAAAAGAAAATTTACAAAAAACAAACTAGTGGTGGGTCGTGGCTGGACCCGAGACTAGAGGGTGTCTACGTGCGCGAAGACGAAGCGGCCGAAAAAACCCTCTAGTCTCGGGCCATGGCTTAACCCGCGACTAAAGGTGGGGTCTTTAGTTGTGGGTTAAGTCACAGCCCGAGACTAGAGAACCTTTAGTCGCGGGCGGTGGCTTAGCCCGAGACTAAAGGGGGTCCATATATCTCTTTTTGTTATAGATAATTAAGTCATGGATCCATCCGAAGATCCTGGTCACATCGGTGAAGGTTTTCTTCATGGCATGATAAGAGGTGAAATTCCTCTTAATATTACTACCGGCAAAGATATTTTGGTCGAGGAAGAGATATCCTCATATCTAAATCCATCCGGTGATGGACTAGAGGAAAACCTACTGTACCAAGGGGAAGACCGGATGGACGAAGGGCAAACAAATAACAATGATGGCCCCTCGACAGGATCCGGTGAGGTACATACATATATATATATATATATAAAGCCTCGTGTTACCTATATTCATTAATTGATCTAGATATATATTAATCACTCTCTCTTCTTCTTTTAGCCCACCGGATCGAAGCAATCGACAGCTCGAACGAAATGAGGGCCGAACAAAAAGTTGGATGGTAATCAGTGTATGTTTCGCAACATAGAAAACAAAAAATTTCCTACGATGGGAACATCTATGTACCAAGATCTATCTACTAGATACAAGCAACGGGTGGATATACATCCATAGAATACATACCCTCGAAGACCGAATAGTGTTAACGAGGTTGTACTCGTGGATGATGTAGACGAACGCTTGCCGATCTCAAGATCGTGATGAAGTCCATCTGGTCTAGCCGGTCTAGCATGATCAAGTCCAGCACCTCAAAGCAGTGGTGCATCCGTGATCGCACACACGTACGGGTACCCCGACAACCTCCGCGCCCTCGCTCCAGCGAAGCAGCGGAAGCAACAAATCCTTCTAGAAAAAGCCACCGGGAACATGTATCTCGCTGATCCGAGACCATGGGGAAATTCTAAAAGGGGGAGAGAGATCCTTCGCGAGGAGGTGTGAGAGACAAGTGAGAGGAGGGGGCAGCCCAAGGGGGCATGGCCGCCGGCCATGGAGGGTTCCCCCACCTCTCCCTCATTCATGTGGTGGAAGATCGACTCACATAAAAACCACTCCACTCACAATTCCACTCACATGCATTAATTTTCCACCAAAATTAATGCAAGCTCTCATTTAAATAAAACTCTTTTATTTATTCAGAATTTTATTAATTACTTTAATTAACAAACATTCACATAAAACCCTTGCTAGTATTCCATTTCACATGCAGAACCAGTTTCAGCAATTTCAACCGAAACAGTTCCGGTGTCTAGTGAAATAAATTCCCGCGCTTTCCTTTTCTTTTTCTGACATATCATTTTCTCCGAATGGTGTCGGTATCCCTTAAGTGTTTCACCCTACGGCTCGCGAATAATTCGTACATGATCGAGACCCTTCTCCGATCAATAATCAGTAGCTTGACCTGGAGATCCATACTGACTCCCACACATTCAACGATGACTTCTGTGATCGTGTGAACCTTTTACGCTAGTATCTTAATCCCTTTGTTTCACGATATATTACATGTCCGAGATTCGATCATCGGTATCTCCATACCTAGTTTGATCTCGTTACTAACATGTACTCTTTTCTCGTTCCCGTGATATAACATTCTAGTGATCAAATCACTTGCTTGCAAGCTAATAAATGTGATGTCATCGAGAGGGCCCAGAGCATATCTATCCGTCATCGGGATGAACAAATTCCACTCTCGATCCATGGGTCTCAACATAACACTTTAGTAGTTCTGAAGCCATCTTTATAATCACCCAGTTACAGTGTGACGTTTGATGTCATCGAGAAACTCTTCCGATGTTAGTGATTGACATGATCTCATGGTCTAAGGATTAGGATCACTTCGTAAGTTGTTATAGCAATATAAACTCAATGACTTTGATCGTAATGCTATACATTGGATGAATGTTCATCACATCATTACACTAATGTTGTGACCTCGTTATTAACAACATCCAATGTCCATGATCAGGAAACTTTGATCATCTTGTTAATCAACGATCTAGTTTATAAGAGAGGCTTAACTAGGAACTTCCTTTTTGTTTATTAAACACACATGTATTAATGTTTCCGTATTAATACAATTATAGCATGCAAAATAAACATTTATCATAAATAAGGAATACGATAATAACCACTTCATTATTGCCTCTCGGGCATATTTCCTTCAGTCTCCCACTTGCACTAGAGACAATAATCTAGTTTGAAAATTTTGCGTATTTGAACACCTATGGCTTTCTGGTGTTCCATATACGCAACTGCAAGTGGTTAACATAATCTACGGTTCTGACGCTTTCAGGTCCGTGTGTATTTGCATGTCTTTGCGTCTTCATACATCACTCATTCTCCAATGAGATGGTATTTTATAAATTTGGTCTTTTGGTGAGACCTTTAGTTCCTTGGGGTTAAAACACGTCGATACTATTGTCATACAATATATCTTTATTGTTAGCCCGTTGTGAACCACACCTTAGTTTGATAACAAACTACTTGACACAAATTCCCTCCTTTGCTACTACTATAGTAGTCATATACTTAGCCTTTTGTTGTAGTATTCGTCACAATGTCTTAACTTTGGAACTCTTCCAAATTGTAACTACCTCGGTGAATTACGCTCCTAGTTACAAGCCTGGATGAGCGGAAATGGTTAAAATAGTACGGTGGGGCCCAAATGCCTCTCACAGGTAGACCTTTCGGCCGTCCTAACCATTTCCAAACATCGGGACAAGAACGGGCGGCATAATCGCCAGGCGAAGGGATCAACTACATACACAAATGAGTATGTATGCAAGCCACCATACAATAGTCCTCAGAGCCATTCCATCTAAAAGAAATAGAAATATTGCAACGCCATACGGTAAGATCCAAATATCCTAGATAGATATAATAGTTTAGAATATCTCCTCATACATCAAACATCAGAGTATCAGGCGGAAGCGGAAAACAAGATCCGAGTACGGATAAGAAGCAAATCGGCATAAGATGCCCCATAAATAAACACATCCCGCCCACAGATCTCACGGATCCCCGTTCCCGGAATCTCTACACCGAATGATCGTTGCCCACATCGTCCGTCTCTTCCACCCAGTATCCATCTTGCGAGTTTACCTGTTCATCTGAATCAAACAATTTATCGCGTGAGACCCTAGAGGTACTCAGCAAGTCTTTATGCCTCTAAAGGGGACACAACCTGGGGTGACGCAATTGCAGCAAAAGATAAACCCTAACAATTCTATAGATACTCGCTAACCATCCGCCTAACCAGAGATAGACGGATGCCATGAATTATTAACAACAGTTATAACAAAAATATTAACAGATCCATCCTCCTCCTCGCTTACCGACGAGGAAGCGGACGAACAACCCCCCATCCGTTGGCAGTTTTATTATCCATTCCATGAGTGTTGCACTAGTTATTAGTCAGATACTTAGTCAAGTTAAAAGCGGTACTTTAGTTATACTTGTCTATGATCGAGAAACTGTGCTCCAAGTCGTCCATAACCGCGGACACGGCTTTCAGAAAGTTTTACCCTGCAGGGGTGCACAAATAGCAACACACACTCGATCAACCTCGGAAAAACCAAATCAAAACCCCACGAGGCAGTCACGACAAAGCGATCACAGGATTCAGAAATATTTCAGGGGGCCACCCCATTAAGCTACCCGCGACGAAGTTGGCCGACTCCGAGACGGACTCAAGGTTTGTGTGGACGGCTGTAAACGACTGGGAACCCGAAAATGTGACTGGGCTTGTCGATACAGCGAAAACGTGTCACGGACCTAAACAGTACAGGTGCATTCCTCGCACAATTTTAAATTAAGCAGTAAAGCATGGCATAAGTACACGATAGTAATAAAGCCCCAAACTAATTGTGGCCCCAAGAAATAAGAATGAATCAAGCTCTGGCTCAGGGGGGTTCATAAGCCTCCCGGATGTGGATAGCACGAATATTTAAGGAACAGGATTCAAGTACTCGGGGTCCTACGGGACACAAGTGAGCAGGAAAAACCAAATAGCAGATATTGCTCACCGGTGTCACTTTCATTAGTTATCCCATTACTACTCAGGTTAAGTTGTTTAGGTACCTCGTTATCCATCAGACACTCACATACCCTACACATGCTGTTCTACGACTCGCATGGCTCAAACAACTCCTGTAGTAATGGCTCATGGAATGGAGGAACAAGCTTCGGTGGGGCTTAAAAGTAAAGGCTATGCAATACTTGGGATTCAGTTTAGTGCAATCATGACTCAATGATGCAAGAATAAGATAGAGGCAATAGGTACTATATGTATGCAAGCATGTGGTAGTGCTTGCCTGGCAGCTCAGTTGACGTGAGAGAAGGATCTGGGTAGTGCTCCTGGTTCTCTTGGTATACCCCCTGCTCAGCGTCTATTCGAAGAAGAACCAAACAAACAAGGGCCAACATAAATAAAGTGCACAAGCATATGAATAAAATGCGACAAGCAAACAATCATGCCATGATGTATGATGCACAATTTGCATGGCAATAATGTTGCATGGCATGGGTGAGGTGTGGAATACAAGAAATAAACATTTTATTGAGTGTTAGTCACATTTTAATCTCATAAAAGTTGCTGTATACTTTATATTTATATGATGCATGCTGCAAAACAGAACATGGAATGCACAAACAGAAAGGTCTCGTCGAGCTAATCATTTTAGACATATTATTTGTTAAATTTGGAGTTATAAAACAAAAGTTATTAATTAATTAAGGCAAAAGGGCATTTTCTTGTAATTTTAATTAACTTGGAAATTAAAGTGTCCAAAATATATTTTGAAGGACATATTTGAATTCCTCACATTTTTCTGATTTCAAAACATATATTATTTGTATTATTTGGATATATATTTTAAAAGTTATTTGAAATAGATTTGAAATTTGAATTTAAATTAAATTTGAAAAGATTTAAATTAAAACAGATATAAACAGAAACTTTTTGTACTCAGGCAGATCCAGACCCAGCCGCTGACGGGTGGGCCAGCTGCTGACTGGGCAACAGGCACGCCGAAAAGTTTTTCCACCGCGAGCTAAGGTAGCCTCAGCGAATGACAGGTGGGGCCAGCGGCCACGGGGTCCACGTGACAGCGGCGAGAGGGACAGGAACTGACAGGTGGGGCTGGGGCTGGAGCGCGGGTTAAGGCCGAAGAAACAGGGGGGCTTTTCTGCAAGATCGTCGGGGTGGCTGGCAGGTGGGGCTCTACGTACCGCGGGTTTAGCCGAAAAACAAGGCAGGGGGTTAAATGCAAAAAGGGTTGCTCGCACTGTTGTTCTTCTCCGCGCCTGCAGAGGACCGATCGGTGCGCGGCGCGAGGCGGGGGATCGATCCTGGGTCGCGGGGGTGTGCACTGCGGGGCGCAACCAGTGCGGTGGCCTAGGCTTGGCGTTAGGAGGGCGGCTGGCGGCTAGATAACGCGGGGCGTCACGGGATCGTGCAGTCGCAGACACGCCCAGAGGGCGTTCGTCCTGGGGTCCGGCGAGACTAGGACGCGACCAAGCACGCGAGGGTGTCAGCGGGGTCGGATGGCTCACTGGGAGGTTGTTGGAGGTGGTGGATCGGGCGGAGGAGTAGCGGATCGACGACGAGGCAGAGGCCGGCGGAGCTAGGGTTTCGCGTCGGAGCGGCGTCGGCCTGGTGGCTCTGGTCCTCCTCCTCCTCGCTGGCAGCTACTGGACGATGCAGGGGAACTTCCTCGGTCTTCTCGATCTCCTCCACGACGTGTCCACCGGCTGGAGCGACGGGGCGACGTGGTGCTGGCGGTGGCCGGCGAGAAAGGTTGGCCGTCTGTGGAGAGGGAGGGGAGGAGCGGCAGGCGCCCTGGGGTAGATCTGGGGGAGGCAGCAGGCGAGCGAGAGGGAGTAGATAGGGACGGGAGAGGAGAGGGGGTGCCGTGGGGGAGTGGGGCAGAGAAAGGTGGCTTCGGCCACTTTTCCTCCTCCTCCTTCACGTGCTCGGGTCGGGGCAGGAGCAGGGCAGGCGCATGGGGCTGCAGGTGGGGTCAGGGCGAGGCCAGGCAGGCAGGGGGAGGCTCGGGCTGGTGGGGCATGCAAGGCAGAGAGAGAGCTAGAGAGAGAGAGGGAGAGGGGTGGCATGGAGCTCGGGTGGGATCTAGGCTCGGTTAGGGTTTGGACTAGGGGAGTGTAGGGTAGCTCGGGTTGGACCAGGGTGACCAGGTGGGGCTAGCTAGGCAGAGAGAGGAGAGAGGCCGAGAGAGAGGCCATGTGGTTAGCTAGGGACGGAGCTCGGGTTAGGTTAGAGAGGGACTAGGGTTTAGGAGAGAGGATAAAGAGAGAGGGTGAGATGAGGGAGAGATGAGGTAGGGTGGTGATAGGTGGTGGTAGAGGTGTAGGTGATTAGGGTTAGGATCTTAGATAGAGGATTGGAGAGAGAGGGAGATGAAGATGAGGTAGGGTGGAAGATGATCCACTCAAAAAGACCAAATAAAAACCAAGGAGGCCAAAAATATGGAGATGGTTGCATGGCCCATGCATAATATTAATGCTAGGTTTCATCTTGTGAAAACAACATAAATATCCATAGCATTTATACCTATGCATTCCAAAAATAAGGAATAAGCTAGACTAGAAGAAGTGGAAGGATGCCCCATGTGGAGTAGTTGGTGATGACCATATTTGAATAAAAATGGGACATGCTAGTGTGTATGTGCCACTAGGTATTTAGTAAGCCCAAAAATATCCGAACATGAAAATATCCCCAAAACAACACATATGGAAGCTAGAAAAGGGTTCCACTCACAAGGCATGCAAAGGTGGCCATGTGGCTCTCATAAACCAATAATGTGAAAACAATATGGTGCATATATGAGAGCATGTGGAGATAGAATGGATCCACACCAACACATATGAGCTAGATTTAAATAGCAAAAGAACAGCAATGGCTCATATATGACTAGGGTGGTGGAATTTAGATGAAGCCAAAGAAAGAAGTGGAGTTGAAAAATAAATGCCCCCAACTCAACTTGGGCATCAAGCATTTATCAAAAACCAAATACAATGTATCAAGAGACAACTACAATTAATAATGCATATGAGAGAAGAACCAAAACAAAAAGGGTTTTATATGATGCTCAAATGCAAGGTGGCATGATGACATGAGCATGATATAATTATGATGCAACAATTATATGTAGGAAGTAGCATTTATATAGACTAGGCTAGTAGCATTGCAATTGTTAGACAATTGGGATGCTACAACTCTCCCCCACTAAACAAGAATCTCGCCCCGAGATTCCTAGGGAAAAGAAAACAACACAAGGAGAGGCGGGTGTTCGAACGAAGGTGACCCTCACGTTCCCAAGTTGATGAACAACGGAATAGCTTGCTAGACTTGCTGCGAGTCTTGCGTTTTGCTTGAAAAACAACGGTTAGAAGAGTTGAAGGATTGTCGTTAGACAAGAAGGATAGGATGGACATAGCTCCGGTTTTCTCAAGAAACAAGATAAAAGACTATAACCACTTGTGACAGAAAGGAAAAGATGATGTATCATGGATAAAGAAAGACACACCGTTAAGATTAAAGATTTACCGATACTAGAGAGGATGAAAACTTTGTCTCGCCAGAAGAAAAGAGCTAGGTTGGAGAAGTTTTGATCCACTATGACAATAGCATCGTATCTTCTCTCGGATTTGAGAATTGAAGCACGGAAACAATATTGCCTTCAAACAATAGAGTCCCTAGATATCAACAGAAAGATTTAGTTAGACATCGTCGGATTAGATTCTTCTTGCGCCGGTAAGACCCAAAGGATCACGCAATTGAGGTGCGCGGATATAACTTCTAGAGACGGATGTGAAGCCAGATCATGGTGGAATCCCGAGAAGCAAAGAATATGGAGGATCTAGAGTTTATAGCAGAGATACTTATTGCTTTCTTTAGCCTTGAGGCTAACGCAATAGATTTGTGACTGATGGCCTCAACCATAATTGGTTTTACCAAAGAAAAAGAATTGATGAAACAACGAGAGAGATAGTTTCCTTCCATCTTGTTTGGGGATGTCGAGCACCGGTAGAATGACGAGGACAGAAAAGAGTTTGCGTTTGTTTCCACCAGATAATTGAAGATTTTGCGCCATATAGAATAGACAGACCACCAACAAGAGATTATTGATTACTTCCTTCGAGAGAGCACTCCGGAAAAACAAGGACGGAAGTAAAAGTATCAAGGGATAAAGGCCACTTCTAACTTCCGTGGAATGAGTGAAATCACATTAATTCACCAATTCAATGTACAAGAGCGAATGATAAGAGTAGTGGTATGGTAGCTACTCCATCCCGCACTCAAAGCATTACTCCGCACATGAATAAGAAAACCATGCAACCCAACTACCGAAACAGACTGAAGGTATTGACAAAAACTCATGGAACTTCGTTAGAAAACAAGGATAGATGCAAACGATTCGCCGGATTCATAGATAGATAAAGATGATGATGTTGTCATCATGTCAGAAGTACCAAGCCTCCAGAAAGATATGAAGGAAGATTACGGATAAGAACTGCAAGATTCAACAGCTACAGAAAAGATAGCACCAACTTGAACGGAAGGAATACAAGATCTGGAAGGTCTTCATGGCCTCCGGTGGATAGAGCATAGACGATAGAGCGAGAGGGTTTCAAGAGATTACTTGACGAGACTGAGGTGAAAGAACTCCATGTTCTTCTTGAAATGATTGAGAAAGATTTAGCAGTTTTGAGGAAACCTACGGCGGAACGACGATGATAACTCGCCAACAAGGAAACTCCGGGTTTGATTGAAGATGGAAGATGGAAGATGGAAGATGGAAGATGGAATTAACAATGTACTTGCTAATTCCAGAGTTGAAGCGATCTATTTAGCAGAAGGACGTGGCCGAGATAGGTGACTTCAAGAAGCCAGAATTCTCACTTTGAGACTTTGCACACAGGCAGTGCTCACGAAGCTTGAGAGAAAGAGACACAGATGATCTTCCATTGATATAGAATAGGCAAGCATATTATCAACATATACCACCATGGATTAACAAGATATTCCCAGAATACCAAGTTCAAAAGGCGAGAGAAACGAACAAATGCTCGAACACTTCCTGAGCTCAACGCTCTTAGAAAGATCAATATTAAGAGCTCGGGTTCATGTTGAAGAAGATGCACTGGAAGAATAGATTATCTGGTCCTTCGGAAGAAAAAGAGATGTCACCTGGTTCACATTGTCGATTGGGTCACCGGTTACAAAGATAAATAGATCTTGGAGGAAGAAAAGATGATGGATCATACCTTAAGCAAAGCTACTAGAGACGAAAAGATGCAATTCCCTCGTCTCAAAGAGAATTTTGCAGATATGGGGTTCAAAAAGATGTGCAGCTTGATGAACAGATGATAGACCGCCGTAGTGCCTTGAGAAACTCCGGGTTGCCAAAGATGCTTGAATATGCATAGATATGATCACGGTGTACTCAAAATCACAGGAGATAACCGTCACCATTTGGAGGATAGAGTTGATAGCATTTTCCATATTCCACTCATGATAAGTGTCATATAGCTATGCCGAGAACCCAATTACAATCACCAGCATCGGATCGACACCTGTTATGTAATTAGCCCAAGAGAATTGGAGATGAAATTAAACTCCAGGATTAAGCGCCGGTGACAAAAGAATGAGTTAGCATGGACATGCTGATAAAAGGGAGATAGATAATGTTTCACACACGACTGGAAAGGAGTGTGGAAACACAGATGTATCAAAGAAAAAATTTCCGCATTTTTCGGCATTAAAATACCAATAGATGCGCAAAAACACTTATCAGGTAGAGATTAGCAACAGATGCTTACACAGAATGTGGAGTTGATAGAAGGAAGGACACCCTTAAGAAGATGGCACCGGTTAACAAGGAGTCAGGTAGATCGCGCCGGTTTTCAAAAGCCTGTCAGTATGGAATGTACCAACAGTTGATGACCAAAGGCAGATTGTGATAACAAATTGGATGCAACAGATAGACAAGGAATTACACACACACACACACACTTTCTATGGTACTACGGAAACCCAGAACACGTGAATCCTAGTTTGAATTTTAAGAAGAGGATTGAAAACGTTACACTTCCTTACCAGAAAAAAGGTGGTGGTTGGGTAAGAAGAAAAGTGGAAGCAGTCCTACTCTCACGTTTTGTTTTTCCCTGGTATACATAGCTACCAAAAATATTTGCTAGACTGACAACGACCATTTGGCTGAGACCCTGAAGGTCGGGATGGCTCTGATACCAATTGTAACTACCTCGGTGAATTACGCTCCTAGTTACAAGCCTGGATGAGCGGAAATGGTTAAAATAGTACGGTAGGGCCCAAATGCCTCTCACAGGTAGACCTTTCGGCCGTCCTAACCATTTCCAAACATCGGGACAAGAACGGGCGGCGTAATCGGCAGGCGGAGGGATCAACTACATACACAAATGAGTATGTATGCAAGCCACCATACAATAGTCCTCAGAGCCATTCCATCTAAAAGAAATAGAAATATTGCAACGCCATACGGCAAGATCCAAATATCCTAGATAGATATAATAGTTTAGGATATCTCCTCATACATCAAACATCAGAGTATCAGGCGGAAGCGGAAAACAAGATCCGAGTACGGATAAGAAGCCAATCGGCATAAGATGCCCCATAAATAAACACATCCCGCCCACAGATCTCACGGATCCCCGTTCCCGGAATCTCTACACCGAATGATCGTTGCCCACATCGTCCGTCTCTTCCACCCAGTATCCATCTTGCGAGTTTACCTGTTCATCTGAATCAAACAATTTATCGCGTGAGACCCTAGAGGTACTCAGCAAGTCTTTATGCCTCTAAAGGGGACACAACCTGGGGTGACGCAATTGCAGCAAAAGATAAACCCTAACAATTCTATAGATACTCGCTAACCATCCGCCTAACCAGAGAAAGACGGATGTCGTGAATTATTAACAACAGTTATAACAAAAATATTAACAGATCCATCCTCCTCCTCGCTTACCGACGAGGAAGTGGACGAACAACCCCCATCCGTTGGCAGTTTTATTATCCATTCCACGAGTGTTGCACTAGTTATTAGTCAGATACTTAGTCAAGTTAAAAGCGGTACTTTAGTTATACTTGTCTATGATCGAGAAACTGTGCTCCAAGTCGTCCATAACCGCGGACACGGCTTTCAGAAAGTTTTACCCTGCAGAGGTGCACAAATAGCAACACACACTCGATCAACCTCGGAAAAACCAAATCAAAACCCAACGAGGCAGTCACGACAAAGCGATCACAGGATTCAGAAATATTTCAGGGGGCCACCCCATTAAGCTACCCGCGACGAAGTTGGCCGACTCCGAGACGGACTCAAGGTTTGTGTGGACGGATGTAAACGACTGGGAACCCGAAAATGTGACTGGGCTTGTCGATACAGCGAAAACGTGTCACGGACCTAAACAGTACAGGTGCATTCCTCGCACAATTTTAAATTAAGCAGTAAAGCATGGCATAAGTACACGATAGTAATAAAGCCCCAAACTAATTGTGGCCCCAAGAAATAAGAATGAATCAAGCTCTGGCTCAGGGGGGTTCATAAGCCTCCCGGATGTGGATAGCACGAATATTCAAGGAACAGGATTCAAGTACTCGGGGTCCTACGGGACACAAGTGAGCAGGAAAAACCAAATAGCAGATATTGCTCACCGGTGCCACTTTCATTAGTTATCCCATTACTACTCAGGTTAAGTTGTTTAGGTACCTCGTTATCCATTAGACACTCACATACCCTACACATGCTGTTCTACGACTCGCATGGCTCAAACAACTCCTGTAGTAATGGCTCATGGAATGGAGGAACAAGCTTCGGTGGGGCTTAAAAGTAAAGGCTATGCAATACTTGGGATTCAGTTTAGTGCAATCGCGACTCAATGATGCAAGAATAAGATAGAGGCAATAGGTACTATATGTATGTATGCAAGCATGTGGTAGTGCTTGCCTGGCAGCTCAGTTGACGTGAGAGAAGGATCTGGGTAGTGCTCCTGGTTCTCTTGGTATATCCCCTGCTCAGCGTCTATTCGAAGAAGAACCAAACAAACAAGGGCCAACATAAATAAAGTGCACAAGCATATGAATAAAATGCGACAAGCAAACAATCATGCCATGATGTATGATGCACAATTTGCATGGCAATAATGTAGCATGGCATGGGTGAGGTGTGGAATACAAGAAATAAACATTTTATTGAGTGTTAGTCACATTTTAACCTCATAAAAGTTGCTGTATACTTTATATTTATATGATGCATGCTGCAAAACAGAACATGGAATGCACAAACAGAAAGGTCTCGTCGAGCTAATCATTTTAGACATATTATTTGTTAAATTTGGAGTTATAAAACAAAAGTTATTAATTAATTAAGGCAAAAGGGCATTTTCTTGTAATTTTAATTAACTTGGAAATTAAAGTGTCCAAAATATATTTTGAAGGACATATTTGAATTCCTCACATTTTTCTGATTTTAAAACATATATTATTTGTATTATTTGGATATATATTTTAAAAGTTATTTGAAATAGATTTGAAATTTGAATTTAAATTAAATTTGAAAAGATTTAAATTAAAACAGATATAAACAGAAACTTTTTGTACTCAGGCAGATCCAGACCCAGCCGCTGACGGGTGGGCCAGCTGCTGACTGGGCAACAGGCGCGCCAAAAAGTTTTTCCACCGCGAGCTAAGCTAGCCTCAGCGAATGACAGGTGGGGCCAGCGGCCACGGGGTCCACGTGACAGCGGCGAGAGGGACAGGAACTGACAGGTGGGGCTGGGGCTGGAGCGCGGTTTAAGGCCGAAGAAACAGGGGGGCTTTTCTGCAAGATCGTCGGGGTGGCTGGCAGGTGGGGCTCTACGTACCGCGGGTTTAGCCGAAAAACAAGGCAGGGGGTTAAATGCAAAAAGGGTTGCCCGCACTGTTGTTCTTCTCCGCGCCTGCAGAGGACCGATCGGTGCGCGGCGCGAGGCGGGGGATCGATCCTGGGTCGCGGGGGTGTGCGCTGCGGGGCGCAACCAGTGCGGTGGCCTAGGCTTGGCGTTAGGAGGGCGGCTGGCGGCTAGATAACGCGGGGCGTCACGGGATCGTGCAGTCGCAGACACGCCCAGAGGGCGTTCGTCCTGGGGTCCGGCGAGACTAGGACGCGACCAAGCACGCGAGGGTGTCAGCGGGGTCGGATGGCTCACTGGGAGGTTGTTGGAGGTGGTGGATCGGGCGGAGGAGTAGCGGATCGACGACGAGGCAGAGGCCGGCGGAGCTAGGGTTTCGCGTCGGAGCGGCGTCGGCCTGGTGGCTCTGGTCCTCCTCCTCCTTGCTGGCAGCTACTAGACGATGCAGGGGAACTTCCTCGGTCTTCTCGATCTCCTCCATGACGTGTCCACCGGCTGGAGCGACGGGGCGACGTGGTGCTGGCGGTGGCCGGCGAGAAAGGTTGGCCGTCTGTGGAGAGGGAGGGGAGGAGCGGCAGGCGCCCTGGGGTAGATCTGGGGGAGGCAGCAGGCGAGCGAGAGGGAGTAGATAGGGACGGGAGAGGAGAGGGGGGTGCCGTGGGGGAGTGGGGCAGAGAAAGGTGGCTTCGGCCACTTTTCCTCCTCCTCCTTCACGTGCTCGGGTCGGGGCAGGAGCAGGGCAGGCGCATGGGGCTGCTGGTGGGGTCAGGGCGTGGCCAGGCAGGCAGGGGGAGGCTCGGGCTGGTGGGGCATGCAAGGCAGAGAGAGAGCTAGAGAGAGAGAGGGAGAGGGGTGGCATGGAGCTCGGGTGGGAGCTAGGCTCGGTTAGGGTTTGGACTAGGGGAGGGTAGGGTAGCTCGGGTTGGACCAGGGTGACCAGGTGGGGCTAGCTAGGTAGAGAGAGGAGAGAAGCCGAGAGAGAGGCCATGTGGTTAGCTAGGTAGGGAGCTCGGGTTAGGTTAGAGAGGGACTAGGGTTTAGGAGAGAGGATAAAGAGAGAGGGTGAGATGAGGGAGAGATGAGGTAGGGTGGTGATAGGTGGTGGTAGAGGTGTAGGTGATTAGGGTTAGGATCTTAGATAGAGGATTAGAGAGAGAGGGAGATGAAGATGAGGTAGGGTGGAAGATGATCCACTCAAAAAGACCAAATAAAAACCAAGGAGGCCAAAAATATGGAGATGGTTGCATGGCCCATGCATAATATTAATGCTAGGTTTCATCTTGTGAAAACAACATAAATATCCATAGCATTTATACCTATGCATTCCAAAAATAAGGAATAAGCCAGACTAGAAGAAGTGGAAGGATGCCCCAGGTGGAGTAGTTGGTGATGACCATATTTGAATAAAAATGGGACATGCTAGTGTGTATGTGCCACTAGGTATTTAGTAAGCCCAAAAATATCCGAACATGAAAATATCCCCAAAACAACACATATGGAAGCTAGAAAAGGGTTCCACTCACAAGGCATGCAAAGGTGGCCATGTGGCTCTCATAAACCAATAATGTGAAAACAATATGGTGCATATATGAGAGCATGTGGAGATAGAATGGATCCACACCAACACATATGAGCTAGATTTAAATAGCAAAAGAACAGCAATGGCTCATATATGACTAGGGTGGTGGAATTTAGATGAAGCCAAAGAAAGAAGTGGAGTTGAAAAAGAAATGCCCCCAACTCAACTTGGGCATCAAGCATTTATCAAAAACCAAATACAATGTATCAAGAGACAACTACAATTAATAATGCATATGAGAGAAGAACCAAAACAAAAAGGGTTTTATATGATGCTCAAATGCAAGGTGGCATGATGACATGAGCATGATATAATTATGATGCAACAATTATATGTAGGAAGTAGCATTTATATAGACTAGGCTAGTAGCATTGCAATGGTTAGACAATTGGGATGCTACACAAATCCATCATGGAAACTTTCTTTCCATTTCATTATGCCACTCATAGTTTAAATTGAGATAAACTTAATTTGTAACTTGTGACAAAACTAGTATCAATGTAACGCTTTACAATGAACTATTTCTAATTGTTTGTCACTTCTACACAAATATATTCTTAATTCTTCCAAAAGATCATAAGAATATCCTTACTATAGTCCAATGATCATTTTATGATTCATTCTGGTATTTGCTCATAACACTTAGAGCATAGGACATATCTGGATGTGTACATATCATGGTATGATTGATCAAAACATTCTCGTGATTTCACTCATCAAGTGTCAAAGCACTTGAATCTTGTTTCACTTATCAAGTGTCGATACACTTGAATCTTGATTCAATTCCTTTCCATGCGATAAGAACTGTTTCTTGTTGTTTCTATATTGAACTCCTTCAATATCTCATATATGTACGTTTGGCACAACCATATTAGCGCCACGGTCTATCCACTATAGACATTCATGCAAAATATTCGGGTTTTGCCTAAGTTTTTCATTGAAATGAAATTCTTAACCTTTGTCAATAAAATATACATCATTTCTAATCAACAAGATGTCATCCACATAATGTATTAGAAATGTGTCTCAGTGCTCCCACTTAATTTCTTGCAAATGCAAGCATCTTCATCGTCTCCTGATGAAAACTCCTTTTCATCACGGTGAAGATTCCAACCCCGCGATGCTTACTTCAACCATTGAAGTTTGCATTCCCTTTTAGCATCCTTTGAATTTAACAAAACCCTTTGGACCGTGTCATGTACATGTCCTAGGTAACCATTCTATTAGAAGAACTTTGTTTTGTTTATTCATCTACCATATACAAAATTATATGTAGTGGTTGCTACTTTAATCCGTCCAGACTAAATATCGCTATGAAAGATAAAATATTTGAAGGGAATATGCCCGAGAGGCAATAATAAAGTGGTTATTATCGTATTCCTTGTTTATGATAAATGTTTATTTTACATGCTATAATTGTATTAATACGGAAACGTTAATACATGTGTGTTTAATAAACAAAAAGGAAGTTCCTAGTTATGCCTCTCTTATAAACTAGCTCATTGATTAACAAGATGATCAAGGTTTCCTAATCATAGACATTGGATGTTGTTAATAACGAGGTCACAACATTAGTGTAATGGTGTGATGAACATTCATCCTAAGTATAGCATTATGATCAAAGTCATTGAGTTTATATTGCTATAACAACTTACGATGTGATCCAAATCCTTAGACCATGAGATCATGTCAATCACTAACACCGGAAGAGTTTCTTGATAACATCAAATTTCACACCGTAACAGGGTGATTATAAAGATGGATTCAGAACTAATAAAGTGTTATGTTGAGGCCCATGGATCGAGAGTGGAATTTGTTCATCCCGATGACGGATAGATATGCTCTGGGCCCTCTCGGTGATATCACATTGATTAGCTTGCAAGCAAGTGATTTGATCACTAGAATGTTATATCACGGGAACGAGAAAAGAGTGCATGTCGGTAACGAGATCAAACTAGGTATGGAGATACCGATGATCGAATCTCGGACATGTAATATATCGCGAAACAAAAGGATTAAGATACTAGCGTAAAAAGGTTCCGACGATCACAAGAAAGTCATCGTTGAATGTGTGGGAGTCAGTATGGGTCTCCAGATCCCGCTTCTGATTATTGATCCGAGAGGGGTCTCGATCATGTCCTCATTATTCGCGAACCGTAGGGTGACACACTTAAGAGACACCGACATCCATTTGGAGCAAAAGTTTCATGCCGAAAAGAATAACAAGCACAGGAATTTATTTCACTAGATACCGAAACAGGTTTTCGGGTGAAATTGCATAAAGTGGTTATGCATGTGAAATAGAATTCTAGCAAGGGGTTATTTGTGAATGTTTGTCATTAAAGTAATTGACAAAATTCTGAATAAAATAAAAGAGTTTTATTTAATGAGAGTTTGCATTAAATTTGGTGGAAATTTAATGGGAATTTGAGTGGGTTTTTTAGTGGAGGGAATTGAAAGGCTTTTGTGTGAGTGGAGTGTCCACCCACATGAATGAGGGAGAGGGGGGGCACCCTCCATGGCCGGCGGCCATGCCCCCTTGGGCTGCCCCCCTCCCCTATATAAGGAGCCCCTCCTCTCACTTCTCACTCACACCTCCTCGTGAAGGATCTCTCTCCCCCTCTAGAATTTATCCCCCATGGTCTCGGACTAGCAAGATACATGTTCCCGGTGGCTATTCGGCAAGAAAGAGTTGTGCTTCCGTTGCATCGCTGGAGCGAGGAGGCGGAGGTTGCTCGGTGCCTCGAACGTGTGTGCGAGCACGAATGCGTTGCTGTTTTGCGGCGCTAGGACTTCCTCTCGATCTTGAGATCGGCAAGAGATTGTCTACATCAACCACGAGTTTGGACTCGTTAAGCTTTGTCGGTCTTCAAGGGTATGTTCTCTACGGATATACATCCGCCCGTTGTTTGTATCTAGTAGATAGATCTTGGTACATAGTTGTTCCCATCGTAGGAAATTTTTTGTTTTCTATGCTGCGAACCCTACAGTGGTATCAGAGCCGGATCTATGCGTAGATACTTTGCACGGGTAGTACACATATGAGTATGTGGGCGATGATGATCATTTTATTGCTTCTTAGTTGTACTTTGGATATTGGTGGCATAGTGGGATGAAGCGGCCCGGACAAACTTTACATGTCCTCGCACATGAGACCTGTTCCACGCTTGACATGCAACTGGTTTTGCATAAGTCGCTAGCGGGTGTCTGTCTCTCCTACTATAGTCAATATCTAATTTGCAACGAGTTGTCAACAATTTGGTTATCCTCGTTGTGGTTCATGTTCGTAGGTAAGAACGGTTCTATCTTCGAAAGCCCTAAGCCACGTAAAACTTGCAATGGATAAATTAGAGGCGTCTAGTTTAGATTGTTGCTGGGCTAGTGTTATGATATGGTGATGTTGTAAGTAGAAGTATGAGATGATACTCTTACAACACACATAGCGTGTAAGTTCCATAGACCTTGGCCTTACACATAAAGGCTTGATAGAGATCATACCACGGTGCACATGATGGAGATCATATGCGGGAACCATATCATTTCACTAATAAACATGAGATGTTTTGATTGCATCTTATATTTCTTGTTTGGCGTTTTATTAGCATAATAAGATGATCCCTCATTTAGATATCGAGATAAGAATGTGTTCTTCCTTAAGTATGCACCGACAATGTTTCGTCGCTTCAATACATCACGTGATGATCGGGTGTACTTGAATCCACGAGCATATCTCGGGTGTAAGACAGTTACACACGCGAATACTAAGGTTCTTACTTGACGAGCCTAGCATGTACAGACATGGCCTCGGAACACGGACCAAAAGGTTAAGCATGAGTCATATGTTTTGATATGATGACCATATGGATGCTCGCCTTTGAAGCTATACCGACTCACGTGATGATCGGACTTGGTGTAGTGGATTTGGTTCATGTAATCACCAAAAAGACACGAGGGATGTCGTTTTTGAGTGGGAGTTTATTTCTAATTTGATTAGTAGAACTCAATTTATCATAAATTAAATCAAAGTGAATTTGCATAATTTGTTGTAGTCATTGGCATTCGTTCACCACCTTATGCATAGTTGTAATTGAGATAATAGAACTATAGAATTCTGGATATTTACTTTACAAACTGGTATCGTATTGTGTTGAGTGTCAATCTAAAGTTTAAAGTCCTATTGCAAACTTTCAGCAAACTCTATTTTCTCCGTGAAATTTAATAGTTAGTATTAAATCGAGAGTAACAATTCCAGTGTTAGTATCTTAAGTATCATGTTTGCCTCCATGATTCTTGATTGTTTTAATATCAAGTTTATCTAGGAGCTGAAAGAATTGTTTCAGAAACCATCATGTGTGGCAGATATAACGATATCTGAAACAATGTTTTGGTTGCAATATGATAGAGTATAATATATGTTCTCATATTGGATGAGAATTTGCAAAGGTTGGAGATGCTTGACATCCTAATCATCCAAAAAGGGTTTTGGAAAGTAATGTTATACTCATGATTCGTCTTTATAAGCTACAGTAGCTTGATCATGAAAGTCGTCATGATAAGGATGAATAGAATATGTATGTAAAATGTTTACTATACTAAAAGATTACTAAAGAATGGATTTTGAAAGAATGCCGATCATTTGATGATGGTGATCTACTTCAAAGTGCAAGTCCAAAGGTATTATTATTTGAATATACACGCTTTGGACTATGTGTCATGTATATGGCGCCACTTTTGATGTTGATAGATTCTTTTAAAAAGGAAAAGGAAATGCTGAAAGAGAATCTATAAAATATATTTGGCAGAAAAGAAAAGATTGGAAATATCCAATTTAGGTATATAGATGATATACATGTTATGGTTGTATTCTTTGCTTGTTAAACAATGTGGTTCTTGGGTATTGGATACCGAATTGGTTGGTATGAAATTTCATACGGAACAACGCAATTCATGAACCACAATGGCCTAAGTAACTAGCAAGAGAAT
Organism: Avena sativa; assembly: GCA_916181665.1. Classification (NCBI taxonomy): domain Eukaryota; kingdom Viridiplantae; phylum Streptophyta; class Magnoliopsida; order Poales; family Poaceae; genus Avena; species Avena sativa. The sequence continues at coordinate 526,585,717 of OV702299.1, forward strand.
ATGTGATGATGTTCATCGAAAACAAACAAACCGTTGTTTGTATTTCTTGTTGACATCAAAGCTTGACTTCAAGATTTGTTTTAATAATTGTTATTTAAATTAGGTATTATGAGAACAAAGGTTGTTCAAATAATTACCGTATTCCATATAAGATGGATGATTTACAAATCTAGTTGGAGAAATCACATCCATAAAACCTAATGCTAAAATGTCGCAAGACAAATGATTGAAAGATCACTTATGAAGTGACATCGCTGTTTAAATTATATTGGAAAGAAAACATGAAGAATCTCCATATTCATGGATTTTTGGAGTCTTTGATTTGATCAAGTGACGCTTGTGAGACTTTCCACGTGATAATTAAAACTTCGTTCAAAGGCCAAAGAAGAACGAACGACTAAAATATTGGAATTTATACATATCGATGTATGTAGTCCATTATGTGTAGTCGTAAGCGATGGGTTTCAACTTCATATACTTTCTCCGGAAATTTGAGTGAATCTTCACTTAATGAGAAAGAAGTGTGAAATATTTGAAAACGTTCAAAGAATTTCAAGATGAAGTGAAAATCATTGTGACAAGAAAATAAATGGTTTATGATTTTATCATAAGGGATTTGTTTGAGTTACAAGTGTAACAAGAAAATAAATGAATTATGATTTTATCATAAAGGGATTTATTTGAGTTGCAAGTTTAGCAAAACACCTAGATTTACATCTCCCGAAACACCATAGGAGTATGGTATGTTTTGAGATTTGTAATGAAACCTTGTTTGACATGGTAGGATCAAAGGTGTTATTTATAAAACTGCCATTATGTTTTAAAAGATTAAAGCTTTTAGAGACTACCGCTTTTACACTGAAAAGAGCTCCATCTTGATTCGTTGAAATGACACCATGGAAGTTATGGTTTGGGGTAAAACCCAAGTTGTCATTTCTTAAATTTTGGTATGCTAAACATAAGTAAGATGTTTACAACCGAAGTCGGATGAGCATGTCTTTGTAGGTTATTTCGAATAAAAATTGGTTATTCCTCCATAACACCAAGGACAAAAGGGTTTGTCGCTTGAATGTGAAGTTTCTTGAAAAAGGAATTTTTCACAAAAGTTAAGTGGGAGGACAATAGAATTTTGATAAGGTTAACGAACCTTAGCTAAATGTGCTGAGTTGTGCAGCGCCGGAAATCGTTCCGGAGGCTGCCATAATGCTCATAGATTATGTGCCTCAAAGGTTGTGGTCATGGAGATCTAAGTTCTTATTGAACCAAGTCAGTCGGTTAAACAATCAAATGCTAAGATTTGAGAGTAAATCATTATTGTCTGACAATGATGAACCGACTACATGCAAAGAAGCGATGATGGGCCCTGACTCCGTCAAATGGCTTGAAGCCATAAAATCCGTGATAGTTCCATACACGAGAAATCAAGTTTTGAACTTGGAAGACCCTCCGGAAAGGTGTAAAAACCTATCGGTCGTATTTGGATCTATAAAGAAACAGACATGGATGTTTCACATCTATGAAATAGTCGACATGTCGTAAAGTATTTTATGACAATGTTCAAGGAGTTGACTATGACAAGATTTGATCTTTCATAGCGATATTTAGTCTGGATGGATTAAAGTAGCAACCACTACATATAATTTGGTATATGGTAGATGAATAAACAAAACAAAGTTCTTCTAATAGAATGGCTACCTAGGACGTGTATATGACATGATCCAAAGGGTTTTGTTGATTCAAAGGATGCTAAAAAGGGCATGCAAACTTCAATGGTTGAAGTAAGCATCGTGGAGTTGGAATTTTCACCTTAATGAAAAGGAGTTTTCATCAGGAGATGATGAAGATGCTTGCATTTGCAAGAAATTAAGTGGGAGCGCTGAGACATATTTCTAATACATTATGTGGAGGACATCTTGTTGATTAGAAATGATGTATCTTTTATTGACCAAAGGTTAAGAATTTCATTTCGATGAAATACTTAGGAAAAACCCGAATATTTAGCATGAATGTCTATAGTGGATAGACTGTGACGCTAATATGGTTGTGCCAAACGTACGTATATGAGATATTGAAGGAGTTCAATATAGAAACAACAAGAAACAGTTCTTGTTGCATGGAAAGGAATTGAATCAAGATTCAAGTGTATCGACACTTGATAAGTGAAACAAGATTCAAGTGCTTTGACACTTGATGAGTGAAATCACAAGAATGTTCAGATCAATCATACCATGATATGTACACATCCAGATATGTCCTATACTCTAAGTGTTATGAGCATATACCAGAATGAATCATAAAATGATCATTGGATGATAGTGAGGATATTCTTATGATCTTTTTGAAAGAACTAAGAATATATTTGTGTAGAGGTGACAAACAATTACAAATAGTTCATTGTAAAGCGTTACATTGATACTAGTTTTGTCACAAGATACAAATTAAGTTTATCTCAATTTAAACTATGGGTGGCACAATGTAATGGAAAGAAGATTCCATGATGGATTTGGATGAATTCCAAAATTAAGACATTGTGACGGATACTACAACAAAAGGCGAAGTATATGACTGCTATAGTAGCAGCAAAGGAGGGAATTTGTGTCAAGTAGTTTGTTATCAAACTAAGGTGTGGTTCGCAACGGGCTAACACTAAAGATATATTGTATGACAATCGTATCGACGTGTTTTAACCCCAAGGAACTAAAGGTCTCACCAAAAGACCAAATTTATACAATGTCATCTCATTGGAGAATGAGTGATGCGTGAAGACGCAAAGACATGCAAATCCACACGGACTTGAAAGTGTCAGATCCATAGATTATGTTAACCACTTGCAGTTGCGTATTTGGAACACCAGAAAGCCATAGGTGTTCAATACGCAAAGTTTTCAAACTAGATTATTGTCTCTAGTGCAAGTGGGAGACTGAAGGGAATATGCCCGAGAGGCAATAATAAAGTGGTTATTATCGTATTCCTTGTTTATGATAAATGTTTATTTTACATGCTATAATTGTATTAATACGGAAACGTTAATACATGTGTGTTTAATAAACAAAAAGGAAGTTCCTAGTTATGCCTCTCTTATAAACTAGCTCGTTGATTAACAAGATGATCAAGGTTTCCTGATCATAGACATTGGATGTTGTTAATAATGAGGTCACACCATTAGTGTAATGGTGTGATGAACATTCATCCGAAGTATAGCATTACGATCAAAGTCATTGAGTTTATATTGCTAAAACAACTTACGAAGTGATCCTAATCCTTAGACCATGAGATCATGTCAATCACTAACACCGGAAGAGATTCTTGATAACATCAAACGTCACACCGTAACAGGGTGATTATAAAGATGGATTCAGAACTAATAAAGTGTTATGTTGAGGCCCATGGATCGAGAGTGGAATTTGTTCATCCCGATGACGGATAGATATGCTCTGGGCCCTCTCGGTGATATCACATTGATTAGATTGCAAGCAAGTGATTTGATCACTAGAATGTTATATCACGGGAACGAGAAAAGAGTGCATGTCGGTAACGAGATCAAACTAGGTATGGAGATACCGATGATCGAATCTCGGACATGTAATATATCGTGAAACAAAAGGATTAAGATACTAGCGTAAAAAGGTTCCGACGATCACAAGAAAGTCATCGTTGAATGTGTGGGAGTCAGTATGGGTCTCCAGATCCCGCTTTTGATTATTGATCCGAGAGGGGTCTCGATCATGTCCGCATTATTCGCGAACCGTAGGGTGACACACTTAAGAGGCACCGACATCCATTTGGAGCAAAAGTTTCATGCCGAAAAGAATAACAAGCGCAGGAATTTATTTCACTAGATACCGAAACAGGTTTTCGGGTGAAATTGCATAAAGTGGTTATGCATGTGAAATAGAATTATAGCAAGGGGTTATTTGTGAATGTTTGTCATTAAAATAATTGACAAAATTCTGAATAAAATAAAAGAGTTTTATTTAATGAGAGTTTGCATTAAATTTGGTGGAAATTTAATGGGAATTTGAGTGGGTTTTTGAGTGGAGGGAATTGAAAGGCTTTTGTGTGAGTGGAGTGTCCACCCACATGAATGAGGGAGAGGTGGGGGCACCCTCCATGGCCGGCGGCCATTCCCCCTTGGGCTGCCTCCCTCCCCTATATAAGGAGCCCCTCCTCTCACTTCTCACTCACACCTCCTCGTGAAGGATCTCTCTCCCCCTCTAGAATTTATCCCCCATGGTCTCGGACTAGCGAGATACATGTTCCCGGTGGCTATTCGGCAAGAAAGAGTTGTGCTTCCGCTGCATCGCTGGAGCGAGGAGGCGGAGGTTGCTCGGTGCCTCGAACGTGTGTGCGAGCACGGATGCGTTGCTGTTTTGCGGCGCTAGGACTTCCTCTCGATCTTGAGATCGGCAAGAGATCGTCTACATCGACCACGAGTTTGGACTCGTTAAGCTTTGTCGGTCTTCAAGGGTATGTTCTCTACGGATATACATCCGCCCGTTGTTTGTATCTAGTAGATAGATCTTGGTACATAGTTGTTCCCATCGTAGGAAAATTTTTGTTTTCTATGCTGCGAACCCTACAATATTGTCATAGTCAACTCCTTGAACATTGTCATAAAATACTTTACGACATGTCGACTATTTCATAGATGTGAAACATCCATGTCTGTTTCTTTATAGATCCAAATACGACTGATAGGTTTTTACACCTTTCCGGAGGGTCTTCCAAGTTCAAAACTTGATTTCTCGTGTATGGAACTATCACGGATTTTATGGCTTCAAGCCATTTGACGGAGTCAGGGCCCATCATCGCTTCTTTGCATGTAGTTGGTTCATCATTGTCAAACAATAATGATTCACTCTCAAATCTAAATCATTTGATTGTTTATCCGACCTTCTTGGTTCAATAGGAACTTTAGACTTCCGTGACCGCAACCTTTGAGGCACATAAGCTATGAGCATTATGGCAGCCTCCGGAATGATTTCCGGGGTTGCGCAACTCAGCACATTTAGCTAAGGTTCGTTAACCTTATCAAAGTTTTATTGTCCTCCCACTTAACTTTTGCGAAAAATTCCTTTTTCAAGAATCTTCACATTTCAAGCGACAAACCCTTTTGTCCTTGGTGTTATGGAGGAATACCCAATTTTTATTCGAAATAACCTACAAAGACATGCTTATCCGACTTCGCTTGTAAACATCTTACTTATGTTTAGCATACCAAAATTTAAGAAATGACAACTTGGGTTTTACCCCAAACCATAACTCATATGGTGTCATTTCAACGGATCAAGATGGAACTCTTTTCAGTGTAAAAGCGGTAGTCTCTAAAGCTTTAATATTTTTAAAACATAATGGCAGTTTTATAAATAACACCTTTGATCCAACCATGTCAAACAAGGTTTCATTACAAATCTCAAACACTCCATACCCCTATGGTGTTTCGCGAAATGTAAATCTAGGTGTTTTGCTAAACTTGCAACTCAAATAAATCCCTTACGATAAAATCATAAACCATTTATTTTCTTGTCACAATGATTTTCACTTCATCTTGAAATTCTTTGAACGTTTTCAAATATTTCATACTTCTTTCTCATTAAGTGAACATTCACTCAAATTTCCGGAGAAAGCATATGAAGTTGAAATCCATCGCTTACGAATATACTTAATGGACTACATACATAGATATGTATAAATTCCAATAATTTAGTCGTTCGTTCTTCTTTGGCCTTTGAACAAAGTTTTAATTATCCTGAGGAAAGTCTCACAAGCGTCACTTGATCAAATCAAAGACTCCAAAAATCCATGAAAATGGATTTTCTTCATGTTTTCTTTCCAATATAATTTAAACGGCGATGTTACTTCGTAAGTGATCTTCCAATCATTTGTCTTGCGACATTTTAGCATTAGGCTTTATGGTTGTGATTTCTTCAACTAGATTTGTAAATCATCCATCTTATATGGAATACGGTAATTATTTGAACAACCTGTGTTCTCATAATACCTGATTCAAATAACAATTATTAAAACAAATCTTGAAGTCAAGCTTTGATGTCAACGAGAAGTACAAACAACGGTTTGTTTGTTTTCGATGAACATCATCACATATTCTCTTGCTAGTTACTTAGGCCATTGTGGTTCATGAATTGCGTCGTTCTGTATGAAATTTCATACCAACCACTTCGGTATCCAATACCCAAGAACCACTTTGTTTAACAAGCAAAGAATACAACCATAACATGTATATCATATATATACCTAAATTGGATATTTCCAATCTTTTCTTTTCTGCCAAATATATTTTTATAGATTCTCTTTCAGCATTTCCTTTTACTTTTTAAAAGAATCTATCAACATCAAAAGTGGCGCCATATACATGACACATAGTCCAAAGCGTGTATATTCAAATAATAATACCTTTGGACTTGCACTTTGAAGTAGATCACCATCATCAAATGATCGGCGTTCTTTCAAAATCCATTCTTTAGTAATGTTTTAGTATAGTAAACACTTTAGATACATCTTCTATTCATCCTTATCATGACGAATTTCATGATCAAGCTACTGTAGCTTATAAAGGTTAATCGTGAGTATAACATTACATTCCAAAACCCTTTTGGATGATTAGGATGTCTAGCATCTCCAACCTTTGTAAATTCTCATCCAATATGAGAACATATATTATACTCTATCATATTGCAACCAAAACAATGTTTCAGATATCGTTATATCTGTCACACATGATGGTTTCTGAAACAATTCTTTCAGCTCCTAGATAAACTTGATATTAAAACAATCAAGAATCATAGAGGCAAACATGATACTTAAGATACTAACACTGGAATTGTTACTCTCGATTTAATACCAATTATTAAATTTCACGGAGTAAATAGAATTTTGCTGAAAGTTTGCAATAGGACTTTAAACTTTAGATTGACACTCAACACAATACGATACCAGTTCGTAAAGTATATATCCAGAATTCTATAGTTCTATTATCTCAATTACAACTATGCATAAGGTGGTGAACGAATGCCAATGACTACAACAAATTATGCAAATTCACTTTGATTTAATTTATGATAAATTGAGTTCTACTAATCCAAATTAGAAATGAACTCCCACTCAAAAACAAAATCCCTCGTGCCTTTTTGGTGATTACATGAACCAAATCCACTACACCAAGTCTGATCATCACATGAGTCCGCGTAGCTTCAAAGGCGAGCATCCATATTGTCATCATATCAAAACATATATATGACTCATGCTTAACCTTTCGGTCCATTTTCCGAGGCCATGTCTGTACATGCTAGGCTTGCCAAGTAAGAACCTTAGTATTCGCGTGTGTAACTGTCTTACACCCGAGATATGCTCGTGGATTCAAGTACACCCGATAGTCACGTGATGCCTTGAAGAGACGAAACATTGTCGATGCATACTTAAGGAAGAACACATTTTTATCTTGATATCTAAATGAGGGATCATCTTATTATGCTAATAAAACACCAAACAAGCAATATAAGATGCAATCAAACATCACATGTTAATAAGTGAAATGATATGGTTCTCGCATATGATCTCCATCATGTGCACCGTGGTATGATCTCTATCATACCTTTATTGAAGGGAATATGCCCTGAGAGGCAATAATAAAGTGTTTATTATGTGTATTCCAAGTATATGATAGATGTTTATTTTGCATGTTATAATTGTATTAATACGGAAACATTAATACATGTGTGTTTAATAAACAAACAGAAAGTTCCTAGTTATGCCTCTCTCATAAACTAGCTCATTGATTAACAAGATGATCAAGGTTTCCTGATCATGGACATTGGATGTTGTTAATAACGGGATCACGACATTAGTGTAATGGTGTGATGAACATTCATCCAAAGTATAGCATTACGATCAAAGTCATTGAGTTTATATTGCTATAACAACTGACGAAGTGATCCTAATCCTTAGACCATGAGATCATGTCAATCACTAACACCGGAAGAGTTTCTTGATAGCATCAAACGTCACACTGTAACAGGGTGATTATTGTAGGGGTTCGTAGCATGGAAAACAAAAAAATTCTACCGCATGCAAACAAACAAGCCAAGATCTATCTACTAGATTGTAGCAACGAGTCGATAGGGGAACTCACCCTCGAAGATTCCAAAGCGTTAACGAGAGCAGATTCTCGTGGGTGATGTAGTCGTACTCTTGCCGATCTCAAGATCGCGTAGACGATCCTTCCGGCGCTGCGTTCCGGCAGCGCTTCCGCAGTCGGTCACACGTTCGGTACTCGATGAAGACCTTCCTCTCCCTTGTTCCAGCAGGCAGCGGAGGTTGTAGCACTCTCCTCGCGATTCTGGCAGCACGACGGCGTGGTACCGGAAGTAGAGGGGAGATCTCGCAGGGCTTCGCCTTAAGCCGGAGCGAGTATGGTGGACTATGAGAGAGCCTTGGTGATCTAGGGTTTAGACACACCAATTAGAAGGGGCTAAACCAGCGGCTAGGGCAATTAGAAGCTCTAACTCGGCGGCTTGGGAGAAATCCCTAGGCTGTGGCTAGGGTTTAGGTTTAGAGGGAGGCAACTTGTGTGTCTAGGAGGGGAGCCCTGCCCCTCCTTATATAGGTGGAGGGAGGCGCCGGCCAAGGGGAGGGAGTCCCTCCCCAACTCGGATCCCTAGTGGGCCGGCGGTGGAGGAGGAACTCCTCCCCAACTCGGTTTCCCACTTCTTCTCCACTTCCCAAAATAGCCGTTTGACTTTTCAAACTAGGATTTGATTAAACCCTTTATTTTGTACAGCGATGACACCTAGTACATGATGCAATCATTCCAACTTGCAATGACACATTCATGTACCCTTCCCCTCCGGAGTGCCGAACATTCCGGAACCTTCTAGAACATTCCTGCTGAAAACACCGGAACCATTCTCCAACCCCGAAACAGGACTTTCCTTATATGAATCTGATTCTCCGGACCATTCTGGATCTCCTCGTGATATCCCGGATCCCATCCGAGACTCCGAACAACATTCGGTCTCTTACTCATCATTCCATAACTACTCAACAACATCGAATCCTTAAGTGTGTCTCCCTACGGTTCGTGAATTATGCGGACATGATCGAGACACTTCTCCGATCAATAACCAATAGAGGAATCTGGAAATTCATATGGCTCCCACATATTTCTACGATTACTTTGCGATCGAATGAACCACTTACATACGATACCAATTTCCCTTTGTCTCACGATATTTTACTTATCCGAGGTTATGATCGTCGGTATCTCTGCATACCTAGTTCAACCTCGTTACTGATAAGTACTCTTTTCTCGTTCCCGTGGTATGTGATCCCTTGTGAGCCAGTCACATGCTTGCAAGCTAATTGGATGACATTCCACCGAGAGGGCCCAGAGTATATCTATCCGTCATATGGATGGACAAATCCCACTCTTGATCCATGTGTCTCAACCAATACTTTCCGAACACTCAATGCCACCTTTATAGCCACCCTGTTACGGTGTGGTGTTTGATGTCATCAAAGCATCCTTCCGGTAAAGGTGATATGCATGATCTCATGGTCGAAGGAATTAGGTTACTATGTATCAGAAAGCTTATAGCAAATGAACTATATTAAATGACTTGATCTTTATGCTACGCTTAACTATAGGAGTATGTCCATCACATCATTCTCGTAATGATATGACCCTGTTGTTAATAACATCTCTATGTTCATGATCAGGAAACCATGATCATATATTAACCAACAAGCTAGTTTAACAAGAGGCTTTACTAGGGACTCTTTTATGTTTACAAATCACACAAGTATTAATGTTTCCAGTTAATACAATTATAGCATGGTATGTAAACATTTATCATAAGTATGAAGATATGATAATAACCACTTTATTATTGCCTCTTGGGCATATCTCCAACAGTCTCCCACTTGCACTAGAGTCAATAATCTAGTTTCAAACCTTTGTGTATTCAACACCTATGGCTTTCTGGTGTTGTATGTACACGATTGCTAGTGGTCAACTGATCTCCGGATCTGACACTTCTAGGTCCGTGTGTAATTGCATGTCTTTGCGTCTCTACGCATCACTCATTCTCTAATGAGATGGCTTTGTATAATTTTGGTCCTTCGGTGAGACCTTTAGTTCTTTGGGGTTAAAAACATGTTGATAATATTGTCGTACAATATATCTTCATAGTATTATCCCGCTGTGAACTACACCTAGTTTGACAACAAACTACTTGACACAAATGCCCTCTTTAGCTGCTATTATAGCAGTCATATACTTAGCCTTTTGTTGTAGTATCTGTCACAATGTCCTAACTTTGGAACTCATCCAAATCCATTATGGAACTTACTTTCCATTATATTGTGCCACCCTTAGTTTAGATTGAGATAAACTTAATTTGTACTCTGTGACAAAACTAGTATCAATGTAGTACTTTTACAATGAACTAACCATCTATTTGTCACTTCTACAAATAATATACTCTTAGTTCTTCCAAAAGATCATAAGAATATCCTTACTATCGTCCAATGATCATCTTATGAATCATTCTGGTATATGCTCATAACATTTAGAGCATAGGACATATCTGGATTTGTACATATCACAGTATGATTGATATAAATACTCTTTTTGATTTCATACATCAAGTATCAATCTATACTTGAATCTTTGTTTCACTTACCAAGTATCAATACACTTGAATATATCATCAATATTGAACTCATTCAATCCTTTCTGTGTGACAAGAACCTTTCTTGTAGTTTCTATATTGAACTCATTCAATACATCATCTATGTACTTTCGGCACAACCATATTAGCGTCTATTGATGCCAAATATTTGGGTTTTGCCTAAGTCTTTCATCAGGATGAAATTCTTAATATGTGTTAATAAAAGATACATCATTTCTAATCAACAATATGTCCTCCACATAATGTATTAGAAATATGTCTTAGCGCTCCCACTTAATTTCTTGCAAATGCAAGCATCTTCATTGTCTCCGATGAAATTAAACTCTTTTAACAGTTTCATCATAGTGAAGATTCCAACTCCGCTATGCTTACTTCAACCATTGAAGTTTGCATATGCATTTAGCATCCTTTGAATTAACAAAACCCTTTGGACCGTGTCATGCACACGTCCTAGGTAACCCTTCTATTAGAAGAACTTGTTTTGTTTATTCAACTACCACATAACAAAAATTATATGTAGTGGTTGCTACATTAATCCGTCTAGACTAAATATCGCTATGAAAGATCAAAATCTTGTCATAGTCAACCTTTGAACATTTTTGTGAACTCTTTCCCAACATGTCGACTATTTCATAGATGTGAAACATCCATGTCTACTTCTTTATAGATCCAAACACAACTGTAAGGTCTTACACCTTTCTCGAGGGTCCTTCAAGTTCAAAACTTGATTTCTCGTGTATGGAACTATCACGGATTTTATGGCTTCAAGCCATTTGACGGAGTCAGGGCCCATCGTCGCTTCTTTGCATGTAGTCAGATCATTATTGTCAAATAATGATTTAACTCTCAAATCTTGGTATTTGATTGTTTACCCGACCTACTTGTTTTAATAGGAACTTAGATCTCCGTGACCACAACCTTTGAGGCACGTGAGCCATGAGCATTATTGCTGCCTCCGGAACACTTTTCGGCGCTGCGCAACTCTGCACATATAGCTAAGGTTCCTTTAACCTTATCAAAGTTCTATTGTCCTCCCACTTAACTTTTCACGAAAAATTCCTTCTCAAAGAAACTTGACGTTCTAAGCGACAAACACTTTTGTCTCCGGTGTTTATGGAGGAATACTTAACAGTAATACAAAGACAGGTTTATCCGACTTTGGTTGCAAACATCTTTCTTATGCATAGCATACCAATGTTTAAGAAAGGACTACTTGGGTTTTATCCCAAACCATAACTTTATATGGTGTCATTTCAGCGGATTATGATGGAGCTCTTTTCAGTGGAAAACGGTAGTCTCTAAAGCTTTTTATCTTTAAAATATAATGGCAGTTCTATGAATTACACCTTTGATCTTACCATGTCAAACAAGGTTTTAATTACATATCTCGAACGCTCCATACTCTTATGGTGTTTCGGGAAATGCAAATCCACAGAAAGATTCCTTAAATCTTAGGTATTATGCTAAACTTGTAACTCAAATATCTTCCTTTATGATCTTTATCATAAACTATTTATATTCTTATTACAATGATTTTGCACTTCATCTTGAAAGACTTTGAACTTTTTCAAATGTTTCATACTTCATCCTTATTAAGTAAATATTCATATATTCACTCAAATTTTCGGAGAAAGCATATGAAGTTGAAATCCATCGCTCTTGACTACATATAATGGATTTCATACAACATTATGTACAAGTTCCAATAAGCTAGTCATTCGTTCCCTTTTGGCCTATGAACGAAGTTTTAATTATCTCTAGGAAAGTTTCACAAGCGTCATGTGATCAAAAATCAAAAGACTCCAAAATTCCATCCACATGGAGTTTCTTCATGTTTTCTTTCCAATATAATTTAAACGGCGATGTCACTTCCTAAGTGATCTTTCAATCAATTTGTCTTTCGACATTTTTAGCACTAGTTTTATGGATGTGATTTCTCCAACGAGATTTGTGAATCATCCATCTTTTATGGATTACGGCAATTATTTGAACAACCCTTTTGTTCTCATAATACCTGATAAAACAAATCTTGAAGGCAAGCTTTGATGTTTAACGAGCAACACAATAACCCTTTATTTGTTCTCGATGAACATCATCACATATTCTTTTGCTAGTTACTTAGGCCATTGTAGTTCATGAATTGTGTTGTTTCGTATGACGATTCACACCAACAAATTCAGTATCAAATACTTAAGAACCACATTGTTTAATAAGAAAAGAATATAGCCATAACATGTATATCATCTATATACTTAAACTGAACAATTCTAGTCTTTTCTTTTCTGCCATATATTTATGAGATTCTCTTTCAGTATTTATTTTCTGTTTGAAAGAATCTATCAACATCAACAGTGGAGTCATACATATGACACATAGTCCAAAGCGTGTATAATTAAATACCAATGTCTTTGGACTTGCACTTTGAAGTAGATCACCATCATCAAATGTTTGGTGTTCTTTCAAATTCCTTTCTTTAGTAATCTATTGGTGTAGTAAACACTTTACCTACATCAAATATTCACCCTTATCATGGAATTATCCATGATCAAGCTACTTTTAGCTTATAACGGTGAACTGCGAGTATAATGTTGCTCTCCAAAACATTTTGGAGGATTAGGACAACTAGTGTCTTCAACCTTTTGCAAATTCTCATCAAATACGAGAACATGACTTTTGCCATATTATACTCTATCATGTTGCAACCAAAACTTTGTTTCAGATATCACAATATCTTCCACACATCATGGTTTCTGAAACAACTCTTTCAGATCCTAGATAACCTTGATATTAAGACAATCCTTTGAATATCAAGAATCATGGAGACAAACATGATACTCATACACTAATACTTGGAATTGTCACTCTTGATTTAATACTAATTATTAAACTTCATGGAGTAACTGGAACTTACTGAAAGTTTGCAATAGGACTTTTAAACTTTAGATTAACACTTAAAAACAATACGATACCAGTTCGTAAAGTAACTAACCAGAATTCTATAGTTCTATCATCTCAATTAAAACTAAGCGCAAGGTGGTAAACGGATGCCAATGACTACAACAACTATGCAAATTCACTTTGATTTAATTTATGATAAATAGTGTTCAACTTTTAATCATATTGCCGTTGAACTCCCACTCAAAACAATATCCCTCACATTTCTTTAGTGATCACACGAACCAAATCCACCACATCAAAACCGATCATCACGAGAGTTGATGTAGCTTTAATGGCGAACAATCAACGTGTTCATCATATCTACTATATGACTCATGCTTTACCTTTCGGTGATCCGTGTTCCGAGACCATGTCTGTACATGCTAGGCTCGTCAAGATCAACCTTAGCTTCCGCATGAGCAAATCTGGCTTGCTCACGTTGTATACACTCGCAGAATCTAACACACCCGATCATCACGTGGTGCTTCGAAACAACGAGCTTTAGCAACGGTGCTTACTAAGGATGAACACTTTAAAACTTGAAATTGTGTGCTTGAGGGATCATCTTATAATGCTACCGTCGTTAACTAAGCAATACAAGATGCATAAAATGATTAACATCACATGCAATTCATAATATGTGATATGATATGGCCTTTCTTCTTGTGCTTCCGATCTCCATCTTCAAGCACGAACATGATCTCCATCATCACCGGCATTGCATCAAGGTCAATGACGCCGCTCCATGGTTGTCGTCCACCAGCTTCAACTATTACAACTACTTTGAACAGACAAGCGGGTCTTAACAGAATTTAAAGACAACCATATGGCTCCTGCCGGTTGCCAACTTACAATAAGGAACATTGCATACATCATATATAATCACAATCATGGCCATATCACATCACAGCACACCCCTGCAAAACAAAGTTAGACGCCTCTAATTTTCTTTGCATGTTTTACGTGGTTTGGGGCTTTCAATAAGTGTCGTTCTAACTTACGAACAAGAACCACAACATTGATACTAGTATTGTCAATCACCCGTTGTAAATTGAATCTTAACTATGTTGGGAGAAACAGGCACCCGCAAAGCCACTTATGCAATACAAGTTGCATGTCAAGCGTGGAGCAAGTCTCATGAACGATGTCATGTAAGGTTAGCCCGGGCCGCTTCATCCCACCATCCCGCAAGATGCAAAGTACACAAGAAGCAATCGACAACAAAAGCATCAACGCCCACAATGACCATTGTGTTCTACTCGTGCAACAGATCTACATATAGACACGGCTCTGATACCACTGTAGAGGTTCGTAGCATGGAAAACAAAAAATTTCTACCGCATGCAAACAAACAAGCCAAGATCTATCTACTAGATTGTAGCAACGAGTCGATAGGGGAACTCACCCTCGAAGATTCCAAAGCGTTTAACGAGAGCAGATTCTCGTGGGTGATGTAGTCGTACTCTTGCTGATCTCAAGATCGCGTAGACGATCCTTCCGGCGCTGCGTTCCGGCAGCGCTTCCGCAGTCGGTCACACGTTCGGTACTCGATGAAGACCTTCCTCTCCCTTGTTCCAGCAGGCAGCGGAGGTTGTAGCACTCTCCTCGCGATTCCGGCAGCACGACGGCGTGGTACCGGAAGTAGAGGGGAGATCTCGCAGGGCTTCGCCTTAAGCCGGAGCGAGTATGGTGGACTATGAGAGAGCCTTGGTGATCTAGGGTTTAGACACACCAATTAGAAGGGGCTAAACCAGCGGCTAGGGCAATTAGAAGCTCTAACTCGGCGGCTTGGGAGAAATCCCTAGGCTGTGGCTAGGGTTTAGGTTTAGAGGGAGGCAACTTGTGTGTCTAGGAGGGGAGCCCTGCCCCTCCTTATATAGGTGGAGGGAGGCGCCGGCCAAGGGGATGGAGTCCCTCCCCAACTCGGATCCCTAGTGGGCCAGCGGTGGAGGAGGAACTCCTCCCCAACTCGGTTTCCCACTTCTTCTCCACTTCCCAAAATAGCCGTTTGACTTTTCAAACTAGGATTTGATTAAACCCTTTATTTTGTACAGCGATGACACCTAGTACATGATGCAATCATTCCAACTTGCAATGACACATTCATGTACCCTTCCCCTCCGGAGTGCCGGACATTCCGGAACCTTCTAGAACATTCCTGCTGAAAACACCGGAACCATTCTCCAACCCCGAAACAGGACTTTCCTTATATGAATCTGATTCTCCGGACCATTCCGGATCTCCTCGTGATATCCCGGATCCCATCCGAGACTCCGAACAACATTCGGTCTCTTACTCATCATTCCATAACTACTCAACAACATCGAATCCTTAAGTGTGTCTCCCTACGGTTCGTGAATTATGCGGACATGATCGAGACACTTCTCCGATCAATAACCAATAGAGGAATGTGGAAATTCATATGGCTCCCACATATTTCTACGATTACTTTGCGATCGAATGAACCACTTACATACGATACCAATTTCCCTTTGTCTCACGATATTTTACTTATCCGAGGTTATGATCGTCGGTATCTCTGCATACCTAGTTCAACCTCGTTACTGATAAGTACTCTTTTCTCGTTCCCGTGGTATGTGATCCCTTGTGAGCCAGTCACATGCTTGCAAGCTAATTGGATGACATTCCACCGAGAGGGCCCAGAGTATATCTATCCGTCATATGGATGGACAAATCCCACTCTTGATCCATGTGTCTCAACCAATACTTTCCGAACACTCAATGCCACCTTTATAGCCACCCTGTTACGGTGTGGTGTTTGATGTCATCAAAGCATCCTTCCGGTAAAGGTGATATGCATGATCTCATGGTTGAAGGAATTAGGTTACTATGTATCAGAAAGCTTATAGCAAATGAACTATATTAAATGACTTGATCTTTATGCTACGCTTAACTATAGGAGTATGTCCATCACATCATTCTCGTAATGATATGACCCTGTTGTTAATAACATCTCTATGTTCATGATCAGGAAACCATGATCATATATTAACCAACAAGCTAGTTTAACAAGAGGCTTTACTAGGGACTCTTTTATGTTTACAAATCACACAAGTATTAATGTTTCCGGTTAATGCAATTATAGCATGTATGTAAACATTTATCATAAGTATGAAGATATGATAATAACCACTTTATTGTTGCCTCTTGGGCATATCTCCAACAATTATAAAGATGGATTCAGAACTAACAAAGTGTTATATTGAGGCTCATGGATCGAGAGTGTAATTTGTTCATCCCAATGACGGATAGATATACTCTGGGCCCTCTCGGTGATATCACATTGATTAGCTTGCAAGCAAGTGATTTGATCACTAGAATGTTATATCACGGGAACGAGAAAAGAGTGCATGTCGGTAACGAGATCAAACTAGGTATGGAGATACCGATGATCGAATCTCGGACATGTAATATATCGTGAAACAAAGGGATTAAGATACTAGCGTAAAAGGTTCCGACGATCACAAGAAAGTCATCGTTGAATGTGTGGGAGTCAGTATGGGTCTCCAGATCTCGCTTCTGATTATTGATCCGAGAGGGTCTCGATCATGTCCGCATTATTCACAAACCGTAGGGTGACACACTTAAGAGACACCGACATCCAATTGGAGCAAAAGTTTCATGCCGAAAGAATGAACAAGCGCAGGAATTTATTTCACTAGATACCGAAACAGGTTTTCGGGTGAAATTGCATAAAGTGGTTATGCATGTGAAATAGAATTCTAGAAAGGGGTTATTTGTGAATGTTTGTCATTAAAGTAATTGACAAAATTCTGAATAAAATAAAAGAGTTTTATTTAATGAGAGTTTGCATTAAATTTGGTGGAAATTTAATGGGAATTTGAGTGGATTTTTGAGTGGAGAAAATTGAAGGGCCATTTTGTGAGTGGAGTGTCCACCCACATGAATGAAGGAGGGGAGGGGGCAGCCCCCATGGCCGGCGGCCAACCCCTTGGGTGCCCCCCTCCTCCTATAAAAGGAGTCCCTCCTCTCACTTGTCTCTCACACCTCCTCGTGAAGGATCTCTCTCCCCCTCTAGAATTTATCCCCCATGGTCTCGGACTAGCGAGATACATGTTCCCGGTGTCTATTCGGCAAGAAAGAGTTGTGCTTCCGTTGCATCGCTGGAGCGAGGAGGCGGAGGTTTCTCGGTGCCTCGAACGTGTGTGAGAGCACGAATGCGCTGCTGATTTGCGGCGCTAGGACTTCCTCTCGATCTTGACATCGGCAAGAGATCGTCTACATCAACCACGAGTTGAACTCGTTAAGCTTTGTCGGTCTTCAAGGGTATGTTCTCTACGGATATACATCCGCCCGTTGTTTGTATCTAATAGATAGATCTTGGTACATAGTTCACATCGTAGGAAATTTTTTGTTTTCTATGCTGCGAACCCTACAGTGGTATCAGAGCCGGATCTATGCGTAGATGCTTTACACGGGTAGTACACATATGAGTATGTGGGCGATGATGATTATGTTGTTGCTCCTTTGTTGTAATTTTGAATATTGGTGGCATAGTGGGATGAAGCGGCCCGGACAAACTTTACATGTCCTCGCACATGAGACATGTTCCACGCTTGACATGCAACTAGTTTGCATAAGTGGATAGCGGGTGTCTATCTCTCCTACTATAGTCAATATCTATTTTGCAAACGAGTTGTCAACAATTTGGTTATCCTCGTTATGGTTCATGTTCGTAGGTAAGAACGGTTCTATCTCGAAAGCCCTAAGCCACGTAAAACTTGCAATGGATAAATTAGAGGCGTCTAGTTTAGATTGTTGCTGGGCTAGTGTTATGATATGGTAGTGTTGTAAGTAGAAGTATGAGATGATACTCTTACAACACACATAGCGTGTAAACTCCATAGACCTTGGATTTACACATATAGGTATGATAGTGATCATACCACGATGCGCATGATAGAGATCATCTGCGGGAACCATAACATTTCACTAATAAACATGTGATGTTTGATAGCATCGTATATTGCTTGTTTAGCGCTTTGTTAGCATAATAAGATGATCCCTCATTTAAATATCAAGATAAGAATGTGTTCTTCCTTTAGTATGCATCGATTATGTTTCGTCGCTCCAAGACATCACGTGATGATCGGGTGTTCTTGGATCCACGGCCATATTTCGGGTGTAAAACAGTTACACACGCGAATACTAAGGTTCTAACTTGGCGAGCCTAGCATGTACAGACATGGCCTCGGAACACGGACCGAAAGGTTAATCTTGAGTCATATAGTTGATATGATGCCCATTTGATGCTCGCCTTTGAAGCTATACCGACTCACGTGATGATCGGACTTGGTATAGTGGATTTGGTTCATGTAATCACCAAAAAGGCACGAGGGATGTCGTTTTTGAGTGGGAGTTCATTTGTAATATGGATTAGTTGAACTCAATCTATCATACATTAGTCTAAACTTTACAAATTATGTTGTAGATGGCACCACCTGCTTTTAATTTCAATGTGTTCATGGAGAAAGAGAAACTAGCAACAAACAGTAGCAACTTTACCGAATGGGCCATGAATTTGAGGATTCTCCTCTCTGCTGCACAAAAGAAATACGTGCTAGAAGCGCCACTAGGCCCCCCACCTTTTGAGGATGCCCCTGACGAGGAGAAGAATGTCTATCAGACTCGTCAGCAGGACCACAACTTAGTTCATTGCGGCATATTGTATGGGCTAGAGCCGGAACTTCGAAAGCGTTTCGAAAACGGCAATGCATTTGATACAATGGGTGAGTTGAAAATGATTTTCGACACACATGCTGCTGTAGAGAGCTACAACGCTTCAGAAAAGTTCTTTAGCTGCATGATGGAAGAGCACAACTCCGTTAGTGAGCATGTACTCAAGATGTCGGGTTACGCCGATAAGCTTGTGTCCTTGGGAATAACGATTCCCATTGACTTAGGCATCCATCGTGTTCTGCAGTCTCTGCCACCTAGCTATAAGAGCTTTGTGATGAACTATAATATGCAAGGCATGAAGAAGTCTCTCCCCGAGCTTCTGTCAATGCTTAAAACTGCAGAAGTGGAGATCAAAAAGGAACATCAAGTGTTGATGATCAATAGGAACACTTGTTTCAAGAAAGACAAGAAGGGAAAATGGAAGGGAAGTAAGGGCGGCAAGCCGGTTGCCGTGCCTAAAAAGAAACCCCGAGTTGGACCTAAGTCTGATACCGAGTGCTACTATTGTAAGGGGACTGGCCACTGGAAGTGCAACTGCCCCAAGTATTTGGCAGACAAGAAGGCCGGCAAGGCAAACAAAGGTATATATGATATACATGTTATTGATGTGTACTTGACTAATGCTCGTAGTAGCACATGGGTATTTGATACCGGTTCAGTTGCTAATATTTGTAACTCGAATCAGGGGCTACGGAACAAGCGACCGCTAGCAAGGGGTGAGGTCAAGATGCGTGTCGGCAATGGATCAAGCGTTGATGTGATCGCCGTCGGAACGCTGCCTCTCCATTTGCCGTCGGGATTAGTTATAAAATTGAATAATTGTTATCTGGTGCCTGCACTGAGCATGAACATTGTATCTGGATCATGTTTGATGCGAAGTGGTTATTCATTTAAATCCGAGAACAATGGTTGTTCCATTTATATGAATGAAATCTTTTATGGTCATGCACCGATGATGAATGGTTTATTTCTATTAGATCTCGATGATAATGTTACACATATTCATAATGCTGATGCTAAACGGATTAAATTTAATGATGATATATCCGCATATATGTGGCACTGCCGTCTAGGTCATATTGGCGTTAAACGCATGAAGAAGCTCCATTCGGATGGACTTTTGGAATCACTTGATTTTGAATCATTTGATACATGTGAGCCATGCCTTATGGGCAAGATGACTAGAACGCCATTTTCTGGTTCAATGGAACGGGCGACAGATTTATTGGAAATCATACATTCTGATGTATGTGGTCCAATGAGTGTGTCGGCGCGAGGTGGATATCGTTATTTTGTTACTTTCACGGATGATTTGAGTAGATACGGTTATATCTACTTGATGAAACACAAGTCTGAAACCTTTGAAAAGTTCAAGGAATTTCAGAATGAAGTGGAAAATCATCGTAATAGAAAGATCAAATTTCTACGGTCCGACCGTGGAGGTGAGTATCTAAGTTACAAGTTTAGCACTCACATGAAAGAGTGTGGAATTGTTTCACAACTCACGCCTGCCGGAACACCACAGCGAAATGGTGTGTCGGAACGTCGTAATCGTACTTTATTAGATATGGTTCGATCTATGATGTCTCTGACGGACTTGCCGTTGTCATTTTGGGGTTATGCACTAGAAACTGCTGCATTCACTTTAAATCGGGCACCATCTAAATCCGTTGAAAAGACACCGTATGAATTGTGGTTTGGAAACAAACCTAAGATGTCTTTTCTTAAAGTTTGGGGATGCGATGTTTATGTGAAGAAACTTCAACCGGATAAACTCGAACCCAAAGCGGAAATATGCGTCTTCATAGGATACCCTAAGGAAACTATTGGGTATTCCTTCTATCACAGATCCAAGGGCAAGGTTTTTGTTGCCAAGAATGGATCCTTTCTAGAGAAAGAGTTTCTCACGAAAGGTGTGAGTAGTCGGAAGGTAGAACTCAAAGAGGTTACTGAACCTTCTCTTCAAAGTATGGCGAGTAGCGCAGCGCCGGAAGTTGTTCCGGAGTTGGCTCCACCTGTTGAAGAGGGAACTAATGATAATGATCATGAAACTCCGAAAGAGAGTACTACCGAACCTCGCAGGTCAAGCAGGACGCGTGCAGCTCCCGAGCTGTACAGAAATCCTGTCATGAATTTCATGGTTGATGAAAATGATGACCCTGCGACGTATGAAGAAGCGATGATGAGCCCGGATTCCAACAAATGGTTACATACCATGAAATCCGAGATGGAATCCATGTATGAAAATCAAGTTTGGAACTTGGTGGAATTACCTCACGACCGAAAGGCCGTAGAGAACAAATGGATTTTCAAAAGGAAAACTGATGCTGATGGAAATGTGACCGTCTATAAAGCTCGACTTGTCGCAAAGTGGTTTCGACAAATTCAAGGAGTTGACTATGATGAGACATTCTCTCCCGTAGCGATGCTAAAGTCAGTTAGGATTATGTTAGCAATTGTTGCATATTTCGATTATGAGATATGGCAGATGGATGTCAAAACCGTGTTTCTCAATGGTAATATTGAAGAAGAGTTGTATATGATACAACCAAAGGGTTTTGTCGATCCTAAGGATGCTAACAAGGTGTGCAAGCTTCAGCGATCCATCTATGGATTGAAGAAAGCATCACGAAGTTTGAATCTCCGCTTTGATGAGGTGATCAAAGAGTTTGGATTTGTCCAAACTTATGGAGAAGCTTGTATTTACAAGAAAGTGAGTGGGAGCAATGTGGCATTTCTGATATTATATGTGGATGACATATTATTGATCGGAAATGATATAGATCTTTTAAAAAGTGTTAAAAGTTATCTAAACAGCAAATTTTCAATGAAGGACCTAGGTGAAGCGCCATACATATTAGGCATAAAGATCTATAGAGATAGATCTAGGCGCCTAATAGGGCTATCGCAAAGTACATACCTTGATAAGATTTTAAAGAAGTTTAAAATGGACGGAAGTAAGAAGGGATTATTACTATGTTTCAAGGCAAGACATTGAGTAACACTCAAAGTCCGGCTTCGGCGGAAGAAAGAGAGATAATGGACAAATTCCCCTATGCTTCAGCCATAGGATCTATAATGTATGCCATGCTATGTACAAGACCGGATGTGGCACATGCTATTAGTTTGACTAGTAGGTACCAATTGGATCCAGGTTCGGAACACCGGATAGCGGTCAAGAATATCCTTAAGTACTTACGAAGAACTAAGGATATGTTTCTTGTATACGGAGGTGAAGAAGAGCTCGTCGCTAAGTGTTACGTTGACGCTAGCTTTGACACCGATCCGGATGACTCTAAGTCTCAATCCGGATACGTATTTCTCATGAATGGCGGAGCGGTTAGTTGGAGGAGCTCCAAACAACCTGTGGTAGCGGGATCAACAACGGAGGCCAAATATGTTGCTGCTTCAGAAGCGGCTCAGGAAGCAGTTTGGATGAAGGAGTTCATATCCGAACTAGGAGTGGTTGCAAACGCGTTGGACCCAATGGTGATCTATTGTGAAAACAATGGTGCCATTGCCAATGCCAAAGAACCAAGGTCTCACAAGCATTCCAAGCATATTACGCGCCGGTTTCACTCCATCCGCGAGCATGTCAACGATGGAGATATAAAGATTTGTAAAGTACATACGGATCTCAATGTAGCAGATCCGTTGACTAAAACTCTCCCTAGAGCAAAACAAGATCAACACCAGAACTCAATGGGTGTTAGATTTATCACTATGTAACTAGATTATTGTCTCTAGTGCAAGTGGGAGACTGAAGGGAATATGCCCTGAGAGGCAATAATAAAGTGTTTATTATGTGTATTCCAAGTATATGATAGATGTTTATTTTGCATGCTATAATTGTATTAATACGGAAACATTAATACATGTGTGTTTAATAAACAAACAGAAAGTTCCTAGTTATGCCTCTCTCATAAACTAGCTCGTTGATTAACAAGATGATCAAGGTTTCCTGATCATGGACATTGGATGTTGTTAATAACGGGATCAGAATATTAGTGTAATGGTGTGATGAACATTCATCCAAAGTATAGCATTATGATCAAAGTCATTGAGTTTATATTGCTATAACAACTTACGAAGTGATCCTAATCCTTAGACCATGAGATCATGTCAATCACTAACACCGGAAGAGTTTCTTGATAACATCAAACGTCACACCGTAACAGGGTGATTATAAAGATGGATTCAGAACTAACAAAGTGTTATGTTGAGGCTCATGGATCGAGAGTGGAATTTGTTCATCCTGATGACGGATAGATATACTTTGGGCCCTCTCGGTGATATCACATTGATTAGCTGCAAGCAAGTGATTTGATCACTAGAATGTTATATCACGGGAACAAGAAAAGAGTGCATGTCGGTAACGAGATCAAACTAGGTATGGAGATACCGATGATCGAATCTTGAACATGTAATATATCGTGAAACAAAGGGATTAAGATACTAGCGTAAAAGGTTCCGACGATCACAAGAAAGTCATCGTTGAATGTGTGGGAGTCAGTATGGGTCTCCAGATCCCGCTTCTGATTATTGATCCGAGAGGGGTCTCGATCATATCCGCATTATTCACGAACCGTAGGGTGACACACTTAAGATACACCGACATCCAATTGGAGCAAAAGTTTCATGCCGAAAGAATGAATAAGCGCAGTAATTTATTTCACTAGATACCGAAACAGGTTTTCGGGTGAAATTGCATAAAGTGGTTATGCATGTGAAATAGAATTCTAGCAAGGGGTTATTTGTGAATGTTTGTCATTAAAGTAATTGGCAAAATTCTGAATAAAATAAAATAGTTTTATTTAATGAGAGTTTGCATTAAATTTGGTGGAAATTTAATGGGAATTTGAGTGGATTTTTGAGTGGAGAAAATTGAAGGGCCATTTTGTGAGTGGAGTGTCCACCCACATGAATGAAGGAGGGGAGGGGCAGCCCCCATGGCCGGCGGACAACCCCTTGGGTGCCCCCCTCCTCCTATAAAAGGATCCCCTCCTCTCACTTGTCTCTCACACCTCCTCGTGAAGGATCTCTCTCCCCCTCTAGAATTTATCCCCCATGGTCTCGGACTAGCGAGATACATGTTCCCGGTGGCTATTCGGCAAGAAAGATTTGTGCTTCCGCTGCATCGCTGGAGCGAGGAGGCGGCGGTTGCTCGGTGCCTCGAACGTGTGTGCGAGCACGGATGCGCTGCTGATTTGCGGTGCTAGGACTTCCTCTTGATCTTGAGATCGGCAAGAGATCGTCTACATCAACCACGAGTTGAACTAGTTAAGCTTTGTCGGTCTTCAAGGGTATGTTCTCTAAGGATATACATCCGCCCGTTGTTTGTATCTAATAGATAGATCTTGGTACATAGTTCACATCGTAGGAAAAATTTTGTTTTCTATGCTGCGAACCCTACATTTATGTGTAAGGCCAAGGTCTATGGAACTTACACGCTATGTGTGTTGTAAGAGTATCATCTCATACTTCTACTTACAACATCACCATATCATAACACTAGCCCACCAACAATCTAACCTAGACGCCTCTAATTTATCCATTGCAAGTTTTACGTGGCTTAGGGCTTTCGAAGATAGAACCGTTCTTACCTACGAACATGAACCACAACGAGGATAACCAAATTGTTCACAACTCGTTGCAAATTAGATATTGACTATAGTAGGAGAGACAGACACCCGCTAGCCACTTATGCAAAACTAGTTGCATGTCAAGCGTGGAACAGGTCTCATGTGCGAGGACATGTAAAGTTTGTCCGGGCCGCTTCATCACACTATGCCACCAATATCCAAAGTACAACTAAGAAGCAATAAAATAATCATCATCACCCACATACTCATATGTGTACTACCCGTGCAAAGCATCTACGCATAGATCCGGCTCTGATACCACTGTAGGGTTCGCAGCATAGAAAACAAAAAAATTCCTACGATGGGAACATTTATGTACCAAGATCTATCTACTAGATACAAGCAACGGGTGGATATACATCCATATAATACATACCCTCGAAGACCGAATAGCGTTAACAAGGTTGTACTCGTGGATGATGTAGACGAACGCTTGCGGATCTCAAGATCGTGATGAAGTCCATCTGGTCCAGCCGGTCCAGCATGATCAAGTCCAGCACCTCAAAGCAGTGGTGCATCCGTGATCGCACACACGTACGGGTACCCCGAAAACCTCCGCGCCCTTGCTCCAGCGAAGCAGCGGAAGCAACAAATCCTTCCAGAAAAAGCCACCGGGAACATGTATCTCGCTGATCCGAGACCATAGGGAAATTCTAAAAGGGGGAGAGAGATCCTTCGCGAGGAGGTGTGAGAGACAAGTGCGGGTAGGGGGTCCTTTTATAGGGGAGGGGAAGCCCAAGGGGGCATGGCCGCCGGCCATGGAGGGTGCCCCCACCTCTCCCTCATTCATGTGGTGGAAGCTCCACTCACATAAAAACCTCTCCACTCACAATTCCACTCACATGCATTAATTTTCCTCCAAAATTAATGCAAGCTCTCATTTAAATAAAACTCTTTTATTTATTTATTCAGAATTTTGTTAATTACTTTAATTAACAAACATTCACATAAAACCCCTTGCTAGTATTCCATTTCACATGCAGAACCAGTTTCAGCAATTTCAACCGAAACAGTTCCGATGTCTAGTGAAATAAATTCCTGCGCTTTCCTTTTCTTTTTCTGACATATCATTTGCTCTGAATGGTGTCGGTATCCCTTAAGTGTGTCACCCTACGGTTCACGAATAATGCGGACATGATCGAGACCCTTCTCCAATCAATAATCAGTAGCGGGACCTGGAGATCCATACTGACTCCCACACATTCAACGATGACTTCTGTGCTCGTCTGAACCTTTTACGTTAGTATCTTAATCCCTTTGTTTCACGATATATTACATGTCCGAGATTCGATCATCGGTATATCCATACCTAGTTTGATCTTGTTACCGACATGCACTCTTTTCTCGTTCCCGTGATATAACATTCTAGTGATCAAATCACTTGCTTGCAAGCTAATCAATGTGATATCACCGAGAGGGCCCTGAGCATATCTATCCGTCATCGGGATGAACAAATTCCACTCTCGATCCATGGGTATCAACATAATACTTTAGTAGTTCTGAAGCCATCTTTATAATCACCCAGTTACGGTGTGACGTTTGATGTCATCGAGAAACTCTTCCGGTGTTAGTGATTGACATGATCTCATGGTCTAAGGATTAGGATCACTTCATAAATTGTTATAGCAATATAAACTCAATGACTTTGATCGTAATGCTATACTTTGGATGAATGTTCATCACATCATTACACTAATGTTGTGACCTCGTTATTAACAACATCCAATGTCCATGATCAGGAAACTTTGATCATCTTGTTAATCAACGAGCTAGTTTATAAGAGAGGCTTAACTAGGAACTTCCTTTTTGTTTATTAAACACACATGTATTAATGTTTCCGTATTAATACAATTATAGCATGCAAAATAAACATTTATCATAAATAAGAAATATGATAATAACCACTTTATTATTGCCTCTCGGGCATATTCCCTTCAATCAGAGGTTCACCATCGAAGAAATAGATGATGATGGTGAACCGATTGCTCTAGAGAAGCACCGGAGGATGTTTATAAATCAATGCGGGGTGCTTGTTAGAGACAACCTGCCGATCACCATCCAAGAATGGAATCAGTCAAAGAAACCCGGTGAAGAATCCAACAGCTATGTCACCGATGATGCCAAAGATGACCTTTGGCAGAAGCTCATAGCGCATTTCATACTACCTCCAGAGTATGAAGAATTTGAGGTAGATGGTATTACCCCAAGGCAGGGTGGGCTTGAAATAGAGCGAAAGTCAAGGAGTGGGCTCTGAGCAAGATGGCTGAACTGTACCGGAACCACTCGAAAAGTTTATACGCGAAATATGTCGCGAAAAAGAAAACTCCAGACTTCAAAGGAGTAAACGAGAAGTTGAGAGAACAGTGGCCCGATTTTGTACAGTACAAGCAATCTGATAAAGCAAAGGCAAAGTTGGCAAAGAACGCGTTAAATGCTTACCAAAAGAAATACCATCATAAAATGGGGACAGGTGGCTACAAGAGTGCCGTCCCTAAGTGGGAAACTATGGAGAAGAAAATGAGGGCTAGAGGCGTCACTCCTGGTACAGATGGATGGCCCGAGAGGTCAAAGCACTGGTGGTACGGGCACGGCGGATCATTGGACCTAGAAACAGGGAAGATATTATTTCATGAAAAAAATTCTAAAACCCTCCCAAGACCTTATTCAAGCAATGAACGATGCTCAATTGGGATTGTTCCATCCCGAGAGAGAGAACGACGAGCTGACACGCGCCCTAGGGAATCCTGAAAAGGGAGGAAGAACACGAGGCAAAGGCGCCGGTGTCTCGTGGAAGAAAGGGTTTCCTCACTACGATGCCAGTTACAGAAGCCGTCAGAGAAAGAAGGACCGGGAGGCAGACCGGATCTCCAGGGTAGAGCAGGACCTAGCTGATCTGAAGAACCTCATGCATGAAATTAGCCAAAGGTCGCCGTTGTCAACTCACCCACGGGCTGATGATCCTGCATTGGATCTTAGCCAGCGGAGAAGCAGCATGGCTTCCACGGAGGTCCGGGCTGATGATCAAGCATTGCTGTATGATGCACCGACTCCTCACTACCCCGTGGACGATGTCAAAGAGATGGAACAATGTGAGCTACATCAGCCAATGAACAACCTGTCCTTCAAGGTGGCGATCAGCACTGCTTTACACCTGGAGCACTCCACCATTCACGTCCGATTCCACCAGGCTATGCTCGTGTCATGGTGGATGACATAGTGGAGGATTTTGCGGACCTAGACATTTAAATCGCTACGCCTGAAGGCCTTACAAAACTAGGAGATGTCAAGCACAACATCATTCTAGGGAATAAGAAGTACATCATGTTTCCAGGATCGGCGCCAAGGCCACCGACTCCGAGGAATCTAAGTCCACCCCGCATCATACGATGAGCCAAAGCGCCACATAGTTCTTTCAGGAAAAAGAAACATCGTGGGAGTGGAGGACAAGACAGACATGTCAGAAGATTGTGATAAGTTTCATGAAATTCCGCCCTTCGCAGTGAAGGATGATCCAAGCATCATGTTAATGAATGAAGATGCTCCATGGATACGGCGGGATCAGAAAAGAACACATGCAAAGAAATGATGTGTAATAATTGTAACATTTTATGAGTGAAGATGCTCCATGTGTCCATTTTTATAATGTTGTTTGCAAACAATCTTGAGTGTGTTAGTCCCATTTTGTGGCTGGACCAGGACTAAAGGGGGGCCTTTAGTCCTGATTCATACTTATCATTAAGATCTGATCTCCAAACGCGTGAGGTCACATATTAGGGAGTGCCTCTATGACCAGTTTTTTGGAGATGCCAGAGGACTAGGCTCTGGCGGCATCTCCCTGAAACTGGCCGTAGTGGTGTCCCTGCTCTCGAAAACCATCTTGCAGCTTGTAACTTCTCTAACTAGATCAATACGTCTGGGAGCTAAATAATTTCACATATTAGGGAGTGCCTCTATGAACAGTTTCTTGGAGATGCCGGAGGACTGGGCTCCGGCAGCATCTCCCTGAAACTGGCCGTAGTCGTGTCCCTGCTCTCAAAAACCATCTTGGAGATTCCTCAAACTGGCTGGAGGACTGGACTCACAAGGATGCCTATTTATAGTACAAGCAGCTCGGCATAATGTCGACACTCACGACATAATGTCGACACCCACCCCTATTATTAGTGCTGACTCATGTTTTGTCCCGGTTGGTGTCTCCAACCGGGACTAAAGGTTCATCTTTAGTCCCGGTTGGTGACACCATCCAGGACAAGGTACAAGCCGCACGACATAATGTCGACACTCACCCCTATTATTAGTGCTGCCTAGCCCAGTCTGCCGCAATCCCTTCAGTCGCGGTTGGTTTCTCCAGCCGGGACTAAAGATGAACCCTCTTTTTATAGGCATTTCCCTATATTTATAGGCTTCTCGATCTAGCCTGCTCTATATCCTCTATTTATATGTTGCTCTATTTATAGGCCTTTTCCTCTATTTATAGGCTGCTCTATTTATGGGCCTTTTCCTCTAAATACAACATCTTCATATTTAGGTAACACTCAAGACATTTATTAATATTAAAAACCGGTACTAGCTAACACTTGGCGGGAAAACTTGGCGGGAAGCGGTGGGAAATGGCGGGAAATATCTTTAGTCCCGGTTTATGACTACAACCGGGACTAAATGGATATTATATTAAGATTCTTTATAAAAGATATGATTTGAACTAAAAAAGAAAATTTACAAATGAAATAATTTATAAATGATGCAAATAGATATATGGATATTATATTAAGATTCTTTATATTTTTCTGATAATAATAGACATATTATTTGTTTTATTTGGATTTTTACAATAAAAGATATGATTTTCCAAAGTTTTATATTTGATTTGAATTAAAAAAAAGAAAATTTACAAATGAAATAATTTATAAATGATGCAAATAGATATATGGATATTATATTAACATTCTTTATATTTTTCTGATAATAATAGACATATTATTTGTTTTATTTGGATTTTTACAATAAAAGATATGATTTTCCAAAGTTTTATATTTGATTTGAATTAAAAAAAGAAAATTTACAAATGAAAAAATTTATAAATGATGCAAACAGATATATGGATATTATATTAAGATTCTTTATATTTTTCTAATAATAATAGACCTATTATTTGTTTTATTTGGATTTTTACAATAAAAGATATGATTTTCCAAAGTTTTATATTTTATTTGCATTAAAAAAAGAAAATTTACAAATGAAATAATTTATAAATGATGCAAACAGATATATGGATATTATAGTAAGATTCTTTATATTTTTCTAATAATAATAGACATATTATTTGTTTTATTTGGATTTTTACAATAAAAGATATGATTTTCCAAAGTTTTATATTTGATTTGAATTAAAAAAGAAAATTTACAAATGAAATAATTTATAAATGATGCAAACAGATATATGGATATTATATTAAGATTCTTTGTATTTTTCTGATAATAATAGACATATTATTTGTTTTATTTGGATTTTTACAATAAAAGATATGATTTTCCAAAGTTATATATTTGATTTGAATTACAGAAAAAGAAAATTTACAAAAAACAAACTAGTCGCGGGTAGTGGCTGGAGCCGGGACTAGAGGGTGCCTGCGCGCGCAAAAACGAAGCGGCTGAAAAACCCTCTAGTCCCGGGTCGTGGCTTAACCCGTGACTAAAGGCGGGGTCTTTAGTCGCGGGTTAAGCCACGGCCCAGGACTAGAGACCCTTTAGTCGTGGGTGGTGGCTTAGCCCGGGACTAAAGGCGGGGGTCCGTATATATTCTACGCGCCAGAAGGTGCTGCCCCAACACTTAGCATTTCTCGACGAAGACGAAGCACGCGCGCATAGACAAAGACGAAGCACACGCAAGGGAGGTGTTGTCCGATTCCGCCGCCGCTCCGCGGTGCGTGCTCCGTCGTGCTGCCGCTCTACCGCGCGCCGCCTCGCCGCTAGCCGCTCTGGCGCCATGCTCTCCGCTCCTTGTCTCGTGCCGCCACGCGCCACGCGCCTCGCCGCCGCGCCTTGCCGTCACGTGCTGCCGCCGGCGTCGATCGGTGCTCGAGGAAGGGGTACGGGCGGGAGTTTTTTTGTAATTATTAGTTAGCTAGGGTTTTTAATTAGAATTATTGTCTTTGTTATTAGGATTAGGATTATATTGTTATCTAGGGTTATTTTAATTATAATTAGCTAGGGTTATTTTTTTAATTATTGTTTTAATTATAATTAGCTAGGATTAGGATTATATTGTTAGCTAGGGTTATTTTAATTATAATTAGCTAAAGTTAGGATTAATTATAATTATTTTGTTATTGTTTTTTTATAGTTTTTTTATAGTTAGGATTATAATTAATATTATTAGTATTATTATGATTAGGATTATTAGGGTTTTTTGTTATAGTTTTTTTTATAGTTAGGATTATTATAATTAGGATTATTAGGGTTTTTTGTTATAGTTGTTTTATAGTTTTTTATATTAGTTTTTTTATATTTTTTTTTTGTTTTAGTTATTAGGATTATTGTTTTACCACAAATAATATTAGGGTTTTTTTTGTTTTAGTTATTAGGATTATTGTTTTACCATAAGTAATATTAGGGTTATTAATTAGGGTTATTGTTTTTATGTTTTAGTTATTAATATTATTGTTTTACCGCAAATAATATTAGGGTGATTGTTATTTTGTTTTAGTTATTAGGGTTATTCTTTTTTCTAACCTGTTTAACTCTCTTTTTGTTATAGATAATTAAGTCATGGATCCATCCGAAGATCCTGGTCGCATCGGTGAAGGTTTTCTTCATGGCATGATAAGAGGTGAAATTCCTCTTAATATTACTACCGGCAAAGATATTTTGCTCGAGGAAGAGATATCCTCATATCTGAATCCATCCGGTGATGGACTAGAGGAAAACCTAATGTACCAAGGGGAAGACCGGATGGACAAAGGGGAAACAAATAACAACAATAATGATGGCCCCTCGACAGGATCCGACGAGGTACATATATATATATATATATATAAAGCCTCGTGTTACCTATATTCATTAACTGATCTAGATATATATTAATCACTCTCTCTTCTTCTTTTATCCCACCGGATCGAAGCAATCGACAGCTCGAACGAAACGAGGGCTGAACAAAAAGTTGGATGGTAATCAGAGGTTCACCATCGAAGAAATAGATGATGATGGTGAACCGATTGCTCCAGAGAAGCACCGGAGGATGTTTATAAATCAATGCGGGGTGCTTGTTAGGGACAACCTGCCGATCACCATCCAAGAATGGAATCAGTCAAAGAAACCCGGTGAAGAATCCAACAGCTATGTCACCGATGATGCCAAAGATGACCTTTGGCAGAAGCTCATAGCGCATTTCATACTACCTCCAGAGTATGAAGAATTTGAGGTAGATGGTATTACCCCAAGACCGGGTGGGCTTGAAAATAGAGCGAAAGTCAAGGAGTGGGCTCTGAGCAAGATGGCTGAACTGTACCGAAACCACAAGAAAAGTTTATACGCGAAATATGTCGCGAAAAAGAAAACTCCAGAGTCCAAAGGAGTAAACAAGAAGTTGAGATTACAGTGGCCCGATTTTGTAAAGTACAAGCAATCTGATAAAGCAAAGGCAAAGTCGGCAAAGAACGCGTTAAATGCTGCCCAAAAGAAATACCATCATAAAATGGGGACAGGTGGCTACAAGAGTGCTGTCCCTAAGTGGGAAACTATGGAGAAGAAAATGAGGGCTAGAGGCGTCACTCCTGGTACAGATGGATGGCCCGAGAGGTCAAAGCACTAGTGGTACGGGCACGGGGGATCGTTGGACCTATAAACAGGGAAGACATTATTTCATGAAAAAATTCTAAAACCCTCCCAAGACCTTATTCAAGCAATGAACGATGCTCAATTGGGATTGTTCCGTCCCAAGAGAGAGAATGATGAGCTGACACGCGCCCTAGGGAATCCTGAAAAGGGAGGACGAACACGAGGCAAAGGCGTTGGTGTCTCGTGGAAGAAAGGGTTTCCTCGGTATGATGCCAGTTACAGAAGCCGTCAGAGAAAGAAGGACCGGGAGGCAGACCGGATCTCCAGGGTAGAGCAGGACCTAGCTGATCTGAAGAACCTCATGCATGAAATTAGCCAAAGGCCGTCGTCGTCAACTCACCCGCTGGCTGATGATCCTGCATTGGATCTTAGCCAGTGGAGAAGCGGTGTGGCTTCCACGGAGGTCCGGGCTGATGATCAATCACTGCTGGATGATGCACTGGCTCCTCACTACCCCATGGATGATGTCAAAGAGATGGCACAATGTGAGCTACATCGGCCAATGAACAACCTGTCCTTCAAGGTGGCGATCAGCACTGTTTACCTTGTCTACCTGGAGCACTCCACCATTCACTTCCGATTCCACCAGGCTATGCTCGTGTCACGGTGGATGACATAGTGGAGGATTTTGCGAACCTAGAGATTGAAATCGCTACGCCTGAAGGCCTTATGAAACTAGGAGATGTCAAGCGCAACATCGTTCTATGGAATAAGAAGTACATCAAGTTTCCAGGCTCGGCGCCAAGGCCACCGACTCCGAGGAATTCAAGTCCACCCTGCATTTTATATCGTCAACCTCCAAGTCAACCCCAACCCGATTATCGCCAACCTCCAAGTCCACCCCGCCCCGCTGACGATCGCCGCAGCAGGAGTACATCAACTCGATCTCTGCCTCCGCGCAATACTCGATCTCCGCCTCCTCCTCCATGCAATACTACTACCTCGTCGAAGAAACGCAAGTTCGACGATTCCCCGCGCCCCACATCGAAGAAAGGTTAAACGGCGAAGATAGTCGACATCCCGCCGGCTCTTCCAAAGAGACCTTATGACAAGACCGATGAGGAAACTAACGCGGATGTGGCTGCCCAAGTTAAGGCGCATTTTGCACCCAAAAAGCCTGAGCCAAAGCTGGTATATGATGAAAAAAACAAAAGGTGGGCTAAGTCCTTTCTTGAGCAACCATCCCAGATATCCATGAATCTGGAATCAGACTATGACCGGCAGATTATTAAGCAAGCACAGAAGAAAAAAATCACAAGTGCAAAAAGTCGGAAGCAAGTTGCCCAGCTCGGAGCACAGAAGAATCAATTGGTCGCCCCGCTCAAAGTCATTTCAGACCTCGACAAGGACTTTAGAGCTGAAATGGATATGCACATGCAAATAATGGACCCCCAGAGCCCGTAATAATGCTGCACTAATGGGAATCACTGTATCGTAGGCCAAAGCACTTGCTGCCGAAGCAAATATGTCTCTTGGTCAATATTTAGGCTATGAAGATACGCCAGTGGGTCAGATAGTACGGCAGTGTGTCCAAGGGGATCCTCTAGTCAGTAATGAGGAGCTCGCGCGTCTATCCACACATATGCGAAATCTGCACGAATGGTACATGTCGCAAGCAGAAAAAAGCATCAGAAAGATTGGTTTCCGGTGGACGTTAGAAAGGAGCATCACTTCAAACCATACTCGATAGAGGTTCAAATGACCGAACTGTTTCAGTCATACAACCAGCGCGCCCTCGACAAATCTATCATTGGTTGCTACTGTCTGTAAGTGATTTATTTCTATAATTAAATTTGTAGCTCAGCTCGTTCATTGCATTTAATATATTATCCTAACTATATATCCTTTTGTATGATGATATTATATTCTGCAGAATGAATATGCTTGAATGCAAAAGAGCTAGAAGATACAACGTTGGGTTCATTGACCCATATATTGTTAATGAATATACGTTAAAAAATCACCCAAGGACATGGAGAAAGACCTGTGCAAGTTCTTAACCGAGCATAATTTTGTTAAGGAAATACTATTTCCTTACAACTTCAAGTGAGTGTTTATATCTTGTACATATTTTATTTTTACTTACTCGATGAGCTATGCGTGTATGCTTATGTAAACGTCCGCAGATTCCACTGGATCTTGCTAAACATTCAAGTTGACAACTCTCTAGTTGAAGTCCACGACTCATTAAGTTGGGACCAAGAGCAGTGGAGCGACATGAAAGCAATGCTCC
The DNA here is from genome assembly GCA_916181665.1 of Avena sativa. Classification (NCBI taxonomy): domain Eukaryota; kingdom Viridiplantae; phylum Streptophyta; class Magnoliopsida; order Poales; family Poaceae; genus Avena; species Avena sativa. Next base: position 526,620,794 of record OV702299.1, read on the forward strand.
ATAAGTAATTTCAATCATTATCGCATTATATCGTCCTCTTTCATTTATTTCCTGATATCAAGTAACTAATAACTCCTTTGTTTATTTTCTTTGCCGAGCAGGTGTTGGACACGGTTCAGACAGAAAATACCAGGTCCATTCAAAGAGGAGCTAACTTATAAAACGGTGAAGAGTTTACAGCAGCCACCGGGAACTCATTTATGTGGATACTACGTCTGTGAGTACATCCGCGAGTTGACCAGTGAGTAGAAAGTTGACTCACATTATATTTATAATTTGCGGGAGAAACTAGAGCCAGACCAGCACATAAGAGCAATTCAAGAGGAGCTAGCGATATTTATGATGAAGGAAGTCCTTGATGTACATGGAGAGCATTATTCGGATGACATGAAACTCGATTTGCCTTAATGATCTCCATGTAGCTGATATGATATATATATTCATCAATGACCATGTAATTTCAAAATATTTCTTCCTTTTGATATATATATATCATCAATGTATGCTTGCAAGGGATCGATTAATTATATAGATGCATCAACGTGTACTGTGTATGTACTAGCGTAGAATATGTGTACTTAAATATATGTTTGAAATTTTAGTGAAACACAAAACAAAAAAGGAACGAAATGGCAAAAAAAAAGGAAATACACAATCTCTGTCACGGCAGAGAAACACACAATTCTCTGCCGCGGCAGGAAACCTTATAGTCCCAGGTGGTGTTACGGCCCGGGACTAAAGGGTTTCCGCCCCCCGCGGCGCTGAAACAGCCACGTGGTTGTTATCAGTCGCGGGCCGTGGCGAGCCAAAACTAGAGGGGGGCTCTAGTCCCGTTTTCGCAGTCCCGGGCCCAAAACCGAGACTAGAGCCAGTTGCGGCCCGGGACTGCAGGCCCTTTTTCCACCAGTGATCTCTCGCAAGAGTACATTGTTTTCAGAGAGCAAGTCTCTTGTCTTTGTTGTGGGAGGTCTAGAAGTGACAAAATGGATAGTCTCTCGATAGATATATCGTCGACTTGGTGAGCCCGGTCTATGTCAGTCAACGGCTTGATGTATAATGTCTAAGGACACGTATAATACGGTGATGTCAGTCTTTCATTATGATTGTTATATTGGATTTTTGTTTAGTTAAAGGTGAGAAAAATAAGAAAAACAAGATTGTCTTTTCTTAGCTAAGGGATGATCTCATAGAAATAAGAGAAAGACTATTTTTTCCATTATACCATACTTATTTCCTTAGATAAATAATTTCTTACTAAATATAGTTAATTCTCATTAATTACTAGAGATGGCAATAAGAGAGAATGCATTATACAACTTGTATATAATTTCTTCTCTAGATGATGTGGAGGGCTAAGGGAAAGCATGCCGTCTTCAGCATTGTACGTGTCCTAAGGTAATGTAAAATAGGGTGACATTTGTCTTCTCTTAGATTTGCCATGTCAGATTTTTGCTAAGTTGGACGAGAGATAATTAAGAAAGAGAAGATTATGTTTCCTTAACTAAGAGATGATTCCTTGTAAAATAATAGAAATGTATTTTCTCTATTGTATCATATGCTTTCTCTTATTAACATAATTTCTTGTACTAAACTTTGTGAACTCACATTTATCGTTAGAGATGACAATAAGAGTTAGTGTGTTTACGATTTAATTTTATTGTCTTCTCTAGATGACATGGAGCGCTAAGAGAAAACCCGTCGTAATTATCATTGTAAATTTCCCTTATATGTCTCTTGAGTGGACTCCGCTTTCGAGTGGCTTTGGACGCCGAAACAAATGGAATGTATACAGCGGTGAAGATATATCCCTGACAAGATAAACGAACGGTCACTATGTGTGAAAATAGAATGTTATGCCGATAATGACACCAGCGGTGGATCCTAACGGTGCAAGTTTGAAGAGTACACTGTTTTCAGAGAGCAAGTCTCTTGGCTTTGTCTCTTGGTATAGAAGTGACAAAATGGATATAGTCTCGTGATAGATACATCGTCGACTTGGTGGGGCGGGTCTAGGTCAGTCAACGGCTTGATGTATAATGCCTTATATATGTCTTGGTGTGGAGTCCGCTTTCGAGTGGCTTTGGACGCCGACACAAATGGGATCGTTACTCCGATGTAAATATATATCCCTGACACTTGTAAAGATACTATTTCCTCTGTTTTAAAATATAAGATGTTTTAGGTTTGTGAAGAGAATGTATCTAGATTGTTTTAGTGCGTAGATTCACTTCAAACATGAGTAAACCTATATACTAAAAACAGTCTAGATACATTTACTTCACAAAGCTAAAACATCTTATATTTTAAAATGGAGGGAGTAGAATGTTATGCCGACAATGACACCGGCGGTGGAGCCTAATGACGCAACTTTGAAGAGTTACATGCTTTTCTCTTGTCTGAGACTCCCAGTCACAAGTACTTTTACAAAGAAGAAAAAATCGAAGGGCGGGATTTTTCTCTGCTCTGAGACTCCGAGTCAGAGGGGGAAAATGGGATGTATGCAACTAAATGTCTCCGATGTAAATATATCCCTGGCAGGATAATAGAACTTTTTTTAGGGAAGTGAAAATAGAATGTTATGCAGACAACGACGCCGTATTGGTGCAACTTTCAAGAGTACAGGGGTTTTCTCTGGTTTGAGACTCTCGGTGAGAAGTCCTTTTTCAAAAAAAAAAATCAAAGGCATTATGCCGGGCTTTAAATCAAGTACTCCTCATTAGAGATATGTATAAGTTGATCGAGGATGGATTTAATTACTAACTGGATGTGGTTCTCTGACCAGGTACTACACTAAAGTTTTAACGCCGACGGTAATACCGTCGGTACTATAACTACACCTGGGCACTCCCAACGCCCTGGTTGTGCTCCACATGGCCATCTACACCGTCATCTAAGGTCCGTCAATTTCGTACGCCGACGGCCATGTGACGCCGACGGACGGCATATACCGTCGGCACAAGCGGCTACGCTGACGGTTGAAGCTACGCCGACGGGCATGTAGTTGTGCCGACGCGAGAGATGCTGACGGCTCTGTCCCGACGGTGACCGTCGGCGTTGTCATGTGCTGACGATTTTCCGGGCTACGCTGACGGTTATAACCGTCAGCATCGTAGCTTGTTCCCGTAGTGCATCTCATATCATGGCGAAAAAGAACACAATATAGATACTCCCTCTATCTTGAATTAATTAGATGTCTCAGATTTGTCTAGATTTGCATGTATCTAGACGCGTTTTAGTGCACACATACATGCAAATCTAGAGAAATTTTCGACATTTAATTCAGACAAAGGGAGTAATATGTTTTCAAGCCAGTGTTCCATCCTAGATTTGATCATATATAAATTAGGTTTTCTTCCACACGGTCAAACATTTTATGGCTTGATATTGATATATAGACTTGATGTTGCGATTAGGGCTGGAATTATAACTCGAAACTCGCGAGCTAAATGAGTAACTCGTGACTCGGCTCGAACTCGGTGTCTAACGAGTTGAGCCAAGTATTCGATTTGAGCTTGTTTGTTCACCCCAAGCTAAATGAGCTACTCATTTAGCTCGTTAAACTCGTTCAAATACAAAGTTTAAATTTTTTCATAGATGAGTGCCATATTATGAATGTTTCTTGAACCTATAATGGTGTAGAGCTACTATATTTTTCATTGATCTTCTTTCGTGTTATTATGAAAGTACTATTGGTGTTTTAATTCTAAATTAGTATGATGATTACTATTTTTCTTATATGTGCTCCTATTCATAACTTATAACAAGCTAAACGAGCTACTCGCGAGCTACTCGTGAGTTTACCGAGTCGAGCCGAGTTTCAAATATGAGCTTGTTCTATAAACGAGTCGAGTCGAGCTAACTCGTTAGTTGAACGAACTTTAGTGAGTCGAGTCGAGTTGGCTCGGCTCGACTCGAATTCCAGCCCTAGTTGCGAATTAGTATGCCTTCACGCAATTCTTTTTCGCCCCCCTCGTACTTAAATCCTGCCTCCGCCCCTGTCTGAGACTCCCAGTCGTCAGAGGGAAAAAATGCATGGAATGTATGCAACTAAATGTCTCCGATGTAAATATATCCCTGGCAGGATAATAGAATGTTTTTTTAGGGAAGTGAAAATAGAATGTTATGCAGACAACGACGCCGTAATGGTGCAACTTTCAAGAGTACAGGGGTTTTCTCTGGTCCGAGACTCTCGGTGAGAAGTCCTTTTTCAAAAAAAAATCAAAGGCACAACGATCGGGCTTTAAATCAAGTCTCCTCGATTAGAGTTAGAGCATCTCCACTCGTCGGGCGAACCCAGGCCGAAATCTGGACCAAATTTTGGTCGGACGAAACTCGTTTTCGGCCTGGGAGCGCCGAGTTTTCCACTCGCATTCCCAGGCGAGTTCCCGCATTTGGCTAAAATTTAACAAATTTCGGCAAACTTTGGACGAATATAAGCGGTTTTGGGCGAATATGGTCGATATGGACGAACTTTGGGCGAATATGGGTGATATGGACGAACTTTGGGCGAATATGGCGATATGAACGAACTTTGGATGACTTTGGGCGAAATTTGGGCGATACGGACGAACTTTGGGCGAATATGGCCGAATTTTGGGTGAACTTTGGACGAATATGGTCTATATGAACGAACTTTGGGCGAATATGGCGATATGAACGAACTTTGGGTGAACTTTGAGCGATACGGACAAACTTTGGGCGAACATGGCCGAATTTTGGGCGAACTTTGGACGAATATGATCTATATGAACGAACTTTGGGCGAATATGGCGATATGAACGAACTTTGGCGAACTTTGGGCGATACGGATGAACTTTGGGTGAATATGGCCGAATTTTGGGCGAACTTTGGGCGAATATGGTGATATGAACGAACTTTGGGTGAATATGAATGAACTTTGGGCGAATATGGGCGAACTTTGGGCGAATATGGGCGAACTTTGAGCAAATATGAGCGAATATATGCTGACTAGGCGGGTCCACTCGCCGAATTTGCTTCGTCCGGCGTTCCCAGGGCATACCCGGGATGCTAGGTACGGCCTGGGTAGTCGGACCAAGGTTGGCCCAAATCCTGACGAAAACAGATTTCTAGGTACGCGACTGGACGAAATTTTAGCGTCCGGACCTATTTTCGACGTTCGAATCGGCGTTCTAGGTAGCCGAGTGGAGATTGTCTTAGAGATATGTATGCATAAGTTGAGAGTGTGTACAACTGACAAGTGGATAATCGTTCTCATTTTTTTTGTTTTTAAACTTGGGATAATCGTTCTCATGATATACATAGAATTGACAGGCGTCGACTTGGTGGGGTGGGTCCTGGTCAGTCAACTGATTAATGCACACCACGTATAGGAATATAAATAGCTAGGCAGGCAGGCAGGCAACCAGGGTATATATGTACATGCATACCAACATTGATCCTTGCATCGATCGGCTTGGCACTACGCTAGCAAGTGGCCGGTCGCAGAGTGTTTCTCTGATCATTCAGCATGGGCAGCCACGCATCAAGAAGAGGTAGCGGCGGCTCGGTCGCCGTGACGACGCTGCTGCTAGCTCTCCAGCTCCTCCTCCTCCTCCTCCTCCTGCCGGCGCCCGTCTCGTCGCAGGCGGGGCTCGTGGTGAAAGCCTTCCCGTTCATCAAGAAGTTGGGAAATGATGCCATCAAAGCTGTAGTCAACGCCGGCGGGCCCGCTCTGATCAAGCACTCGCTCAGCAGCTCCACTAACGACGACGCCGGCGGCCACGCAGAGCTGCTCGGCGCCGCCGCCGCCGACAACGCTGGCGTCATCATCTACGACGTCTCCATAGGGTCGGCGCAGCAGAACTTCTCGGGCGTCGTCGACCTCTTCAGCAATTTCGTCTGGGTGCAGTCCCCCGAGTCGCCGGCGGCGGCCTTCTCCGCGGTGCCCTGTGACAGCCAGACGTGCGCCAGGACGCTCAACGTCACGGACGACGCCGGCGACTGCAGCGGGGACTGCGAGTACTACTTCGGGGATGCCGACTACGGCACCAACACCACCGGCTACCTCGCCCAGGAGACGATGACCGCCGGTGCAGCCTCCGGGACCGTGGTGTTCGGCTGCAGCAGCGTGTTGCCCCCCATACCAGACCCCGGCAACATCGCTTCAGCAAGGGCCCCAACTCCATCATTTCACAGCTCGGCATCTCAAGGTTTTTAACTTCATCTATACAAATCAAATCTATATAATATCGGATTTGCTAGTTTTCGGGCGCATGAGAACTTCTTAATTATCAGTCACCTCACTCGTCATTGGATTTAGCTTGCAACGTGGGACTTCCACGTGAGTTACAACTAGGTTATTACTGGGATTTTAATGAGTTGCAACTAGGATGCAACTAAGAATTAGTACAAATTATATAAATTGTAACTAGGTTACAACTGAGAATTAGCAAAAATAGTATGATGATTTCAGCGACTTAGACATAAGAAGTTCCCACAGGCCTAAGATCTAGGCACTCCCATATAATATATCCATCATCGTTACACCACCAACTAAATTTGCATGTGCAGGTTCTCCTACTTCATGACACCAGACGACGCTAACACCTCCGAGTCCACCAGCGTCGTTCTCCTCGGCGACCAAGCCATGGCGCAGACAAAGCATAGCCACTCCACGCCATTCCAACGGAGCAGCGCGTACCCTGAGCTGTACTACGTTAAACTTACCGAAATACAAGTCGACGGCGAGTCGCTGACCGGCATCCCAGCGGGGGCGTTCGACCTCGCGGCGGACGGAAGCTCAGGTGGGGTGGTCCTCAGCACCACCGACGCCATCACCTACCTCCAAGAGGACGCCTATAACGCCCTGAGGAATGCGCTGCTGAGCAAGATCACGCCTGCGAAGCCCGTGAACAACTCGGGGACCGACGACGGTATTTTCGACCTATGCTACAGCATGCAGGCTGTGGCGGGGTTGACCTTCCCGAAGATAACATTGGTGTTCGCCGGCGAGGACTCGCCGGCGTTGGAGCTCACAACTGTGAACTACTTCTACAAGGACACTGAAACCGGGCTGCAGTGCCTCACCATGCTGCCGGCGGGAGCGGAGGGGCCCTCCGTCTTAGGAAGCATGATGCAGGCAGGCGCCAACATGATCTACGATGTCGATGGCGGGCATCTTATATTCGAGAAGGGGGCTGCGGCGGCTATGGTGCCCTCGCAGGTGTCCTTCTTGGTGATAGCCGCGCCTCTCTGCTCCTCGCCTGGGTCTGCCTCATCTAGCTAGATCATACCACCTTCATTGCTCGTCGACTAGTCCATACGACTAGCTAGCGGACTCAACGTCCTTAGCTAGTTCAAAATTTTCTAAGCTTAAGGTTATATATACGTATCAAGTTTGTAGTTGATATGTATCGTGTGTATATATTCTTGTTCACGCCATCATATTGTATGTGTTTAAGCATGCATGGTTAAATAATGACATCATGTAACCATGCATCATGTAAGCTAGTTGCTTGCGTCGTCGAGAGATTAGTATATTCATTGCCCAGATATATACTGTCAGGAACTCTAGTGAAAATAGATGGTTCACAAACCTTTGAACGTGAGATCTCGGTGAAAAACTGCACTATTTTACTTCATATTGCAAATAGATACTCCCTGGGTTTAAAGGGACATATTCTGGATCCTAAGCTCATTGTGATTGAAGCTAATTTGGCTCTTACTAATTCTCTGATTGGTTTTTCTTTTGAAGTTAAATACTTATATGTTTTTAAGAGGTGAGGGAATTTTGAGATTGCATGATTTTTAATATGTGGCCTTTAAATGGGACACGGAGGGAGTGATAGGTCGTCTCTGTCATGTGTGCAAGTTGCTCTGCCAGCCAATAGGAAAAAAACAAAAACAATTTGAACCTATGCAACCGAACTGCCCTAGTACAAACAAGAGGATATATAGCGCAGATAGCATGACAAGACTAACCACGTTTGACTCCGTTGACTCCAGCCGTGCAGCGTGGGATTTTCAGATTCCGAGGAAGTAAAGAAAATCGTCCAAAAATACCCACCAACCACAAATTATCCAGTAGCGCATAAGAATGGTGTGATACATCTGAGGATCTGCTTAGTGCTCAGTCAAGTTTATAGCCGTTGGATGTGTGCGGAGATTCGTGTTGTTTCACAACTTTTTCTAGGCAAGCGCACACCATCTGAAATGTTTGACCGAGTATACGTGATAAAATATCAAAATCTACAATACCAAATAGAGAAAATATGAAATTATATTTCATTATGTTTCTAGTAGTAGTAGTAGTAGTAGTAGTAGTAGTATATATATATATATGGCATTAAAAAAATTTGTATATTTTTTTATACAATTGATCAAACCTAACGAAGTTTGACAACCTTGATCGCGTATGGCAGGAGGACTGGACGCATACTAGAAGAGCGGCCACTATCACGAGCCACAACTTCGGCGCCGGGCACCTGCCGCCGCCGCCGTCTGGAACGTCAGCTGCCCGCCATGGATGTCGTTGGTCATTGTCCTGCCCGCCTGCAGCAGGCTGCCCAGAATGGAACCGCCGGTGGATGGCATGCACTATATAGTAAGGCAGATCAGCTGCCCGCCATTGGTGAAGTAGTTCTCCACCTTGAGTTCCATCGCTGCGTTGGCTCCGTCGAACGTCAGCGCGAGTCTACTCTGGGCAGTTTGGCGTTGGACAGATCCCGCGTGAGGAAGCACAACAGGTGGTCGACGTCGGCGGCGCCGCTCATCGGAGCCACGCCGATCCTGTTGACGAGCTCTTGCCTCAAGACGTTGTACGCGGCCTCTTCGAGGTAGGTGACGGGCAGGATGGAGCTGAGGTACACCCCGCTGGAGCCGTCTGCCCGGACGTTGAAGGTCCCCGGCGGGATGGAGGTCAGGATATGGCCGTCGACCTGCACTCCGGTGAGCTTGACGTTGTACACGTATGGGTAGATCTGGTTCTTTGTGGCCACCAGAGGCGCCGGCGGCAAGGTCCAGAACCATGACGAACTACAGCCGAAGAGCACGCCGGGGACGTACGGGCGTGGTCTCGAATGTGAACGTGTCGGAGGCGAGGAAGCCGGACGTGTTCCAGGCGAAGAAGTCGTGTCGGGGTACCCTACCCACATGGACCATCATCGATCCTTGGAACACGCGTGCGGGCCGGGGATCATGCGCTGGCAAGTCTGCATGGGAGGTGCAGGCGATGACCTCGGCGAAGGAGTCGGAGTTGTTGGGAAGGAAGGTGGGGGTCGCCGCGCGACGTGAACCTGATGCAGGAGGGGCAGGAGTCGCACTGCATGCGCCCAGGTGAGCTCGGTGGTGATGTCCATGACGACGGAGAGCTTCTGCGGCGAGGTCCCGATGGAGATCGAGGTCGAAGACTAATAAGTCGCCGGAGCTAGCTCCCCGTCGTCACCACCGTGCCGTGTCGTATATATTCCCGCTGGCGGCCGGGGCGGTCCATTATCCCGTGATGCACTTGCACCTCCTGTTCCATGTAAACCTTAGCGGATTCCTCTATGACTGAACGGGCCTCTTTTGAGATTGTCCTGACTACATACTGTGGGGACGATGTGTGGCTGGAGCATCTATCTATTATATACTAAAAGCAATATAAGGGTGTGTTTCGAGACATCACGTTGATCCACATCATCTAAATTAATTTTAAGTGTTAGATCTAAAATTTATGGCCAAATTTAATCAGAGATTAATAGTTACGTAACTGTGTAATCTGGTATGACACGATCAATTATAAAAGGAAAAGACCGCATCCTGGTGTGACACGATCATCTATAAAAAGAAAAAATCATACCGGACATGTGAAGACGTATGTCCATAGGACTGTATCTATGTCTGGTAGGAAAAAAAATGCCTACACGAGGTAGCTTCAACGTGGTCAAAACCGGAAAGGTGGGACGTGTGGTGTCCAAGTAGGAGTAATAAAGATACGGTCATGTACCGTTTCAACGAGAACAAAATCTGTGCATGGTACGATAGGAGTAGTACATGTTATTGATACTAGACGCCATACCACTGAGCAGTCCATGTATGCAAATCATATGAGCTCACGCCGGACCATGTCCATGTGTCGGGATCTACTCCAAGCATTGAATGCAAATTAACGGCACGAGCAGCAGCAAGACTGCATGCACATGGGTAGTGGATATACTAGAGCTAGTAAACACATTTTGTTTGCTATTATAGTCCATAGGTTATTTCATGTCCATGATTAATCTTTTCCTTCACAGGTGCACCACTCAGAAGTTTTATAAATTCAATACTCAACACGTGTGTATTTCATGGCTACCATACATATATGACTAGAAACAATACTTATGACTGTAATTTTGCAACTACTATCAATAGTTTGAGCATAAACTTATGATTAAATTTTGTCGACAAAATTAATATTATAAAATTAACAGAGGTTGAAAATTATAGATTTTTTAAAAATAAAAGTAAAAAGTGGTACTCCCTCCAACCCATATAATAAGCATTGCTTAGACATTTATTATGGATCAAAGAGAGTATTATTAATTATATTGTTAGTTTTAGCTTTTGGGACAGTGTGATCCCCACTTTAGATTGCTGGAGAAAAGAAAAACTATATCGAGTTGTCTATTTGTGAATATATTTTAATCTCTCCCGAGCATTCCGTCAAGTAGATAAATGATCAGCAGTGTTCGGTAGAATGGTTATAATATATGATTTCCTATTTATTTTTGGAATAGTTGTAGCTTTTGATTATGTAGCGTTGTAGGTAGGCTTGATTTCCCAACTTATTGATTAGTTTATTTTACTTAAAAATTATTTTGAAAATTGGTACTATCAACAACCAACAAAATTGAGGGGTGATACACTGAAATAATGGCAACCATATTACCGAGCATCAGCAGAAGAGTACATGAAGGAGCAACAATTAGTTCAAAATTTTGTGGTTTTTGTTTATCAAAGATAGATCCAATTGTATATGCAATAGAGAATTTCAGTGCAAGTCTACCATTTGTTTTCTAGATAATGGGAAAGGCAAAACTAGATTGTTATGTTTCAAATGTCAAATATTTAGAGCTAAATATTTGCGTTGATGGCCCACAAATTTTAAGCTGGCAAGCTTCCATATCGGGGTTAGTTTTGGTTGGTGCGTTGTCACAACTCCATGTCGTATTGTACAAACATATTATGAAGAAATAAAGTAAATGCGCCATTAGTTTCTTTGTTAAAAACTATTTCATCCTTATGTTACAAAATAATGGTCAAAGTTACACCTGAAAGAATTTATCCATATCAAAACATCGTGTATTTAAATATTTACCATGATCTACACACTGTTTGATATCCTCATGTTTGCATGGACCCTATTTTAACAAACAAATCGCATCCAATACATATTCATAATATACTAATACATTGCAACCAATAGATCTTCATAATTGTATGTGAACCTTGCCTTAATATCCTAATACATTGCAACACCAAAAAAAATTTGCAGGCTGCAACACTAAAATATTGTGGTGATATGATGTGACCACTAAATAAGGAGCGTTGATGAACACCTTGCCTTAAATTCGGTAGCGGGATATTAGGATGGGAGAAATGTCAACTTGGGAAGACACGCAATAAACGAGTATCGGTTAATTGAGATGTCTCTGTGGCCATCTTACATGATACAACAATATATGTAAACGGAAATACAAAATGAATGGATAGTGGGGTGGAAGACGCTATTGAAAGAGTTAAAGAAAATAGATAAAAGTATGACTACCTTTCTTTCATTATGTTTCACATTATAGAATACTGCAAATTTTAAAGAAAATAGTATTACTAAATTTGATCACAAAAATTATAAATGAATTTCCACTTTCTGAAATATATTTATAAAACACTTCCAAGTTAATCTCGAGATGATGTCTCTATATAAAAAGTGACATATTTTAGAATAAGCACAGAACATGAATGTTTCATAATTGACAAAGGAAAGAGGAAAGAAATTTATTCTAACAAGTAAAAATGAAAATTATGACTATATAATTGTTCTACCGGTCTACAAGATTTCTTATATTCATTTTGCAAAATGTTTGTTATTCTGTTACAGGTTTTAGTTTCAATTGGTTATATAAGCACCACTTTGTTCTTAAACAGTTAACATCAAATAAAAATCATCCTAGATCGCATATAAATTTAATTCCATGTACATATCTAATAATACCACGTACAAGAACACATATAGTCATTGATACTTTTTATAGCAACTTTAATTATTGTCGCATAAACTAAAGATGAATAGAACCATGCTAATTCTAACCGCTCAATATAAGTTTCTACTACATACTTCATTAAATTTAGACATAATCAGATGTTGCCCTTGCATTTGCGAGGGTCACTATGCTAGTTATATACTAAAAGCAATATAAGGGTGTTTTTCGAGGCACCACGTTGATCCACATCATCGGAATTATTTCTGATAGTTGGATCTGATATTGATGGTTAGGATCTGATAAAATAACATAATTTAATTATGTGTTCATATAGACAAATTAAGTCTTCGTCACGTTCTATATATAGTGTGTTGGACGTGGACTCTTTTAATAAGCAATAAACATCCAAAACGTGCTTCCCTTTCGAGAATCGCACCCGCTAAAAAAACGTGTTCACGCTACCCAGGCTACAACGTGTTACATATAAAAAAAATCCTAACTCGAACGTAGTAGTTGTTGTAAAAAATGCTGGCTTTAACATGTTACATGTAAAAAAAAACCTGACTGGAACGTTGTAGCTGTGATCGGAAAAAAACTCAACCCGGCTATGAAAGAGATGGCAGATCAAGCATGGAAAGCCAAACTGGTAAATATATTTCGCTAGCACACTATGGTCCGACCCTTACAAGAAATACTCCGTGTTTCCGTTTTTGCGTCCATTCAACAAAGAATCCAGTGTTTTAACTCCCATACTACCACGTCTCCATGTTAAAAAATCACATTAAGGGTCAGGCGTATCTACATAGAGGCTAGCTGAGTTTATTACAAAAATAAGGAAAACTAGGTACATAGCTAGAACATGGTTGTAACTTGTAAGGTACATGTGCTAGGATATAAATAAAGTCTAAAAAGATCAATACGTAGGTAGTTAACTATGTTGATGAATAAATATGAAGGAGTAAGTATAAAAAGGTTATCCAAAACTAACTAAACTTTTTAAGCATAAAAAATGTACGAGATACAAACTAAAAAGGGAAACCAATTTTAAAATATTTTGCGCAAGGCTGCACACCTTATCTGATGATGAAAAATCATGAAAGGTGCATAGTGAAATGCAAAATGTTAACACAAAAGAACGTGGAAATACAATTTGGATCCTAGATATAGATGCACCTACTAATTTTCTAAAATTATACTCCCTCCGATCCATATTACTTGTCACTGAAATGGATGTATCTAGATATGTTTTAGTGCTAGATACATCCATTTCTACGACAAGTAATATGAATCGGAGGGAGTATTTTAAAATACCAATTTTTTTTGCTTGTGCATCCGGATTATATTTTAAAATACCAAAAATATTTTATTTTTTTTCTTGTGCGTCCGGATATTCTATGTAAGAAAGACAATGCTCCAATATGACTACCGATGAGGATTTTTCTTTTGTCTTTTTCACATAGGTCATTTTTTGCGATACTCAATCGATGAACATTGAATGTCTAGATGTACATGCTAATTTTTATTTTGTAATTTTTTGAAATTTGAAATATGTCTTTTATGTATTTTTCTGAATGAGTGCATCTATTCTTATGACACAACAGAGCACCTTGAGAAGAACCTGCATGATTGTCTGTTTTGTTTAGTTTAAACATATGGTCATCTGTACAACACAATGATTTTTATTAAAAGTACTAGAAACTATCACATGAATACCATAATCTTAGATTTTTTACTAGATTTGTTATATATGAAAATCATAAATAGTCTAGAAGAAAGAGATATGATAGAAATTTATATAAATTGACAAAAATCAACCTTCATTCGTGTGTGCTGATTAAATGCACAAAATTGCAATTTTAATGGATTTGAAACTAAGAAAAACTAATTCTATAACATATAAGCGTTAACAATGAAAACATAGAAATTATATATGCATTTACCTTTTGAATCTACAACATAATCAATGTCACTATCCTACTGTAGGGGACTAGGTTGGAGATAATACCATCCACGCCACACAGTCAAACTACACGACAGGATAATTACATGATTCTAAGAGTATAGAACCACAAGACCGAAGAACATGATAACACGAAGATTGAATAGAAAATAAATAAAATATTGTATCCACATCACAGTAGATGCCATTGCCAAAACTCTCCACCTTTGCCTATTGGTATACATCAACATATTTGATCTGAACAAAAGAAAAATAACATTATATATATTTTTAAACATACTCATATACAATATAATTGTTAAATTTTCAGCATGTAGTCTTTATATGTCTAAAGTGAAACTTCTGTCAGATGAGTAAATAAATGATAGGAAGGAAAATTCAGAAAGACATTGGTCCTACCTTATAACAAGGATAAGTTTATTCTTTTCAAATTATCAAAAAAATTAATATCAGTGTTTCATTCAAGAGATTACTCAAACTTTAGGTGGACACGGCTCCGGTGGACGCTCCCTATTATTTGGATCACGGTGGATAGACTTTTAATTTTTATACAGCCAATACAGCCATACCAAAAGTATATATGTTAAAATTTATATCTTAATATCACATGTTACATAAGAATTATTGTTCTCTTTGTTGATCTAATATCGTATACACATCAGTGTTAAGACAAATAACATAGTAAAAGGCGATGTCCTCGCATATATAAGGGTCTCTTTCAAGGCATTAGGTTAACCCACATCACTGAATTATTTATCATAGTTGGATCTGATATCTATGGTTAGGAATCTATTATATAGTAAAACAAATATACATATGTAAAATGAGACACCATGTTATGCCACATAACTCAAATAATTTTGATAGTTAGACCCAAACTTTGTGGTTAGGATTTAACATGAATTTTTTAGATGATTAACATGACATTGATAATTAAGTAATAGTGTAATCGGGTTTTGACAAGCTCTGTGTTATATAGATGCATATCAAATATGAAAGAAAACTACATCGTGAGGTGAAAACAAATTGGTCAATATTGTGATGTATCCCCATTGAACTCTAGGTCCATCAGTTAAAAACGCCTAGCTAATTAATAATGTGTGAAAAAAATTCAATGGTGTGACGTGATGCATTCTCATTAAACAAAATCCCTAGCTAGAGTGATACGCCAACTAGAAATGTTGGATTTATTTAGGCAATAGTGTACAAATGTGTGAATTGGTGTGATAGCTCCACCAATTAACCTAATCAAGCATTTTCATGCAAATCACCCATGAGCAGCTCGGGATGGATAATGCATGTGGTATTTACTCCTTGCAAGAAAATCAGCAGCACGAGCAACAAATATTTGAGCAAGAAATTTGTGGTTCTGACTATGAACAATCATAATTAGTCTTATAACATTAAAAAATATTATATGATTATCAATTTGCTTTAATTTATGGAACTTGATTTTACTTATTAGGTGGTCTTTCAGAATCGTGAAATTTCTTCTTTTTTATCCTATATATAGAGAAAATTATGTTAAGTGGTATTTTGTGAATATAAATCAATTGAATTCTCACTCAATCATTCTTCCACGTAGATAATCTATTATATATGATGGAAGGATCAAATAAAAATCTATACCATTAACAAAAGGGATATGATTCTAGATTTGTTTCAAGTAATCGACATGATTTTATTTATTAGTTGGAGTTTTAGAAATGTGTACTTTTTACTTTAGATTAACAGAGGGTATACGATTATAATTTTCTTAAATCAATCAAAGTTGGTTTCATTTATTAGGTGATCTTTTGGAATTGTGCAATGTCTGCTTTAGATTGTTGTATAAGGAGAGAAAATTATGATAAGTGACATATTTGTGAATATAAGTTAATTGGCTTCTCACTCAATCTTTCCGCCACGCAGAAAAATAATTTGTTATATAGGATGGAAGGATCAAATGTATCCATATAATTATATACTTTATGGAATGTCCCTTGGTCACCTAAGTGTCATTGCAATACTTGTGTCTAATGATTATATAGCTTTGAAGGTAGGATTTAAGTTGATTTCCCATTAAGAGATTAGTTTAGTTTATTACTAATTTAATAAGGCTATAACATATACATATTTGGAGGTGAGATACACTAAAAATTGGGTACCAAAATTACCGAGCATCGGAGTTGTGAACGAGCCTTGATGTCTGAACCAAAAGTTTGAGGTTTTATGTTCATTAATTAGTTCAATTTTTTTCTATTTTTCATAATGGATAGATCTGATTGTATATGTAATAAAAAAATATTAGTGCTATTCTAGGTACTTATTCTACCACAAATTTGTGGAACAGTAACTATTATACCACAAATTAAAATATTTCTCTCGCTCAATATTTTATTTACCATTTTATTCATAGTGATTATAGAACTACGTAAATTCCGTTGGCATAACATAAGTTTCTGTAGAACTATAAAAAGATTTTAAAAATTTCCAGATGTTGCCCTCGCATTTGCGAGGGCCACCTTGCTAGTTAGGAAGAAGAAGTACAAGAAGAAAAAGTGAGGCCGCCATTGCTACAACAACAAGCACTGGTTTAGTTTAGCTCATTCATGCTGGTCGTTTTCCAAACATCGTCCGTATCGGCCCCGTACGTCGGTCGTCTTCATAGTGGTGATCATGGCGTGACGTCATGTGGCAACAGGAGGCGCCTTCGTGCTGAAGCAGAGCGGTTGTATCGATGATCTATCACTGTCGTCTTAGCACTTATTAGCACTTGTTTGTGTACATACTTAGGATATATAGAAACTATACAATTTGTTAATCACCCTCGTGCATATGCGGCCGGGTTTCCATTGCTTAAATGGCTGAGATTACCAAAGGGATAAAAGAATCATCATCTAGAGGATCGTCATCTTTTCATTTCTCGCTTTCCGAATGGACCATGCACAGACGACAATAATCTCCATCGGGTCGGCTGCCGTTGGGTCGCTACCAGGTGGGCCCAGTGTGAACGAGGGAGGACGCCAGAGGACGTGCACACAGCACAGCGGCGCGTCTAGCCAGACGCGTTTCCAGCCTAAATTTAATTGCATGGTGAAGAAGGTGTTGATACTTCAATGTATTTACATATGGAAAATGGATTAATAGTAATCAACCCTCAATTAATTTAATTGCATAACGTGTTGATACTAGTAGATAGATGATGTGTAGCAGCTCTCATTAGCTTGGTCTAAAAATGCAATATTGTTGATTATAAGCTTGTCATGTTCATATTGTGTATATTGAAAATTAATGTTTCATATGGCTTCGAATTGTGTTTAATGTTGTGGTTGTGCTGTTAGCTGAAATGCTACGTTGTAGTCGTCTGTTGTTGCACAATATACTACTGAAGCTAAATACATGGCTATTGCTGAAGATTACAAAAAATCTTTTTGGTTAAAAGGTTTGTTTGCTAAGCTTTATGGAGATGATTCGTGCATTACTTTGTTTTATTGGAGAGGTTTTTCCATGTTAAATCGGTGTCCCCTTGCTACGATTTAATTTTTGTTCTTTGTTATTTGCTTGTCGTGATTATAACATATCTATTGATGTTCATTACTTCAAACGTGTATTTAGGTTTTCGTAGCAGAAAATAATAAACTAAATAATAATTACAAAAATATAAATAACAACATATTTATTATTCCCTTTAGGACATATTTCCAATAATGTGCCCTAACGATACACTACTCCCTCCGTCCCAATTTATGTTGCATATAAGGTTTTACCAAATTCAAACTTTACAATGTTTGGTCAAGTAGTTTGACACAAATATGAACCTATACACTGCCAATTTAATATTATTAGAATTGGCATAAAATATTCATATACACGTCCTATCGTACATATTTATATTATTTTGTATATTTTTTGTCAAACTTTGCAAATGCACAACACATTATGGGATGGAGGGAGTACTATGTATTTCTTTCCTTATTTGTGCATAATGAAGAGTTGATATTAACCTTCTATAGACATTGACACTCTCTTACATGTTATGAGGTCATCATAGTAGATATGAGCCGTTGGTTGGATCACACATAATGAATGTCATATGTCATTTTTGGTGCATGTTAAAATTTCTTATTCATTATATATTGCTGATAAATTATTGATATGGAGTAACATGCGTCTGTATAGACAAGCAAGGAAGCAATACATCATAGCAGTACTGGAGGAAGTGTACGCTCGAATCTGGAAACGGTGGTGGTCCATGCACGGTTTAGAAGAGATTTTCATGGGGTGAGCACCCACACCAGAAGAGTGGAGATTGCCATGAGCCAGCATACCGCCGGCGCCGGAGGAGCACCTCCTGCAGACGCTGTCTGGAATGTCAGCTGCCCGCCATGGATGTCATAGGTCATGGTCCTGCCCGCCTGCAGCAGGCTGCCGAGGATGGACCCGCCAGTTGACGGCACTATGGTGAGGCACGTGAGCTGCCCGCCGTCGACCGCGAAGAAGTAGTTCTCCACGTTGAGCTCCATCGTTGCATTGGCACCGTCGAATACCAGCGCGATCCCGGGCACCTTGGCGTTGGAAAAGTCACTGGTGAGGAAGCACAGGTGGTTGACGTCGTCGTCGTCGCCGGCGCTCACCGGAGTCACGCTGATCTTGCCCGCGAGCTCCTGCCTCAGGACCTTGTACGCGGCATCCTCGAGGTAGGTGACGGGCAGGGTGGAGCTGAGGGCCACCCCGCCGGAGCCGTCTGGCCGGACGTCGAAGGTCCCCGGCGGGATGGCGGTCAGGAGCTGGCCGTCGACCTGCAGTCCCGTGAGCTTGACATAGTACAAGTCAGGGTTGATCTGGTTCTTCGTGGCCGCCAGAAGCGGCGTGCTGCTGCTTCTGCCCCCGGTCAAAACCGACCCGGCGGCGAACTCGTGGTCGGCGGCCCAGCTCCAGCTGACGAAGCTCTTGCCGGCAGCGTCACCGCCGGGGGGCGCGATGAAGTAGGTGAAGCTGGAGATATTGAGCTGCGACACGAGGGAGAGGGGGCCCCTGCTGAAGCCGGCGACGCCAGAGGCGCCAGCGAGGTCTTGCACCATGACGTCGGCGCTGCAGCCGAAGACGACACCTTGGACGGGCGTGGTCCCCAAGGTGAAGGTGTCCGTGGCGAGGACGCCGGACGTGTTCCAGGCGCCGTGCAGATTGTCCGGGTACCCGCAAGGGTCGTCGCCATGGTCGCAGCCGCGCTCGCCGGGGAGCATACGCCGGCATGTCTGGGAGGCGCAGGCGACCGCGTGGAAGGAGTCGGATTTGTTGGGCAGGAAGGTGGGCGTCTCCGGCGGGGTGAGCCTGATGCAGGAGGGGCAGGAATCGCACTCCGCCCAGATGAGCTCGGTGGTGATGTCCATGAGGACGGATAGCTTCTGCGGCGAGGTTCCGATGGAGAGGTCGAAGACTAGGACGCCGCCGGAGGAGCTGTCTGTCGTCTGCTGGACGTCGCGATCCGTTGTTACGGCCCGCTTCGCCTTCTGTTCCATGTAAACCTTAGCGGACTCTTTGATGACCTCTCTGGCGCTGGATTTACCGATCGTAGCCGAGTCCGACGAGACAACAGGCCCCGGAGCGAGAGAAGAAAGAAGAAGAAAAAGAAATGTGGCCGCCATTGCTACTGCGACTGCCATTGTCTGCTCTATGTGCGTATGTGTGAATTGTGATAGCTTGGAAGGCAGCTCTAGCTAGCTCTGTGTCATTAACAAGCCCCTGGTGAGTCCTATATATAGGGTTTTGCTCACGGGGGTCGTACGTTCCCCATAATATCATCATCCTGATCGTGGCGTGACCTGACGTGATGTGGCAATAGGCGTGACGGCATGTGACGTTGGCAGGGCCTAAATTTTATGAGACCGGGTCTATTTATACAGCCTCCCAGACCTATATCTGACACCTGCCTTTTTTTCAGTTTTTTAGTCTTTTTTTATCTGTTTAAAATTAAATGGAGCAATAGATAATCCCTCCGTCCGCAAATAAGTGTATTTCTAGCCTTGTCTTAAGTCAAACTTTATTACGTTTGACTAACTTTTTAGAACAATGTACCAACATTTATGACACTAAATTAATACCATTAGATTTATTTTTAAATCTAGTTTTATAATATGTCAATTTGATATAATATATGTTTTTATATTTCTCTATAAAGTTAGTCAAATTTGGTTATTTTTTATTTAGGCAAAAGCTAGATGTATACTTATTTGCGGACTGAGAAAGTATGCATTATAGTGAATCTATCCTGCAAGATAATAGACCAGGTCTCGTAGGATACCAAAGGCCTGCAGCCCCGCGGTTGAATCAATGATCCATCACTGTCATCTTAGCACTTGGCAAACCCATGCGTCTTGTTGGCGTGCATACTTAGGGTAAGTAGTACTAGTATAATTTTGTTTACCTGAGGTTGTTCCCTCGCATGCACTGCCACTTTCGGATGTATTCACATTTGTTATGCGTTTTAATTTGCTATTTCTATGTCAGTACGAAGACGAACCCATCAAATGTGGTCTGAGAATTCCAAGGAAGTACTCCACTACCTACCTTATTTCTCTCAAACATATGTATACTAGTAATCGTGCACGCGCATTGCGCGTCTTGGTCTCACCAATATAGTTTTAAAATACGCTACATATCTATTACTCCCTCCGACCCATATTAATTGATTTGGATTTGTTAAAATTTGGTTGAATCTAGACACCATTTAGTATATAGGTTCATCCAAAATTTAACAAATCCAAGTCAATTAATATGGGTCGGAGGGAGTAATAAAAACTTAGTTAAACCCATTTCTGCTAAAATCATTTGTTTTCTAACATGGACTATTAAAATCATTTGCAAATACACAGGTCTAATATTATATCCATGACATGATTCATTCTAACCATGCGCTGGTATTCCACTGTCGACAATTTAGAATCCAATGTCTCTTGGGAGAACTTGTAAATGATAGCAAAAAAAAAGCAGTATTTCATTTTGACTGAGAGCTATACATCAATTTATTTAAGCACAACCACCATGCCTATGCAAAATGTCTAAATCAGTGATAATCTGGCTTGAGAGGGTGCCTAACTATATGTTATCCAATGTAAATAGGAAACAATCAGAACCATGACTAATCTCTTGGCTCATACCATCGCCTCCGAACTATAGAGGCCCCAAGTCACCTCAAATTCCATTTGCTGGTACAAGTTTATACTGTTGATGAAATTAACAACAATGACATTTGATGCAATGCAATAAGTGGAGGGTTACTGAATGGACAGAAAACAATATCGATTGCTTGCTTTTCAGCGCATCAAATTAATTAAGGATAATGACCATGTGAATCTAAAAAGGGAAGTAAACATAGTTAGTTTGGTAATTATATGACCGATCATGAATTACATGTGTACACTACCTTTGCATTGATCTTCAGGTAAATATTCCTTTACAAAGCTGAACTGCTTTCACAAAGTACAGCCCTTAAAAGGTCAGTTCCTTTTTCTATATTTTTCAGCAGACTGTAAAAGAGATATGTAGAAAAGGAAGTTGTATTTCTGCTTTAACTGAACCTGATTCTGTTCCCACCGATTCAATATTTCACACCAAACTATTAATTAGTTTTTTCATTTCCTAACTTCAAGAAAAACCAAAACAAACATACAGGGTACATACAAATTGAGGCAACCAGCTGGCCATAACGGCATATTCCACAGGAGCTCTAAGCTAATTAAAATGATAGACACTCATCGGTAGCAGCAAAATACACAATAGCCCGATGAATAAACCATCCATGCTTGCGTCATGGAAGGCTTGAGTTGCCTTTTGACACACTGTTATGGCCGCTGGAGCAGTACTCGGTGTATATTGTTCTATGAACTGAATGAAAACAACATGAATTTATGAAATCTGAACCCAACCTTGAGCATGGTCAGCTTGTGCGGGCGAGTAGCAACGCAGTGGGTGGGCGACCGACGCAGGGGTGGAGGCGTGTTCGGCTCTACAAATGATCACGCTGGATATGCCCCTCTCGCCCTGGTGTTCAGAGCGACTGCGCGGATGTTGGCGCACCGACGGCCTCTCGTGCAGGCTACTGCGGCACTCTTGCGGAACGGTGGCTGGTAGCAGCGGCGGTAATAGGGCAACCGACAGGAGGGCTGAGACGGGAGGGTGGCATACGTATGTTAGTGGCGGTATGACAACGACAGACAGAGGGCTATGATTGGAGAACGGCAGCGGTATGGCTGCGGCGGGAGGCTTGCAGTGGTATGGCGGCGGCAGAGGACTGCGGGCCTGCGGCGGCTTTGGCGAGTGGATGATGGATCGGGGGTGAGCGGTTCCTTCGATGGGGGCGGGGTGCGGGACTATCCACTCAGGCTGTGATGAGCCGATAAAGACGGCGTGATTTTGAAGCGTTAGATAATTGGATTCTACGGATAATATGTATTGGATTAGACCTTCTGATTCTTTTAATATTGGTACAGATGCTATCCACATCAGCAAGCCTCTAATTGGTGCACGTCAATTAACCCTCGGCGTTTGTTGATGCCATGTCATCTTCTGATACCATCATTTTATTTTCTTTCGAGCGAGCCGTTCAGTCAGTAACCTGTGCCATGCGTTTCTATTCGCCTCGTCTCGTCTTCCCCCACGGAGCAGTATTTGTTTTTATCTATCTAACTCCCTAATTATTGATTCACATCTCCCTCTTCGTCTTCTACACAACGAACCATATCCTGTTCCTCTGGTGCGCCCACTATAGTTTTGAAAAAGGAAAAGTGATGATGGATCTTCGCATCGATCGCTGGTCGTGATAGTGATTGTATGATTTGTGTAGTACCGTGGCTATATCACCATGACCTTTTCCTCTTCCTTTTTTTCCACAAATTTACCGGGTTGATACTGCAAGTAGTAGTAATCACACATGCATGCAGGTCGAGTCCCATTGCCAACAATAATAAGCTAGGGCTGAGAATGGCCGAACATGATATGGAGTACTTTTTTTTGACACTGTAATCCGCTCTTTATTAATAAGATAAAATAAGTTACAAGATACGAACAAGACGTCTTTACAGAACTGAAAAGATAGGATACACCTATGTAAAATACCAGCGCATATCCTCCTCCTTCGGCACCACCAAAGCGACCACCAAAGGGGCGAAAGAGCGATCACCACAACACCCGAGCTTGACGCGGATCAGCAGCTTTTTAGACCTCCAAAGTAGCTTGCCAAAGACAAAACCATTGTCGTTGAAAGAATTAGACCGAGGCAACATGTCCCCAGACACGCGATCAAACTCCAGACCTGACACCCCCGCACGACTACAACATCGGGGGAGGAAATCAGAACTGCCATCTTCCATCCACAAACCCAGCACAGGATAAACCATCTTCAATCTGACACATACACAGACAACCATCTGCGCGTACTCCCATCCTCCCTGCTCCACCATGACGTCGAAGCAAACGCCGTAGTAACGGGGACAGAGCAGAAGGAGGGACACACCTGATGGGATCGCCGCCTCCGCCTCGATGACAACATCCAAGAACTCTAAAGCCGCCAATCCGAGGAAACGGCACACACACGATGCCATCAACTCCGAGACGTCGCGCTACGAGGAACGTCGTCGGTGTGGGAGTGAAGTTGAGGCAGATTTATTCGCCTGAGCGCCACTCCCACCACCCCAACGATGCTCCACGACCTGCAAAACCAAACCCTAACTACAGAGCGGAGAGACCGGATCCCCCTCCCTTCCGCCGTCGGAGCAGCAGGCAGAGGGAGAGGGGACTGTTAGATAGATCTCAACGTGACAGAGCCCAATGGCCTGTCACGCCCCTATCCACGCCCTGATCGGGGGCGTCCAACCCTATCTGGTTGGTGGGCCCCTATCGCCGCGCTATATAAAGTGGTGGGGAGCTGGCAGAAGGCATCACGAGGTTCGCCGCTGTGCCAATCACCCCACCTACACCCCTACCGATCTAAGGTTAGCGTGAGCCGACGGGAAGCACCGCTACCACCGCACACCCACATCGTCGACCCTTTCCTATGGCCAATGACGACGGCTCTAGCTCCGAGGCTAGCTTCGGCATCCCCTCTGGCTCATGCTTGTCGAGCCAGGGCGCAGGTAGTACCCCTATTTTCCAATCTCTCTCCCTCTCAGATCTACGAGTTCCCACCTTATAGTATATCTACCGAGGCTAGACTAGAACCAACAATGGTATCAGAGCAATCTTAGTTGCTAGTCTTTTTTTTTTGGTAGAAAGAAATCAAAGCAAAAGGAGAAACCCTAGATCCAAAAGAGCGCCTGCCCTATGGCCGCACCATTCCTCTCGATCTAGATGGGCATCCCCTTGGGAGACATCTAGAAGAATAAACACCCTTTCGGGGGCAAAGCAAACCATAGATCTATCCCAAAGAAAATCCAAAAAAAACCTAACCCTAGTTCTTCCCCAGATCCCACCCGTATGCAAAAAAACACGAAGAGAACAGCCCCAAATCCAAAACCTCGATTCGAAATCCCCAAAAGAAAATAACAATTGGCCGTTGCCGAGCGCCGGCAAAGGGGCACCGCCGCTGCGCCTCTTGACGGTCATGCGCCCACCCACGAGTGGACGCACCGTCGGCAAGGGGGGCAGGGAGGCGTTGTGGCTCTGTCCGTCTCTCCTCTCTGCATCTGCGAGGTGGGGGAGGTGGATGGGGCAGAGGAAGAGTAAGAGGGGAAGGGGAAACAACGTGGGAGAGGGAGGGGCTCTCCACCGGCGGCGACGCCGGGCGGGGCGGCCACCTCACCTCGTCTGACGAGAAGCGCCGCTAGAGAGTGGAGCTAGGGGGCGTCACGGGGCGGATGGGGGCGAATGGGGGCTAGGGTTAGTTGGGGGTGCTGCGCGCAGGGGTTTTGTTGCGGCGAGAAGCGCGCACAGCCGTCGGATCTAGGTTACGCAGCACAGACGGCTGCGATTGAGCGGCGCGGGCGGCTGCG
This sequence comes from Avena sativa, assembly GCA_916181665.1. Classification (NCBI taxonomy): domain Eukaryota; kingdom Viridiplantae; phylum Streptophyta; class Magnoliopsida; order Poales; family Poaceae; genus Avena; species Avena sativa. The sequence goes on from OV702299.1 coordinate 526,645,903, forward strand.
GGCCAGAACGGGCCAAGTGAGCTGCGTGCGGGCGAAAACAGCTGGGCCGCCTGTGGGCCGCTGTGGACCGCAAGCGAGCGGGCGCTGCAGAGCTTAGGCGCGCGCGGGCGGCAGCTAGCGGGGCGCGGGCTGGCAGGCCGAGCGGGCCATCATGGCGGCGGTAGATAGCAGCTAGCGGGGCGCGGGCTGGCAGGCCGAGCGGGCCGTCATGGCGGTGGCAGATAGCTGCAAGTGGCGAGCAGGCCGCTGGGCACTGCTAGCCGCTCAGGGAAAAGGCCCAGGAGGCCGTAACAGAACAGTTTTTTCTGTTTTCTTTTTTACAGAACTGTTTTATTAGCTGTTTTTATTGTTTTTGCTTTTTTAAGCAAATTTTAACACAGATTTCTCTAGTCATATTATTTCAAGAATATTTGTCTAGAGAATGGAATAGATGCAGATTTTTTCTGTAAAGTTTGAAGTTCTATGAAAGTTGTAATATTGCTTCCGTTGCAAATAGTTGTTTTAAATTGCTTGAATGCAATAAAGTTTGTTTAAATTTTGTTTTAAAATATGTGACAAAGTAATTAAAGATGATTGTGCCCCATGTTATTAATTGACCAATGTTATTAAAAAACATGATCATGATCATGATCTGAGTATTAAAGGTGCATGATCTGAGTATTAAAGGTGCCAGTTAAGCCTGAGGACCTAGTGAGGGGTGATGTTGAGGAAAGTGTTGCATTTGAAAAGAGAAAAAGAGACCATGCTCCTTTGGAGCTGGCCTACTCAATAGATAACCAAAAGTAGGTCAATGCAAACAAGAAGTGCTTGGCTTTTGTCAAGAACACAATTGAGAACGCAATAGTGGGCTCAATTGAAGAGTGTGCCTCTGTTGGTGAGTACCTTGCAAAAATAAAGAGCCAGTTTACTGGCTCTTCAAAGATGTATGCAACCCAACTGCTAAAACAGCTGGTGACAGAAAAGTATATGGGGGGCACATGGCATTAGAGAGCACATCTTGAGGATGTCCAACATGGCGGCTAAGTTAAAGCCCATGGATGCGGACCTCGATCTCAAGCCTGCTCTTCTGGTGCATCTTGTCATGGCCTCTCTTCCCCAACATTTCGAGAACTTCGTCATCAACTACAACATGTCCCCTAAAAAGTGGGACATTGAAAAGATCATAGGGATGTGTTCTCAAGAGGAAGAAAGGCTTAAGTCCATTCACGGTGGTTCCTTGAACTACGTGAAGGACAATAGGAAGAGGAACTTCACCAACAGCAACCATGGTGGTTCACCTTCCAAGCCACATGGCAAGGGCCCCCTACAGCACCAGCATCAGTAACAACAGTCTCTCCCTGGGGACAAGGACCTTTGTCACCATTGCAAAAAGCCTGGCCACTTCAAGAAGGACTGCCACTTATGGCTTAAGACCATAATGGCAAAGAACGGTAAAGACATAGTATCTTTTGTAAATGAATCCTTGTATGAAAAGATTTCTAAATCTACTTGGTGGATTGACTCTGGTGCAACCATTCATGTTGCCAACTCTTTACAGGGGTTTCGTTCGACAAGGACTTTGCCAAAAAGAGAAAGACACATTGAGGTGGCGAATGGGGTCCAAGCAGAAGTGGAGGTTGTTGGCGACATTCCTCTATTCTGCTTAAGGATGTTTTGTTTGTTCCTTCCATCTATAGAAATTTAATAAGTGTGTCATGCTTGGACAAAGACATGTATGAGTGCTATTTTGGACATGGCAAATGTGCCATTTGGTTGAAAGATACTTGTGTGGGTGTTGCTACACTACATGACAAGCTTTATTTATTATCTTTGCATGAGAAAGTATTTTCTGTGTGTGATGTGAATAAACAAGTTCCCTTGTCGAACAAAGAACAAAAGAAAAGAAAGCGAACGCTTGACCCATCAAAGTTATGGCACTGCAGATTAGGCCATATTTCGAGGGGAAGAATAGAAAGCCTCGTTAAAAATGACATTCTTCCTCTGTTAGAGTTCTCAGACATCGAGCAATGCATAAATTGCATCAAAGGAAAGTATGTAAAGCAAATTAAAAAGGGTGCAAACCGAAGTATAGCTACACTAGAAATAATCCACACTGATATTTGTGGACCGTTTCCAATGAAAAGTGTGGATGGCTATGATTCATTCATAACATTCACGGATGATCATTCCCGGTATGGTTATATTTATCCAATTAAAGAAAGATCTGAAGCATTGGATAAATTTAAAATTTTCAAAGCTGAAGTAGAAAATCGGCATGATAAAAGAATTAAGATAGTCTGGTCTGACCATGGGGGGGAGTACTACGGTCGGCATACTCCATATGGTCAAGTGCCAGGACCTTTTGCAAGGTTCCTATAGTAGTCGCCCAGTATTCTATGCCGGGCGAACCTCAGCAAAACGGAGTAGCTGAAAGGCGTAACCGTACCCTTATGGATATGGTGTGCAGCATGATGAGCTATTCCACCCTCCCATTGGGATTGTGGATGGAGGCGCTTAAAACCGCCATTCATATTCTCAACAGAGTACCAAGTAAGTCGGTGCCCAAAACACCGTATGAATTGTGGACAGGCAGAGTCCCCTCTCTGCACCACTTGAGGGTCTGGGGGAGACCAGCTGAGGCAAAAGTTTTCAATCTAAACATTGCAAAGTTAGACCCCAAAACAGTATCTTGCCACTTCATTGGCTATCCAGATAAATCAAAAGGCTATCGTTTCTACTGTCCTGACAGATACACAATGTTTGTAGAAACGAGACATGCAGTCTTCTTGGAGGACGAATTGATGAGGGGGAGCACGGTAGCTCAGGAAATTTATCTTGAGGAGAAGAGGGTGCATGCACCTAATCCGATGACTCAGGAGCCATTTTTCTCGCTACCTGTTATACCACCATCTACAACCCCTGAGGTTGTGGTGCCGGCACCTGTTGTGACTCCACACGTGACAACAATGGGAGAAGGTTCGGAACCTGTCCATCAGGAGCCACCTAAACCCACTGTTGAGAACGAAAGGGAGCCAGAACAGCCACCATATTGAGAATGTGCCAGAACCTGAGGCAAGAAATGAGCAAGAGTCTGAAGAACTCAGAAGGTCTAAAAGAGAACAAAGACCAGCCATTTCCAAAGAAATCTACAAAGTCTACAACACAGTTCATATGGAGGGCGATCCTACCTCATATGAAGAAGCCATGAGTAGCACTCACTCAGCCAAGTGGGTGGAGGCAATGGAAGATGAAATGAAATCAATGAGTTCCAACAATGTTTGGGACTTAGAGGAAATTCCTAAAGGAGCCAAAACAGTAGGATGCAAATGGGTCTACAAAACAAAGTATGACTCCAATGGGAATGTAGAAAAGTACAAAGCTAGACTTGTGGCAAAAGGCTTTATGCAAAGAGAAGGGGTAGATTACAATGAGACTTTTTCTTCGGTCTCATGTAAGGACTCCTTCAGAATCATAATGGCACTAGTTGCACATTTTGATTTAGAGTTACATCAAATGGATGTTAAGACGGCATTTCTAAATGGAGATTTAGAAGAAAATGTTTACATGAAACAACCCAAGGGTTTTTTCATGGAGGGGAAGGAACATATGGGATGCCGCCTAAAGAAATCCATTTATGGGTTAAAGCAAGCCTCTAGGCAGTGGTATTTAAAGTTTAATGATACAACTAAAAGATTTGGATTCAAAGAGAATGTTGAGGACAACTGCATTTATGCAAAGTTCAAAAGTGGGAAATATATTTTCCTAATTTTGTATGTGGATGACATCTTGCTTGCTAGCAGTGATGTCAATCTACTACTAGAAACAAAGAAGTTCTTGTCTTCAAATTTTGACATGAAAGACCTTGGTGAAGCTTCTTATGTTTTGGGCATAGAAATTCATCGAGATAGAAAGAATGGAGTGTTAGGACTGTCGCAGAAAGCGTATTGTGAAAAGATTCTAAAGAAATACAATATGCATGCGAGTAATGCAACACCTGCTTTCATAGTCAAGGGCGATAGTTTTGGGAAATCCCAATGTCCAAAGAACCAATATGAGATCGATTAAATGAAGTCAGTACCATATGCTTCGGCTGTTGGATGCTTACAGTATGCACAAGTGTGCACTCGCCCTGACTTAGCTTTTATCACCGGGGTACTCGGCAGATATCAAGAGAATCCAGGCATAGAGCACTGGAAGATGGTAAAGAAAGCTTTGCGTTATGTGCAAGGCACAAAAGGCCTCATGCTAACATACAAAAGATTTGATTCCCTAGAGATAAAAGGGTACTCAGATGCGGATTTTGCGGGAGATAAAGACGACAGAAATTCCACGACAGGATATGTCTTTACTCTCGGAGGAGGTGCTATTTCATGGAGAAGCATCAAACAGTCGATAGTTGCATCATCTACGATGTATGTGTTGGGGTTCGTAGCATGGAAAACAAAATTTTCTATCGCATACAAACAAACAAGCCAAGATCTATCTACTAGATTGTAGCAACGAGTCGATGGAATAGCTAACCCTCGAAGATTCCAAAGCGGTTAACGAGAGCAGATTCTCGTGGGTGATGTAGTCGTACTCTTTCCGATCTCAAGATCGCGTAGACGATCCTTCCGGCGCCACGTTCCCGCAGCGCTCCCGCAGTCGGTCACACGTTCGGTACTCGACGAAGACCTTCCTCTCCCTTGTTCCAGCAGGCAGCGGAGGTTGTAGCACTCTCCTCGCGATTCTGGCAGCACGACGGCGTGGTACCGGAAGTAGAGGGGAGATCCCGCAGGGCTTCGCCTTAAGCCGGTGCGAGTATGGTGGAGTTTATGAGAGAGGCTATTAGTGGTCTAGTAATTAGACACACCAATTAGAGGGCTCTAAACCAATTAGAAGGCTCTAAACTGAATAGCTCTAAACCGGGGTCTAGATCTAGGGTTTAGTTTAGAGGATAGGAAACTTGTGTGTTCTAGGAGGGAGCCCTGCCCCTCCTTATATAGGTGGGAGGGGCTGGCCGGCCAAGGGGAGGAGTTCCTCCCCAACTCGGCCTTGGGAGGTGCGCCGGCCAAGGGGAGGAACCCTCCTCCAACTCGGCCTCCACCTCTCCTCCTCTTTCTCCTCTTTCCGAAAACTGGCAGTTTGACCGAAAACTGGCAGTTTGACTTTTCCAATTAGGATTTGAATTAACCCTTTATTTCGGACAGCGAGAACACTTAGTACATGATGCAATCATTCCAACATGCAATGACACATTCATGTACCCTTTCCCCCTCCGGAGTGCCGGACATTCCGGGACTTTCTAGAATGTTCCCGATGAAAACACCGGAACCATTCCCCAACTCCGAAACGGTACTTTCCTTATATGAATCTTATTCTCCGGACCATTCCGGATCACCTCGTGATATCCCGGATCCCATCCGAGACTCCGAACAACATTCGGTCTCTTTCTCATAATACCATAACTACTCAAACAACGTCGAATCCTTAAGTGTGTCTCCCTACGGTTCGTGAATTATGCGGACATGATCGAGACACTTCTCCGAACAATAACCAATAGAGGAATCTGGAAATTCATATGGCTCCCACATATTTCTACGATTACATTGCGATCGAATGAACCACTTACATACGATACCAATTTCCCTTTGTCTCACGATATGTTACTTATCCGAGGTTATGATCGTCGGTATCTCTACATACCTAGTTCAACCTCGTTACTGATAAGTACTCTTTTCTCGTTCCCGTGATATGTGATCCCTTGTGACCTAGTCACATGCTTGCAAGCTAATTGGATGACATTTCACCGAGAGGGCCCAGAGAATATCTATCCGTCATATGGATGGACAAATCCCACTCTTGATCCATGTGTCTCAACCAATACTTTCCGAACACTCAATGCCACCTTTATAGCCACCCTGTTACGGTGTGGTGTTTGATGACATCAAAGCATCCATCCGGCAAAGGTGATATGCATGATCTCATGGTCGAAGGAATTAGGTTACTATGTATCAGAAAGCATATAGCAATTGAACTATTGAAATGACTTGATCTTTATGCTACGCTTATCTATAGGAGTATGTCCACCATATCATTCTCCTAACGATATGATCTTGTTGTTAATAACATCTCAATGTTCATGATAGGGAAACCACAATCATCTATTAACCAACAAGCTAGTGAAGTATAGAGGCTATACTAGGGACTTCAATTTAAGTTTACAATTCACACAAGTATTAATGTTTCCTTGTTAATACTATTATAGCATGAATATAAACATTTATCATAAACACAAAGATATAATAATAACTATATTTATTATTGCCTCTAGGGCATATCTCCAACAGTCTCCCACTTGCACTAGAGTCAATAATCTAGTTTCAAACCTTAGTGTATTCAACACCTATGGCTTTCCGGTGTTGCATGTACACGATTGCTAGTGGTCAACTGATCTCCGGATCTGACACTTCCAGGTCCGTGTGTAATTGCATGTCTTTGCGTCTCTACGCATCACTCATTCTCTAATGAGATGGCTTTGTATAATTTGGTCTTTCGGTGTGACCTTTAGTTCTTTGGGGTTAAAACATGTTGATAATATTGTCGCACAATATATCTTCATAGTATTATCCCGCTGTGAACTACACCTAGTTTGATAACAAACTACTTGACACAAATGCCCTCTTTTGCTGCTAACATAGCAGTCATACACTTAGCCTTTTGTTGCAGTATCTGTCACAATGTCTTAACTTTGGAACTCATCCAAATCCATTATGGAACTCACTTTCCATTATATTGTGCCACCCTTAATTTAGATTGAGATAAACTTAATTTGTACTCTGTGACAAAACTAGTATCAATGTAGTACTTTTACAATGAACTAACCATCTATTTGTCACTTCTACAAATAATATACTCTTAGTTCTTCCAAAAAGATCATAAGAATATCCTTACTATCGTCCAATGATCATCTTATGAATCATTCTGGTATATGCTCATAACTTTTAGAGCATAGGACATATCTGGATTTGTACATACCACAGTATGATTGATATAAACACTCTTTGCGATTTCATATATCAAGTATCAATCTATACTTGAATCTTTGTTTCACTTACCAAATGTCAATACACTTGAATATATCATCAACATTGAACTCTTTCAATCCTTTCTGTGCGACAAGAACCTTTTCTTGTAGTTTCTATATTGAACTCATTCAATATCTCGTTTATGTACTTCTGGCACAACCATATTAGCATCTATTGATGCCAAATATTTGGGTTTTGCCTAAGTCTTTCATCAGGATGAAATTCTTAATATGTGTCAATAAAAGATACATCATTTCTAATCAACAATATGTCCTCCACATAATGTATTAGAAATATGTTTTTAGCGCTCCCACTTAATTTTTTTTGCAAATGCAAGCATCTTCATTGTCTCCGATGAAATTAAACTCTTTTAACAGTTTCATCATAGTGAAGATTCCAACTCCGCTATGCTTACTTCAACCATTGAAGTTTGCATATGCATTCAGCATCCTTTGAATTAACAAAACCCTTTGGACCATGTCATGCACACGTCCTAGGTAACAATTCTATTAGAAGAACTTGTTTTGTTTATTCAACTACCACATAACAAAATTATATGTAGTGGTTGCTATATTAATCCGTATAGACTAAATATCGCTATGAAAGATCAAATCTTGTCATAGTCAATCTTTGAACATTGTTGTGAACTCTTTCCCAACATGTCGACTATTTCATAGATGTGAAACATCCATGTCTACTTCTTTATAGATCCAAACACAACTGTAAGGTCTTACACCTTTCTCGAGGGACCTTCAAGTTCAAAACTTGATTTCTCGTGTATGGAATTATCACGGATTTTATGGCTTCAAGCCATTTGACGGAGTCAGGGCCCATCATCGCTTCTTTGTATGTAGTCCGTTCATTATTCTCAAATAATGATTCAACCCTCAAATCTTAGTATTTGATTGTTTACTCGACCTACTTGTTTCAATAGGAACTTAGATCTCAATGACCACATCCTTTTGAGGTACATGAGCCATGAGCATTAGTTGCTGCCTCCGGAACACTTTTCGGTGCTGCGCAACTCTGATCATATAGCTAAGGTTCTTTTAACCCTATCAAAGTTCTATTGTCCTCCCACTTAACTTTTCACGAAAAATTCCTTCTCAAAGAAACTTGACGTTCTAAGCGACAAACACTTTTGTCTCCGGTGTTTATGGAGGAATACTTAACAGTAATACAAAGACAGATTTATCCGACTTTGGTTGCAAACATCTTTAATGCATAGCATACCAATGTTTAAGAAAGGACCACTTGGGTTTTATCCCAAACCATAACTTTATATGGTGTCATTTCAGCGGATTATGATGGAGCTCTTTTCAGTGGAAAACGGTAGTCTCTAAAGCTTTTAATCTTTTAAAATATAATGGCAGTTTTATGAATTACACCTTTTGATCTTACCATGTCAAACAAGGTTTTAATTACATATCTCGAACGCTCCATACTCTTATGGTGTTTCGGGAAATGCAAATCCACGGAACGATTCCTTAAATCTTAGGTATTATGCTAAACTTGTAACTCAAATATCTTCCTTTATGATCTTATCATAAACTATTTATATTCTTGTTACAATGATTTTGCACTTCATCTTGAAATCTTTGAATTTTTCAAATATTTCATACTTCATCCTTATTAAGTAAATATTCATATATTCACTCAAATTTTCGGAGAAAGCATATGAAGTTGAAATCCATCGCTCTTGACTACACATAATGGAGTTCGTACAACAATATGCACAAGTTCCAATAAGCTAGTCTTTCGTTCCCTTTTGGCCTATGAACGAAGTTTTAATTATTCTCTAGGAAAGTTTCACAAACGTCATTTGATCAAAAATCAAAAGACTCCAAAATTCCATCCACATGGAGTTTCTTCATGTTTTCTTTCCAATATAATTTAAACTGCGATGTCACTTCCTAAGTGATCTTTCAATCAATTTGTCTTTCGACATTTTTTTAGCACTAGTTTTATGGATGTGATTTCTCCAACGAGATTTGTAAATCATCCATCTTTTATGGATTACGGCAATTATTTGAACAACCCTGTTGTTCTCATAATACCTGATGAAACAAATCTTGAAGGCAAGCTTTGATGTTTAACGAGCAACACAATAACCCTTTATTTGTTCTTGATGAACATCATCACATATTCTTTTGCTAGTTACTTAGGCCATTGTAGTTCATGAATTGTGTTGTTTCGTATGACGATTCATACCAACAAATTCAGTATAAAATACTTAAGAACCACATTGTTTAATGAGCAAAGAATATAGCCATAACATGTATATCATCTATATACTTAAACTGAACAATTCTAGTCTTTTCTTTTCTGCCATATATTTCTGAGATTCTCTTTCAGTATTTCCTTTTCTGTTTGAAAGAATCTATCAACATTAATAGTGGAGTCATACATATGACACATAGTCCAAAGCGTGTATAATTAAATACCAATGTCTTTGGATTTGCACTTTGAAGTAGATCACCATCATCAAATGTTTGGTGTTCTTTCAAATTCCTTTCTTTAGTAATCTATTGGTGTAGTAAACATTTTACCTACATCAAATATTCACCTTTATCATGGAATCGTCCATGACCAAGCTACTTTTAGCTTATAACGGTGAATCGCGAGTATAATGTTGCTCTCCAAAACCTTTTGGAGGATTAGGATAACTAGTGTCTCCAACCTTTTGCAAATTCTCATCAAATATGAGAACATGACTTTTGCCATATTATACTCTATCATGTTGCAACCAAAACTTTGTTTCAGATATCACAATATCTTCCACACATCATGGTTTCTGAAACAACTCTTTCAGATCCTAGATAACCTTGATATTAAGACAATCCTTTAAATATCAAGAATCATGGAGACAAACATGATACTTTATACACTAACACTTGGAATTGTTACTCTTGATTTAATACCAATTATTAAACTTCATGGAGTAACCGGAACTTACTGAAAGTTTGCAATAGGACTTTTAAACTTTAGATTAACACTTCAAAACAATACGATACCAGTTCGTAAAGTAACTAACCAGAATTCTATAGTTCTATCATCTCAATTATAACTAAGCGCAAGGTGGTAAACGGATGCCAATGACTACAACAACTATGCAAATTCACTTTGATTTAGTTTATGATAAATTGAGTTCTAATTAATAATTAAATTAATCTAGGTGAACTCCCACTCAAAACAACATCCCTCACATTGTTTTAGTGATCACACGAACCAAATCCACTACATCAACTCCGATCATCACGAGAGTTGATATAGTTTCAATGGCGAACAATCGACATGTTCATCATATCTACTATATGACTCATGCTTTACCTTTCGGTGATCCGTGTTCCTGAGGCCATGTCTGTACATGCTAGGCTCGTCAAGATCAAACCTTAGCTACCGCATAAGCAAATCTGGCTTGCTTACGTTGTATTCACCCGCGGAATCAAAGACACCCGATCATCACGTGGTGCTTCGAAGCAACAAGCTTTGGCAACGGTGCATACTAAGGGTGAACACTTTAGAACTTGAAATTTTGTGCATGAGGGATCATCTTATAATGCTACCGTCGTCTACTAAGCAATACAAGATGCATAAAGGATTAACATCACATGCAATTCATAATATGTGATATGATATGGCCTTTCTTCTTTGTGCTTCCGATCTCCATCTTCAAGCACGAACATGATCTCCATCATCACCGGTATAGCATCAAGGTCAATGACGCTTCTTCATGGTTGTCGTCCACCAGCTTCAACTATTACAACTATTTTGAATAGACACGCAGGTCTTAACAGAAATTAAAGACAACCATATGGCTCCTGCCGGTTGCCAACTTACAATAAGGAACATTGCATACATCAAATATAATCACAATCATGGCCATATCACATCACTGCACACCCCTGCAAAACAAAGTTAGACGCTTCTACTTTCTTTGCATGTTTTACGTGGTTTGGGGCTTTCCATAAGTGTCGTTCTAACCTACGAACAAGAACCACAACATTGATACTAGCATTGTTGATTACCCGTTGTAAATTGGATCTTTACTATGCTAGGAGAAACAGGCACCCGCAAAGCCACTTATGCAATACGAGTTGCATGTCAAGCGTGGAGCAAGTCTCATGAACGATGTCATGTAAGGTTAGCCCGGGCCGCTTCATCCCAACATACCGCAAGATGCAAAGTACACGCAAAGCAATCTACAATAAAAGCATCAACGCCCACAATGACCATTGTGTTCTACTCGTGCAACAGATCTACATATAGACACGGCTCTGATACCACTGTTGGGGTTCGTAGCATGGAAAACAAAATTTTCTATCGCATACAAACAAACAAGCCAAGATCTATCTACTAGATTGTAGCAACGAGTCGATGGAATAGCTAACCCTCGAAGATTCCAAAGCGGTTAACGAGAGCAGATTCTCGTGGGTGATGTAGTCGTACTCTTTCCGATCTCAAGATCGCGTAGACGATCCTTCCGGCGCCACGTTCCCGCAGCGCTCCCGCAGTCGGTCACACGTTCGGTACTCGACGAAGACCTTCCTCTCCCTTGTTCCAGCAGGCAGCGGAGGTTGTAGCACTCTCCTCGCGATTCTGGCAGCACGACGGCGTGGTACCGGAAGTAGAGGGGAGATCCCGCAGGGCTTCGCCTTAAGCCGGTGCGAGTATGGTGGAGTTTATGAGAGAGGCTATTAGTGGTCTAGTAATTAGACACACCAATTAGAGGGCTCTAAACCAATTAGAAGGCTCTAAACTGAATAGCTCTAAACCGGGGTCTAGATCTAGGGTTTAGTTTAGAGGATAGGAAACTTGTGTGTTCTAGGAGGGAGCCCTGCCCCTCCTTATATAGGTGGGAGGGGCTGGCCGGCCAAGGGGAGGAGTTCCTCCCCAACTCGGCCTTGGGAGGTGCGCCGGCCAAGGGGAGGAACCCTCCTCCAACTCGGCCTCCACCTCTCCTCCTCTTTCTCCTCTTTCCGAAAACTGGCAGTTTGACCGAAAACTGGCAGTTTGACTTTTCCAATTAGGATTTGAATTAACCCTTTATTTCGGACAGCGAGAACACTTAGTACATGATGCAATCATTCCAACATGCAATGACACATTCATGTACCCTTTCCCCCTCCGGAGTGCCGGACATTCCGGGACTTTCTAGAATGTTCCCGATGAAAACACCGGAACCATTCCCCAACTCCGAAACGGTACTTTCCTTATATGAATCTTATTCTCCGGACCATTCCGGATCACCTCGTGATATCCCGGATCCCATCCGAGACTCCGAACAACATTCGGTCTCTTTCTCATAATACCATAACTACTCAAACAACGTCGAATCCTTAAGTGTGTCTCCCTACGGTTCGTGAATTATGCGGACATGATCGAGACACTTCTCCGAACAATAACCAATAGAGGAATCTGGAAATTCATATGGCTCCCACATATTTCTACGATTACATTGCGATCGAATGAACCACTTACATACGATACCAATTTCCCTTTGTCTCACGATATGTTACTTATCCGAGGTTATGATCGTCGGTATCTCTACATACCTAGTTCAACCTCGTTACTGATAAGTACTCTTTTCTCGTTCCCGTGATATGTGATCCCTTGTGACCTAGTCACATGCTTGCAAGCTAATTGGATGACATTTCACCGAGAGGGCCCAGAGAATATCTATCCGTCATATGGATGGACAAATCCCACTCTTGATCCATGTGTCTCAACCAATACTTTCCGAACACTCAATGCCACCTTTATAGCCACCCTGTTACGGTGTGGTGTTTGATGACATCAAAGCATCCATCCGGCAAAGGTGATATGCATGATCTCATGGTCGAAGGAATTAGGTTACTATGTATCAGAAAGCATATAGCAATTGAACTATTGAAATGACTTGATCTTTATGCTACGCTTATCTATAGGAGTATGTCCACCATATCATTCTCCTAACGATATGATCTTGTTGTTAATAACATCTCAATGTTCATGATAGGGAAACCACAATCATCTATTAACCAACAAGCTAGTGAAGTATAGAGGCTATACTAGGGACTTCAATTTAAGTTTACAATTCACACAAGTATTAATGTTTCCTTGTTAATACTATTATAGCATGAATATAAACATTTATCATAAACACAAAGATATAATAATAACTATATTTATTATTGCCTCTAGGGCATATCTCCAACAGTATGCAGAATTTATAGCATGTTATGAGGCCATGGGACAGGCGTTATGATTAAAGAAATTTTTACCCGACTTGAAAGTGGTTGACTGCATAAGCAGGCCACTAAAGATGTACTGTGACAACGAGCCCGCAGTATTCTATGCTCACAACAACAAGTTGAGTAATGCTACAAAGTCTATAGATATAAAGTACTATGTTGTGAAGGACAAAGTCCAGGATCAAACTATAAGACTCGATCATATAAGGACAACGGATATGCTTGCGGATCCGCTAACGAAAGGCTTACCACCCAATGTGTTCAAGGAACACATAGCTGGCATGGGTTTAATGGAAAGCCTATGATTCCTGGACTACAGAGGCCCAAAAGTAACAGGATTTGTTTCAAAACAGAAAAGTATATAGTGGATGTCTGATTCTATCGGCAATTGAGCTGAGACGATGAAACATGCCCTATGTATCGATCTGTGATGAAACGAGTAAAGTATAAAGTTAAAAGTAAAGTTGAGATCTAGGGGGAGAATATTAGATAGATCTCAACGTGACAGAGCCGAACGGCCTGTTACGCCCCTATCCGTGCCCTGATCGAGGGCGCTCAACCCTATCTGGTTGGTGGGCCCCTGTCGCCGCGCTATATAAAGTGGTGGGGAGCTGCCAGCACACGTCACAAGGTTCGCCGCTGTGCCAATCACCCCACCTACACCCCTACCGATCTAGGGTTAGCATGAGCCGACGGGAAGCACCGCCACCACCACACACCCACGCCGTCGACCCTTTCCTATGGCCAATGACGGCGGCTCTAGCTCCGGGGCTAGCTCCGGCATCCCCTCTGGATCATGCTTGTCGAGCCAGGGCGCAGGTAGTACCCCTACTCTCCAATCTCTCTCTCTCCCTCTCAGATCTACGAGTTCCCACCTTATAGTATATCTACCGAGGGACCAGCAAGAATGCCGGTGGAGATCGGGCGGTAAAAAAGTCGCCTCCCTTGAGCCTGGCGGCTAGGTCAGGAGCGAAAACGTGTTGTCCCTGTAATTGGTAAGTGAACTATCGGATATGGAGTACTCTCGAAATAGGCTTTCGCCCCGCTTTATAAATAAAGCAACATACACATATAAGGTTCCCACATCATCCAAGATGGCCGGAGCCAAACAACAAAGAAAATGGTACGACGGTCCGCTGGGGCCACAGCACAAGCAAGCCCAAAAGAAAAGTAAAAAGGTACGACGAAGCGACTGGAGGAACACTCATGCCACCGAAGAGGCCGACGAGGCAGAGGCCGAGAGGGGTAGCGCCGCAGTCCTCAAGGTCCGAAGAGTGTCATCGAAGGTCGACCGGTCACGCTGCCGCACCAGGGGAGACCACTGTTGTAGGAAGGCCAGAAAGAAAAAAACTGGGTCAGTCACACGGGAAGGAAAGACCTTCTCAATCACCATCTTGTTACGCACATTTCACAAGGTCCAAGAGATGCCCGCAAACACGAGCCAGAAGAGGCGGCGCCCTCCTCCGGCCCTGTTTTCCTGGGTTTGCAGGAACTCCTCGAGCTCCTGCGCCTGCCATGCAGGCCCCAGCGCCTCCTGGACAAAGGACCAAAGAGCACGCGCAGCCGAACAAGAGAACATAATATGGGTACAGGACTCCAGAGTCCCACATAGGGGACACAGGCCATTGCCCGGGCCATGACGCTTGGCCACCTCGACCCCCGAGGGAAGCCTGTCCCGAAGCAGCTACCAAACGAAGATCCGAATACTAAGCGGAAGGGGGGCCTTCCACAAGGGGGAGGTCCAGGCCAGCTCCGGGCCCTGGAACAGGGCCCGGTAAGCCGAGCTCACCGAGAACTCCCCCGAAGGCTGCAGCTGCCACGTGGTCAAATACGGGGAGGTCGCTAAGGTCGCTGGGAGGGAGCCCGGAGCTGCAGGAGGTCTGCGGCTTCCTCCACGCTGAGGTAGCGATGGAACAGGATGTTCCAGCGGCCGTCGCTAAAGACCTCCGCCACCAGCACCGCTGGGGAGGAAGAGATGGCGAAGAGACCGGGGAACTAGACCCCCAACGGGATTGGGAGTAGCCACAGGTCAAGCCAGAACCGCACCCCTTGGCCACCCCCCACCACAAAGGACACCCCCAAGCCAATGAAATGTTTAATCTCCTGGATGGCTCTCCAGAATTGAGAGCCCTCCCGCCTCTCACAGGCCAAAAGGGGGCGACCCCGGAGGTACTTGGCCTTGATAAGCTGCAGCCAGAGCCCTCCATCGTCCCTAAGGATGCGCCAAACCCACTTCAGCATCAGCGCCACATTAAAGCACCGAGAGTCGAGGATCCCCAAACCCCCAAGACATTTAGGGGCGCAAATATCTACCCATTTGACCATATGATATTTCCGATGGCCATCCCTTGCCGCCCAAAAGAACCTAGACAACTCCTTGGTGAAGTCGGCATGGGTCCCTTCTGGTAGAAGGTACATGCCCATCTGGTACATGGGCAGGCTTGAGAGACATGAGTTAATCAGTATGGACTTGCTCCCCTTGGTCGTAAGGCGCGCTCTCCAAGGCTCCGCTCTCGAGCGTACCCTCGAGACCAAGGGGGGCAAATCCCTGATCAAAACTCTAGTCTCCCGGATGGGCATCCCCAGATAGGTAATGGGGAAGTTAGCCAGCTTACAATTCAGGTTATCAGCTATCCTCTGGCGTTCCTCCTTGGAGTAACCCAGAATCATCACCTCGCTCTTGTCGAAGTTGATCGTCAGCCCGGACAAGGATTCGAAACAAAGGAGCAGGAACTTCAATTTAATGATGTCAAGGTCCGAGCCCTGCACCATGATCATGGTGTCATCCGCGTACTGGAGGTGGGAGATTCCACCACCGGGAATCAGATGGCCCACCACCCCCGAGATGTGGCCAGCTACTCTGGCCCTATCCAAAATCTCCGCCAGGGCGTCCACCGCCACGTTGACAGGAGGGGGGATATAGGATCCCCCTGCCTAACCCCGCAAGATGGACGAAAGTATGGGCCAATCTCCCCATTGATGTTGATCGCCGTCTGCCCACTCATCACGAACTGCATAATCCAACGGATCACACGGTCGTCGAAACCCCTCCTCTCCAGCACCAACCTCAAGAAGGCCCAGTCCAAGCGGTCATAGGCCTTCTGGAAGTCCAGCTTGAGGAACACCCCTTTCTGACGTTGAGCCTTGACTTCATGAATAATTTCATGGAAGGTCAGGACATCATCGTGAATGAGGCATCCCTTCAAGAAGGCGAACTGAAGGGGGTGGGTAAGCCGCTCCAACACCGGAGCGAGACGGAGAGCACAGACCTTGGCAAACAGACGTTGGATGACATTAATCACGGTGATCGGGCGGAATTGGCGGATGTCCGTGGCCCCCACTACTTTGGGGATCAGGGTAATTATGCCAAGCTTCAGGCGAGACATCACCAGGGTTCCTACATAGAATTCCTGGAACATCTGGAGAACCACCGGCTGAAGCTGGGGCCAGAAAGTCTGGAAGAAGCCCACGGGCAACCCATCAGGACCCAGGGCCGAACTAGCCTTCATGGTCTTAAGGGCAGCCGACACCTCCTCCAGGAGAAAAGGACGAGTGAGGTCCTCATTCTCCACCTGGGAGACCAGCGCGTCAGCAGACCAGAAGTCCGGTGCAAGCGAGAGACCCGAGGGCTGCGACGCCGAGAAAAGGTCCTGATAGAAGGCATAAATATGGGCGGAGAGGGCCTGTGGGGATTCCAACAGGTCCTCGCCCGCCCAGAGGCAGGGGATCGAGCATTTCCTCTTCCTACCGTTCGCAACGGCATGGAATTAGGCCGTGTTCGACTCCCCTTGGACCGTCCAATTCTGGTGGCTCCGTTGCCGCCAGAACGCCTCTTCTCCCTTGAAGATCTCCATAATGGAGGTCTCAAGGGAGTACCTATGGGACCACGCCTCGGCCGAGAGGCCGTGGAGGTCAGCCTTCCGATCCAAGGACTGGATAGCCCCCAGAATGGTCGCCTTCTGGGCATGGAGGTCCGCCCCCAAATTATCCCCCCAACCCCTCATGAACTGGCGAGATAACTTGGCACAATGGTGCCAGATATCAACAACACAGTAAACTCGAGGGATCGAGGAGGCTGCAGAGAGCCATCTAGACCGAACAGCCTCCACAAAGCCTCGCTTCTATAGCCAAAAGGACTCAAAGTGGAAGCGGTTCAGTCTTGGTGAGCGACACCCCCCCCCCCCCCCCCCCGGAGGAAAAGAGGAGCGGGGTATGATCGGACCCAATCCTAGTGACCGCCTTCAGCGCACACAGGGGGAACCGGGGAAGGCAACTTCCCACTCAACAGAAACAAAGACACGGTCGAGGACGTTGCGGATGTGATGGAGCTGCTTATTTGTCCACGTATATCTAGCGCCCACACGCACAATCTCGCGGAGAGTCAGATCAGCGATGCAGTCGTTAAACATACGCATCCTAGGGAGGTCCACGTTCGCCGAGCTCTTGTCTTCTACAGAGCGGATCAGGTTGAAATCACCGGCTATGACCACCGGGATTTCAGTCCGTTCCACCTTCGACTTGAGCTCAAGCAAAAACTCAGTGGACCTCCTCCTTGATCTACGTGCAGACGACTTGGTACGGAATGCAGAAATCATCATGTATAAATAGATGTACACATGTGTTAGGTGTAGTCAGGCATATCCAGATCCGGATCACGCAAGACAAAGATAGGTGGATGCATGGATCGAGCTGCAAATCCATGGCGTTGACAGCGGCGGCGCTGTGGGAGAGCAGGGGAACAGAGTAGACCAAGGAGGAGTCAAGCTGGCGCGGGTCATCGTGGGCAATGGCAGCGGCGAGAGCACATGTTCGACAAGGTGGTGACGCCGAGCGACGTGGGGAAGTTGAACCGGCTGGTGGTGCCCTAGCATTTCTTTCTCAGATCGAGCGGCACTTCCTCAGACAAACATCAAACAACTTACTGTTATTCCAGCAATAGGGAAAGTGCAATCAACTAATTTAAGGCTTATTCTTTCATATCTAGACTTTGACGTCCAACAAGTACGACACAACCCAGACCGCCGCCAGAACACTACACTAGCATCAAATGATCCAAGATTTTGAATAAAACGTTGCTCTGATTCAAGTCCCACATAGTTTAAACTACAAATACATTTATTATACTCAAACAAGTACAGCAGATTCAACAGAATATGAGGATCAACTGCAATGATATAATTGATAAACAGACAGCCGCCATGATCGTTTGTCTGTCGTAGCAGACCATAAGTAAGACACATCTCTGAATTTGCAAGCTGCCATAGTGTGCATTGTTCTGAAACTGAGAACTGATTGCTCAGTTTATATAAGTGGTGTAAATAAGCCGGTGCTTAGGATCAAGTAATGATCTTCTACCTCAATATCATTTCTCAGATGTAGCATTTACTACTTTAGCACCACAGGTCTGATTAAACGTAATTAGTATCTTCCCTCAAAAAAAAAACTTGATTAGTATGTTTTAAAGAAGGAAGGATTGGGGCAGAAGAATAAAAATAACCAAGGCATAGGAGAGGAAAGCAGAGGACCACATGCATGGTAGAAGAAGAGAAAAGATTGATTCAAGTCCAATTGCCAATAGATTCATCAAACAAGTAGAGCAAATCCACCACAATACCAATTGCCAATAGATTCATCACTCGAGCAACATCCTATCCTAAAAGGCTGCAGCTCTTCTACTCCCCGCGGGAAACGAACCTCTCCTTGATTGCACCATGCATCCTGTAGTAAGCAGGGAACCCGTTCAGCCTCGCCTTCTCACGAGCACTCAATCCCTGCAACCTGCATTGGCAACTTTGCATGTCACGATAAATGGAATTCACCGAATGTTCAGTTCAGTTTACTAAACAAAATATGAGTGCGGTAAAAATAAACCTGTAGTCCTCGTTAGAATCCGTGCAGCCTCGCCCTCTCGCGGGCACGTACGCAGTACCTGCTGCAGCCTTGCATTGGCAACTTTGTATGTCAGGATAGATTGAACTACTAGAAATATAAGATGTTTTAGGTTTGTGAAAGAGATGTATCTAGACATCTTTTAGTGTATAGGTTTAAATGAATCTAGACACTTTTATATAAGATGTTTTAGGTTTGTGAAGGAGATGTATCTAGACATCTTTTAGTGTATAGATTTAAATGAATCTAGACACTAAAAAGTGTCCAGATACATCTTATTCACAAACCTAAAACATATTATATTTCCAAACGGAGGGAGTAACAACCAAATGTTCAGTTCAGTTTAAACAAAATACGAGTGCAGTAAGTAATAAACCTGCAGTAATCGGGGAGTCCATTCAGCCTCGCCCTGTGGCGAGCACTCAGCACACGAGCCTGATTCGGGCGCGGTACAACCTGCTCGCAGGCAGGAGGCACAACCAAGAAAGTTGAGAAAAGAAACGTGATTGTCAACCTGAATTAAACGTGATTTGTGCAGAACAGTTATTTATGGAAAATTAAGCTGACCTTATTGCGTGGTTCAAAGGCGGCGGGCAACTCCATCTCGACGTCGTCGTCTTCTTCTTCCCCCAACGCGGGCAGCTCTTCCTCGACAGGTTCCTCGGCTGCCGGAACTCGCGCGTCCTGGTCCGCACGTTTCGGCTTGCGGGACGTCGAGGCGGGCGCCGGTGCTTGGGCAGGGGGCGGCGAGGTCGGCGCCATGGCTGGCTGGCTAGGGTTCTAGAGATTGACGGCGATGGATCGGTAGGGGTTTGCGGAAGAGGGGGGAGGTGGGGAAAGTGAGCGAGACGAGCCCGGAAATTACTCACCAATCACCACGGGTATGCAGGCTGTTAACCGGTTGATTTTCCTCTATCTACTACCCAAACCTGGCCAACGACGGCACATGGCGGCCCGTCAAGCTTGCGGGTCAGGCCGGGCCGGCAAGCGTGTCCCGTCCCGTGGCCCGAGCATGGCACAGATGATTGGCGGGCGGCCGGCCCGCGCCACATGAAGCATGTGGTTTGCTAGATGTTTTCTGCTGGACCATTCAGTTTATATTCTATAAAATAGGCCAAATACATACTTAGACACAGCTTGGTCTCTTGGTTGAGAGGAGGGCATCCGAGCGGCTGGTCGCGAGTTTGACCTGCACATATCTCTTTTTACGTATATATGCGGTAATTTCACGTTGTTGACAGGCCGTGTCAGGCCAGCCCGCGTGCCTGAGACCGCGGCCCCAGGCCGGTGTCGTGCTTTCTTTGCATGCCATGGGTCGGCATGCTAAAGCCCGGCCCGATGGCCAGGTTTGCTACTACCCCATTTCAGAAATCACGGGTATGGAGGCTGGTTGACCGCTTGACAATGCATCCGATGGCGCAGATACAACGGGAGAACGTGAGGTCCGGATCAATCTGATGTAGCAATGACCTACGGTCCTATCACAACAAACACTTCAACTTATACCAAGTCGCTATGTGAATCTTATCCTTTATACGAGTTCATTTTGTACCATATTGAATGGTATACTACTTATACTCCATTTTATGAGCTTGCTAGATTCCTATGGACACATATGGAGACTAGGAAGTAAGCCTGATAAGACGGTGGGTTAGGCAGAGGCACTACTAGAAAAGGGCTTATATAAGACACGCTATTTAGGACGCACCATGACATATCGGCGTCGCGGTTAAATCTGATAAGGCATCACTGGCGGCGTGGCACGGTGGATGGCAACGCCACCACCGTATTTGGACCTGCACCTTTGACTAGCAACAAGTGTTATTTGAGACCAGCGCCTAGTAAGAATATATCAAAGGCACAGCATTTCCTACCGCCGCCAATACATGGCATTTCTTACAACACTCACGCTATAAAATGTGCAATTTCCGTAGTGGCGCACGCCCGTCCAGGGCAGCCACGTTACGCGCCGTAATTAAATTTAACCATGCATGTGCGTCTATCTGCGGTCAATATTGTTTAATGGGGCGTCACTCCTCGCCTAGCTTCCCTGTCAGTGATCGGCTACTTAACTCCCTCGTCGTGTGTAGCGATAGTCTCCGAGAAGCACCATGGACAGAGTTGCATTGAACGCTTGGGAGGTGACGGAGTTCGCCTCCTACGGTATTTTATTCCCACAGAGAGTGAGGATGCCAGCAGGCTTCGACATCAGCGCTTCTAGGGTGCGCATCGTGCCGGTGCAGAGGGGGAGGGAAATGGTGGATGATATTTCCCGCCGTCTTCGTGCCATGCCAACATGGAAGAGGGGGATCCAAAGTACGCGTACCACAGTGCGTATTGGCCGGCGTGCTTGGCCAAGGAGTGGAAGAACGAGCTGGCCATGTGATGATTCCACATGGTTGAAGTCCTGCCGGAGCAGCGCAACACCGAGGAGCAGCGTCGGTTTTGGTTTGTGCCCGCTCGTGGCATCTGCAGTGCTACATATGAGTCCCAGCATGAACATGGCGTCTTCAGCGACGAGGAGGAGGTGGAGGTCGTCGGCGATGTACTCTCCTTTCGGTACTACCGGTCATCCCTGAACGAAAACGGCCATAACTTTTGCATCCGGACTCCGATTTTGATAATCTTAGGCTCGTTTCGAAGAGGACAACAAGCTCTAGAAGATAATGCAAATAAACATCATAGTACAGCAAGGGAGGATAGATCCAAATGATGAAAGGTTTAACCTCTCTCAAAAAGACGAACCGATAAAACCTCCCACATCGAAAACATAATAGAAAATGCATATGAAATCCGTTTTCGATGAACTAGAGCTTGTCATGGAGATTAACACAAGCTCTAAATCCTCACATGAGTAAGAACTAAATAATAGAAGGTTTTACCTATCTCTAAAATACAAACCGGTAAAACCTTCAAGATCAAAACGCAATAAGATATAAAAGGAAAATCCGTTTTTGATGACCTAGAGCTTGTTATGGAGATTACCACAAGCTCTATATCCTCACATGGATAAGACCAAATAACAACCAAATATGATGATGCAAGTATGGAAAGGTTTGATCTCTCTCCGAACGATGTGATCGAGTTACTCATTCGAGATCCCCTCTTGATAGTACGGCTATCTATCCTAAACCCGGTCTCCCACTAACAACATGAGACCGGCAAAAGGGAAAAACTATCAAGATTATACCTTTGCCTTGAGCATTCTACTTGAGTTCGATGTATACGATCTTGTCCTTCTCAAGATTGAACGCCTTTCTTGATTCTTCATCATCGATCCATGATCACCGAGGATGGCAAGCATCAAACATGAGATCTTCTATAGATGCCACATTTTGAGATTGCACAAGACATCTTCTTCTCATTTCATCGACCTTGAAGCCAACACATTCTCCAAGCGATGCCAATGGACCAATCCTACAAGTATAACTTAATACACACATTAGTCCATAAAGATTGTCATTAATTACCAAAACCACACATGGGGGCCCAACATGTTCTTTCAGATGGGATCCGGGATATCACGAGGAGATCCGGAATGGTCCGGAGAATAAGATTCATATAAGGAAAGTCCAATTCTGGAGTTCGGGAATGATTCTGGTGTTTTCACCGAAATGATCTAGAAGGGTTTAGAAGGTTCACTAGACCGGAAGGGGAAGGGTACATGAATGTGTCATGATTAAGTGGAATGGTTGCATCATTTCCTAGGTCAAAGGGTTGTGCAAATATAGAGTTAAATCAACTCCAAAATTGAAAGTCAAAGGGCAAGTTTGAAAAGTCAAACTTGGACAATGTTTTCTAGTGGAGGAAGAAGAGAATCCTTCTCTCCCTCCAACAAAATCCTAGAAGGAGAGGGAGTTGGGGAAGGATTCAAACTCCCCTCTCCCTATCCGCCCCTCCCTCTCATAAATAGAGGGGAGGGGGCTGCCCCTCCACCACAAGACCACCACCACCCAAGTCGTCGCCGCCTGCTGCCGCTGGCTCCACCTCCTCCTCTTCGGCTTCTAAACCCTAGATCGCCGGGGAAACCCTTTTTCTCCACCATAACCCGCCCTGGATTAGGGGAAGCCCTGCGGGATCTTCCCTCTACTTTCGACACCACGCCGTCGTGCTGCCGGAATCGCGAGGAGAGAACTACAACTGCCGATGCCTGCTAGAACAAGGGAGAGGAAGGTCTTCATCGAGTACCGAACGTGTGACCGACTGCGAAAGCGCTGCCGGAACACAGCGCCGGAAGGATCGTCTACGCGATCTTGAGATCGACAAGTGTACGACTACATCACCCACAAAAATCTGCTCTCGTTAACCGCTTTGGAATCTTCGAGGGTGAGTACTCTAATCGACTCGTTGCTATAATCTAGTAGATAGATCTTGGCTTGTGTGTGTTCATGCCGTAGAATTTTTTTGTTTTCCATGCTACGAACCCCTACAGTACTCCCAAGCCGCGCAACCACGCCGTAGAGGATCCAAACCGAAGCGCCACAAGAGCAAGTCGAGGTAGAAAATGGAGGGCTACTATATGTTGTACGCCGACTACTTTGCTGATGATCCATTGCATGACCCTAAAGTATTTCAGCATTGTTTCAGGATGAATCAGAATCTCTTCTTGAAGATTGTTGAGGATATGCTAAATGGGTATCACCATTGCATATCTCTAATCCGGATAACCCGGGTGGCCCACAGTTGGTAGCAAGGCCCATGGCCTACTGGGCGGCCCAGTTAGAAGGATCCAAAAGGGAGGATGCTAGATAAAGAAAGGCTACGGTGGAGTCACCAGTGTACCCGGAGCCTTGGAGTATAAGACAAGTTAGACTAGTTGTATACTGTGTAGGACTCTGTGACCTGTCTGGCTAGGACTTTCCCTGTAACCCTAGGATCTGGCAACTATATAAGCCGGACCTAGAGGATCCTTTAGGGCATAACAGTTAGACGACACAACTCATATCGCACACAACGAACCGATCCATGTAACCCAGCGTATTGCCGTTATAGTGATTTATAGCAGGAGTAGGATTCCGTCACCATCATGGGATCTGAACCTGGGTAAACTATGTCACCTCGTACCCGCCAACCTTCTGCCTTACCCCACGTCTCTAAACACGCTCTGTGAGGACCCCTTCATGTCGTACTGGTCGGCAATACCATGAAAAAGATTTTCATGATTATTTAGGATTTCGACAACTACTTCATATGCAAGAAGGACTTCACCGACACGTTAGGGTTTTCCTCGCTCTAGAAGTGCACTGCTGCTATAAGGACGCTTGCATATGGAGCTCCTGCGGATACAAAAGATGATTATCTACGCATGGACAAGTCCACTGCCATCGAGTGCATGTACATGTTCTGTAGAGTAGTGGTGGTAGTGTTTGGACCAACATATTTGAGGTCACCCAATGCTGATGACACTGCTAGGATCCTAGCACAAAATGAAGCAATAGGATTCCCTAGGATGCTTGGAAGCACCGACTGCATGCATTGGGCATGGAAGTACTACCCATTTTCTTGGCAGGGAATGTACAAATGCCACATAGGAACTTGCAGTGTGGTACTTAGGTAGTGACTGATCGGGATCTCTGGATTTGGCATGCCTTCTTCAAGATGGTAGGACCACACAATGACATCAACGTCCTACAGTGCTCGAATGTCTTCCCCACACTTTTTGAAGGCCATGCCCCTGGTAAAGTTAGTGATCAATAGCCACCAGTACACCAAGGGATACTACTTGGCGGATGGCATCTATTCCGAGATGGTCAACATCATGAGGACAATCTCGAACCCTGTTGTAGGCAAGAGATCTCAATTTGCCAAGGAACAAGCAACTTGCAGGAAAGATGTCAAGCATGTATTTGGTGTGCTCCAATCTCGATTTGCTATTTTTCCAGTACCTGACTCTAATCTGATCGAAAAATCAGATGTCGGAGGCGATGAATGCCTATGTGATCTTGCACAACATGATCATTGAGAGTGAACGGGAGGCACGTGTGCTTGACACTGAATCATATTCCAGACAGGGCCCTATTGCAGATGTTGATCACCATGTGTTGACCGCATTTGCTACCTTTTCTCGCTATGTATGACGAGATCGGAGACCCACACACGCATCACCAACTACAAGATGATCTGGTGGAACACCGGTTGGTGCGTGGGCGCTCAAAGGAAACACCTAGTTTATTTAAATTGTGTTCAAAACTTGTTAAATTTATGAGTTTGCCTTGTTAAACTAGTTAAATTCATATGTCAAACTATATGATCAAATATGGTTTCTATTTTTGTCTTATTTTTTAACTAAAATTCATCGGATTAACCGCCGGTATCATGGACGTGGCTCGGCGATCGACGCACCCCACGAATGTGGCATCGCACCGGGCCCCCGAAATAGCCATTTTTACCTCCGGCGAATCGCCTCACGACACCAATGGCTGGAGATTTTTTTTGGAAAAGGACGCATTTATTAAAGATAATGTTTACACCCGGCCTCTGCATAACCAAGATGCACAGAGCCACACTATCGACAGAGCTAAGGTAAAAAGTATACAAATATTACACAAAGGCACTATGAAAATAAATGACTAGAATCTAAGACAGATCAATCCTCAAATCACGTGGCCATCCATGTTGGGAAAAAATATCCCTCGCCGTGTCCTCCAATCGCCTACATCCCTCCATAAATAAGTCGCGGAACTCGAAACGTTGGAGAATCTTTCATGAACGGAGGATAGCCGTGGCCCGATAGATAACCTGTAGAGGAGAAGACACAATGTTATTAAAAATCTTGTCATTTCTACATAGCCATAGCGACCATATAATGGCAAGCGCTCCCACCCTAAACAAAGTTCTGTACTTATCAATAATTCCATACAACCAATTACCAAAAACATTGGTTACAGAACGTGGCGGAGATAAACCAGAAGCTGTTTGGATGAATGACCATATAGAGCGAGCAAATTTACAATGGAAGAATAAATGACGAATTGTCTCATCTTGATGACAAAAAACACATTGTGTACTTCCATGCCAATTCCTCTTTACAAGATTATCTTTTGTTAGAATTACCCCTTTCCGTAAATAGGGGTATTTTCATATTCCAAATTTTATTATTATCATTAACATCAACCGGGATATCAAGTTGGATCAAGGCTTTATATAGTGAACCAACAGAAAATTGACCACTTTCTAGTAATTTCCATTTGAACACATCAACACCATCCGATAATTGTATCCTGGATAATCGTAATAGTAGATTATTCCAAGATACCAGTCTAGGACCGATGAGACTTCTTCTGAAAGACACATTAGAAGGATAGTCTTCCAACACCGTGGAAATTGTATCCCCTTTATGTCTAACAATCGAAAATATAGAGCCGGATATTGTTCACGAAGAGTAGATTGGCCAAGCCATCTATCTTCCCAAAACCTAATCTGTGATCCATCCTTAATCTCGAAAGCACCAAAACGAAAGAAATGCTTCTTGGTGGCCATAAGACCCGCCCAAAAATGTGAATCACCGGGTTTCCAAACCACTTGAGACACAACCTTGGACCCAACATATTTCCTTCATAACATGGTTTGCCAAACACCATCTTCTGTAAGTAGTTTAAAAAGCCATTTGCCCAGGATTGCAGTGTTTTTGACTTGCATATCATGTATGCCCAGTCCACCAAATTCCTTCGGGCGGCAAACCATATTTCATCTGGCCAGTCGATATTTCTTTTTCTCACTATCCCCTTGCCAAAAAAATCTTGAACGGAAATAATCCACTTTGATCAAGACCCCTTTTGGCAATTGGAAGAACGATATCATATACAGTACCATGTTAGTGAGTACTGAATTTATGAGTACTAGTCTTCCGATGGCTGAAGATGCTCTTAGGTCTTCTTGAACTAACTCCCCTCTATATATCATATAATTGGATTCGATGGACAACTGAATCTTTTTGATAGGGAGACAAAGACAGAGATCTGAATTCCGGTGGGGTTCCCTCCAAAACGACGAGTGCCAATTCCTCCTCACCTCCCCCGTCTTCCACTCATCTCTCCCAATATCTCCACTTTATCTATCTTCTTCTTCCTCCTCTGCTTCAGCCTCACACACACTCCTTAACCTCCCATTCCTTCTCCTACCTTTGATCTCTCCTCACACTCCCACCGTTGCGGCGCCATGGCCGCCGTCACGGCCGCGGCCGTCTCCCTCCGCTCCGCCACAACCACCTCAAAATCCTCCACCACCCCGTCCAGCTCCCACTGCGCCTTCCCCTCCTCCGCCCGCCGCGCCCGCGCCCTGCTGCACATCCGCGCGCAGGCCGTCTCCACCGACGAGGCGCCGGCCAAGGCCAAGAAGATCTCCAAGAAGCAGGAGGAAGGGGTGGTGACCAACAAGTTCCGGCCCAAGGAGCCCTACGTGGGCAAGTGCCTGCTCAACACCAAGATCACCGCCGACGACGCGCCCGGGGAGACCTGGCACATGGTGTTCGGCCACGAGGGGAAGGTGCCCTACAAGGAAGGCCAGTCCATCGGGATCGTCGCCGACGGGGAGGACAAGAACGGCAAGCCACACAAGCTCAGGCTATACTCCATCGCCAGCAGCGCGCTCGGCGACTTCGGAGACTCCAAGACCGTCAGTTTTCAGCACCGCCGTCTCTGAATAGACACACTGTCGATCCATCGATCTCTGAATTTTTGTTTGTCTAATAATATTCAGGTCTCGCTTTGCGTCAAGCGGCTGGTGTACACCAACGACCAGGGGGAGGTCGTCAAGGGAGTATGCTCCAACTTCCTCTGTGAGTGTTCCTGCTCTGCTCTTTCGGTTCACTCCAGAGTGTTCATTCCAGTTCAGAGTTATTCAGACTTCAGAGTGTTCACTCCGGTTCAGGCTTTGCACTTCAGATATCAATTTGGTTTAATTATTTTTATTATCGAAGTGATTGAGCTACTTATATTATTCGGTGGAATCCAAAACATGATCTATGCACTGGATTTTAAAAGCTTGTACTACTTGGTAGTATCTCCGTGGCTGTTCTTCTGCATTCCTGCAGTTGTTACTGAAGAGTATGCTAGAGTTCAGACTTAATACTCTTTCAGCTCATGCTCTGCATCACAGTCTCCTAGTGTCTCTATGTGGACCAACAAGTTACATCTAGATTACTATTTAGTAAAAATGGATATAATCATGCAACAATTTCACCTCTACAATTTCTTAGTATGTCACTCACTGTGTTGGTTACCATGCTAATATGCAGGCGACCTGAAACCTGGCGCTGATGTCAACATAACAGGACCCGTAGGGAAGGAAATGCTCATGCCTAAGGACCCCAATGCTACTATAATCATGGTGCGCTTGAGTTTCTTGTCTACTTTTTGATAAATTTAGTACATTACAAGCTGATGGCCAACTAGTAAATTTCTCGCCGCCAAACCACGTTGCAGCTTGCGACAGGGACCGGCATCGCGCCTTTCCGGTCATTCTTGTGGAAGATGTTCTTCGAGAAGTATGAGGACTACGAGGTATATACATAATCACGATGTTGTTGTACCACTCCAACCAAGTAGTGCAAGGCACCACGCATGCCTCTGAATGGATTACTTGTATTCACAAAAATTAACCTGAACCAACAACTGATGTGTGAATATCGTTGCGCAGTTCAAGGGCCTCGCATGGCTCTTCCTGGGAGTCCCCACCAGCAGCTCTTTGCTCTACAAGGAGGTCCGAACACCGACAACATCCCCCATAGTCTCCATGATGTTAATTATTTTTCTCTCCAAGTGCTACTTCACACGATTAATCCTGTTTTGGATGCATTGCATTTGTAAAAACATCAGGAGTTTGGGAAGATGAAGGCGAAGGCGCCGGAGAACTTCCGGGTGGACTACGCGATCAGCAGGGAGGAGACCAACGCGCTGGGGGAGAAGATGTACATCCAGACGCGGATGGCGGAGTACAAGGACGAGCTGTGGGAGCTTCTGAAGAAGGACAACACCTACGTGTACATGTGTGGGCTGAAAGGCATGGAGAAGGGCATCGACGAGATCATGATCCCGTTGGCAGCGAAAGAAGGTATACTACTACTACTGCTAGATATGATTCTGAATGATTCAGATTCAGTAATCTCAGCAGCTATTGTTGTTGTCGCAAGAGTGGTGCTGAATTTTTGTTGTGGTTTTGAATGGTAGGGATCGACTGGCTGGAGTACAGGAAGACACTGAAGAAGTCGGAGCAATGGAACGTCGAAGTCTACTGATTCTTGCTCTGAACATTTTGTTGTGCATATGCGCGCATGATTACTCGTGCGATCAAGGTGTACGTCTATATATATAAAGTAGATAAAAATGTGCATTTCTGACATTTTCTGCCATGTTGGTTTTCTCAAGACTCATACATATACACTACTATAAGTACAATTCTTTTCTGCTCAAAGTTTAGCAGCAGCGGTCCGTTCCAGCAATGGCATGCATAACTCCTACATCCTGACATGCTGGTTTATTTCAAGTTGCACATATACACTAGTATCCATCTCCCCTGATTCATGAAAAATAAAACTGCTCCCATGTTTCCCAACCGTGGAATTTTCGCAAAAAAAAAACTCTAACGGAACAGAAACTGCAGTTTTTTTTTAGCATGACTCAAAAAACAGAAACTGCAGTTAAAAGTAATTCATGTATTTTTTTTTCCGAAATGGTGGGGGCGTACCCCAGCCTCTGCATGAAAATGAAGTAAGTAATTCATGTATATATATATATATATATATATATATATATATATATGCCCCCTCCAGAATAAACAAATAATACATTTCTCCAAGAAGAAAATGCAGAACATAGAAAGGCACTAGCACACATCACACATCTGGAGTCTGATGTTCCTAGCACACTTTTGGTTCTTCAGAAGAAGAGGATTGTCCATGCATCCTAGTACTACTATTGTTTGGATTAGAGCCTAAACAGCTTCACAAATAATAGTGTCATGAAGCTTAATTTCCACCAGGAATGAAGAAAACAAGAGTTGGAGAACTTATTTGCTGCTGCTGCTGCTGCTGCTCTTGTTAATTTGACAGCTCCTTCTCTGTCTTTGAGCCTTCAGTCAGGTCAGGGCTGGAGCTGCACTTGCTGCTGCTGCTGTTGCCCCTGCTCCGTGTCATGTTGAGCTGCTTTTGGAGGCTGTTGCAGGGCCTCCTTCCTCTTGCCCCACAGCAGCAGGTACAGCCCACCTATCACCAGCACTGAACCCAGCACACTGCATCGTACCATTCCCAGGTGTCAATCACCACCATGGAGATACTATGATCTGATTGAATCTGAAACTCTGAATCTGGACATGTGAGTACGTGTGAGTGGTGGTGGTACCGTACCTTCCGAGGTAGAGCGACTCGTGGAGGACGGTGAAGTCGATGACGGAGACGATGATCTGCACCACGGGCACGAAGGCGGCGACGAACACGGCCCCCCGCTTCTCGATGCACCAGGTGAGCAGCACGAAGGACACGCCGCACGCCACCACCCCCTGCATGGATGAAGAGGATTCAGTCCAAATTCGATCGATCACCAGGCAAGATTCATGAGAGGCCCCTGAAGGAACATGCAAAAGTAATTAAGGAGGCGGTGATGAGGATCTTATTAATTACGGCGTATAGTACGGTGAGGATCTGGAACTTGTCGGTGATGAGCCATGCGGCGAGGCTGCGCTTGGCGCAGAGGCCGACGGCGGCGACCTGGAGGAAGCTGAAGGTGGACATGAAGGCGTTGCAGGAGTAGACGTAGGGGTACTTCTTGGCGAGGCGGCCGTGGAGGAGGAACCAGCAGGAGAGGCACACGCAGTTGCCCAGGATGGCCACCGTGCCCAGCGTCCACCGCCGGCTCGACTCCGAAGCCGCGGCCGCGGGAGAGTACTGGTGGTCGTGGTGGGGGGCGTGGTGGGTGAGCACCATGGCGCCCTTGTAGAAGGTGAGCACCATGGCGCCGGCGAGCGAGACGAGCGTGCCGGCGAGCTTGGCGGCCCCCGTCCCCGTGCGGAGGTGGAGCGTCTCGGAGCGCGTGGCGGCGGCGAGGAGGAAGGTGAGGACCGGGGCGACGTTGGAGAAGGCGGTGACGAAGGTGGCCGTGGTGTAGCGCAGCGCCACGAAGATCATGTACTGGCGCAGGGCGGCGCCGAGCGCGGCGGAGGCGAGGAGGTAGGCGAAGATCTCCAGCGTCATCTTGGGCCTGGACTTGCCCTCCCGGAGCAACGCGATGGGGCCCAGGAAGAGCGCCGCGGTGAGCTGCTGCAGCGTCACCAGCACCAGCGGGTCCAGCCCCCGGTCCATGGCCACCTTCACCAGCGTGACCATCACCGCCGCCACCACGTTCAGCGCCACCATCACCACCACCGGCAAGAACCCGCCGCCGCTCCCCATCGATCAGGATCACCCTCGGACGATATCGCTCTCGCTCGGCCACACGCTGCAACGCACGCACGCAGGAATCAGCAGGTGGCGATGGAGGATATGGCTGTGCAGCAGGCGTCGGTTTCAGTTTGAGGTGGACTAGCTTTATAGGCGCGCGCGGCTCTCCGATCCGGCCGGCCTGCGCATGTGCGCGCGTATCTTTTAGGAACGAAGCTGGAAGAAGATCGGCACCACCGGAGCCGACGATGAATCTGCTGTGTGCCCCGGACTGTCGCCGATCGAATGAGGAAAGAAGGAATCGTCGTTCCAGGTACGGATCGAATAGTAGATCGATCGATCGGCTACAACTGCAGCTAGCGGCCACTACATACAACACTCTCCTCTCTCTATACACAACACAAGATAGTGCAGTGGCAACTGTAGCATGCATGTGTGTCTATGTGGGTGTGATTCATCTATGCCTTGCTAGCTGCTCCACACAGCTCCAGTGCTAGTGTGTGTGTGTGTGGTGTGGTCCTCTATACAGGATCCTAGTGTGTAGTCACACCCATACATCTACTACTATCCTTTTTCACAAAGGCAGCAACAAGAAAGCTCTTTCCTTGGCCCCCTTTGACTGTACTACAGGTTAGACATGTCAACAAGAAAAAGATATCACTACAAGACACACTCATCGGCTGTGTATACATGGTGGTGGATATATATGTACTCTCTCCTCCTCAAAAAAGATGACAAGAGATCACCGTATGGATCTAAATACGTTTTAATGCGTAGATACATTCGAATCTAGACGAATTGCAGAGACTCGCGGAGGACTACATAGCAGTGTTTACATAGAGAAGCACAACGTGCGTGATCCGATCTACCAGGAGCTAAGAGATGGACTAGGACTAGAGAAAATCAGGGATAAGTTCATAGATGATATCTAAGGAAACATTATAGAGAGATGCGTGAGCAGAAGCATGTGTCGTTTTATTGGCCTCGCTTCTAGTAAAAACGAACCTAAAACCCTAGAACTCGAAGATAGTAGCTTTCATCTCCCGCAAAATCTCATCCATAGCCGATCGCTGCATCTTTTCATCATTCCACGCTTTAACTATGAGTTGGCAATCTATCTCCACTATTATCGGCCCGTCACTACTAGGTCATTTCAGTGACGATAGCAGCTGAGTCATTTCACAGTAATGATGTAGCAGATGGATGTGTGGTGTGGGGGTTAGTCTGGAGCGAGGTGGACTCTCTCTCTGCTTTTGCCCCGCTTTATAAATAATGTCCAAAGAAAGATACACAACACAATATAAGGAGTTGGGGGAACCCAAGCCCAAGACGAAAGCAAAAAGAAATAAAAGAAAAAGAAAGCCGCCAAAAACGAAAACAACTCGTAACCGATGCGCCCTCGAGAAAAGTACCATCACACATTCCGCAATTCAAAGCGCATGCGTACCAAAACAGGTGGACTTTATAGTCACGGTGCATGTGCCTGTATTAGGAATTTAGGCCTTTCACAATGGGTGTTTCTTAGCGCAGTATCCTAGGTGCTTTGCCTATATGTCATGTCATTTAATGAAGAAAGAGGCTCTTGCAAGGTATCATAGGCAAAAAACTTGACTAGATCAATCACACACATGCATGAGACTAAAATTATTAAATGCAACACCACAAAGAAACACCATCTAAGAAACAATGCATTGTCATTGTTGTTTCTTAAGTTTTAATTACATCTATAAAAACGTGCTAAGAAACATCTCATTGTGAAAGGTTTTATAGGACGAAGAAGAAGGAAGGAGACGATGACGTGGGAATTGGGTCAGCTGATGATCCCGATGCTGCGGAGTGAGGAAAGAAAAATGAGCAATCGGCTGAGGTATGACGCGGCTCTTTTAATTTCTCCATCCCAAGATTAGATTGGTTACAACTGCATGCTAGTAGCTAGCTACACTAGACTAGACCAGAAGAGAGATATAGTGTCCCAGGAATTAAGGACTTCCAATGTAGCCACCCACCCACCCATCTTTCCCCAATTAAAGGGTGCAACAAAAAAGCTCTTTTCCCCCTCTTCTTTTCTGTGCATTTTGGACATGTCAAACGAAGGAAAAGCTGGATGGATCGAGAGTGCATGTTGGATAGTATACGTTATCCCTTTGGCAATGATCGATATCGATCCATTTTGGTCCATGCTCGAAGCAGCTTCGGCGGCGCTACAATACAGCTAGACTAGCCACGATCGATCCATGCATCCACACTGCCGCCCTAGCTAGCTGCTCGCTCCTTGCCGACGTCTAGCCCTCCTTCGTCTTATAAATACTCTCTTCGTTTTAAAATATAAGATGTTTTATGTTTGTGAAGTAAACGTATCTACACTACCTTTAGAATGTAGGTTTATTTAGGTTTAAAGTGAATCAAGACACTAAAAGATGTCTACATCATTTTTTTTACAAACCTAAAACATCTTATATTTTCAAACGGAGGGAGTATTGAACTACGATGACACAAGGGTGTGTTCCACTTTTTACCCGGCCCCTCTTATAGTAGGGCCCGATTTTGTGTGCCGTTTTTACACTTTGCCGAGAGTATTATTCCGGCACTCGGCAAAGCGGTCGGTCAAAATTTAAGACAAACATGCCTATAGAGAACTAATAACCTCGCATCGCCGGCACTCCTCCAAGGTTTCCACGAAGATCCACGACATCCATTGACGCGAGACATGGCGGTCCTCGACGAGAGAGCCCGACGGTAGTCGAGCTCGGCCGCAGAGGCCCGACGGATCCCTTGATGCGGAGGTGTGGTGGCTTTGTGCCCAGGCGAAAGGTACCGCGGCATGTCCCAAGAATGTTTTCTGAAACTTTCCGAGCGTCTCATGTTTGTCAAGTGTATTTCTGTAATTTTGTCGAGTACACGATTATTTCCCGAGTGTATTCTATTTGACACTCCGCAAAGCATCTGTTTGTCGAGTTCTAGGCTAAATACACCAGGAAATCAACCGCATACTCAGCTTGACATGGTTTTCTTGCAGTGCGCGAGCTCCTGCCATCTCCATGGTCACAGCAGCTCCTGCAACCTACACGGCCTTTTGCATATGAAGGAAAACCTCAAGGGTTGTTCCAGGGAAACGGCCGAGTCGGCCTGGCTGGGAGGTGCTTTAGTTTTCACCTTGGGTGGGCTATGGAGGAGTGCAGGCATCCACTCACCCAATTTTCGCGAGTAAATTGCTTGCAATGTACTTTTATGTGGGCTGTTTTAGTCATGCTAACGATGATTCGATGAGTGGGGACCACTCTCAGAAGTGATGTGGCATGACATGTAATTGTGGCCGTACGTTGCGTTTCTCTATTTGCATTTATCCGGCGTAATGGATTTTACTAGTGATACCTGTGTTGTTGCTTTCGTGGATTTAATAACTTACTAAAATCCTGTGTAGTAATTCAACATAAATATTAGTCTAAAGAAAAGTTAAAAAAAGAAGAATAACTGACCCTGAAAGTATATAATATTTTCAACTTAAAAAATATATAAGGCACACACATTCTCATCCTGGAAGCATCTGTACTTGGGGGCCGACAAAGCGGTTAAAGCCGCAGAGGGAATAGAATCAACTCCTACTCCGCAAGAACAAAAACCTTGAGAGATAAAATTAACAAACAATTTTGTATCGAAGCATAGAATCGAACAAAACTTTATCCCATCCCATGGTTTTCTTGCAGTGTGCGAGCTCCTGTCATCTCCATGGTCACATCAGCTCCTGCAACCTACACGGCCTTTTGCATATGAAGGAAAACCTCAAGGGTAGTTCTAGGGAAATGGCCGAGTCGGCCTGGCCGGGAGGTGCTTTAGTTTTCACCTTGGGTGGGCCATGGAGGAGTGCAGGCATCCACTCACCCAAATTTCGTGAGTAAATTGCTTGCAATGTATTTTTATGTAGGCTGTTTTAGTCATGCTAACGATGATTCGACGAGTGGGGGCCACTCTCAGAAGTGATGTGGCATGACATGTAATTGTGGCCGTTGCGTTTCCCTATTTGCATTTATCCGGCGTAATGGATTTTACTAGTGATACCTGTGTTGTTGCGCTTTCGTGGATTTAATAACTTACTAAAAACCTGCATAGTAATCCAACATATATAAATATTAGTCTAAAGAAAAGTAAAATAAAAAAAGAGAATAACTGACCCTGAAAGTATAGACTATTTTCAACTTATAAAAAATATATAAGGCACAAACATTCTCATCTTGGAAGCATCTGTACTTTTGGGGGCCGGCAAAGCGGTTAAAAGCCGCAGAGGGAATAGAATCAACTCCTACCCGGCAAGAATAAAAACCTCGAGAGATAAAATTAATAGACAATTTTGCATTGTAGCATAGAATCGAACAAAACTTCATCCCATCCCATGGTTTTCTTGCAGCGCGCGAGCTCCTGCCATCTCCATGGTCACAGCAGCTCATGCAACCTACATGGCCTTTTGCATATGAAGGAAAACCTCAAGGGTAGTTTTAGGGAGACGGCCGAGTCGGCCTGGCTGGGAGGTGCTTTAGTTTTCACCTTGGGTGGGCCATGGAGGAGTGCATGCATCCACTCACCCAATTTTCCCGAGTAAATTTCTTGAAATGTACTTTTATGTTGGCTGGTTTAGTCATGCTAACGGTGATTCAACGAGTGGGGCCACTCTCAGAAGTGATGTGTCATGACATGTAATTGTGGCCGTTGCATTTTCCTATTTGCATTTATCCGGCGTAATGGATTTTACTAGTAATACGTGTGGTGTTGTTGCTTTCGTGGATTTAATAACTTACTAAAAACCTGCATAGTAATCCAACATATATAAATATTAGTCTAAAGAAAAGTAAAATAAAAAAACAGAATAACTGACCCTGAAAGTATAGACTATTTTCAACTTATAAAAAATATATAAGGCACAAACATTCTCATCTTGGAAACATCTGTACTTTTGGGGGCCGGCAAAGCGGTTAAAAGCCGCAGAGGGAATAGAATCAACTCCTACCCGACAAGAATAAAAACCTCGAGAGATAAAATTAATAGACAATTTTGCATTGTAGCATAGAATCGAACAAAACTTCATCCCATCCCATGGTTTTCTTGCAGCGCGCGAGCTCCTGCCATCTCCATGGTCACATCAGCTCATGCAACCTACATGGCCTTTTGCATATGAAGGAAAACCTCAAGGGTAGTTTTAGGGAGACGGCCGAGTCGGCCTGGCTGGGAGGTGCTTTAGTTTTCACCTTGGGTGGGCCATGGAGGAGTGCATGCATCCACTCACCCAATTTTCCCGAGTAAATTTCTTGAAATGTACTTTTATGTTGGCTGGTTTAGTCATGCTAACGGTGATTCAACGAGTGGGGCCACTCTCAGAAGTGATGTGTCATGACATGTAATTGTGGCCGTTGCATTTTCCTATTTGCATTTATCCGGCGTAATGGATTTTACTAGTGATACGTGTGGTGTTGTTGCTTTCGTGGATTTAATAACTTACTAAAAACCTGCATAGTAATCCAACATATATAAATATTAGTCTAAAGAAAAGTAAAATAAAAAAACAGAATAACTGACCCTGAAA
Source organism: Avena sativa (assembly GCA_916181665.1). Classification (NCBI taxonomy): domain Eukaryota; kingdom Viridiplantae; phylum Streptophyta; class Magnoliopsida; order Poales; family Poaceae; genus Avena; species Avena sativa. The sequence goes on from OV702299.1 coordinate 526,683,013, forward strand.
GTATAGACTATTTTCAACTTATAAAAAATATATAAGGCACAAACATTCTCATCTTGGAAGCATCTGTACTTTTGGGGGCCGGCAAAGCGGTTAAAAGCCGCAGAGAGAATAGAATCAACTCCTACCCGGCAAGAATAAAAACCTCGAGAGATAAAATTAATAGACAATTTTGCATTGTAGCATAGAATCGAACAAAACTTCATCCCATCCCATGGTTTTCTTGCAGCGCGCGAGCTCCTGCCATCTCCACGGTCACATCAGCTCATGCAACCTACATGGCCTTTTGCATATGAAGGAAAACCTCAAGGGTAGTTTTAGGGAGACGGCCGAGTCGGCCTGGCTGGGAGGTGCTTTAGTTTTCACCTTGGGTGGGCCATGGAGGAGTGCATGCATCCACTCACCCAATTTTCCCGAGTAAATTTCTTGAAATGTACTTTTATGTTGGCTGGTTTAGTCATGCTAACGGTGATTCAACGAGTGGGGCCGCAGAGGGAATAGAATCAACTCCTACCCGGCAAGAATAAAAACCTCGAGAGATGAAATTAACAATCATATTATTATTATTTTGCATCAGAGCACAGAACAAAACTTTATCCCATCCCCAGCGTGTGGCGTCACGAAATGCCTTCCCAGAGATGGTGTATCTTTTGGTTTCACAAGGCAAATTAAAGCAACAGTGCAATTGCAAATCGCCTGTGGATCGATGGAGATGGGAGGTGAGAAAGGAATGGTATGGGAAAGGGAGGAAAACCTGACATATCCGATCGAGATGACATGACATGACATGAGATTAGATGATGAATTGGAATTGGAATTGGAAACCTGACCTATATCGATCCTAGCTAGCTCGTAGCGAGTCAAGTGCATGGGAGAATCATTCTTTCAGTCAGTCAGTCCTTGGGATTGTTCCATTCCCTCCCAGCGATGGCAGCTGCTGAATTAGCTGGATCATATAAATTGCAAAAGGTATATATGTCTCGGTTGACATGGGGTGGGTGGGGGAAAAAGACTGACTGATCGTTCGGGGTCAGGGTGGACAGCGGCATATGGATCTGATGCTAACACTTCCTCTTTACCTGAATTATTTACACCCCCTCTTGTCTAGAGACCCGTCGAAGCGACGTATCGTACGATCGTATTCAGAAAACCAAATAGGAATCTGCTTTGCATTTGTGGCTCACCGCATGATCATGATCCATCAGTTCGGTTTGGTGGTGTGATTGTTTGTTCAGGGCTTTCCTTTTCGACAGTTTCGTCTCTGCCCCTGGTTGGCACATGCATGAATATGATGATGATCATCATCATCATCAGGTCGATCGATCAACAGCGGCAGCAGCCACTAGCTAGCCTCGATCGGGTAGCCAGCCAGCATCGAGAGACGCAATCTAGCTAGTAGCTAGCTAGCTCGATTACCTGAATATATTCGGCTGGGTCGTCGTCACCCGTTTCCATCTCGATCTGGAACTCGCCATGAATGCAGGCTGCAGCGAACCATCGACTAGCTTGGCTATTACCTAAAATAACTCAATTACTCCTGAATTAACCAGCGAACCATCGACGAGACGACCAATTACTCCTGAATTTAACTAGACATGTATATCTAAACATGTTTTGATATCTAGTGATACATCCGAACTTAGACAACTCCAAAACACTTTTTTTTGTGACGTAAGGAGGAGTATAGATGATGCATGCACCCATGCATCTAAAAACCGACTGCGGAACCTACACAAGCCATTCCCCTCCAAGTGTGGCGGGCTTTGTTTCGACGGGATTTCCAAAACCTGATTCCGATTTTGATACGTCTTGGTTACATCCTTGCTCTATTAGTATATTTTACACGACCTCCTATTCTATTTTATCGCTATATTTTACTAATTTTTAATGTTGTGGCAAAAGTGTAGCGTATTTTTTTTTTTTGCCTGGGTCTGTACAACACCTTGGCGGAGTCTACCGATGCCTCTTACACTTGTTTCTACCACAACTTGGCAATAGTTTTATGCTGCTATTTTTACAATAGTTTGTGTCATATTTTTTTACACTGACGTGTGATAAAGATGCACCTTTTATTTATTTTCTGAAATGTGTGAATCGTGATGCACCTTTTAGACTATGTTGCAAAAAAAAAATGACGGGTCTAGGACATTACTATTTTTGTAGGGGTCTGTTGCGCTTTTAGATTGAAGTCCACGACGTGTCTGAGGCTTGAGCTAGCTAGCTAGCCACCTTTGCTTGTCTGCTCATCTTTTCAGCCTACCTTCTTCAACTGGATCTCCCAGCTACACAATGCCCTCCTTTCTAGGTAATAATGGGCAATTAATGGCCTCTCTCCAGCTTGGTTATCCCATGACTGATAATGATATGGCTTGGCCACTACGGCAAGTTTTTTCCTTGTAGAAATACAAAAAAAACCTTATCGCAATTTTGATATGTTCCATTTATGAAGTTGTCTGTAGAAACACGTTCTTTCTAAAGTCAGAGAGTAACTACATGGTTAGATTGAAAACTTCCATGAAGTCGGCCGCTTTCGCCAAGCGAGTTTTATATGAAAGCGGACAAGCCAAATTAGATGTGAATGGCTTAGATTTGTTTAGCTTCTGATTTTTTATAAAAAAAAATGGGGAAAAACTCCTGAGATTGAACTATGAAAAAAAAACCTTCCAAGGACTGGAGTGGGAGATTTCTTCCAGAAAAGGCTCTCATGTGACCAGCCCAGTAAAAAGCCCAGCCCAGCCCAGCCCAACCCAGGATATAAACACAGCACCCTCAGTCTCCACCTCCTCCCCTCTCGATACAAACCCTCCCTCCTCCCCGCCGCCGCCGCCACCACCGAGAGGAGCCGGCGAGCGAAGATGAAGACCATCCTGGCGTCGGAGACGATGGAGATCCCGGAGGAGGTGACGGTGAAGGTCGCCGCCAAGATGATCTCCGTCACGGGGCCGCGGGGCACGCTGACCCGCAACTTCAAGCACCTCAACCTCGACTTCCAGCTGCAGGAGGGCGGCCGGAAGCTCAAGGTGGACGCATGGTTCGGCACCCGCCGCACCATGGCCGCCATCCGCACCGCCATCTCCCACGTCCAGAACCTCATCACGGGGGTCACCAAGGGCTTCCGATACAAGATGCGCTTCGTGTACGCCCACTTCCCCATCAACGCATCCATCAACTCCGGCAACAAGGGCATCGAGATCAGGAACTTCCTAGGCGAGAAGAAGGTAGACGGACGGTTCCCCCTGCCCTCGATCTTTCTTTCTTTTGGTTATTACTGTGCTGGAGATCTGGGGACATCTTTTAAGACGGCTTCTGCTGCTGCTGCTGCTGTGTTGAGTGCAGGTGAGGAAAGTGGACATGCTCGATGGAGTGACCATCCTCAGGTCCGAGAAGGTCAAGGACGAGATCGTACTCGACGGCAACGACATCGAGCTCGTCTCGCGCTCCGCCGCCCTCATCAACCAGGTGAATCCATAGGGTTCTGCGCCCCTTCTGTCTCTGATGTAACTACTACATGGTTGTGATGCCTGAATAACCTGATGTGCAGAGGGTCATTCTTGCTTATGCTCCTAGCTAGAATGTTTGATGCGCCTCAATAGGATGCAGCCCCTTTTATTTCTTATGCGCATGGTGATTATACCTGAATAATTAATTTGGTCTGCAGAAGGACAACAAATGTGCTCGCTTGCTAGTGGATAGAATGTTAAATGTGCCACATTTCGATGTTTTAGATGTAGGATGTTGACATTGTGCCTTTTTTGCTTCCAGTGATGCTACATATATGTGTCTGCTTGTATTCTTCACCATTATGCAAACATGCCTGCTTCCGCAATTTTGTACAGTAGTTTGTTTGAATGATGTACCATGTATTCAGATGCTACGACCTATGCCATTATTGGTTTCATTCTGTCCATTCCATAAACTTATGGATGTTCTTGTGTTAGCAAGTACGGTAGTTGTTAAATTTATAGTCTGTTTCATCTGTCCTTATGATCTTTATGATGTATAAACAGGAACATCCGTATTACCAACTTTGTTCTGCACAAATGCATGTGTCGGTCACTGTTTTGTTAGCAAAAGTATGGTTGTTTCAACAAGTAGGGCATACAAATGCAAGACCAGCCTTCTCATCGTATTTTTCTTCTAGTCAGAAGAGACTGTCTGTTCAGTTTTGGTACTAGTACACAGGGCCGGCTCTGACCCATGGCCAACATGGGCGGCGCCCTAGGGCCCATGCCTGTTGGGGGCCCATGATTTGCGTGCTTCTTTATTAGTCAGCTGTTTGGTTTTGGGTTAAAAAATCCAGTTAAAAGGCCTAGCATGAAGAAAGAACGGACCAAATCAAATCAAGAATCGATCTCTCGTTTAGTCTAATTCGTGTTCGCCTGTTTGTATCCCCAATTTCCTACTATCGTCTATTCAACTACGCACTACCCTAGCCGCCCTGCTCTAGATTGGAGATCGCCAATTCGTCATTGCCTATTGGAAACTAGAATTGATCATTTGAACTTGTGAATCCATCTACGTCCCTTCCCGCTCCTCATGGTCTTTTCTCTGCTGTCCTGGCCCCTGGTATGTTCAACGCCACAGAATCCAATTGCAATGTGAGATTAGGGACTTGGAGTTTTAGTTTTAAGTACTATTTAATTCCTTCACAATTATAGGTGTCCAAATGTTGCCTGAAGAACATAAGTCCTGCGTTGAGAAAATAAATTAAAAACCAAGAGTCAGTTTATTGAATCACAAAGAGGTGCTTTAAAATAAGTATTCTCCGGTCAACTAGTAGTTTTGATATCAACGTCGATAATAAATTGCAAGAATCTGATTCGGGAGAAGATGATTTTGCAGCAACAGGTTATTTAACTACTCTTTTATTTTCTGTCACTATATGACATGGTTTAAGTTCTTAACAATCATGTTTATACATCTTGAACTAATAATATGTTGTCGGATGTTAACTCTTAATACTTTGCAGGTAAAAATAGCCATTCATACTCCTTTATATAGAAATATATACATGTGCATATATATAGCCTTATAAGGGCCCATGTTGTCGATCTCGCCCTAGGGCCTTCCAAAACATAGATCCGGCCCTAGTACAAAGTTTGGTGGAAATGGACTCACACGTGGTGCTTACTTGTTATTCAGTTCCATCATGTTACTCACACAAGTTTTCCTTTGCTTGCCTGTTTAACAGAAATGCCACGTGAAGAAGAAGGATATCAGGAAGTTCTTGGATGGTATCTACGTCAGCGACAAGGGCGCCATCAAGGAGGAATAGAGCAGGCTCCATTCCAGGCGTAGACAGACAGTAGCAGAAACCCTCTTGGAGAGAGTCCAGAAATGCTGTTTTATCGTCTACTCTTTGTCAGGGTATCTATGTGTTGCGATTTTGAACTATCCAAGACTGAATTTTGTAGTGGGTTAATTAGAATGTGCAATGGAACATATTTATCTTCAACGTACACTGAGAACGTGCCTGCAGATATTTGGCTGTGGGTATTTGTGGTTAAAACAGAACAGAAATCTGCCATGTGCTTTATTATTGCTAAAAAATGATTTTGGTGAAGTTGCTCATGATTCGTGGTTGAATTTAACTCGAGAATTTGGATGGGAATCGAGAATACTGACTTGAGACGTCGTGATAACTGAGCATTATTAAGGAATGCCGGGAAGGAATACGCTGTGCTGCTTAAATTGAAATGGAAAATGATACTACTCCTCCGGGGATTTCGCGCGATCTATCCCCTGGGTCATGTCCCGTGATCGTTTTCTTCTATTCTCGTTTCTCACGCGTGAGAAGTGAACTGCGCCGTCGGCTCCCTAAGGCATCGCTGTGCGCAGACGCTGCACCTAGTTCCTCCTGCCGCTGCCCCATTGCCTGCAGCTTGCCGCCGGCGCCCGCCACTGGACCAGCGCCACCGACGAGGCTACGTGCCCCACGTCCGACGCCGCTACCCGCGCCGTCCCGCCGCACGCCGTCCGCCGCTCCACGGAACCTGTAGCCTCCACGCCGTTTCCCTCCCCTGTAGCTCGTGTCGCCGCCTCCCTGCACCCCGACGCGTCGCTGTCGCCTTGCAGCCCACGCATCGCCGACACCCTGTGCGGCGCCGCCCTCCCTTGCTGCTCGCCGAAAGGCGTCACCGCCCGCTATGACTCCCGCGCCGCTCGCCGATGTGGCTCGCGCCCTGCCGTCCTCCGCCCTGGCGCGCGGCGCCTCTACAACCTCCCATGGATCGTTTCCTTGCTTGCTGCAAGCCCCTGTCGAAGACGACCGGCCTCCCTGGATATACATGCTGCAACTTGGGGACGACGTGGAGCTCGCCCCCATTGCGTGCTACATGGCTCCATCAAGGACGAGGGGCCTCTCCCGCGATACGTGTTGCATGCAGCGTTGAGAATTAATGGTCACCGGCAGTGCTACAGACGGCTCGCAGAGTTGCTACTTAAGGCGACCTGACTTGCTACTGACGGTGCCAGGAGGTGCTACCGACGATGAGGTTTTGCCGTGGTGGGTATTTGCTACATATATATATATATTTGTTTTGCTAGAATTGTTTTATGTGTTTGCTATAATATTGTAAATATTTTGCTACAAGATGTCGGTGAAGTAGGTTTTGCTATGGTAGCAATTTTTTTGCTACAAAGTCCCAGTGATGTCTCTGGCGAAATGGATTTTTGCTACATTTTGCAAAATTTTTTGCTACAATATTTTTGTGATTTTGCTATACTAGCGCAAATTTTTTGCTACAAGGTCTTCGGCGTAAGTCTCCGGCGACGTCTCCGCTGTCGGGTTTGCTACATTAGCATAAATTTTTTGCTACACGGTCGTCGGCGAGGTCTCCGGCGAAATCTCCGGTGAGGTCTAGTCTGTTTTTCTATTTTCTGAAATGAACCGTTTTTTGCTACATGCAGCAAAAGCGGAACAATATGTAGCAAAAGCGGGATTTTGACCCTAAAAAAGAACACGTGGTTGGCTGGGGACCCGGAAGATAAAAAATATAAATCCCCCGGGGCACGCCTATTACTGTCCAATTGAAATGGATGGACATTTTTGTGCTAATTGATTTTTTTTTTACTTTGTCTAAACTCAGACTTGGCCTGAATTATGAAAGAAACAGTTCTGTGGGAATGACTGGCCATTAATTACTTTTTTAGTCTGCATTTGCCAGGATTGGACGTGATCGTTGCTTTGGATTATGTTATAACATCTTTTAGGATTTCACATGGACGTGCTTATAGCCCCTCAATACAGACCCTCTTGCCACTGAGAGCGAAGATGAAAACCATCCTGGTGATTGGTCCTGCGGGATGCAGACCAGCAACTTCAAGCGCGTCAACCTTGACTTCCAGCTGCGGGGAGCGCGGACGGAAGCCCAAGGTGGACGCCTGCAGGTTCGGCACCTATTGTACCATGGCCACCGTCCGCACCGGCACCGCCGTCTCCTACCTCCATGACCTCATCACCACCTGTCACCAAGGGGTTCTGCTACAAGATGCACCTCGTGTCAATCTTCTACCCGTACGTCTTGATCAGTCTTCAGATTAGTCCGTGGAAGTTTCTGGAAGATCTTGTTCGGTGGGGTGATGTGTTCTTGTTCGATGGAGAGACAAGAATGTTAGATATGCTTCACTGCAATGTCTTAGATGTAGGACGAAGCGTTTTTTTTTTTTGTTTCTTTTTAGCTTATTGTGATCCATATGTATGTATGTTTGCTAGAGCTCTTCAACATGATGATGTAAACATGCTACTCCTGCAGCTATGCAGTTTGCCGAATGCTATATTGTCTGTCTAGATTCTAGGGCCGATGTCGTTATTGGCCAATCTGTTCACAGTGGCCAACCTGTGGATGTCCATAGTGTTAATTACATTATAATAATTCAGCTCATCTGCCTTTTATGATGTGATGTATTAGAAACTAGGAGGAGCATCTCCATTGCAAAGTTGTCTTATGCACAAATCCATGTGCTGGTAACTATATCATGGGTAAAGATTCAGTTATTTCAACGAGTAGAGCATCCAGATGCATGACTAGCCTTTTTCTTACACTAGAAGTTCAAAATTTGTAGTCAGAAGTCTGTTTGGTTTTGGTGCTTGCAAGCTTTGGTGGAAATATGTTTTTATTTATTTAGATTCTTATTACTGATACAAGTTATCCTGTGCTTGCCTGTTTTGATAGAAATGCCATGTGAAGACAAATGGTATCTATGTGATCGTCAAGAGCGCCATCAAGGAAGAGTAGAGAGGGCGCTCCACTCAAGGCATAGACAGCCAGTAGCGAGAAATGTCAGTGTTGGTTCTTGGGTGCTGCATGTTTGGTTATCTTCTGTGTCGCGATTTTGAACTTCCCTAACATTGGATTTTGTAGTGAGGTTTAATTAATCAGGATGTGTAATTGAGCATATTGTCTTTATATCCTGCCACATATGGTTGCTGTGAGGTTGGTTTTATCTTATCTTTCCTGAAGTTCGTTGGCTGAAGGTGTTTGTGGTTAAAACAGAAGATACAATGTGCTGAGATATATATTCATGAATACCGGCTATTCATCCGAACGTTTTCAGAATGGGCAAAAGATTTCAAGATGGTGATGCTCTAAGAACATCTCTAGCTGAATGAGAAAATTTGACTCCAAAAAAACACTAGGATATCAGAGAGGATTTTTGGTTCAAGAAGATGGTCATCTCTAAGAGTCCTATAAAATACTCCCAGATTATGTTCTATCTCATGCATGGACATCATCCGAAACAACAATTCAAATAGGTTAAAGTTAAACCGCAATTATTCTCCTCGGAACAGCCTTTCACGCCGCTATATTAATATAGCAACCACATGGTACATTTTGAGTCCATTGACGGGGCAAACATCACAGTCGAACCCAAAAAGAAAAAAAAGAAGAGAAAACAATGTTGACACCAGCGGATCAATGAAAACAAATATGACTCGCCACCATTGCACACTCCCGAGTATTCCTATCATGATCCTAGCACTCTGAATCACCGTGTACCAAGCAGCACCTCCAAGAAGGAAAGCGACGACGACACTGTTGTCCGAACTGGTCCTAGGGTTTTCCCTAGTACCCTATTACTCTCAATTATTCTCTTTGGCGGTGTGTTTCGCCACCAACCATGCTTCCTCCTTCTCATGCTTCCTTGCATTCCTCATGGCATGTTGGACCCACACCGCTTTCGTCACCTTCTCCTTCATCTCATAGGGCCGCTCCTCGATCTCGGCATCCATCAGACATACAACTGAAGAGTTGTCATCTTACAACGCGGGTTCATCTCGGGAGGCGTCGATGTAGTGGGAACCCATGGTGCCATGGGGAAGAGGAAGGATGGCTCGGGGCGGTCGGCGTAATGGGTGTGTGACTGATTTTGTTTAGGGCAGGACTAAGCGTCCTCCGGAGATCGTGAAATTAAATAGAAAAAGAAGATAAGGACAGGACATCGTGGTAGGCCCTGGACACGCGTCGCACGCGAGATCCGGAGGATGCGAGCACGAGCGCCCTAGGTGTTGAAGTGTTTTCCTATTATTTATTACCCTTTTTTGTGCGGAGGAAAACAAGGAGACATGGAGCATGAAGGGGAGAAAGCCTTGCGGGTCCAGTCCCTACTGAGGGTGGAATATAGCCAATTGTGAAATACATAATTCAAAGGAAAATGATACAATCCCCGAGGGTATCGCAGCACTCCATCATCTGCCTCCTTTTCGTGCGTGATGCGTTCTCGGGGTCCCCACCTTATCTCCTCATGTTTATCCCCTCTTCTTATCTTCTTCCTCCCGAGCAAAACTAAGGCTCCCATGGAAGCAACGCTCCGTCGCCAGCTCGCTGACCTGCCGCCAATCGTTCCCCCACGCATTCTCACTCCACGCCTAGCTCCTCCCGCCGTCCCTCCATGCCCAGCCCCCTCCCCCCCGTTGCACATCCATGCCGGCTCCCGCTCGTGCCTAGTGCCGCCATCGCCCCAGCAACATGCTACCGCCCGTCACGATAGTGATCACCGATGCGGCTGCATTGCCGGGCCACCACTCTATCGTGGTTGCTTGGAGGCGCTTATGTGCATATGCGGATGTGAGGTAGCGGCGAGGATATCCGGCTGGATCCTGCACTAACCGTAGCGCTCTAGTGCAAGTCGCCCTTCTTCTCCCCAGCACGCCACCCTTCTACTACAAGATGTGCTGCCGGTTGGAAGTGTTGCTGCAGAACCACAACATCGAAGCTACAAAGTTAGGATGTCGATGCTACATGAAGTGGTTGTCGTTGGCACAAAGCAAGGGCAAAAGCAATGGCGGCGATGCAACGACAATGCTACAAGTGTCGGATAAGTTTGCTACCAATAGTCATCGGGTCCGGTACCAAGGATCCTTTGTGTCGTTACCGATGGGATCGACGATGCAACCAGTTAGGGGTAACGTTTGTGGATTTGCTACATGCTCTTTTTTTTATGCTACAATAGTTTCGTGTGTTGGTTATCTCCGTCCACTATCCAACAAAATCGTTCATTTGCTATAATAGCACTTTTTTGTTGATACGTTATTGTTTCCAAAATGCTACAATAGTATGTACTTTTTGCTACGATATTTCTGATGAGGTCTTCAACGATGCGAGCGGTGAACCCGGTTTTGCTACATTAGCATAAAAAAAATTGTATAAAATTTTTGGTGAGGCCTACAATGAGACAGTCCTTTTGTTCTATTTTGAAGCCAATCGATTTAGCGAATTTTTTTATAGCAAAAACGGGATTTGAATATATTTTTGGAGATACTATGTGTCGGCTCGGGGACCCGGAATCTGGGGGAATTATTGCAGGGGACGCAGAGTGATGTCTAAATTCAAATTCAAACATCCCGCCCGGATCGCCTGCACCGCATCGCACCGTCCGGCCTAAATTTTCGCGCGTTTCCTCCCTCCCGTTGTGCTTCCTTCCTTTTTCGCAATGCCGATCCGACTATAAAACAGAGTCCCAATTTTGATCTGCTCCCAACTCTAGCTTCAAGCCATGGCGCCGAGCTCCCCGTCCTCCGCCACCACGTCGGCGCGTGCCTCCTCCCGCAAGCGGACGGCCCCGGTCAAGTTCGCCGACCTTGTCACTGTTGGAATTTGGGTGTGGGCTTTGGCCCATAGCCTAATACAAATTCTGAAATTCTCTTGGCCCATTCATGCCTAGCAAGGGGTGGCACCAAAGTTTAGTCCCACCTTGCTAGTTTAGAGGGAGTTGGACCAATATATATAGTGGAGTGTTTCACTACCTCCTAAAGAGAGTGAAGAGGAGTGGCATACACGCGCGCTCCTCCTCCTCCGCCGCCCGCCACGCCACGCCACGCCACGCCACGCCACGCCACGCCACGCCACGACACGACACGTGCGCGCGCCGCGGTTTGCGGAATTGTGCCTCGGTGCCGATCTTATCTTTTTGCTGCTCGGGAAAATTATTGTGCGAGTTATTTTCTGTCAGCCGTTTCCGGTCTTTCCGGAAACGTGGGCTGTTACGACTCGGACGTGGCCTTAGGCAAAAACCCTAATACGAGAAAATACACATCTTTCTACCTCCAGAACCTTGCGCCGCCGCTACACCTTCTCCATCCCCTCTTCCGGCGTGCACCGGACGGCGGGACAGTAGGCCTCCGGAACCACCGCCTCTCGTGAACCTGTACGGGTGAGGGGCGATCAGGTTTTTGGGGAGCGCGTCTGCGCGACTACTGACGGCATCACGTCGACCGACCACTCCTTCCCCGACGAGGACTTCTTCCCGGACATCAGCAGCCTCTACATCGACGCCATGGCTGACGACACTGGTGTCAACCTCAACCCCAAACTGAACGCGAACCCGATTCCTCCTCCAACACCGTACGTAATCTGTTCCTATCTAGTTCAGTTTCTGTTACAGTTTCTTGTACTAGCTATTGGAATAGATGTGATCTATTTATTCTGGTTGAATATGATCTGTTCGTTTATTCTGCTAGTATACATGATTAGATTAATTCCAGTACTTATAGTCATGATTTATTATTACTTATTTCGGATTAAATATTATGGTAATTTGCTTATATTTTCAACAATCCAAAAACCTGATTATAGGCAACTGAATTCAACTGGTTTAGCCGCGGCTACAAGGCCGTCTCCTTTTGACGGTGTCAATTATAAGAGATGGCGCACGAGAGCAGTTCTATGGTTAAAAAACCTAGGCTGCTATAGCGCCACTCTTGGCAAACCTGAGGGAGACCTTTTCTCCTGTTCAGGAGGAAGCGTTTCAGAAAGTCGACACCATGTTTATGGGGGCTTTGTTCAATATTCTTGGTGACAACATTGTTGACACCTATATGTCATTTGATAATGGCAAGGATGCGTGGGATGCACTGGACGCCAAGTTTGGTGTTTCGGATGCTGGCACTGAACTGTATATCATGGAGCAATTCTATGATTACAAGATGACTGATGACCGTCCCATCGTGGATCAGGCTCATGAGATACAATCCCTTGCCAAAGAACTCGAGCAGTTCAAGTGTAACTTATCGGACAAGTTCGTGGCCAGAGGCATCATTGCTAAGCTTCCTCCTTCTTGGAGGAACTTTGCTACCTCTCTGAAACATAAGAGACAGGAGTTTTCTGTTTCGGATCTCATCGGATCTCTTCATGTTGAAGAAAAGGCGAGAGCAAAAGATACACGTCCTCGAGGTTTTGATGGAAGTTCTAGCGCACATGTAGTGCAGAAAAACAACTTCCAGTCCCACAAGTTCAAGAATAAGAACAGGTCTGATGGCAAAGGAAAGTTTGATGGCAAAAACAAGGCCGCACAGACTACCAACTTCAAGAAGAAGACTGAGTATAAGAAGAAAGGATCCTGCCATGTCTGTGGCGATCCTAATCATTGGGCTCCTAGCTGCCCCAATCGCTTTGACAAGCGCTCACATGGAAATAGTGGCAAGTCCGCTAATGTTGTTATTGGTGATGTTGAGATGAAGGATGCTGGGTACGGTATATTTCCCACTATTCTTTCAGTTTGTAATTCACCTGATTGGTGGATAGACACTGGTGCAAATATACATGTATGTGCTGATATTTCCATGTTCTCTTCTTATCAGGTCGAACGGGCTGGCTCCGTGCTGATGGGAAACGGCTCACGTGCTTCTGTTCAAGGTGTTGGTACGGTGGATCTGAAGTTTACTTCGGGGAAGATCGTACAGCTGAAGAATGTGCAGCACGTTCCCTCAATCAATAAGAATCTCGTCAGCGGATCTCTTCTATGTCGAGATGGTTTTAAGTTAGTCTTTGAGTCCAATAAAGTTGTAATTTCTAAGTGTGGACAATTTGTTGGAAAGGGTTATGAGTGCGGAGGCTTGTTCCGCTTATCTTTGTCAGACTTATGTACTCAAGTTATTAATCATGTTTGCAATGATAGTGAATCCAATATTTGGCATTCACGACTTTGTCATATTAATTTTGGGTGCATGACGCGGCTTGCCGATATGAATTTAATTCCGAAATTTACTACTGTCAACCGTTCCAAGTGTCAAGTATGTGTGCAAGCTAAGCAACCTCGCAAGTCTCACAAGACTGCCGAGGTACGAGATTTGGCACCACTGGAACTAGTACATTCAGATCTTTGTGAGATGAATGGTGAGTTGACAAAAGGTGGAAAGCGATATTTCATGACTTTAATTGATGATTCCACTCGATACTGTTATATGTATCTTCTGAAATCTAAAGATGAAGCTTTTAATCACTTCAAAATCTATAAAGCTGAATCAGAAAACCAACTTGATCGAAAGATTAAGCGACTTCGGTTTGATCGTGGTGGAGAGTATTTTTCCAACGAGTTTGATTCTTTTTGTGCGGAGCATGGTATTATCCATGAGAGGACGCCTCCCTACTCACCTCAGTCAAATGGGGTGGCCGAAAGAAAGAACCGTACTCTAACTGATTTGGTTAACGCCATGTTAGATACATCGGGTCTATCCAAGGAATGGTGGGGGGAGGCGATAAAGACTGCGTGTCATGTCCTAAACCGTGTTCCCAAAAAGAACAAAACCATTACTCCATTTGAGGAATGAGAAAGGAAAAGGCTGAAACTCTCCTACTTACGAACTTGGGGTTGTTTGGCGAAAGTGAATGTGCCGATACCCAAGAAGCGCAAGCTTGGACCAAAAACCGTGGATTGTGTCTTTCTGGGATATGCATTTCATAGCATTGGCTATAGATTTTTGATAGTGAAATCTCAGGTATCTGACATGCATGTTGGTACAATCATGGAGTCGAATGATGCGACTTTCTTTGAAGACATCTTTCCCATGAAAGATTCGTCTAGTTCATCAAATCAGGAGATGCCTAGTTTATCTAGTCAAGAATTAATCACAATTCCTGAACCCACCATTTCGATAGAACACCCTGATAATCCTGTGGAGGATAACAGTGAAGCTCCTACCAGAAGTAAGAGACAAAGGACTGCGAAGTCCTTTGGTGATGATTTCATTGTATACCTCGTGGATGATACTCCCACTTCTATTTCAGAAGCTTATGCATCTCAAGATGTTGACTACTGGAAAGAAGCCGTTCGCAGTGAGATGGATTCCATCATAGCAAACGGAACTTGGGAAATTACTGATCGTCCTTATGGGTGCAAACCTGTAGGATGTAAGTGGGTGTTTAAGAAGAAGCTTAGACCTGATGGTACTATTGAGAAGTATAAGGCACGCCTTGTTGCAAAGGGTTATACCCAGAAAGAAGGCGAAGACTTCTTTGATACTTATTCACCTGTGGCTAGATTGACCACCATTCGAGTACTGTTATCCTTGGCTGCCTCGCATGATCTTCTCGTTCATCAAATGGACGTTAAGACGGCTTTCCTAAATGGAGAGTTAGATGAGGAAATTTATATGGATCAGCCGGATGGATTCGTGATAGATGGTCAACAAGGCAAGGTGTGCAAGTTACTGAAGTCTCTGTATGGTCTTAAGCAAGCACCTAAGCAGTGGCATGAGAAGTTTGAAAGGACTTTAACTGATGAAGGCTTTATTGTAAACGAAGCTGACAAGTGTGTGTACTATCGCCATGGTGGGGGCGAGGGAGTCATCTTATGTCTGTATGTTGATGATATACTGATATTCGGGACTAATCTTAATGTTATCAATGAGGTCAAAGACTTTCTATCTCGTTGTTTTGAGATGAAAGATCTAGGAGTGGCTGATGTGATATTGAACATCAAGTTGCTGAAAGATGATGATGGTGGGATAACACTGCTTCAGTCTCACTATGTGGAAAAGATCTTGAGTCGTTTTGGGTATAGCGAATGTAGATCCTCTCCTACACCATATGATCCTAGCGTGTTGGTTCGAAAGAATCAAGGAGATCCTAAGGATGCTAAAGATCAGCTGAGATATTCTCAGATTATTGGCTCGCTTATGTATTTAGCCAGCGCTACGAGGCCTGACATCTCCTTTGCTGTAAGCAAGTTAAGTCGATTTGTCTCAAATCCTGGAGATGTTCATTGGCAGGCCCTTGAAAGGGTTTTGCGTTACTTGAAAGGCACCGCGAGCTATGGGATTCACTACTCCGGGTATCCAAGGGTACTTGAAGGGTATAGTGACTCAAACTGGATTTCTGATGCTGATGAGACTAAGGCCACGAGTGGTTATGTGTTTACACTTGGTGGTGGCGCTGTTTCTTGGAAGTCTTGCAAGCAGACCATCTTAACGAGGTCAACTATGGAAGCAGAACTCACAGCATTAGACACAGCCACTGTTGAAGCAGAGTGGCTTCGTGAACTCTTGATGAACTTATCTGTGGTTGAAAAACCAATACCCGCAATCCTTATGAACTGTGATAATCAAACTGTGATCATAAAAGTAAACAGTTCTAAGGACAATATGAAGTCATCAAGACATGTGAGGAGGAGATTGAAATCTGTCAGGAAAATGAGAAACTCCGGAGTTATTGCATTGGATTATATCCAAACATCTAAAAATCTGGCAGATCCCTTCACAAAGGGTCTATCACGTAATGTGATAGATAATGCATCGAGGGAGATGGGTTTGAGACCCACTTTTTGAGTTGCTCACAGTAGTAACCCGCTCTATGTGATCGGAGATCCCGTGAAGTAGAGTTGGGAGACAAGCTGTTGGTCAACTGGGAGGAGAGTATCCTTATAGCATACTACCACTCCGTATAGATGCAATACTCTCCTATTCTGCATGGCAGGTTGGTATTTACCTTAATGTGTTCTGAGTGGCTTGTTTAAGCAAAGATGTTGTCCTGCAGAACATCTTTTGAAGAACACACCTATATGAGTCTGACTGTCAAACGTCGCAGTCCGTGAGAGTTGGGTGCTCTCTAATAAACTCATGAAAGGCCATGGAGTATGACGCATAAGCTCCAAACCGCGGAGAAGCTTCGCGGCAGCCCTGTATCGGTCTAGAACTTATGTGAAACTAGTGCGCACCAAACTTGTAGTTCAAGGCATAATCCACTATTCAAGTTGCAATCTAGTGTAGCATGAAGTTCTAAGTGGAAGTTCAACTTAACAGTCTCCACCTCGCACCGGTATATAAACAATGCTCTGGAACTGATTGATGTGATGTGATGATATGTGCCTATGAGAATTTGTCGGGGATTGTTGGAATTTGGGTGTGGGCTTTGGCCCATAGCCTAATACAAATTCTGAAATTCTCTTGGCCCATTCATGCCTAGCAAGGGGTGGCACCAAAGTTTAGTCCCACCTTGCTAGTTTAGAGGGAGTTGGACCAATATATATAGTGGAGTGTTTCACTACCTCCTAAAGAGAGTGAAGAGGAGTGGCATACACGCGCGCTCCTCCTCCTCCGCCGCCCGCCTCGCCTCGCCACGCCACGCCACGACGCGCGCGCGCGCGCGCGCGCCGCGGTTTGCGGAATTGTGCCTCGGTGCCGATCTTATCTTTTTGCTGCTCGGGATACGCCCCACGTCTTACCCGACCGGCGCCTATATATAAACGGCCTTAGGCAAAAACCCTAATACGAGAAAATACACATCTCTCTCTCTGCCTCCAGAACCTTGCGCCGCCGCTACACCTTCTCCATCCCCTCTTCCGGCGTGCACCGGACGGCGGGACAGTAGGCCTCCGGAACCACCGCCTCTCGTGAACCTGTACGGGTGAGGGGCGATCAGATTTTTGGGGAGCGCGTCTGCGCGACTACTGACGGCATCACGTCGACCGACCACTCCTTCCCCGACGAGGACTTCTTCCCGGACATCAGCAGCCTCTACATCGACGCCATGGCTGACGACACTGGTGTCAACCTCAACCCCAAACTGAACGCGAACCCGATTCCTCCTCCAACACCGTACGTAATCTGTTCCTATCTAGTTCAGTTTCTGTTACAGTTTCTTGTACTAGCTATTGGAATAGATGTGATCTGTTTATTCTGGTTGAATATGATCTGTTCGTTTATTCTGCTAGTATACATGATTAGATTAATTCCAGTACTTATAGTCATAATTTATTATTACTTATTTCGGATTAAATATTATGGTAATTTGCTTATATTTTCAACAGTCACGCCGGCCACAAAAAAGCGCCCGCCCAAGGTGACGGCGCCGTCGGCGAATAAGAAGAAGCCGCCCAAGGCGCCGAGGAGGAAGGAGTTCGAGGCGGTCGAAACGCCGGCGGAAGACGATGTCTGCGCCGAGGAGCCAGACGAGGCGCAGCTGGCCGCGTGGGCGGCGGAAGAAGACGAGGAGGACGAGGAGTCGCCCGACGCCTTGGACGGAACGCAGCAGGCGGCGGCGAGGAGGAGAACCAGGAGCGTGGCGCAGCCCACCAGGGACAGGAACGTGGCCAGTGCCGGAGGCGACAACGGCCCGGAGCCGGAATTCTCCGGCGATCCTTTCCCCGCCGACGAGGCGCGCGCCAGGTGGTCCAAGCGCTACCAGATCGCGAGGTAACATCTCATTCGTTGCTAGCTGCCCATTCCAGATCTCTGATCGGTGGTTTCGTGTGTTGAATATTTTTCTCCGATCGGCGGTCTTGCGTTGCGCAGGCCAGATGATGATGATGAGGAGGTCACGAAGGCGCGGTGCCACTACCAATCTGCCAAGGTCGAAGGGACAGTCTACGCGCTCGGCGACGATGTCTACGTCCAGGTATTGCCCGCTCAACCCTGTGTTTCTTACTCTCTGAATTTTTCAGATTGCAAGAAAAGTGCTCTGTCTTACAGTTGTGCGAGCTTCAATTGCATTTCTTGCTTCTCTGAATTTTTCAGATTTTGCAACAAATCGTCTGTTGCCAGTCTGAATTTTGGAAAAATTCCATACAACTTACTGATTGAACCGAATGCTAACAATTTTACATGGTTCACTCACTGCACAAGAATGATATTTCAACTTGCATACTTCTTGCCGTGCTGTAGTAATTACTCCCATGTCTTGCAGTTGTGCACAGATCGTACGACTTCAGTCTGACTTTGGTAAAAAAAAGTACATGCAACTTAGTAACTGAATAAAAGATCCATGCTTGCTTGAAAATTGTTTAAAATACTGTTTGAAGTGGAGTTACTAGTCTGAAATTGAATAAAATATCCATGCTTGCTCGCATATTGTTTTGTACTGCCGCTCAACTCTGCGTTTCTTGCTCTCTGAATTTTTTTGGCTGCAAGAAAAATGCTCTGTCTTACAATTGTGTGAGTGTGCTTCTTCGGATTGCAAGAAAAAATGTGTGAGTTGTTTCACTACTGTTTGAAACGGAGTTACTAGTCCTATTTTTTTGGTGGGGGGGTGGGGGGATGATTTGTTCATTATCTAGTTCATACATGCTGATTTTTCTCTTGTATAATGATGAATGCTCAAAACTCTGCGCTTCTTGCTTTCTGAATTTTTCTGATTGCAAGAAAAGTGCTATCGTTTGCATTCTACTGTCAGCTTCAGGCTTGCACGACGACGACAGTGTCTACGTCCGGGTCCTATGTATTCTGTTTCGGAGAGAATGCTCTGTTCATTTCCTCCATGCTAATATGACTGCTCAAAATTCAGCTTAAGCTGGCACCTACCTTGCACAGACTAGTGTTTGTTTAATTACACCCTATTCAAGTTTATGCATGAGTGTCATCAGTCTGATTTTTTGCAAAATTCCATACAACTTACTAACTGAACTGAATGCTCACAATTTCACATGCTTTATTACTCGCTGTGCAAGAATGATACTTCAACTCTCACGTATGTTATGCTCATGTATGTATCAACAGGATACTTGAACTCTCATGTATGTTACGCTGTTGTAGTTTGCCCACCCATCTAACAATTGTGTTTCATTTGGCCATTCATAGGCTGAAGAAAACGAGGATAACTACATTGGCCGGATCACGGAATTTTTTGAGGGTGCTGATGACCGGTGCAAGTATTTTACTTGTCGCTGGTTCTTTCGTCTCAAGGACACGGTGCTATATACATACCTATCCATAGAGATTAGAGAGTAGAACTAATAGAGTAACTGTTATCCTGCAGGTGATATCTGGGGTAAATCTTGTTGATGATCACAAGCACGACCCAAAACGCGTTTTTATCTCCAATGATAAGAATGACAACGTGCTTGACTGTGTCATATCAAAGGTTAAGATAGTCTATGTTGATCCGAATGTAAGTGCCCTTGTTCAAAATGATGTCATATCCTTTATATTGAATTATATATTGTTTCTCACGGAATGCTCCTCTTTATTCTAGATGGATCCAGAAGCTAAGGCTCAACTTGTGGATGAAACGGACCTATACTATGATATGTGTTATAGTGTCCCTTATTCCACATTTTGTACTATTTCGCCAGGTAATTGCTCTTGCCTTCTTGTTTATACAGTCTAGCACAATTAGACAAATTAGTCATTCACATGTGGACATCTTTGTTGTTTCTTCCTACATATGTACTCCATCTGCCCTCATCTTTAAGGCTATGCCTGGAACCCGAAAGTATTTTAGAGATCTTAGTATTGTAATACTACAGATTTTATGTCATGTGCACTAAATATGCGAATTTATGGAAAACACAGTTCTTTGAAGTATTGTGTACTATATGGCGCGTTTGGTAACCTAAGCGCATAACGTTTTATTTGAAAATCTTACTGAGTTACTAGTACATGATAGCATATAATCAACAAGTCTACAATTTTTCTAAAACTATCGTTTACAAAAAACATATGTCCATCGCGTATAGCAAATAATATAGCATATAAAACTACAATTTCAACAAGAGCCAAACACCCAAAGTATTTAAAACCATGATTTTTTTCTGAAAACGGTGGTATTGTCAGAAAGCTTCAAAGATACTTTGTTGGCAAACACACCCTAATTGTTCCATGCACTCTTATAAAATCCAAACAATTTAGATACATTGTTCAGAATATTAATTGGGCTGATAGCTTCCAATAAATTGAAATGCTTTAGTCTCTTTTAACATTGTTCTGGATTATGGTAAGCCAGTTTGCCTAAGTAGCTTTTGCGGATTTTATTACGCTTTGGATTACTGGCCTTTTCTCTTGGCCAAAATTTTCAATAACAGATTATGAATTAATTTCAGAGCAAAACTATCTGGCAACCCCTAAGTTATGTCGGCTTATCTTTATTTGAGACAAGATTATCTATTTCCATGCAATTAGTAATTCAGGTGTGGACTTGAGTGCATGCAACATATCAATATGTGTCCAGTGATTTGGATGAAATCTTGAATTCTTTTTCACTTTATGGTTATCGTTCCAAATGTGATATGCACTTGTATTTTGTCCGCTTTATAATGAATATTCATTTTGTGATTTACATTATCTGTAGACACCAACGAGAACTCTGGAGTTTCTTCTAATACTGATTTAGGGACTGGTACACCAGTAAGAACAGCAACAGTCCTTGACCTTTACTCAGGTTGTGGAGGTATGTCAACAGGGATGTGCTTGGGTGCAGCGCTATCTGGTCTCAAACTTGAAACGGTAATAATTATGAAATATTTTTGTTGACGACTATGTATGCCACCTCCCTCAGCACTAATTATGTTCTCTTTCCTATTTGTAGAAATGGGCTGTTGACCTGAACAAATTTGCCTGCAAAAGCTTGAAGTACAATCATCCTCGAACAGAGGTCTGTCTTCTAAATTGCATCTTAGATTCTTTTTAGTATACAGATGACGTAAAATACCTTTTTAACTCTGGGTGTAGGTTCGGAACGAAAAGGCTGGAGATTTTCTTGCCCTTCTTAGGGAATGGGCTGCTTTATGTAACACTTACGTACATAGCAATGGTTCTGACGCAGCAATTCCTGTAAAGGATGAGGTCGAAGTTGGCCAGCCTCTTCGAAAGGATAAATTTGTTGTTGGAAAGCTCCTTGAAATCTGCTACGGTGGCCGTTGGAGAAAGAATGGTATTTATTTTAAGGTACTTACTTCATTTTTTGATTGACTTTCTGGTTAGTGCATCGTGTTAGTCGGGAGTTTCTGCATGAATCGTTTATGTAATATTCTTTTGCAGGTGCAATGGGAGGGCCGTCGGCGAAAAAAGGATACCTGGGAACCCATTGAAAATCTCTGGTTGGTATCTCATCTGTTGTATGCTCAATGCACCTTGGTTTTGATTTACAGTGCACTGATTGTTGTTTCTTAACCTAGTGATTGCCCATTGAAAATTAAAGAATTTGTACAAGAGGGGCACAAGCGGCACATTTTACCACTGCCCGTGAGTTTATTGTTATTCTTTTGCCTTATTTTTTAATTTCCAATCCAGATTGGCTGATACCATTTACTTGTGTTGCTAAATTTCAAAGGGTGACGTTGATGTAATATGCGGCGGTCCACCTTGCCAAGGTGTAAGTGGATACAACCGGCATAGAAATCATGACGAGCCGCTCAAAGACAAGAGAAACCGGCAAATAATTACTTTTATGGACATTGTGTCCTATCTGCAACCAAAGTATGTTTTGATGGAGAATGTCGTGGACATTCTAAAGTTCGCCAATGGGTATCTTGGCAAATATGCATTGAGCCGCCTGGTTGCTCTGAACTACCAAGCCCGACTTGGATTGATGGTAGCTGGTTGTTACGGTCTGGCTCAGTTCAGGATGCGGATGTTCCTATGGGGGGCTCTACCAGACATGGTTTGTTTTTGTTACCTGTCAATATAAATGAGTGCTACAGATGTGTATCCTAAATGAGTGATATGGTGCATTTTTTCTACAGGTGCTCCCAAAGTATCCTCTTCCAACACATGATGTAGTTGTACGTGGCGGGGCTCCAAATGCTTTCTCGGTGAGTCCAACCACAATTTGAAAGAAATACAATAAGAAAAGTTTGAATCAGCTGACTGGCTTTCTTTTGTTTTCAGCAAAACGTTGTCGCCTATGATGAAACAAATAAACCAGCCCTGAACAAGGCTCTACTCCTGCGTGATGCTATTTCCGACTTGCCAAAGGCAAGTGCTTGCTATACCTATTCATTTCTTCCTTGTACATTGAATCTTATATACTCTATGTAGGTAGAGAACAATCAACCCAATGATGTAATTGAATATGTTGCTGAACCCGAGAGTGATTTTCAGCGCTATATACGACTTGGTCGAAAAGGTAACACATATAGCTCTATTAGTTTCATTTTTTTGGTTTCTCCCAAAGAGCATTTCCATGTGAAATTTTGTGCTTTTATTAGTCTCAACAGTCCTATGGCCTTGTAGTGAGTTCAGTTCTTGTTGTTCCAGATATGCTCGACTATTCGTATGGTGATGACAATTGTGCTGAAGAGGGCAAGCTGTTGGATCACCAGCCATTGATATTAAACCGAGATGATCATGACCGTGTCCTGCAGATTCCCGTGAAGAAAGTAGGTGGCCGGTCGAGGCAGTTTTACTGTTTGTTCTCTCCTTGTGACTTGTCTGACCTCACTGAATTTTTGTTTCAGGGGGCAAACTTTCGTGACCTGAGAGGTGTCATGGTAGGAGCGCGTAATGTCGTGGACTTTGATCCTGAAGTTGAGCGGGTATACCTCGAGTCTGGAAAACCTCTGGTATGGTTTGTACTGCCCAATTCCTACAATGACCCAAAGATGTTACCACTTATATACCAAACAACATGAGCAATGAGAGCTAGCAGCAGAAAAAGCGAAACAGACAATGTTGCATTTGTTATAATCCTGTAACATTTCCTTACTCAATCAAGAGCATTGTTTATGTGGGCAGGTTCCTGACTATGCGATCAAGTTCATGCGCGGCAAATCGTCGAAGTAAGTGCCAACCAGTCGTGTATTTCTTTTCTTGAAACGTAGTGGGCTGTTACGGCTGTTCTTTTGACACAATATGCATATGCTTCTGTAGGCCGTTTGGTCGGCTGTGGGATGACGAGACGGTCCCGACGGTGGTGACCAGAGCAGAGCCACACAATCAGGTCAGCTTCGGCATCTAAAAGTTGTTCGGGACAATCATGTTTCTTCTCTGAACTTGTTGGTTCTGCTGCCTGCAGATTATACTGCACCCGAACCAGGCGCGTGTTCTGACTGTTCGTGAGAATGCGAGGCTGCAGGGGTTCCCCGATTACTACAGGATGGACGGTCCAATCAAGGAGAAGTAGGTTTCTCAATGTTTACTGCAATTGTATTTTGTTTGTAAACTGTAAACCAGAACTGAACATTTGCTCTCTGTTTACCGTGACGGTCGCAGGTACATACAGGTTGGCAATGCGGTGGCGGTCCCTGTGGCGCGAGCGCTGGGCTACTCTCTCGGTCGGGCGTACCAGGGTCAGTCGGACGGGAGAGGCCCTCTCCTTGTGCTGCCTGAGAGCTTCACTTATGTCAGACAGAACGAGGTAGTAGAGCACTAGAGCAGAGAGTTTCGTTTTCTGCCGGGTCTGATTCGGGTTGATGCGAGAACAAAATATTGTTCGGGTGATTGTAGTACTGTCATCGCCAAACATTCATTTTTTGGCTGAACATGATCATTGGTTCCATATATGAAAGTATAACCATTCATTGGTGTTGTAGTGTTCAAGTGCTAGTATTGGATGCTGTTTATCAATATTGTGTTTGATTTCCTGTACGTTTTTTTCACTGTTGATTTTCTCTACTTGTTTGGATACTTAATTGGCAGTTCAAACCATGCCACACTTGTTAATCCGATCATTCAATGCTAGTGTAGTTTTGTAGTGGTAGTCCTGGGTGCTTATGATTACAGATGGTCTGATATCTTGTAGGATGTGTGGTACATTTTGGACTAAAAAAACATTTGCAGGTAAGTTATGCAAAACTTAAATAGGAGAATTTTGTAAAAAGTAAATATGGTAGACAATTCAAATCTTCATCCTAGCTTCTGGATTAAGATTCATATAGGAAGATGCAGCTCTAACTACATGTTGTACTGCCATCTTTTCTTTTCTTGTACTACCACGTTCCTATGCTTTCTTCTCTTCTGCCTTGTTCTTTTACTCTTCTGCCTGAATATTTCCTTCTTTAAAAGATACGCTAAATTAGTAAATGCTCTACATGAAAGATAATACTAATATTTAGTTGTAATATTATTATTGATCATAAGTAGTTACAGTATTACCTTTATTTCCTATATCGGCTTATCTACACTACTTATATAAACAGAGCAATCAATTTTCAGTTTCAGAACAGTGCACAATATGCAGTTTGCAAATTCAGAGAATTGTTATATGACAAACAGACGATCTAGATATGATCTTATGGTTCAGTTTAGCACTTACCTACACTTGTTAATTAAGAAAGCAAGCATGGCACCGTTTCTAGGACAACAACACAATGGTTCTGAGCTTCCAGAAGCAAGTGTTTCAAGCATTTTCAGAGATGTACAGGTTTTGCGCAGTGAGCATCAACATTTTCCTCTGGTATGACCATAACTAATTCCATTTATGGTTGCGAAAGATAGTATAACACCAACCTAAATTATCCTGTGTTCGTTACCACAGCGGCTTACGGTGGACAATCAAACAGACCAAGCCTCGTCCGCTGGTGGGCAGTGCGTGCAACCAAACACCTACACATCCTCTCTCTCTTTTTTTTTTTGACTTTGTACGCCCATAGGCATACATTACTTGTATTTATAACCGTAACAATACAAAGAAGATACCAATACAAGCAAAAGAAAAGAAGGAGAAAACAAACGGTTGGAAAACTGCAAAGCGTCCTCGCCACAACTACTAAGAACCCAAATCCTTCGCCATTGCCGGAGAAGAAGAAGATCAACAGCAGCTGGTCCACACTTTGGCACTGAAGAAACCCCTAGCCATGAGGCTTTAAAGAGCCGCAATAACCACCAGCCCCATAAGACTGGATCTAGCCTGCTGCTAAGAAACATCGGCCGGAGGAGCCCTCCAAGCATCTTCAACGCCGGATCCAGGGCCAACGCCACCCCGCCTATCAAGCGGCCGGATCCTCCACCATCCACCACAAACCAGTAGCAATCCGCACCGCCGCACTCCAAGGCCGCCAGGACCAGATCGGCGGCAAGATCAACACCACACAAAGCCGGAGCACACATCCTCTCTGGCATGTTAGATGTAGCAACCAATTTTTATAAGGACCTGTTCAAAAAATAGGAACACTCTGGATGCACTCTTGAGGACAATTTCTTCTCTTCCACTTAGAAAACTTTCTAAGAGCAGAACCAGAGTTTAGAGGCTCCTTTTACGGAAGATGGTTAAGAAAGCTATTTTTAAGTCCTATTATAATGGAGCCCCTGGCCCTTATGGCTTGCATTTTCTGTTCTATCAGCAATTTTGGGATACCATTAAAGATGACCTTATGCTATTATTTTATGATTTCTACCATGGCAAGCGAGATCTGTTTAACCAGGTTGCCTTCATTAAAGGTAGATTTATCTTGGAAAGTGTAGTTACGGCTAATGAGATTCTACACTTTGTTGTTCATGAAAAATCTCAAGGCCTTGCCCTAAAACTAGATTATGAAAAAGCCTTTGATAAAGTCAGTCTAGAATTCATTTTAAATTTTTTTGTATAAAAGAGGTTTTGGACCTACTCTTATTGGTTGGATTAAGACTGCATGTAGGGGCTTTGTTGGAGTCAAGATAAATAATGTTATTGGTAATTTTTTGTTACTGGTAAAGGCCTTAGGCAAGGAGATCCTCTGTCTCCCCTCCTTTTCAATCTGTTAGTAGATGCACTCACTAGAATGTTAATTAAAGCAGTATATGCAAATTTAATTAGATCTCTCTGCTCTAGTTTTTTCTCGGGGGTGTCATCTATCTTTAATATGAAGATGATGTTGAATAATAGAGCAATTTACCAAGCAAATTATCCATAATAAACGCTAGATAAAACATGATTAGAATAATAGGCAATATACTAATCATGTGAAATAGCAAAAACATATGAAGACAGGTAACCAAACAGACTGCAAAAGATGCGATCAGAACAAGATTTATAAAGAAAACATACACGGCAGCGGTAGCAGAAGAGGAACCGCCGGTGTTCGTGTTGGCACCGTCGTTAGCCATGTCGTCGAGGAAGAGGGTGCTGATGTCGGGGAAGAAGTCCTTGTTGGGGAAGATGTCGACGCAATCGGTATCCGAGAGGGAGTCCGTGATGAAGCCAGTAGTCGCGCCGATAGCGCTCCCCAAAAACCTTATCGCCCTTCTCCCGTACAGGACTCGAAGCAGCGGGGTCTCGGAGGCCTACTGTCCCGGCTAGCGGTGCACACCGCAAGACGGGATGGGGAAGATCTAGGTAGCGCAGTGCTCTGGAACTGGAGGCGCAAAGGATATGCGACAGACAGACTGAGAGGAGGCGCGACCTCTCTCTCTTATAGGCACAAAGGGAAAGGTAGACAGACTGCGCAGAAAATGAAACGAATGGACGGTAGATGAAGCGAACAGGCGGCAGCCCACCGGACAGCCTCCACTCAATTCGTATTCATTTAACTCGTATTAAAAGTCCACTCAAAGCAAACGTTTTAGCTTCTGTACATCTGTTCATATACCATTCATGCGTGGCAAAATAAAGCTCGGCTCGGCGAGATTCCCGCAACCCGCGCGCGCGCGCGTCGAGGCGAGGCGAGGCGAGCGAGGAGGAGGAGCGCGCGTGTGGAACTCTCTCCTTCTCCTTCTCATCCTTTTACCAAGTGGTAGGAGAGCTCACCTTATAAGCTGGTCCAACTTTCACCTAACTAGCAATGTGGGACTAAACATTTGTCCCAGCTCTTGCCTTGCATGAATGGGCCAAATGGGCCTCTAGGATTTCAGGAATTTATTGGCATATAATAAATGGGCTGGGCCTATTTAGGCAAAAATTCCAACAATCCCCCACCAGATCCCAGAGGCACATGAAGTTTGCCTTTGGTTCCAAAACATTGTTTATATACCGGTACTGTAGTGGAGACTGTTAAGTTAAACTTCCACCTAGAGATTTATGTTATACTAGGCCGCAACTTGTACAGTGGACTATGCCTTGAACTGCAAGTTTGCTGCGAACCTAGCTTCACAAAAAATCTTGACCGATATTAGGCTACCGTGGGACTTCCCCGCGGGTGGAGCTTATACGTCATACTCCATGACCTTTTATGAGTTTATTAGAGAGCACCCTACTCTCATAGACTGCAAAGTTTTAACAGTCAGACTCATATAAGTGTGTTCTTCAAAAGATGTTCTGCAGGACAACATCTTTGCTTAGGATAAGCCACTTAGAACATATTAAGATAATAAATCAACCTGCCATGCAGAATAGGAAAGTATTGCATCTTTATGGAGTGGTGTTTATTAAAGTAGGGATACTTTTCTCTCAGCCAACCAATAGCTTGTCTCCCAATTCTAATTCACGGGATCTCCGATCACATAGAGTGGTTTACCACTGTGGAAAGCTCAAATTGTGGGTCTCATACCCATCTCCTTCGATGCATTTTCTATCACGTTGCGTGATAGACCCTTTGTGAAGGGATCTACCAGGTTCTTAGATGTTTGGATATAATCCAATGCAATAACTCCGGAGTTTCTCATTTTCCTAACAGATTTTAGTCTCCTCTTCACATGTCTTGAGGACTTCATATTATCCTTAGAACTGTTAACCTTAATAATCACAGTTTGATTATCACAGTTCATTGGAATTGCGGGTATAGGTTTTTCAACCACAGGTAAGTCCATCAAGAGTTCATGAAGCCACTCTGCTTCAACAGTGGCCGTGTCTAGTGCTGTGAGTTCTGCTTCCATAGTTGACCTTGTTAAGATGGTCTGCTTGCAAGACTTTCAAGAAACAGCGCCACCACCAAGTGTGAAAACATATCCACTCGTGGCCTTTATCTCGTCAGCATCAGATATCCAATTTGAATCACTATAACCCTCTAGTACCCTCGGATACCCGGTATAGTGTATTCCATAGCTCGCAGTGTCTTTTAGATATCGTATAACTCTCTCAAGAGCATGCCAGTGATCAGCTCCTGGATTTGAAACAAATCGACTGAGTTTGCTTACAGCAAAGGCGATGTCAGGCCTCGTGGCACTAGCTAAATACATAAGCGAGCCAATGATTTGAGAGTATCTTAGTTGGTCTCTAGCATTTCCTCGATTCTTTCGAAGCAACACACTAGGATCATACGGTGTAGGAGAAAAATTGACGTCGCTATACCCGAAATGACTCAAGATCTTTTCCACATAGTGGGACTGAAGCAGTGTAATCCCACCATCATCATCTCTCAATAGCTTGATGTTCAGGATGACATCAGCTACTCCCAGATCCTTCATCTCAAAGGAACGAGATAAGAAATCTTTGACCTCCTTAATTGCATTAAGGTTGGTTCCGAAAATTAGTATGTCATCAACATACAAACAAAGGATGACTCCCTCACCCCCACCATGGCGATAATATACACACTTGTCAGCTTCGTTTACAACAAAGCCTGTAGCGGTTAAGGTTTTATCAAATTTTTTATGCCACTGCTTAGGTGCTTGTTTAAGACCATATAAAGACTTCAGTAGCTTGCACACTTTTCTTTCTTGACCATTTACTACAAAACCATCTGGTTGATCCATATAAATTTCCTCATCCAACTCTCCATTTAGGAAAGCCGTCTTAACGTCCATTTGATGAACGAGAAGACCGTGTGAGACAGCCAGAGAAAGTAGTACTCGAATGGTGGTCAACCTTGCTACAGGTGAGTAAGTGTCAAAGAAGTCTTCACCTTCCTTTTGGGTATAACCCTTGGCCACAAGCCTTGCCTTGTACTTCTCAATAGTACCATCAGGCCTTAGTTTCTTCTTAAACACCCATTTACATCCTACAGGTTTGCAATCATAAGGACGATCAGTGATCTCCCATGTTTCATTAGCTAAGATGGAATTCATCTCACTATGAACAGCTTCCTTCCAGTAGTCAGCATCAGGAGATGCATAAGCTTCTGAAATAGAAGTGGGAGTGTCATCGACAAGGTACACAATGAAATCATCACCAAAAGACTTTGCAGTCCTTTGTATCTTGCTCCTTTTAGGAATTTCATTATCATCCTCCTTAGGACTATCAGAGTGTTCAATTGGAATGGTAGTTTTAGAGAATATAGCAAATTCCTGATTAGATGAACTAGGTATCTCCGGATTTGATGAGTTAGGTTTATCCTTCATTGGAAAGATATCCTCAAAGAAAATCGCATCAGTCGACTCCATGATTGTACCGACATGAATGTCAGGCACTTCAGATTTTACTATCAAGAATCTATAACCAATGTTATGAAAAGCATAGCCCAGAAAAACACAATCAATGGTTTTTGGTCCAAGCTTGCGCTTCTTGGGGATTGGTACATTAACCTTTACCAAACAACCCCAAGTACGTAAGTAAGAGAGTTTTAATCTTTTCTTCTCCCATTCTTCGAATGGAGTAATTTCTTTGTTCTTTGTGGGAACTCGGTTTAGGACATGACACGCGGTCAATAGTGCCTCCCCCCACCATTCCTTAGAAAGACCCGATGTGTCTAACATGGCGTTAACCAAATCAGTTAGAGTACGGTTCTTTCTTTCGGCTACTCCATTTGACTGGGGTGAGTAGGGAGGCGTCCTCTCATGAATTATGCCATGTTCCGCACAAAAAGAATCAAACTCGTTTGAAAAATACTCTCCACCACGATCAGACCTAAGCCTCTTAATCTTTCGATCAAGTTGATTTTCTGCCTCAGCTTTATAGATTTTGAAGAAACTCAAAGCCTCATCTTTTAATTTCAGAAGATACACATGACAATATCTCGTAGAGTCATCGATCAAAGTCATGAAATATTTCTTTCCACCTTTTGTCAACACACCATTCATCTCACAAAGATCAGAATGTATGAGCTCTAGTGGTGTTAAATTTCTCATTTCTGCAGTCGTATGTGACTTGCGAGATTGTTTAGCTTACACGTAGACTTGGCACTTAGATCCCTTAACAGTTGAGAAATCAGGGATTAAATTCATTTTGGCTAGCCGCGTCATACAACCAAAATTAATATGACAAAGATGAGAGTGCCAGACATTTGGTTCAAAATTCGTGTAAATATGATTAACAACTTTATTACAAATGTCTGACAGAGATAAGCGGAACAAGCCTCTGCATTCATAGCCTTTACCAACAAAGGTTCCATACTTCGAAATTACAAATTTATTGGACTCGAATACAATCTTGTAGCCATCTCGACACAAAAGAGATCCGCTAACAAGATTTTTATTTATTGAGGGAACATGATGCACGTTCTTCAGGCGCACGGTCTTTCCCGAAGTGAACTTCAGATCGACCGTACCAACACCATGAACAGAAGCATGCGAGTCGTTCCCCATCAGCACGGTTTGAGTCCCTCTGACCTGATATGAAGAAAACATGGAAATATCAAAACAGACATGTACATTAGCGCCCATGTCAATCCACCAATCGGGAGAATGACATAATGAAAGAACAGTAGGTAATATACCATACCCAGCATATTTCATCTCAATGTCGCCCATGACAACATTAGCAGTCTTGCTGCTCTTCCCATGCTGGCGCTTGTCAAAGCGGTTGGGACAAGCAGGAGCCCAATGATTAGGATCACCGCACACATGACAAGCACCTTTCCTCTTATCAGTCTTCTTCTTGAAGCTGGTGGACTGTGTGGCCTTGTTCTTTCCATCGAACTTTCCTTTGTCATCAAACTTGCCTTTGTTCTTGAACTTGTGAGGCTGGAAGTTCCTTTTCTGTACCAGGTTGGCATTACAACCTCCCTCGGTACCTCGAGCACGTGTGTATTTTGCTCTCGCCTTCTCTTCCACATCAAGAGTCCCAATGAGATCCGTCACGGAGAACTCTTGTCTCTTATGCTTCAGAGAAGTAGAAAAATTCCTCCATGACTGGGGAAGTTTGGCAATGATGCCTCCGGCAACAAACTTGTCCGGTAACACACAAGTGAAGTGCTCAAGCTCCCTGGCAAGTGACTGTATCTCATGAGCCTGCTCCACAATGGGGCGGTCCTCAACCATCTTATAGTCATAGAATTGTTCCATGACATACAGTTCACTGCCAGCATCGGAGACTCCAAATTTTCTCTCGAGCGCATCCCACATATCCTTGCCATTGCTAAATGACAGATATAAATCGACAATATTGTCGCCAAGAATGCTGATCAAGGCAGCCTTGAAAGTGGTATCAAGTTTTTGGAACGCCTCTTCCTGAGCGGGATTAAGTTCTCCCTCAGGTGCGCCATAGATGGCGTTATAGCAGTTCATGGTCTGAAACTAGAGCACTGCTCTCGCACGCCATCATTTGTAATTCACACCTTCGAACACAGGTGGCTTTATAGAAGCAACAAAGCCACTTGGGGCAAATTGCCTGAAATAAGATTTTTGGATTGTTGAATAATAGAGCAATTTACCAAGCGAATTACCCATAATAAACGCTAGATAAAACATGATTAGAATAATAGGCAATATACTAATCATGTGAAATAGCAAAAACATACGAAGACAGGTAACCAAACAGACTACAAAAGATGTGATCAGAACAAGATTTATAAAGAAAACATACACGGCAGCGGTAGCAGAAGAGGAACCGCCGGTGTTCGTGTTGGCACCGTCGTTAGCCATGTCGTCAAGGAAGAGGGTGCTGATGTCGGGGAAGAAGTCCTCGTTGGGGAAGATGTCGGCGCAATCGGTATCCGAGAGGGGGTCCGTGATGAAGCCAGTAGTCGTGCCGATAGCGCTCCCCAAAAACCTTATCGCCCTTCTCCCGTACAGGACTCGAAGCAGCGGGGTCTCGGAGGCCTACTGTCCCGGCTAGCGGTGCACGCCGCAAGACGGGATGGGGAAGATCTAGGTAGCGCAGTGCTCTGGAACTGGAGGCGCAAAGGATGTGCGACAGACAGACTGGGAGGAGACGCGACCTCTCTCTCTTATAGGCACAAAGGGGAAGGTAGAATACTGCGCAGAAAATGAAACGAATGGACGGTAGATGAAGCGAACAGGCGGCGGCCCACCGGACAGCCTCCACTCAATTCGTATTCATTTAACTCGTATTAAAAGTCCACTCAAAGCAAACGTTTCAGCTTCTGTACATCTGTTTATATACCATTCATGCATGGCAAAATAAAGCTCGGCTCGGCGAGATTTCCGCAACCCGCAACGCGCGCGCGTCGTGACGAGGCGAGGCGTGGCGTGGCGAGGCGAGCAAGGAGAAGGAGCGCGCGTGTGGAACTCTCTCCTCCTTCTCATCCTTTTACCAAGTGGTAGGAGAGCTCACCTTATAAGCTGGTCCAACTTTCACTCAACTAGCAATGTGGGACTAAACATTTGTACCAGCTCTTGCCTTGCATGAATGGGCTAAATGGGCCTCTAGGATTTCAGGAATTTATTGGCATATAATAAATGGGCTGGGCCTATTTAGACAAAAATTCCAACAGATGACACCATTCTCTTCTCTGAAAAGGATCCTGAAATGGCCATAAACTTAAAATGGCCCCTCACCTGCTTTGAACAAGTCTAAAAGAGAGTTGATCCCATTAGGGCCGGGGGAGGAGGAGGTGCCCTTGTTTGTTGATATTCTGGGATGTGATGTTGGCAAATTCCCCCTAAAGTATCTTGGTATTTCATTGCACTATGATAAGAATAGGAGAGAAGGTCTCCAACCTTAATTTGATAAAATCATCAAAAGGATAGCAAGTTAGAGAGGGAAACTTCTCTCATATGCTGCTAGGATTTCCTTGATTAGAGCATGCCTAGTCAGCATCCCTGTCTACCTGCTTTTTTTTCAAATTTCCTAAATGGGACCTGGAACTTATCAATACACAGATGGCAAACTATCTGTGGAATGACTTTGAGGGTCATAGGAAGCTCCATTTAGCAAATTGGAGATTAGTTTGCAAAAATAAAGATTTTGGTACTCTTGGCATCCTTGATCTAGAGAATGCCAATTTTTGCCTCCTTAGCTCTTGGATTAAAGATACACTAAGGATAATGGTAAACTTTGGAAAACTCTTGTAGATGCTAAATATTACACCCACAACCCAAACAATTTTTTTCATCAAAACCACCGGTACTTCCCAACTTTGGAAAGGTGTCATGTGGGTTGTTAGAAGCATTAAATTTGGGTATATGTGGAAGATAGGAAATGAGGAGATGGTTATTTTGGGAAGATACCTAGGTGGGTACTTCCCCTCTCACTATGCAATTCTTTGAACTTTATGTACTTCGTAATGAGCATGGTAGGACTGTCCATATAATATAATATAATATGGGGCTTACTTAAAATTGACCTTTAGAAGCAAATTCTCACCCTCCATTATGCAACGGTGGTATGAGTTGAAGGGGATAGCTTCTACCATTTCCTACTCTACTAATGTTGATGCTTTACTGTGGTGATATGAAAGTAAAGGAGAGTACTCCACTACTTCTTTGTATGACATAATCAATTTTGGTGGTGTGATGCCTATGTTTATTCCCGCTGTATGACTATTGCACATTTCACCTAGAGTTCATGTTTTCCTCTAGCTGTTGTCTCAAAACAAACTAATGACCCGAGATAACCTTAAAAAGAGGCAGCTAAACAAACCTGATGATTGCACTTTCTGTTCTAAAAATGAAAGTATTCATCAAATGTTCTTTGCCTATATTGTTGCTGAACAAATCTAGCAAGTTATTTCTAGCTTCTTCAAAATTGTTGCTGGTCCTGATTACTTGTGTAATGCCAAATTTTGGATAGCAATGTAGTCCAACTCGGTTTCTACCGCTGCTTTATGGAGCATGCTCCTTTAGGGTTTTGTTGATACAATCAATGGAACCAGGGACGCGATCTCTATGAATCCAAAAATCCTCTTCGACGGTGGTCATCCACTTATGTTCACGGTCAACCAAACAAATTAAAGAACACGGTTTTTTATCTATTTCTGCTTGGCCATCTCTCCAAGAGCCATCTTTGCTCAAAAGCTCTAAATTGGCAAACACGTTCTTGGGAGAGAGCCATACCTAACCAACGAGCCAGCCAATGGCACGACTAAGCCCGCTAAAGGCTTAGCGTGCCTGACACGGCTCACCTGGACACGTTAAGCTAACAGGTCGTGTCATGCCGATCCGTTAGAATCATTTATATATTATTTTTATTAAATTAATATTAAAAATAAAAATAATTATATAAAATTAAAAAAGAATCTTTTAACGGGT
Source organism: Avena sativa (assembly GCA_916181665.1). Lineage (NCBI taxonomy): Eukaryota > Viridiplantae > Streptophyta > Magnoliopsida > Poales > Poaceae > Avena > Avena sativa. The sequence goes on from OV702299.1 coordinate 526,717,595, forward strand.
CGCCGACACGTGGGCTCGAGATAGACACGACCGGCGCGTGCACGCCGATGGCCAGGTATGGAGAGAGCACGTGACAAATTTCTCTAGCATACTTTTTGTTACAGTACATTAATCTTATTCGAATTCCTCGTTATTCCAATAATAATTAACAAAATAATTAGTGGCATAGAAAACATGTGTCGCGCTCCAGGACGTCCGACCGGCGGCTCAGGCGATGCCGGCGGTGAGCCCGAGCGCGACGGCGGCCAGGCGGCCGTACTCCCTGTCGTGCGCGGTGGCGACGGCGGGGGCTTTCCGCGGCTCCTCCTCCCCCTTCCACGCGTCCTCGCACCGCTCCGCTGCCCCCAGCGCCGCCGCGATCTGCTCCACGGCGCGCCCGTACACGCGCGCCCGGATGTTGTCCAGCGCGTCCCGCAGCACGTCGGTGGCGGCCCCGTACACCTCCAGGCAGTGCCCCAGCCTGGCCCGCGCCCGGGGCGACTCCTCCGCCTCGCCCAGCCCGTCGAACCTCGCCTCCGTCGCCGCCGCGTGCTCGATGGCCATCCGGGTCGCCGCCGCCGCCAGCGCGTGCATGTCCTGCGCGTCCCGCCGGGTCTGCGGGTCCGAGGACAGGGCGGACACGCAGTGGGCGTAGTCGACGGAGGAGTCCCGGCTCGCCGCGCCCCGGCACGCCTCCTCGATCCCCGCACGCGCCGCCGTGGCCAGGAGGAGGACGGCGGCGAGCGCCACGAAGGTGCGGTTGAGCTCCTGATACGTCGCCATGCCGCCTCGGTCGTGCTGCAGGTGCGTGTGCTCGGTCGCGCCATTGCATTTATTTATCTATGAGCTCGCGAGGTGAGGATTCGTCGCCCATGCCGGGACAGGTTAATTCTGTCGTTGAATCAGTCAGCTGGAGTTCGGACACCGTTGCTAATTTTGCCATGAAACAAAACGAGTGGTTCGTCATGCCCCTATTTATAGATATATATATATATATATAGAGAGAGAGAGAGAGATTTTGGCTAGCTACCAGTGATTCAGTAACACATTCAGACCACTATGGTACAGTGTCAGTTTCAAGAGTATAAACTCAGCCATGGCTGCTAACCGGAGCTCCGAAGATCATCACACATGGCATTCATGGAGGTGTGTCAATCCGGTCCGGGTTCTGTCAACCGATACTATGTACAGATCAGAGTCACACTGTCTCCTGCTGCTCTGCTAAGCTCCCCTGACCAGCTGCTGCTGCTGCCTGCACAGGCTTCTCCGGAGCCGCTGACGCTGCTTCCTCCTTTTTTCCCCAGAGGACAAGGTAGAGCCCCATGATCACCAGCACCGACCCCAGCACGCTGCAACATCAAGTCAACACCACATCAACACCACTGATCGACCTCACTGCCTCGTGCTATCGCTGCAACACACTACCAGAAACAGCATTCTGACGACAGATAGCAATGTTCAGAGTTCAGAGTTCAGAGAGGGGGCTGACCGACCTCCCGAGGTAGAGGGGTTCGTGGAGGACCAACAGGTCGATGCCGGCGACGAACATCTGGGACAGGGGGCTGAAGGCGGCGGTGAACACCGGGCCCCTCTTCTCCACGCAGTAGGTCAGCATCAGGTACCCGATCCCGGACGCCACCACCCCCTGCAACAACTTGTCAGAATCCTTCATCCTTGATCACGAATGGAACAGAACCTCATTTTTGATTCATGAGTCTCACGTACGCAGTAGACGACGGCCACAATCTCCACGGTGCCCCTGAGCCGCCACATCTCGACGGTGCTCCGTTGCGTGGACAGCGCCAGCGCGGCGGCCTGCACAAAGCTGACCAGCGACATGAGCGCCGTGGCTGAGTATAGCGCTGGGTACCTGCGGGTGAGCCGCCGCTGCAGGAGCAGCCAGCCCGCGAAGCCGACGACGTTGGCCAGCATCGACAAGGAGCCCAGCACCCACCGCACCGCGCTGGCGTTCCCATGGTCTTCAGACATGGCCACTGGGGTGCCAGGTGGTGAGGCTGGTAAGTGGTGGTGTTGGTGGGTGAGGGACAAGCCCTTGTAGAAGGTCAGAAGCATAGCTCCAGTGAGGGAAACCAGTGTGCCGCATATCTTGGCGCTCCCTGACTTGCTCCTCACCTCCAGCGCCTCATACCTACAAACCATGGATGATTTTATTTGTTTGGTCTTTTAGTTGTACATGAATCATGACTCATGAGGGTGCAATGCAACTTGCTTATGCAGTAAGTGTCTGATTTCCATTATTCAGTTTAACTTGTTTTCATAGGATTGAAGCTGATCAATATATGTGGTAGGATACATGCGGTTCACAGAGTTGACTTTTTTTTTCTTTCGGTGTTGGTTTATTTCAAGATGTTGTTGTGTGCTAGATCTGATGAAAATTATTTAAAAGTACTATTAACACGGAATCAAACTAGCTATTAGGATCTTAGTTTATTCAAGATGTTTTACTAGTTTAATAAATGGAATTAGAATCAAAAGTATTCAAACTGAATCTATTCAAAGTTATAATTGTACATAGTAGGATATGAAGCTTTGCACCTGACCTACATGGAAGAAACCTTCTTTTCACAGAAATGTCTTTTTGATACAGAAAAGAAGGAGCATTACCCGAAAGCGAGTGATATGAGGAAGGTAACCACTGGGAGCAGATTGGAGAAAGTTGCAGCAAATGTTGCTGTTGTGTACTCCAATCCGATGAAGAGCGTGTACTGAAGCAGCACCGGGCCAAGGAGTCCACTAAGGAACATGTACACAAAGATCTCAGCAGTGAACTTTGGTCTTGTCTTCCTGAAAGAAGGAAATAAAGGCAGTGCATGATCAGCAACAGTGCAATACCAACGAGAACTACTGGTATTAGTACTAGTAGCTGCTTTATCTCCATGATTTATTTTTCCTTGCTTTTGATGATGATGATACCTTTCCTTGAAGTAGGCAATGGGGCCAAGGAATACAGTGGCCAGCATCTGCCTGAAAGTGATGAGGACCAGCCGGTTCATCCCCTGGTTCAGCGCCTGCTTGAGCAGCGCGGTCATGACGGCGATCACGATGTTTGTGGCCACCATCGAGGCCGTTGGCATCCACTGCTCTATGCATCCTGCACTCCACATTCTCGGTCTGTCTGTCTTGATGATCTGATGTGCAATTTGTTTTTGGTTATGCCATGGTTCTTATAGGGGTGGTGACTGATGAGGTCCTGAAAATTGGCATCTGCAGGCATGTTTCCGATTGCGGCTTCATTTTCGCACACGTGACCGAGAGCTAAAACATGGTCCGGGAGGAAGGAGGACAATGGTTGTGTCCTGACACCGAATGTCTGAATAGTTGTGGAATTTCTCGCATCGAGCAAATTGCGGAACCAGGTGAATCGAATAGCCGTCTTTATTACAGTGCAGCAGAACAAAGTAAAGCTCTGTCACCCTTTTTTCCAGTTTCTAGCAAGCAAAATATAGCCTGTGATCCTTCCTGCATGGCCTTCTTCTACTGTAGAGCATTAGATGCTGTTTTAGCACTCAAAATTTTAGCATGAGCCCATTTTAGGGTCTACAAAGAGCAATGTAGGGGAACACCTTCCCATGCGAAAGTTCCAAGATCCAATGCCCACTGCCTCTTCTTTGATGAGCAAAAGATATCTTTGGGTCCTAATCAAATCACAAAGCATTGATTCCACAGCTGCCCTCACAGGACCGTGGGGTAGCCGTACGAACAAAGTGCGGAGAATATTTCCTTTTCTTTAATTTTTCTTTCTTGTCATGTTCAATGTGACAGATTGTGATGTTCTAACGTATTGATATATGGGAAGCTTATATGCCGCCACTACCATCGCCTGCAGAATCTGGGCTCAATTTAGGAATATTACCGTGGAAATTAGTCCTAAATATTGCTTCGCTGTGCGTGCAAAAATGCATATGACAACTGCATTAATGTAGTAATGTATACTATTCCTCTTGGTTATACCATATAGGTTTTAGGAAACTAAGGATGAAGCTATGCAATAGTTCTACAGCCAAACAATTGCATAGTTTGGTCCTCATGATTTGGTTTGCTTCTCCTTATCCTCTTCCTCTTCATCTTCCTCTTCTTTGGCAGTTGCTACTGTCACCGAGGCATCCCTGTTCTTTCCCCACAGCAGAATATATAGGCCCATGATCATCAGTATGGATCCCAGTACACTGCAAGAATAAAAGAAAAATATAGAAGTTAATAAGTGATGCCATTTGGACAGCCATTGCAAGTCTAAAAATGCAAAATTAGGATAACCCACTCATAAACTGAAAAGGCTAAGCATGATTTCAGTAACATGGTACCATCTTTATTTAATAAATGAGGCAAGTAAGGTTTACCTTCCAAGGTAGATGTTCTCATGGAGAAAGAAGAAATCAATTAGGGCAACCATGATCTGGATGATAGGGATGAAAGATGAAGTGAACACTGGCCCTCTTTTTTCGACACACCATGTCATCAGTACATATCCTACTCCAGACCCCAAAATTCCCTGGAACATATGAAAACGTGTTTTTTCTGGGTTCAGTCAATTTTCTGCAGGATTTAAAACACCTTTTTATGAACTGTAACGGGATGGTCTTACTGTATATAATACTGTAACAATCTCCACTGTCCGAGTGAGGGCCCACACCGATGCCCGCCTCTGTATCGCCGCTGTCAGGCCCCCTCCCTGCAGGGAGCTGATGAGGAACATGTATGCAGTGCTTGAGTAGAGTGCTGGGTACTTCTTGGTGAGCTTCGACTGCAGCAAAAGCCAAAAGGAGAAGCACAGGCAGTTTGCCAGTAATGCTAGAGTACCCAATGTCCAGCTCTTCTTGCCAGATTCTGCTGCTGCTTCTGCGTGCTGGCCTGAAGGCACAGCTTGGTCTGTCAAGGCCACACCCTTGTAGAGTGTAAGCAACATGACGCCGGCGAACGACATGAGTGTCCCGGTGATCTTTGCAGCTCCGGCCTTGCTCTTCATGTTCAGTGACTCCACCCTGCAATCCATGGATAGCATTCCAAAGGGTTTCAGATAGCACTAGGAAGAACAAGGTTGCATAAAAGGTACCAGGTCAGTTTGAAAATTGGCATGCACCTTAGCAAGACAGCAATGATGAAAGTGAGTACGGGAGCCAAGTTGGTGAAAGTTATTGCAAATGTTGCTGTGGTGTACTGCAACCCGTAGAAGAAGGTATACTGAGACAGCGCCGCGCTAAAATGGGAGTGGAAACACATGAAAACACAGTGGTGAATCAAACAGAATCATATCTGGGAGAACATTATCCGGGCCACTGTACTAATATGAGTAAGTGATCTTTGAGATGTTATGTTTTGCAACCGTACCCCAGCGCCGCGCTGAAGAAGAGGTACACGAGGATCTCCAGTGTGAGCTTAGGCCTGGTTCTCCTGAAATAACAACAGTACTGTCAGACTGTAGACTAAATTCTGGATTCTATTCGTTTGCTTTGAATTAAATATATTTACCTTTCTTTGAAAAATGCGATTGGAGACAGGAACACCGTGGCCACCAGTTGTCGCAGCGTGATGAGTACTAGGCGGTCGAGCCCATCCTCCAGAGCCTTCTTGATCAAGGCTGTTGTCACGGCAGAGATGAGGTCAAAGACCAGCATTGCAATCACGGGTTTCCACTCATCAATGCGCGCCATCCCCCACATTGGTGCTGCTGAATCTTTGACACCCTTCACTTATGTTGCCATGACAATGCTCTAGTCATGGACTACTTATAGGCAATATTTTACAATGTGGAGATCCTTCTGAAAATTAAAGAGATCTCACTGAGGATACGCAGCAATGACTCTTTTACCCTCCAAAAAAGGTTCTAATGCTATTGTTAGTGAGTACTTATTGGCATGAAACAGTCCATCCTCACATGAACTTTTTTCGCAGTGCCATGAGATGATACTTACACGAATTGTCAAGATACTTCCTCTATTGCTGAGCTGGTGGTGGCAGTGGAAGCATCAACAAAAAAGATTCCACTGTTTGCACACTTTGGTGAGTTTGGCAAGTCCCTGTTTGGACTATAAACTTGACCCTATTCTTATCATGGTATAAGGCTGCAAACACAGTTCGGTTGCGCAAAAAAGGTGGTACTATCCCATCTGATCCGATCCAGAGGAAAAGCAGGATGGTGTGTTGTAGTGGAGTTATCACCTAGTATGAAAGCTCCCTGTCTCATCCATCTCCCTTGATAATTGGTGAAGCAGCGAGACCGAGGGCCGAGCAGCTCCCAATTGCGAAGAGGGGACTGCGAAAGGGGGTTGTCGGGATGCGGCATTGGCTATGGTGGAACTGCACTTTGCTGCAACTGCATATGAGTTCATGATCAGGAAATGGCCAGCGAGCCAGAGCTAGCTCCTAGACGCAGCAGAGCAGAATAATCTTCGTCACCGGCAACCGCTAGTAGATCCAGACTGGTGGCGGTCACACAGAATTCCCCGAGATGAGATGTCGTCTACGCACATTGTGCAGCGAGCACCCTCCCACTTGTCACTTTCAGTGGTGACGATATTACCGCCACTTGTTTCTACTGCAGGGCTGGATTCACACAAGCTGCTGAATTATGCACACCTGAAGTATAGCAATGCATGTTCAGTTCAGGTAACTGATTCACATACTCCTAGCACAAATTGGATTTTCGTAGGATGGTAAAATTCATGAGTTCAAAATAAATGAACCTTTTTTATCAACTGATTTGCAGATCACAATCAGGGCCACGTATCCTTTAAGTTAGATAGAACAGTGAGGTGTTGTCACAATCACAGTACATGCCCTAACCTAAGCAAAGCACATTAAGGAGCAAAGAAAAAGAAAGCACTGCCTTTGCGCATAGGCCTATATGGTTGAGCAAAGTGCTGAGCCTCCTCCATGCTGATAGAAAAAGATACCTTTAGCCTGCAAAAATAAAGTTGTAAAAAAAGGAGATCTGCATTTTTTGCTTTTGGGGAAGAAAAATAAAATGATTCTATATATCAGAGCAGCATCTTAGAAAGAGTGGTTTAGCTGATATGATTAGCCTAGTGCCCAATGTAATCTAGCACAGATTTGATGCTGACCTTAATATCTGATAGATTAGCGTAGTGCCTGTCAGGTTCTTGGCTAACCTTAATCAGATGCCAAATTCGCTGGTTAATTTATCATTTTGAGAACTTCTGGTCTTTCTGTATTGAGAAGTCAGACTCTGAAAGTAGCTAAGCAGTAACCAGTATATTTTTCCCAAGTATTTTTGGAAAATATTTTTCCATGCAGTATTGCAGTTCCTACTACTGGGGCTTTTTGTGCCCAGGCTGTATGTAAATGTTGGGCAGGCAGATGAACATTGGAAATCCTATTTGCGGCCCAATGCAGCGTGGGCCTTTATCACCGGTTCAAGGCCTCCTTTGAATGGGAAAGCCCAATTTATGTTATTTTTTCTGTTTTCTTCTTTGTGTTACTTCTATTTTTCTCCTTTTCTTTTATGTTTTATTTTTAACTAAATGTGTTCATGTTTTTTTTGAGGATTTGTTTATGTATTTGAAAAAATATGTTCATGGGTTCAAAAATCAGTTTATGGCCAGTGTTCATGAGATTTGGAAAAAAAATTGCAAGGAGCAGTGTTTGTGGATTTAAGGTTCTCGAGGTTAAACAAAAAACGATGGAGTTTTCTTAGATAAAATCTCACTTATTAATGGGCCACGAGAGTACGGAACGTTAGGTGATTTCACAAGGCTACAGATAGGCTTTACTTCAACTGCTGGCCTCTGGCTGCTGGCCCGCCCATGTTTTCTTTTCTATTTATATATAATCTCCCGCTAGAGATCGTGATCTATACAATAATATGCATTCAGATACATGCCTATCTAGATAAACCAATGACAAGTAATTTAGGGCAAAGGGAGTACTCCCTCCGTCCTAAAAAGGATGTCTTAAGTTACATTTGGATATATCTATATACTAAAAAAATGCTCAATAAATTTTATATAATTTTGTTTGCTGCTAATTAAAGTACTTCTCACGTCCTAAAAAATATCGCAAATTTGTTAAGATAGACATATATCTAGGCGTGTTTTAGCGTTCAGATACATATAAATCTAGACTATGACATCCTCTTCGGACAGAGGGAGCAGGAAAGATTCCCACTGTGTTATTTTCATGTTTGTAAGATGGAGAATGTACATGTGGTGGAGGCTAAAAAAAGAAAAAAAAATCCCTTTCTTACATTCTTTACTATTATTATCTATTTTTTAGTTTAGGAACTACAATATAAATTGTGGGATTCATATGAAGAGAAAACTAGACCGTGTTGATGGGCGATCCATACCGTAATCTCTACGTTAAGTACTCCCTCCGTTTTAAAATATAAGATGTTTTAGCTTTGTGAAGCAAATATATGTAGACTTCTTTTAGTATATAAGATGTTTTAGCTTTGTGAAGCAAATATATCTAGACTTCTTTTAGTATGAAGGTTCACTCATATTTAGAATAAATCTACACACTAAAAAAAGTCTAGATTTATTTTCTTCACAAACCTAAAACATCTTATATTTTAAAACGGACGGAGTAGATTTGTAACAAAGTAGAGCCTGATTTCGTTGATGAAGTCAACCGACGAACATGTGAAACATATTTCTCCCTGCCACAGCTTCCCAAAATCATAAAATTAGCCTTTCTTAGACGTATATATATACATGAAATAGTACAATTTATTGGTGGAAACAAATATGAGAAAAGTATGGGGCTTGAAGTTTTTTCTTTAGCAGGAGTATGGGGTTGGAGTGTGACGTGCCATCCGGCTGGGCGTGTCCACCACTAGAGCGAGGGAGCGATGGGGACAACATGGGCCCTAGGGGCACAACTGGCTTGGGTCCACAGGCCGTCCAATTCTTGTCTACCGCCCTGTCGGCTAGTCGGAGCAGGCCCATCAACGCATGCAGGGCAGTGGGACCCGTCCTCCTACCACATTCGAACCTTCACCAATCACAACATGTGCCTAGATTGATTGGTGCACTGCTGACACGCTTGGCGTATGTGCTAAGTAGTTTTTTTAAAAAGAAACAAGGGGAGGGTCACCTGGAAGCACCAAAAATTTATCCAGATTTGTCCATTTCCTCTGTATTTGGAGCAAAAAAGCAAGGTCTGTCCGCCCATGTCTAGGGCTACACCCACCGACACACCCTATTTATCTTAGACCAGTTTTGCAAACTGAAAAAAAACCAAGCACGCGCGGAGGCCAGCAGCACGCATGGCGGTCGTCATCCACGAATGGTTCATCTCTTGAAGGCCTCAGGAAAGACGTTGTGGCCACCATCCCATGGCGCTGGTGACGCGGACGTCATGTGATGAACTTGAATTTTATTGCATATATTGCCAATCGTTATCGCGGATGAAGTTTCTTCTATATATTCAACATGCAAAGTAACACCAAAGATGCAAGAGTATGAGAGGCAAATGCTTAAGAACGAACTTAAAACATAAAACCAATTTCCTTTAAATCCTTCAAAACTTTTTCTCCATTGGCATCGATCGCTAAAATGGGTGAAAAGCAGGTCAATAGAGTAAAAAATTCTTCAAAATATGTACATTTCTCATACTATGAGTGGAGTAAAATACACGTATCTAATAACAAATATTTGGAGGGAATCAAACTATATTAAGGTTAAAAAGATTGCAAAAAGATAACAAGGTGAAAAGGCATCAACGAGTGAAGCAAATAATCATAGATCCAAAGAACCACTTGACACAAGGAAGATACCAAATGAAATATAGACATTATGATAAGATCGAAAAGAGAGTGTTCTAAATAATATGAGGAGGCTCGCTAAGGTTTGTGCATGAATTATAATTTGTATTCGAATATAATATGCACAAACATGGAATCCTCACTCCCTCGATATTACTTACACCAAACAAAATATCAAGAAGAAAAATATGACAAGCACAAACTGGTGCTATAAATAAAATTAGAAAGCCCCCCAAGGTATGTGCACTTAGGTTTTTGTATTTAAATATAATATTTACAACATGGAATCTTCACTCCCTCTATTTTTTACTTAAAACGCAGCTATGTGCAAAAGAGCATATAACAAGGCATAAAACTTGTAATAAACAAATGGTTGACCAACATGTAAAATACAACATAATAACCGGCTCAACTACATGGATGTGTGAGAGGCATGACAAAGCATATTATAAGACTAATATAAGGATGAGCATTGAGCATCAACATAGTATTTAATGAATGATATTGCTTAGTATGACCATACAACACACATGAAACAAAGAAGATATCAAAAATAGAGAAGTAACATTTCTCATGTGTATAAGTTTCTAAGTAGACAATCTCACAAAGATATTGATCCATAAAGAAACATGTACACACAAAATATATACTAAAATAAATAGAGCAAGATATCCAAAGCAAAGTCATACAATACAAACATATCAAATACATCACAACTATCACTAAGAGAAGAAGTGATAGTTAGAATGTATTGATAAAGCCAAAAAGTATCACAAAGAAATATTCAACTTTGAAAATTCATCAATATTGCACATGAGAGTACTTTGAGAAAACGATAGGCAATATAATTGCTAGATTGACATATTTGGGATTGGTGAATCATGAGCATGTTTTTTTTATATGCACTCATCTCAACTTACTCACATATGAAATATGGAGCTTTCTTTAAGGACAAATCAAGAACCATAATAATTGGAAATACAAAAATTCATGCTAAGATGCAACCTACAAGAGGTTGGAAGACGATATGTATGCATGACTGAGAGATACTTGTTACTGAGATATCATTGATGTGATGAAGTAGATAGGAGTTCGTTGACCATCCTAGACTGTCTCTAATTTTCATTGAGTCTTCACTTCTTCCTTATGAAAGAGACAAACATCCAATATATCCCCAATGTACATAAAACAAAATTCAAGTATAATATAGTCCCCGAACTTATTGGATCCAAAGTAGTTAGACAACTATAATACATATGAAAGACTCCATATAAATATGTGCATATTGATATGAAATTGAATTTCATACACATCTTAGCGAATTAGGATTTGGTGGAGTTTTTCCTACGTATTGGATCAAGGAAAGCAATCATGCCATAATATATATATAGTAAATATGCATGCACACGATTTTCAAGAAACAAACGAGATATAATTTGAACAAAACACCAAGTAAACCAAGAAGGCACACCAAAGTGTGACACGACTAACGGTTGTCCAAATTATATTAAAGACCAAATCAACACATGAAAAATCACAAGTTCAAAATGAACGAGGCAAAAGCCAAACAGCAAGAGATAGAAAAAACACAAATGATTAAGAATTTATCTCATTCTAAAAGGTAAAAATAATTAACAAGGAATGAGACAAAGCCAACTCCCCAAAAGAGCAAGGTTCCAATAACCAAAGCAAACTCTCCACAATTTTCATGATGGCACAAAGTACCAAAACGAAAAGGTTTATCTTCCGAAGACATAAAACATGATATGGATCAAAACATGTTATGAAGAAGCATAAAATGAGTGTTCTAAATAATATAGGAGAACTCCACCATGATTAGTGAATTATTTAATATTTTGCATTTAAATACAAAATGCGCACACACGGGATCATCATATCTACCTACATCAAATGGAGAACTAAACGATTTCAAGTCAAAGCAAGATCCAAAAGAGGCAAGGAAGACATGGGAGTCAACACAAAACATTTTCTTAAAAAATAGAGAAAATATAAACAAAAGCCAATGTAAATATGACCAACAATTTCTACCATATATAGAGTACCAATTGCCCAATGACAAGAAGTAACAGAATAAGTTTCCTGAGGTAGTTTATGAAGATATCCAAGATTATATTCACAACAAGAAGCATATGGCAAAATATAGACATTAAGCATGATGCTTAGATGGAGATTCTTGAGGGTCTCAAATAGTTAGACAATCATGCAAAGCAATGATTAGAATAACTTGAGGTAAAAGTTCTAACAATTTAGATATAATTGACCACATATAATGAAACCCTTGCCAAGAAAAACTCATAGAATATGTGTAGAAAGACACACATGAATGGGTGTAGAAAGACACAGAAATCAAATGCATATAATATGTTTTCAAAACCTCATATAAGATACCATGAAAAAAGTGTGCCTACAAGAGCAAATCAAATGCGCAAGCAATGTGCATGGACATATAACAAGGTTTTATGGCCAGCTTTTCTCATTATATGGTGCCAGAGTATAATCATAGGCCATTGCAATAAGAAGATGAACCAAAACAAACATAAAGTAGAGCCAAATCAAAGAACATAAGTAGCACAATAATACATAATAAAGTAAAGTAGCACGATATGTAGCACATTAATTAAACATAAAACATACTAAAGTCTACCTCGATAAGTATCACATCCTAAACTAAGTCGTCATAACTGTTCGACTCTGCCTCAAGCATCTCACAATCAACGCCGTTAGATGCCTTGTCAGTCCACAAGTCATCCTGCTGGCTATGCCGCTAGCCCGCACAAGAGGGGCCATCCTCCTAGTCGTGTTGCTGGCCCGCACAAGAAGGGCGACCTCCAAAATAAGCATACTCTTGTGCCATCACCTGCGGATCCCAGCGAAGAGGCTCCAAGAATGCCTCCCCTTCCTCCTCCTGGAGGCGCCTAAGGGCTAGCTGCCGCACGGCCTGACTATGCTCTAACTCATGGGCCCTCATGACAACTCACTTGTTACTGGACACGCATTGCTATGCGATGGCTTGATACCGGTGGAAGTTGAGCCTCGTCATATCCCCGTAGTACATGATGGCTTCCCAATCGTAGGTGTGCTCTGTAGTCTCCTGGTCCATCCATACACCAAGGTGGTTCTTGATGCGATTGACGCTGATGGCCGCTGCCCGCATGGGCACCTTTGCCTTTTTACTATAAATGACATGATAACGTGGCTCATCTGCCATAGTAGGCATGAGAGAGCTGACAAATAAAAAGTAAATTATGAATAAAGCATCACCTGATATGGAGAGTTAACAAATAAAAAATAAATAGTAGTTATTATATTAGCACTACACTAAATTATGAGAGAGCCTCTATGGTGTCGTTGCCAGAAAGCTCTTTTCTGGCGCCGTTGCCGGGGAGGTAAGGTAAAAGGTACTTACATCCTCCGGTGTGAGTGCTCGAAGTTATTTCCTTTAGATTCTGCAATTTTGTCTTTTTGTTTCTTGTTTTCACTAGTCAGGCTTAATGGAAAACAACAACAAAATTAGAGAGCTTTATAGTATCAATCTTGAGTTAGGACATGAAGTGTTTGAAGAGAAAATTAAAAAACCTATGGAGATTTATTTGCATGCTAATAGCAATGTTATTAGTATGAATTCTTTGAACACCATTATTGCTAATGCTATGGAAAAGTCTAAGCTTGGGGAAGCTAGTTTTTATGAAAATGATCTTTTTAGTCCCCCAGCTTTGGAAGATAGCTATTCTATTGCTTATGATGATACCAAACCCCCAATATATGATGATTACAATGATGAGTATGATATTTTCAGTCCACCTACTATTAAGGATCAAATTAATTGTGATTACAATATGCCTCCTATATTTGATGATTATGGTGATGAGAATAATAGTGATAGCTATTTTGTTGAATTTGCTCCCACTACAATTAATAAGAATGCCTTTGCTTATGTGGAGAGTGATAATACTTATATGCATGTGGCTTATGATAAGAATGTTTTATGTGATAGTTATATTGTTAATTTTATTCATGATGCTACTGAAAGTTATTATGAGAGAGGGAAACATGGTTTTATACATCTCAATAATATTAAGTTCCCCCTCTTTATGTTGAAAATTTTGAAGTTGCACTTGTTTTGCTTCCCTATGCTTGTTGTTTTGTGCTTTCATGACTTGTTTCTTTATAAAATTATTATGCATAGGAAGTGGGTTAAACTTAAATGTGGTTTGAATTTGCTTCTTGATGCTCTCTTTTACTTCAATTCATATTTCTTATGTGAGCATCTTCTCAAACTATCATGCCTTACTTAAAGGCGTTAAAGAAAAGTACTTGTTGGGAGATAACTCAAGAGTTTCCTTGAGTCTTGGAAGTTATTACTTCTGTAATGACCTCTCCTTATCATTTTTGTTTGCTTTTTGTGCCAAGAATGACCTCTAATGAGAGGAAAGTAAGATTTGGGGAGTTGCTGTCCCGAAATAGATTTCTGTCCTCCACCATAAAGATTCGTGAGGAGTCTATGTAACTCGGATTGAGCTCAAAATTTACGAATAAATCCCCAAGTATGTTAGATAACTTTCATTAGTTCAACACTTTTTGATTTGAGCAACAGAAGGTCTTCGAAAAATCGGTTTCTAACTGCTGGTCTGTTTTGACAGATTTCTGCCATTATTTGCATTTGCTTCTTATTGATTCCTTTTTGGGTTTTTTTTGGGATTGAGCTTTTTGAAGGAGTTACTACAGTAGATTGTGTTTTTAGTGAAAAGCCTTGCTGTTCCAAAGCTTTGCCAGAGGTCTAATATCTTTTGAATAAACTAATGTTGCTAATGAAGATTGTGTGAAGTTTTGTATGAAGGAAAAAATTTAAGGTGTAGAGAGAGAATGATATAATGAGATGAAGAATGGACAAAATCTCAAGCTTGGGGATGCCACCATGGTGTAACCCCAAGAAATATCCAAGAGGTACAAGCTTCAAAGCTTGGGGATGCCCAAGGCATCCCCTTCTTCATCAATAAAAAGCTCAGGTCTGTCTAGACACTTTGTTTTTATTGTTTCATGCATTGTTGTGTTGTTCTTAGAGCGTCTTAGTTTTCGTTTTTTTGTTTTAGTTTGCTTGATTAAGTTGGTTGGTTACACCACACTTCTTCCGGAGAGAGACACACTCTGTTTCCATTGCCTAGAACACTCTAGTTTTCACTCTTATTATTTTGTGAGTGTTCACTTTTGCTAGAACTGCGTTCAGCCTTAGTTTTCTTGTGCTTTTAGCTTAGAAAATTTTAGTTCTTCTTTGTGGATTTGTGAGATAAGATCACTGATATTTATTGATTATTATCTTTGTGAGTTGTTTCAAATAAGTTGTTTGGTGTTGAAAAGGAGTAGTAAGTTCTTGCTTGAAGTGCAAGAGGGGCTTGCATTAACTGTGACTTAGACTCCAGCATGACATGCTAGGTGTTGTTTTGGCATTATGTTTAGTGATCATTGCTGTAGCATGTCTTGTTCCAAACAATTGGGATTGCTTAGTGTGCCTTGAAAGAATCATGCTTTGTTTTAGCATACAAAAGCATAGTATTGTGGTATTCTCCTTTGATGTTTTGCTTGGGTTGACTTGGCACATGCTCACACCATGTTATGACTATGACAAGTCACCATTAGCCTCTATGATAATTTAGTCCTTGACTTGTAGTACCACTCTTTGCTTTGATTAGTATGCTTTGTTGCACTGCATGATTTTGGCCTTTATGCTCTCTTAGTTGGTTGCTCCCAGTCTTTTGCTAGCCTCCACTTGTATGAGTAAGTTCTACTCATGCCTCTAACTCCCAAGAAACCAAGTTATTCCAAAGTGTCCACTATAAATTCCTATGCATGGTGTGTTACACCATTCCAAGTATATTCTTGTTTTCAACTATCTTCCAATAAAAAACTATTTTGTTATGTGAAAACTTAGTGATTAAAGCTCTTATGAACTTGATGGCACACTTTATATTCTTTGCCCCTAATAAACTTGAACCATTATGTCATCTATGTTGTATATTCTTGCACTTATACGTTGGAATTAGCAGAACCATGCTGTAATGGGGAACGTTTTCAACATTACACATGTACTTTGTACTCAGTTGATATCATGCTCTTTTGTCTATGGATGTCACCGGTGTAAAATAAAGAGGGAACCTGTAAGTCCATGGAGTTTGTATTTTGTGTTAGAGAAACGCCTGGGCCGCTAGCCTAAGCCATGCCTAATCATGGTGGAAACTTGCAGCATCACCATAATGAGCATCCTCAATAAAAATCTATGCATATGGTAAATAAAAATATTGCTGAGATGCTCATTGTTTGCTTGCCTTGTCATTTTGGTTAAGGGAAAGCTCATGTACCATGTGCAAGGGGTACCCCGTTGGCGGTTCTCAATGATATGCAAATACTTACAGTGACAAGAACTTACCTGGACCCAAAGTTGAGTATGCATGAGGTGTGGCCCTCGTATTCAAGGGACTTGAGATTGCCAACTTATACTTCGTCAAGCATATACTCCATCTTTGCCACTTTAACCTTAACCACTTCAAGATGCTTATGATAGGGGCAATGAGGGCTTAAAGCTAACAAGTACCATAATTTTTGGAAGCTCTTTTTTTGAAACTTGAAATCCCTGATTCCTTTATAAAAGGTCTTTCTTCCACCATTATTTGAGTCTCCACCTTCTACCTTTAGGCACCATTAAGAGAGCATAGTTGTCATTCTGTGCGCAGTGTCCCAAAGCTTATTAATTGATGCATATTGTGATATTACTTGTTCTTGTGCTATTTGTTTCTAGTCACCCTTGTGAAGTTTGAAGGTGTCCTATGCATCTATTTGCTACTCTATGAGGGACAATCTGATTGTCACTGTGCTATGTTTTCTGTATGTGAAACAAACAAAATTTTTCAATGCATGTTATTCATGATCTTTGTTTGTAGCCTTTCATGTTGCTGCATAGTTACTATGTCTTATTGTTAGAACTCCATCTTTCATGCACATGTTTAGAGTTCTTTGATCCCAGATTTCAATGCTCGCAAATGGTTTGATCTTCGTTTTGATGGTGCATGTCACCTCAAAAATTATTCTTTTATCACTTACCTACTCGAGGACGAGCATGAGTTAAGCTTGGGATGCTTGATACGTCGGGAACGTATCTATAATTTTTGATGCTCCATGCTTGTTTTGTATCTACTTTGCTTTGCTTTGTCTACACTTTGAGGTGTTTTTATATCTTTTCTGGAACTAACCTATTAACAAGTTGCCAAAGTGTTGTTTTCTTCTGTTTTTGGTTCCAGAAAGGCAGAAAATCAATATTCTCGGAATTGGACGGGCCAATTGCCAAAGTTATTATTTTTTCCGGAGCAACACGGAACCACGAAGCAGAGCCGAAGGGGGGACACAGGGTGGCCAAACCCCCCTAGGTGCGGGCAAGCCCTAGAGGCGCCTAGAGGGGTTGTGGGCCCCCTGGACCCCCCACCGACCTTGATTTCTGCGCCTATAAGAAGCCTCCGACCCAAAAACCCTAAATGATCCAGAAGAAATCCACGAAAACCTCCATAGCGCCACCGCCACCGAAAGGGAGATTCGGGGGACAGAAAGTCTCTGTTCCGGCACCCTGCCGGGATGGGGAAGTGCCCCCGGAGCCATCTCCATCGATCTCCACCACCATCTTCATCACCGTTGCTGATTCCCATGATGAGGAGGGAGTAGTTCTTCCTCGAGGCTAAGGACTCTACCGGTAGCTATGTGTTCATCTCTCTCTCTATGCATGGTCATATTTTGATCATGAGCTTTGTAATCAAGTAGATCTACCTTGCTACTCAAGTGCTTCATTAGATCTCTGCTCTCCCCATGTGTGTGAAAGTGACAGCGTGCACGCCATGGTGGCACTTAGGTTTGAGTCTACATAAATACTCTTTGTGCTTTAATAGATCTATGCTTTTCCCCATGTGTGTGAAAGTGACAGCGTGCATACCATGTGTGGCACTTTGGCTAGATTGAATATTTGTTATGAGTTATATTTGGAGTTGGATGTCTCTATGAAATTGTGGTGTTTGTTGGAACCATCTAGCGCTCAAGGTGACAGTGTGGGGTTATCTAGATTGGGGAAGGCCCTAGAGTGGATTAGAGTGTCCAACCAGAGAGTAGTTAAGAGTAGTATCATGAAGAGAGGATATTTATATGAGAGAGTGTTCACTAGTGAAAGTATGATACCTAGGCCTTGTTTCTAAACATTGAAACACCGTTTGCTACTAGATCTGTTGCATGTTTGCTTGCTTCCTTTAGTTTGCCTTTAGTCTATTCCTCCACGCCATCAACTATTTTCTGGAACTGTTACCCCATGTCAACAACAAGTCAGAAGCTCTCTTCTGGCACCGTTACCACTTATATTTCACTATCTCTTCGCCGAACTAGTGCACCTATACTGGGTGTGTTGGGGACACAAGAGACTTCTTGTATCTTGATTGCAGGGTTGCTTGAGAGGGAATACCTTTGACCACTTCCTCCCTGAGTTCGATAAACCTTGGGTAATCCACTTAAGGGAAACTTGCTGCTGTTCTACAAACCTCTGCACTTGGAGGCCCAACAATTGTCTACAAGAATAGAAGTGCGTAGACATCACATCCCTAAGCTTAACTCCTGCTCGTCCTCGAGTAGGTAAGTGATAAAAAGGAATAATTTTTGAGGTGACATGCATCATCACAATCTTGATCAAAATATTGTAAAGCATTGAAATCTAGGACATAGTACTCTAAACATGAGTATGAAAGATGTAGTTCTAACAATAAGACAAAGCAACTAAGTTGTCACATGAAAAGGTACAAACAAAAGATCATGAATAACAATGCATTGAAAGACATTTGTTTGTTTCACATATAGAAAACATAGAAAGACTGGTATTCATCTTGTCCCTCATGGAATAGAAAAACATAAATGCATAGGACACCTTCAAAGTTCATAAGGGTGACTAGATACAAATAATTTAAGAACAAGCAATACCATGATTTTGAATCAATCAATAAGTTTTGCGACAATGCACATTAAACTAAGAATGACAACTATGCTCTCCTAATTGGTGCATAAAGATAGAAGATGGATACTCAACATATAAGTAAAAATAAAGGCCCTTCATAGAGGGAATTAGGGATTTCAAGTTTCATAAAGAGCTTCCAAAAATTATGGTACTTATTAGCTTTCAGCTCTCATTGCCCCTATCATAAGCATCTTGAGGTGATTAAGGTTAAAGTGACACAAATATGAGTATATGCTTGACAGATTAGGAGTTGAAAATCTCATGCCCCTTGCATACGAGTACCGAACCTCATGCTACTCAACTTTGGTCACAAGCAAGTTCTTGTCATTGTAAGTATATGTGTATCATAGAGAACCGCCAACGGGGTATCCCTTGACCCATGACACAGGAGCTATCCCATATCAAAACGACAAAGCAACAGACAGTAAGAATCTCATCGACCTTTTTATTTGCTATTTGCATAGGTTTTTATTGAGGATGCTTCACAGAATGCTTATTATGGTTATGCTGTAAGTTTCCACCATGATTAGGCATGGCTTAGGCTAGCCACCCAGGCGTTTCTCTAACACATATACCAACTCCATGAGCTTACAAGTTCCCCTTTTATTTCACACCGTCGGGATCCATAAACAAAAGAACATGATATCAGCTGAATAAATAAGTGCAATGTTGAAAGCGTTCCCCATGACAACATGGTTCTGCTAATTCACAACTTATAATTTGCAAGCATATAAGCAACATAGATGGGCACAATGGTTCAAGTTTATTAAGTGCAAGAAAGTAGTGTGTGATCAAGTTTGTGAGAGCTTTAATCACTAATTTTCACATAACAAGTTTAATTTGGAAGATAAATAAACACATGAATATACTTGGAATGGTGTAACACACCATGCATAGGAATTTATAGTGGACTCTTTGGAATAACTTGGTTTGTTGGGAGTTGGATGCACGAGTAGAGCTCATACTCAGTACAAGTGGAGGCTAGAAAAAGACTAGGAGCGACCAACTAAGAGAGCAATACTGGCCATAATCATGCAAAGCGAAAAAACATTATTAATTGAAGCATAAAGTGATATCACAAGTCAAAAACTAAATGATCATAGAGGCTAAGGTGACTGATTAATAGTCTTAACATGGTGTAAGCATGTGCCAAGTCAACCCAAATAAAGCATCAAAGGAGAATATCACAATATTATGCTTTTATATGCTAAAACAACGCACGATTCTTTCAAGGCACATTAAGCAATCTCAATTATTTTAGAGAGAGCCATGAAAGGATACAAACATGAAAGGATACAAACAAAGATCATGAATAACAATGCATTGAAAGACGTTTGTTTGTTTCACATATAGAAAACATAGCATAGTGGCATTCAACTTGTCCCTCATGGAGTAGCAAATAGATGCATAGGACACCTTCAGAGTTCATAAGAGTGACTAGATACATATAGTTCAAGAACAAGCAATATCAACAATATGCATCAATCAGTAAGTTTTGGGACAATGCACATAGAACTAAGAATGGCAACTATGCTCTCTTAATTGGTGCCTAAAGATATAAGGTGGAGACTGGCCCTTCATAAAGGGAAGTAGGGATTTCAAGTCTCAAAACGAGCTTCCAAAAATTATGGTACTTGTTAGCTTTCATCTCTCATTGCCCCTATCATAAGCATCTTGAAGTGATTAAGGTTAAAGTGAACAAACTCTGGAGTATATGCTTGACAAAGTATAAGTTGGCAATCTCATGTCCCTTGAATACGCGAGGGTCACTCCTCATGCTACTCAAGTTTAGTTACCGGTAAGTTCTTGTCATAGTAAGTATATGTGTATCATAGAGAACCGCCAACGGGTACCCCTTGCCCCATGATACAATAGCTATCCCATATCAAAATGACAAGGCAAGCAGACAATCATTATCTCAACAATCTTCTTATTTACCATGGGAAAATGGTGCCTTTTCTCTCTTTCCTCTTTTCTCATTTTTTTCTTTTTCTCAATCTCTATTTTTTGATAAGAAGAATGCTTCATAGATTGCTCACTATGGTGATGCTGCAAGTTTCCACCATGATTAGGCATGGCTTAGGCTAGTGTCCCAGGCGTTTCTCTAACACATATACATAACTCCATGGACTTACAAGCTCCCCTTTCATTTCACACCGACGACATCCATAAACAAAAGAGCATGATATCAACTGGGTATACTTGGCATAGATCGGTTGCCTTGTTTCTAAGCATTGAAACACCGTTTGCATCTAGATCGGTTGCATGTTTGATTGCTTCCATCTTTATTTTAGTTTGCCTTTAGTCTCTCCCACGTCAACAAAAAGTCAGAAGCTCTTTTCTGGCACAGTTACTACTTGTATTTCACTATCTCTTCGCCGAACTAGCGCACCTATACACCTGACAAGTGTATTGGGTGTGTTGGGGACACAACAGACTTCTTATATCTTCATTGCAGGGTTGCTTGAGAGGGATACCTTTGACCACTTTCTCCCTGAGTTCGATAAACCTTGGGTAATCTACTTAAGGGAAACTTGCTGCTGTTCTACAAACCTCTACACTTGGAGGCCCAATAACTGTCTACAAGAATAGAAGTGCGTAGACATCAACAGTTAAAACAAGCTTCCTTTTGTACCACTATAAGCACGAAACTTCCTACTCTTTTCCAACACCAATAAACTTATTTGAAACAAAATAAGAATGCAGGGTCCAAGTAATTTATTGCAGCAAACCAAACAAAATAAAACTAAAAACAAAAACAAAGATGCTCCAAGAACAACACAATAGTGCGTGAAGCAATAAAAATAAAGTGTCTAGAAACAAAAACCTAAGATTTTTATTGATGAAGAAGGGGATGCCTTGGGCATCCCCAAGCTTTGGCACTTGTACCATTTGAATATTTCTTGGGGTGACACGGATGGCATCTCCAACCTTGAGCTTTTGTCCATACTTCATCTCATCACATCATTCTTCCCCTACACTTGAAAATTTTCTTCATACAAAACTTCACACAATCTTCATTAGCAACATTAGTGTATTCAAGATAATAAGCCATTGGGTTTAGTTTCAACACAAGTAAAACTTCCATTAAAACACAAGCTACTATAGCAATTCCTTTTAAAAGCTCAAGCAATCAAAGAAAACTCAAAAAGAAACTAATTCAGAGGCAAATGCAAATAATGGCAGAAATCTGTCAAAATAGACCAGCAGGTAAAGACCGATTTTTTCAAAAACCTTCTGTTGCTCAAATAAAAAAATGCTAAATATAGAAAGTTAGATATTAACCTGGGTCATATGCACAGAAAATGACAGCTCAATCCGACGTACTAGGATTTTCCACGATTTTTTTATAGTGAGGCACATAGATCTGTTTTGCGACAGCAACTTCCCCAAATCTTACTTCTCTCTCATTAGAGGTTATTCTTGGCACAAAAACCACACAAAAAGGATAAGTAGAGGTTATTACAGAGGCAATAACTTCCAAGACTCAACAAAAGAAAAACTTACTGGAAATAAAAATAATTTGGGTTATCTCCCAATAGTGCTTTTCTTTAACGCTTTTCAGCTAGGCATAGGAAGCAAAAATCAAGTATTTTCGAATGAAGAAGCATTAATATCAATACCAGAAATTTCTTAAACGAGGAAAGGTATCTCATCCAAATAAGTTCTAGAGGATCCCCTCTCAATACTCTTGGGTTCACTATTTTCATCAAACGGGTTTTCAGGAAAAATCCAATCAAAATTCTTTTTTAAAGCTTCATGCATTCCTACAAGTTTAAAATGTATTGGTATTTTAATTTCCTCTCCATTTTTGGGCTTGGTTTTGTCCAACTTTTATAGTGTGCCCATAACATCTACACATGAGCCTAGCATATTAAAACGATCAAAGACCTTTCTAGCTTCTTTACCAACATCATTGAATTCTTTTAGCAAAGTTTCAAGAATAAAATATCTCTTTTCAGTATCCTCAATATCTTTAAGTTTAAGAAACATTACTTGCATCATGGGTTTAAGGCTAACAAACCTAGCCTCCGACATGTGAACTAAAGAGGCTGCAACAATTTCATAATTTGGAGCAAGTTCTGCTAAGGACATATCCTCATGCTTGCTAACATGATTAAAGAATTTTTCAATATTATCTTTCCCAATTATAGAGCCACTACCTATTGAAAGGTCTTTCAGGGTGAGCTTAGGGATCAACATAGTGAGCTAAGAACAAGGTAATAACTAAAGAAAGAACTAATTTTTTGTGTTTTTGATAAAAATAAACAAACCAATACAACTAATTTTTTCATATTTTTGATAAAAGGAAACAAGCAAAACAAAGAAAAATAAACTAAGCAAAACAAAAACAAAGTAAAGAGATTGGTTGTGAGAGACTCCCTTGCAAGAATCTTCTTTCTCCCTGAAAAGTGATTGACGGGGAGGAAGAGATTGAAGATGTCCTTATATCCCTAGCAACAGCGCCAGAAAAGTGCTTGATGGCTCAGATATGTAGAGCTTGTTGGGAACCCCAAGAAGAAGGTATGATGAGCACAACAGTAAGTTTCCCTCAGTTATGAAACCAAGGTTATCAAACCAATAGGAGTAAGGAAACAACTCCAAGGTGTTGCTAGCAACTTGGAACCTGCACAACACAACCACAATACTTTGCCCCAACTTACAATGAGGTTGTCAATCTCACCGGTTTGCTAAAAACAAAGATTAAACTTATAGTGTGGAATATAGTAATTGCTTGTAGTAATTGTAAACAGTAAATGGTGAACAGTAGATGGTATATCAATGGTAAGGAATGGAACGAGGTTCACAGTTCAGTAGAGGTGTTCTCCATAAGATAAATAACATGCTGGGTGAACAAATTACAGCGGGGCAATTGACATATTGAGAATGCATAAAAATGCATATACTAGACATCTTGATATCTACGAGATTTGATTGGGCATTACAACATAATACATAGACCGTAATCCAACCGCATTTATGACTAATAATCCACCTTCAGGTTATCATCCGAACCCTTTCTAGTATTAAGTTGCAAGCAACGGTAATTGCATTAAACAAAGTGTGTAAAGTAAACAATACAATTTCCCTTGGACAAAGGATTGTTGTTTTCTCCCTAGTAGCAACAGCACATCTACAACCTTAGAAGTTTCTGTCACTCTCCCAGATTACTAGAGGCACGAACCTACTATCGAGCATAAATACTCCCTCTTGGAGTTACAAGCATCTAATTGGCCAAAGTATCTACTAGCAACTGAGAGCATGCAAGATCACAAATAACATAGACATGATAGAATCAATAATCAATCTGACATAGTATCTCAATATACATTGGATCCCCGCAAACACAACATGTAGGATTACAAATAGATGATCTTGATCATGAACGAAGCTTACAAGATCTAAACATGATAGCACAAAAGAGGAAAAACAACCATCTAACTACTGTATGGACCCATAGTCTAAGGGTGAACTACTCATGCATCACTCTGGAGGCTGGCATGGTGATGAAGAAGGCCTCCAGGATGATTTCTCCCCTACGGCAGGGTGCCGGGAAGAGCTTCAGATCCTCCCGATCTAGGGACGATGGTGGCGGCTGCTACGAACTTTTTTGTGGATTTCTGATCGGGTACTGCGGTGACCCAGCATACCACTGCATGATGTAGTACACTATAGTCGTTGACATAACACCAATGAAACACCGTTCACTAGTATTACATCCCTCAGAGTGGTACAACAGAAACACAGCAGGTCCAAGACATGACTATAGGTTACAACTCAACTCTTTACACAAGATCCATAGAACACTCTAGGTTAAAGAGAGAGAAAGAAACTTCTTACAAAGAAGAATCAGGAATGAACAACTCAAAAACTATCATACTAATAAGACTAGTATCTGAACTATTGGTCTGGCATTGCTGCTATTGCAATACACTAAAGAAATAGGTTCTATGGCTAGAGATTATATTCCTATCTAATCAGTAACTTCGTCTTCACTTGAGTTGATGTATATGTTGACTTGCTTGACTTTATTGAAGAACTTTAGCTTCTGGTGATGATTTCTGGAGCATAACTCGATGTAGACGTCGTTTTAATGGCTTCAGAATCTAGCAAGGGTTAGGAAGATACGTTGAGTATGAGCGTACTTAGCAAGTTCACTAGAAAGGAGTGTTTGATGCACTATATCTACAGCCATAGACCATAGGTCGTAGGCAATGCAAGTTTTCGTAAACATTTATTCAAAGGTTGCTTTTATTCTGAAAAGCTATGTCCATCAGCCTTCACGGGTTTACTAGAACTTTCATGGAGTTTCTTTCCCGCCGTGTTCGTAGCTCCTTCCCAGAACAGGGAGTAACAAGTTACAGTTCTTACACTCTGCAGAGGTGCGTTACTTTTCCCATGAGAGACCTTAGCTTTGTTGCACATCCGAGTTGCATTCTCGTCCACACTTCCATGGTGTGGGGCCCAGACTAAGATCCAAGCCAATCATTGCCCTCTCTGCGACCTCATATGTCTGCACGATCCTTCGGGGCCGGCTCACCTCCGTTAAGCCTCCTTTCGGGCAGGCTAAAACCCTGATGAGTTCCCGAAGACTCTATGACCTGGTGATGCCTGGGCAAGTACCATATTAAATGAACTATACCCCTAAACACCATTCATAGATAATCTAGACACCAAAAGTGTGGGGCGTAAGGGTGCCCACCCATATGTTGGATCCGCACAAGGAATCACAATGTCACGTTAAGGTCGTCTTGCCTCCATACGAGAGGAAAAGGATACAACTGACTTCTCCGTCCTATTCCAAATCTCATGGTTAACACGTAATATATGACGCAAGAATCACTGGCGACATTGGTTGTTAAGTCCTAGATATTATGTTCCTTTACCACCGGAACTTTCATAGTAGGTTATTACCTCATGGTAAATAACCTTATAATCATATTATTATGAAAATAGTGTTTTCTGACCTTTTTCAAATGCAGGTGATGACAACACTAGATTTGCAAAATACTTTACAGAAAATAATCAAAGGACATGAGCAAGTGTGAACTTGCCTTTTGTGATTGCAAGATTATGCACTCACGGTCTTCAAGACAATATAATATCCAATATCTAAAATCAGCATCATTGGTCTGGTAAGGACTAATGTTTAAAGAAGCAGGATGCTTTTATGCATAAGTAATGTAATGCATTTTATAAACGCGAATACCGGGGATAAAGTTGATCTAGAGTTTGGATACTGGAATTGGTTTCTTTAGAATGTGTTGTCCTTTTAGATAAGTTTAATACTCGTGCTTCTTATTAAGGCTTGTGAGTGTGTGTGAAACAACCTGTAATTATAATGGTATACAACAATAAGATATACGAAAGTGGAATGCTACTCAAAGACTACTTATATAAGAATTGCCTTATCTCAAAACCTTACTTTACACGTATTGACATCTATAAGTAACTTAAGTGTTAATAGTTCTAAGTTATACAAGTAAATTATAAAGTAATGTGATTATGATTATTTGTTATTTGTTGACTGAAGTGGCAAAACGAATAACTTTTGAAGAAAAGATTTTTTTATTAAGGTTTAAACAATTTCTGATAGTTTTTAGAGTATGGTTGATAGAATGTGATTAATGTTGTTTATGCTTGCTTGGGTAGTTTAGATTTGGGATGCTTTATAACTTAATTATAACAGATCAAAGTTAACTATAAAGACATAGATAGACTTATGGTGTATTACTTATGATACTTGTATCTTGTTCATTTTATATTTTTTCCTTAAATTTACTTAAGAATGGCATTACTTCTATTGGAGTAGTGGTTTCTTAATTGTATAATGGAATATATTCATTTATCTTTTTAATAAGGTGTGGTTATGATTTGTAATCAAGGAAGTAACATTACTTAACTATTTATGAACTCACTATAGTGTTTTAATTTGTTTACAAACTTGTGGTTGAAGTAAGCAAAGAGGTTTTATTACTCCCAATTATTCTTGAAGATTTTATACTTAATAAAGATCTTTTTGGAAAATAAATTACATATATATAGTTGAAGGACAATTCAATAAAATTGTATTTAAATGGTGTTAAATCATTTTGACTTCATAATATCAATATTTAAGACTAATATTACTTATTAGACTTTAATTGGTTAATTTTAGAATATTAACAAATTTTTATTTACCTTTATATGAATTATTAATTAAGGAAATAGGTTTAAATTCAAGTTGTTAAAGTATTTAAATTTTTATTTACCTCAAAAGTAGGATATTATATTTTTAACATGTAGGTATTATTTTTGTGATCATTTTGGTATATTACAATTATTTTTGTGATTTATAAATAATAAGATATTATTTTTATAAGATTTACTATTTTATAAATACTTAATAAATAATAAATATTTAACTAAGTGAAATAATAATGCATGATTATAGTTTTAAATTATAGTTCTTATTTTTCTAAGATTTTTGGTATTTTATTTATATTTTTTTAACATTTACCAATATTAAAATATGAATTATCAATGTTTTATTACTTATAAAATCTTTATTAAATAATAATTATTTTAAATATTAACATAGTAATGTTTGATAATATTTTAATGTTATAGATTTTATTTTTTCTAAAAAAAATCATATATTATACATATTTTTCTGAATTGCAAAACCAAAGTTATTGATTTTATAAGGTTTAATCATTTTGGGAATTTTTAATTAAATAACTAAATGTGTTTATTAGGTAATGTTGATGTCAACATGAAGTGAGGGGTTTTTCTCACCAGAGCTAATCCTACCCCAGTCACTGACTAGTGGGACCTTTGTCATGTCATTTCTATGTTTTTATTTATTACAGAAAACATTATCACAAATTTTAAAATAATAAAAACATGAATATGACTTCAGCGTGATGCCACGATGACATCATTCGCGTTTGATCCTCTCTGGTTGATGATCAATCCAGCGATTGAGTGCGCACGCGGAGTTGTACTTGGGCTTATTAGAAAGAGGAGGTTGCAGGGAACCTTATAGTGGCAGTGCCGCTCGATTTAGGTCGTCGGAACAGTGGTGGCGACGGTGGCTAACGGCGGCGGTGGCAGATGCTCGTCGGGGAAATAAACTGGGGCAAGAACAAGTAAAATAAATGGTGCCCGAGCATCGCAAGCTCACCGAGATTGCAGCAAAGCGGTTGCTGAGACGTGAGGAGGTCGAAATCGACGGGGAGCTCGGCGACCGGACTTCGGGAACCAGGTCACGATTGAGGCTCCCTAACCTCCCTCAGCTTCCGTGAGAGGGGGAAATCAGATAGAAAGAGCACGAAGAACATGAGAGTGGTCTCCGTTGTCCAAGAGGAGCTCTAATTCGACGGCCATGAGCTCATCCAAGAGCTAGGGTTTCGGGTCAGAGGGAAACAAAGAGAGAGAGAGGGGGGGGAAATGATACACGACGAGGTTCTACCGGCAGCACAAGGTTATTTATAGACGATGATAAGCGGTGGCGCGTATCGTGGCGTCGATCGGCGGCCGCCGGAGCTCCACCGAGCTGCTTCCTCGGCGATGCCTTCTGTCACGAGGAGGAAGAAAGGAAAAAGGGATCGAAGGGGTATGCGAGCTACTGACGGGCTGGTGTTGGGCCGTGTGGGCTGTGGAGCACTGCGCGTGAGTAGTAAATAGAGAAGGGGAAGATGGGCCACGGCCAGAACTGACTGTTGCCTCTACTTCTTTTATTTTTTTCTTGTTCTCATTTTTTTCTATTTTCTGTTTTGTTTTCAGGTTTGAATATTACACATTTGATTGAAATTTCTTTATAGAATTTATTTTCTAGATAATTGCACTATATAAATGTATTTCAAATTCTGGTATGAATTTAGTATTTTGATAGCATACTTTATTTATTATTTTCTAACTTTATAATTAGAGATATTCTTTTATTAAATAGAATAAGTAGTATTTAGGGTTTTTAGGATTTGTTTAAGATCTTAAAAATTAACTATAACATTATTTTAACTTTTATTTGGAGTAATGAAGTTTTAAAATGTTTAGTTATAGTTATAGGGTTTATTTTTATGTATTTAATCACATAGTAAATATAGGGTGGTTTATAATTATTGTATTCCCACTTATTCCATGCTCATATGGAATGAGTGATTAGAGAAATGGATCAAGGAATTTGCCTAATGAATATAGATAGGATATTTATGAGATGTTGATGATAAGACTCATCAATAAATTTAGGGTTCTGAATTGTAATTGCTTACCCTAGGTTTTAGGGTATTTACTTTATTTATATTCTTTTGTTAATGTGAATAAAGGTTAATGACTAAACATACTGTCTTTATGTTTGTGATCTTTAATGATATCACCCCTTTAAAACAGAAAGTTATTTTCTGGTATGTCTTATGAAAAGGATTTGATAAAGATAACTCCTAAGCACCTTTAATTATGATAATTAGGAATAACAAGGATGTGCTTAAGTGATTTGCTATAGGAAATATTCCTATAAACCATTGTGGAAACAAGATGATAGATCAATCAGATGAAATGGATTTTATGTTTCGTTAAAGATTTAGGGTTTAGTGTTTTATCCAGAATTCCTAACTTCCATACTTTTATAATTGTAGACATCTAATTAAGGAATTCCTTTCCTAGATATACTACTTCTTCATATCCATCATCATGTTCTAACATGATGAGCTTTACTTCACAAGAATATTCTTATCCACCTTTTATTCTTCTAAACCCATTTATAAATCCAATGAGCTTGACACTAAAGCTTTTCATAATCTTCACATATCCAGACTTGGTTATATCAACTACTCTACTGCTGATAACCTCCAATCCAACAAGTAGTTACTTCTAACTCCATTCATACTCTCCCATAATCATCCACCACTAATATTTCTTCAGTAGATGTCTATATCAAACTACTTCACCTCAAGTGTTAGTATTTCCCAAGAGGAAACTACTACTTCTATAATCTAATGTTGCTCTAGCATCATCTTACTCATACTATCTTGTCTCTACTTAACTCCAATATCTATTATACATACTTTAGATCATATCAGGGTGACTTGTCATGGCTCACCTAGGATAACATATCTATACTAGGGTTCAATCATGTTCTATCCACCAATGTCACTTATACATGATATAAGCATTCAATCTTGGTGACTAAAGCATGATCATTACAATCCTTTGATCATTTATGGTTTAGGTTTCTAGTTGGCTAATCAAGGCTTTCATTCATACAACATTATAGTTGTATTATAATTATCTTCTGTTTATCTCTATTGGACTAAGAGATATTATTCATTGACTATACCTACTTGATCCAATAAGATTACTCCTGGTAACTATCTTCAGTATTCATCCTTGTAATCCTCTTTGTTACCATATGAATATATATTCCAATAAACTCTTCTATCATTATAGGAGTGAGTTAACTCCATCAATTATCACATTGATCTTATTCTCTTCCAACTCTCCCATCCTATAGATGATATTCAAATCTAGCATTACTATTTACCTCTTCTTACTTCTTTCTTTATAGGTCTTAAGTTAATGCTATGAAATGGACAAGAGTTGATAAGTCAAGAATTGATAGGTTAAGAATTGGTGAATCAATAGTTGATTACTCAACATTGATGAACAACAAATATAAGGATAGGATTCAATAGAGATGATAAGGATTGATACGGAAATAAGGTTATGTGGTGAATGGTCTTGAATTGCTTTCTTTCCCACTCAATCTCATTAAAAATTAAGGTTAAGTATTACCATGATCCACATGGTAGAAATAAATAAGGATAAAATAGATCAAGAGTTAGTTGTTATACTCTTATTATTTGGGTTATATTCTTAATTTGGTATTCATGGGTTGTTGTGATGAATACAAGGATGTGATCACTTAAGGATCAAATTATAATCATTAATCAAGGTGTAATGGTTTAGTTTCCTTGCATTTGATCTACCCTTAGATCAAATCATGTCTACCCAAAATAAGGTTTTAGCAAAGGTCATATTGAAACTTACCACAATCAACTTGATGATCTACTTCAATTCCATCAAGTTGAGAGAAGCTTCAATCACTTTGACAAGTTTTGTTCAAAAGAGCGAAAATTATTCGGATTTTCTATGCATGAATGCAATGCACACATCTGTGTTCAACTTATTTCTAAGCTCTAATGCTGGGATGTTACAGGTACTTAGGGTTTCTGCCTCGGGGTGTTTATATAGACGAAGGGGCTAGGTCGGTTGAGGGCCAGGGAGCCACACCATGCCCTGGCGTGGCCTAGGGTGGGCCCGCACCTAGGGGTGGTGCGGCCGCCCTGTGGCGCCTCTTTGTCCCTCCTCTGGACTCCGTCTTTGCTCCGGTAAAATATCGACTTTGGCTTTTGTTTCATCCATTCCGAGAATATTTCTTTACTAGCTTTTCTGAAACCAAAAAATAGCAGAAAACAGGCAACTGACACTGCGGCATCTTGTCAATAGGTTAGTTCCAGAAAATATATAAAAATGCCTCAAAGTGTAGATAAAACATAAGAAAGTTGATACAAAACAAGCATGTAGCATCAAAATTTATAGATAAGTTTACGACGTATCAGGGGCAAAGCAGCCATACGCTCCTGGTTCGTCTCGGTAAAGAAAGGTTCGGTCCGCCTCCTTTTCTATATGGGGAGTACGGACGACCTCAGCGTGTGCAGGCCTCCCTTTTGTCATTTTGATGCAAGGAAGAAAGCAGGCAGCGCCGGATGAAGACAAGCGGCACTGCAGAAGCTTACTTTACAGAAGGATAGAGAAGCCCCTGGCGTCCAAGACTCGGTCCACGAAAAGTAGTCTTTTAGACCGGGATCTCGAGGAGCGGCATTGTGGTAGCCCTTCCCGCCCAATAATTGGGGGAAGAGGCCCGACACCGCTATATAAGGAGCCCTCCTCCTACCTTAGAACGGGTCGATCCGGGAGATCTAAAACCCTAGACAGATCACCTCCATTGTACCCTCGCGAAGCACCCGAGCAATACAATAAAGGAGTAGGGGCTTTACCTCCTCATGAGGGACCCGAACCTGGGTAAAAAACCATCGTGTCTACTCTCTATCGTGCTCTTGCTCCATCGTCTCCACCATCGTCGAGATTCGTTGAATCGTGTCTACTCTATATCCTTCTCGAACCAAGGGCTCGTTGGGACCTAGTTCATTCGCATTCGCGGGACACAATCTCTGATAGTGGTAATAAACCCAAATATAAAAGAGGTTGGTATTCATGACCTTTAGCTAAAACAATAACGTCCTTCTAGCTAAAAATATAGTATATAGGCTCAAAGGTGTTGCCCGAGGTATAGTGGCATGGTAAAGATACATGACATGTTTTTAGCAATTAAAAATTTAAATCTATTAGAAACTAGCAAAGCATTGAGGTCTTCAAATTTTCTTCTTCCATGATATAATGTTGTACTCTTCGAAAAGCAGACACAAGAAAATGATAGGTATGCCAAACCTATAAATACGAAGGAGAGTTCTAGCATAATTTTAGTTCGAGCCACAATATCAATGCTACATGCATGCGTGTAGCCATTAAACTAATCTATCAACATCGGCAAAGGTACCAACTTCAGTCTTCCAAACAACTAGTATGGTCAACGTCGCTGAAGAACCGAGAGTATAGTAGGACAAACCTCCTGGAGACAACAATCAAAAACCATCCAAAATCGATTCGATGAAAGAAGATTTGGAAGACCATGCCTACAAAATTTTGATGTTTTTAACACCCCCATTAATGTTAGGAAGAAACTCTCATCGTAAAATGGAGCGGTGAACAACACTTATTGAAGAAGTTGTCGTCTCCATCAAAAGAATGCCTTAGGAAGAAGACAACCATCAAAACCAAAACAATATGCTGAAAGAACTAATAAGTATAATAAAAACTCCACCCATAGATCAGGTAGGTGGGCGGTTGTTTGTCTTGTTGGTCTAGGGACACCATTTTTGGGTTGGTTTAATGGCAATGAAAATACTTTTTCCACTTTGGATCATTTAATTTTAGCACTAGGCCTGGTCCGAACAAGATAAATTTTATTAGACCATTGGGCCAGGCCTTCCCTGCTTTCTGTATTTTCTTGGCCCGAGCCCAGCCCACGATGCCCACCGGGCCACGGATGCTAGGCCGGGCCGACCGGACCTGTTTTTTTTTTATGCCCAAAGCTGGCTGGAGTAGTATTATAGTTGTTATTTGCTTTGCACATGACCTATTCAGGCCGGTTCGTTTCGCCTAATTTGTCCTCTCTTGCCATTGCCAGGGACAAGCTTAATTAGCTAGCTCGCTCGAGACGTACGGATACGTGATGTGGCCGTGTCAGCTAATGGATGGATCCACACATGGGCGTGCCGGCCACGTACGCCATGGCATGGAGCAGCTAGCGTGCGTACAGGCGTACAATGCATGCATCTGTCCAACGCGTTGCTGTCGTGGCGCGCATGCATGTCCCCGACAACAGATTATGCCTCCACATGACATGTCGATCTTCTACTCCACCACCTCTCTTTATTTTTTGTCCACGTACCACGTCCCAACCTTGTTACTAGTATCAATCAACTGATAATTGGGAGATATATATATCAGGACAGACAACACAAAACCAACTCAAAAGAAACAAAAAAGAAATGGAAGAGAAAACAATGCCAACACCGGCGGTACAACGCAAAAGGAGATGACTCGCCATCGATGCACCCTCCAGAGAATTACCACCTAGCTCCTAGCACTCCATAGCGTCACATACCAAGCAACACTTTCAAGAAGGGATACGACGACGACGACGACGCTGCTGCCCGAACCAGTCCAAGGGTTTCCCCCCGGAACACGTTCTAGGGTTTTCCCTGGTACACAATGAGGGTGGGGCGGAGGCACACCCGACGCCCTTCAGGAAGGACAAGCGACACCTGCAGGTGTCACCACATCGATGCCGAGACGGCAAGGATTTCTCCTGACCGCCAAAGAACCAGACCCCCGGACGCTCCGCCTCGCTCCACCAAGCTTGCCACCCACCAGCGCACGCCACCACGGTCTTGCGGTCATCGCCATCATTGCACCACGGCTCAGGATGTGAGGCCGGTGAACCGAAAATAAGAAGCTTTGGCAAGGTCAGCGGGGCAATCGCACGCGGGAAGGAACTACCTCCGCCACCGGATGCAGCAGCAGGGGCAAACTAGGCCTTCTAGCCCCGCCGAGCCCGAATGGGCCGTAATCCCCCCCCCCCCCCCCCCCCCCGCTACATTGCAGCAAGGGAGCCATCGACACCGCCAAACCCCGCACCAGCTCCAGCTTCACATTCCACCAGAAGAGCCACCACCGCACCGGGCAGACCGCCCAGGCCCAGATCGAGCCCGGCGGTCCCAGATCTTGAGAGGGGGTGAGCTTCACCAATCTGGCGCTGTTCCCCGCCACCCACGCCATCCTCTCCAGCGCCGGAGAATCCGCCGCCGCCTGGGGACACCCTCCCCCCATCGCCTCGCCAACCCGCGCAGGAGAGGCCACGAGGAAGGAAGGGCCGGGACCAGCCATCGCCAGCGCCTCCCGGGGATAGCCCGACGCCGTCCGCTGACGACGGCGGGAGGGAGGGGGCTCGCAACAAGGAGGAGTGACGGCACGGCCGGCCGGCCACGAGGATGAGCCGGTCACAAGATCTCGATCTATTTTTGTTTTGCACTTCCTCTTCGACTTCTTCTACTGTCCTTGCTTGTCTGTTCTCTCCGTCTTACCAATACATGAATAATAACACTTTAGGGTTTTGCATGTCTTGCACCGCTACACGTTAACACAACATTTCTTCTTCTCCTCTTGCATCCCCTTGCACCGCGTAGGTAATGCCCTGCCCTTCTCTTTAATTACTCTGGCACCCAGGGACGGAGATAAGGGGGGACAGGGAGGGGGGGCTAGGCCACTCCGAATGATCTCATTTTGTGAAGAATACTAAGCTTCATAACACCGATTTCTTAACAATTCAGACATATTTGCCTCCCTCATGAAGTTCTACAACACTAAAGCCTTCACTTAGTCCCCCTCGATGACAGATTCTGGCTCCGTCCCTGTCGGCACATCCCTTACATATATGCGGAGGCGAGGCATGGACGCTACCCCCTCTCTCTCTCTCTCATGTATGATCCAAACTAGAACTATTGATCGTAAATCCAGCGGGTGGCATCGTTAACCATCAAGCTCGCGCCAACAAGCTCCAACGCAGTTCGTATCTCCATCGACATCGATCACCATTCTTCCTCCTCGACGACCACCACCTCACACAACGTCGTGTTCGTCGTATGCTACTAACTCACGAACGGCCGCACTTTAGATTTTCCTGTCGTGCATGCAATCCTTGCGCACATGCCCGTGACATGGGCGTTATAAAATAATTTCCTTACATGCGTACGGCCGGGGCCAGCTAGGTGCGTGCAGCTCAGCTGAGCTGAGCCGGCCAGGCGACATGCGCACCTGACCTGTCCCTCCCGCCGGATACAACACCACATGCTCTCTCACGCTCCATCCATCCATGGATGGATGTACCCACTCCACCTATAATCTATGATCGATCATTAACCATTACTAATCTCGATCGTCGACACATAATCTCTTGCCAAAGTAGTAGTTTCTTAACCAAATACTACACTGTAGCTGTACCTGGATCTCTCTAGCTTGCTCCTTGTCTCTCTCACTCACTCAATGAGCTATAGCTAGCTGTTCCTCTCCTATTATTCCGTCACTCTCCCACCACACCCAGCGTCTTCTTCTTCTTCTTCTTCTTCCTCCCTCAACCAGCTGCTGCACTTCCATATATAGTATATATAAAGAGCCCAGAGCTCGGCGCGATCCTATCCTACCCCAATTCTTCCTCTTCCTTTCCATCCGGCGGCCAGAGATATGGGGTTCCCCGTGGTGTACTCGGAGATGCCCAGCCTGCTGCTCAACCTCCTCTTCCTCCTCGGCCACCTCCGCCACATCTCCACCTGGCTGCTCCGCCTCGCCGGCGCCGACGTCGTCACCTTCGACTACCCCTTTGCCGACCACCACATGCACCACCACGACCACGAGCCTGCAGAATCCGGCGGCCTGGGCCTGGACCTGGACCTGGAGGACCACTGCCCGGCCGTGCGCTTCGACGAGCTCGTCCTCGTCGACACGCCGCTGCCAGAGGGCTGCGCGGTCTGCCTCGGCGACTTCCACGGCGCAGCCCTTGTGCGCCGCCCGCGCGGGTGCCGCCACGTCTTCCACCGCGCCTGCCTCGACCGCTGGGCCGCGCACGCGCACCGCACCTGCCCGCTCTGCCGGGCGCCGCTCCTCCCAGTCCCACCGCCGGCGTCCGTACTCCTTCCCATGCCGCTCCCGGCGTCGTGATTATTAATTGGCTCGTCCAGGACTCCAGGGTGCTGTTTCTTCCCATCGGCAATTGATTATTCCTGCAAATCCTGAGGAGAGGGTTCGCAATTTCTCGCTCCGGGTTGGGCTTTTGTGGAAAAGAGCTCAACCGGCGACAACAAGGTCGCAGCAGGCCATCGCTTATGAAGATATAATCATCGAACAGTCCCCTGTACATACATGGGTAGTGGGGGATAAGTTCATGCTGGTTTGAGTTTTTACTAGTTTGCACTGGATTGCACCACTCAGCTGATTTTGCTACCGGAAGCATACAAGAAAAAGGGTTATATATACAGGTTTAGTTTAGGGAAGTAAATAGAGGTTTAGTGGGGGTAATTAGAGAAAAGTTTTTTTTCTCTTACCTTTGTGTTTGGCAAGATTTTGCAGGTAAAACTTTTTGTGATTTCCACCTTTATACTTCTATATAAAGGGGCATGGCATGGGATGCCTCGTGCTAAAAAGTTTTCTACCTATAGCTACTTTGTGTTCGTGCGCACACTCTTGTGAATGGATTGCATTCCACACTAAATTACCTTAATTTATTTATGTCTCACGGAGCAAAAGATGAACTGATCAAACCATCGGCGGCTCAAGCTCTACTTGGGTATGCCATCGGAGTGTTTAAAATTACTATGGGATTTTGCACTTGCTCATGATTTTTGGTGGGGTGAAGACCAAAACAACAAAAGGATGCATTGGACATCTTGCGATAATCTCAAAAAACCCAAAGGAGAAAATGAGGAATGAGTTTTAGAGACATAAACCTACTACCTCCGTTTCAAGTCTTAAGGCGCACATGTTTTCCAAAACAAAGTTTGACCAGAAGAATTGAACAACAAAATCTTGATTATATTGTACATAATTAGTATCGTTGGATTCGTATTGAAAAATATTTTCCAGTGATACTAGTTTTATACCAAAACTCTTTACGTATTTAGAGTAATTCTTGATCAAAGAAAAAATACGCAAAACGAGGACGCCTTAAGCCCTAAAACAGAGGGAGTATTCAACTAGGCTCTACTTGCTAGATAGGCCCGGAGCCTAGTTCAAAACCCATCAAGCATATGTGTTAGGGTGCTCAAAGCCAGGTAATATCCCAATGGGACATACTCTCTCGAAATAGGCTTTCGCCCAGCTTTATAAATAAAGCAGCATCCACATACAGGGTTCAAACAACATCCGAACTGGCCGAAGCCAAGCAAAAAGAAAAACGGTACGACAGATCGCTGGGGCCACAACACAGGCACGCCCAAACAAGAAAAGAAAAAGTCATGACGGGGCGACCGCAGGAGCTCATGCCACCGAGGACGACCGGGCTGGGGCCGAGAGGGGTAGCGCCGCTGCCCTCAAGGACCGAAGCAAGTCGTCGAAGGTCGCCCGGTCACGCTGGCGCACCAGGGGAGACCACTGCTGTAGGAAGGACAGAAAAGAGAAAACTGGGTCAGTTACGCGGGAAGGGAAGACCTTCTCAATCACCATTTTATTACGCACATTCCACAGGGTCCAAGAGATGCCAGCAAACACGAGCCAGAAGAGGCGGCGCCCTCCTCCGGCCCTGTAAGCCTGGGTTTGCAAGAACTCCCCGAGCTCCTGCGCCTGCCAAGCAGGCCCCAGCGCCTCCTGGACGAAGGACCACAGCGCGCGCAGCCGAGCAAGAGAACATAATATGGCACAAGATTCCGGAGTCCCACATAGGGGACACCGGCCGTTGCCCGGGCCCTGCCGCTTAGAGACCTCGACACCCGAGGGGAGTCTGTCCCGCAGCAGCTGCCACACGAAGATCCGAATACTAAGCGGAAGGGGGGCCTTCCACAAGGGGGAGGTCCAGGTCAGTTCCGGGCCCTGGTAGGCCCGGTAGGCCGACAGCTGCCACGAGGCCAAATCCGGGGAGGAAGCTAAGCTTCCGGGGAGAGCGCCCCGGAGATGCAGAAGGTCCGCGGCTTCGTCATCACTGAGGTAGCGACGGAACAGGATGTTCTAGTGGTCGTCATCAAAGACATCCGCCACAAGCGCCGCGGGGGAAGAGGAGATGGCGAATAGGCCGGGGAACTGGACCCCCAACGGGATAGGAAGTAGCCACGGGTCCAGTCAGAACCGAACCCCTTGGCCACCCCCCACCGCAAAGGAGATACCTAGGCCAATGAAGTGCTTAATCTCCTGAATGGCTCTCCAGAACTGAGAGCCCTCCCGCCGCTCAAAAGCAAGCAGGGGCCGACCCCGAAGGTACTTGGCCTTGATAAGCTACAACCAGAGCCCACCATCATCCCTGAGGATGCGCCAGACCCACTTCAGCATCAGCGCCACATTAAAGTGCCGAGAGTCGAGGATCCCCAATCCCCCAAGACACTTGGGAGAACAGATATCTACCCATTTGACCATATGATGTCTCTGGTGGCCATCCCTTGCCGCCCAAAAGAACCTAGACAACTCCTTAGCGAAGTCGGCATGGGTCCCTTCCGGCAGAAGGTATAAGCCCATCTGGTACATGGGCAGGCTCGAAAGGCAGGAGTTGATCAGTATGGACTTGCTCCCCTTGGACGTAAGGCGGCTCTCCAGGGTTCCGCGCGTGAGCGTACCCTCGAGACCAAGGGGGACAGGTCCTTGATCAAAACTCTAGTCTCCCGGATAGGCATCCCCAGATAGGTAATGGGGAAGTCAGCCAGCTTACAATTCAGGTTATCAGCGATCCTCTGACGCTCCTCCTCAGAGTAACCCAGAACCATCACCTCACTCTTGTCGAAGTTGATCGTCAAACCGGACAGGGACTCGAAGCAAAGGAGCAGGAACTTCAAGTTAATGATGTCGAGATCCGAGCCCTGGACCATGATCATGGTATCATCCGCGTATTGGAGGTGGGAGATCCCTCCACCGAGGATCAGATGGCCCACCACCCCCGAGATGTGGCCAGCTACTCTGGCCCTATCCAAGATCTCAGCCAGGGCGTCCACCGCTGCGTTGAACAGGAGAGGGGAAATAGGATCCCCTTGCCTAACCCCGCGGGATGGACGAAAGTATGGGCCAATCTCCCCATTAATGTTGATCGCCGTCTACCCGCTCATCACGAACTGCATAATCCAGCGGATCATGCGGTCATCAAACCCCCGCCTTTCCAGCACCAACCTCAAGAAGGCCCAGTCCAAGCGGTCATAGGCCTTCTGGAAGTCTAGCTTGAGGAACACCCCACGTTGACGTTGAGTCTTGACCTCATGAATAATTTCATGGAAGGCCAGAACATCATCGTGAATGAGGCGTCCCTTCAAGAAGGCGAATTGGAGGGGGTGAGTAAGCCGCTCCAACACCGGAGCGATACGGAGAGCACAGACCTTGGCAAAAGGATGCTGGATGACGTTAATCACGGTAATCGGGCGAAATTGGCGAATGTCCGTGGCCCCTACTACTTTGGGGATCAGGGTAATCATGTCAAGGTTCATTCGAGACATCACCAGGGTCCCAACATAGAACTCCTGGAACATCTGGAGAACCACCGGCTGGAGCTGGGGCCAGAATGACTGGAAGAAAGCCACGGGTAACCCATCAAGACCCGGGGCCGAACTAGCCTTCATGGATTTAAGGGCTGCCGACACCTCCTCCGGTAGAAAAGGACGGGTAAGGTCCTCATTCTCCGCCGGAGACACCAACGCTCCAGCCGACCAGAAGTCTGAAGCAAGCGAGAGGCCCGAGGGGGGAGAAGCCGAGAAGAGATCCCGGTAGAAGGCGTAAATATGGGCGGACAGGGCCTGTGGATATTCCAACAGGTCCTCACCCGCCCAGAGGCAAGGGATCGAGCACTTCCTCCTCCTACCGTTCGCAACGGCATGGAAGTAGGCCGTGTTTGACTCCCCTTGGACAGTCCAGTTCTGGCGGCTCCGCTGCCGCCAGAACGCCTCTTCTCCCTTGTAGATCTCCATAATGGAGGACTCAAGGGAGTATCTATGGGACCACTCCTCGGCCGAGAGGCCGTGAAGGTCCGCCTCCCGATCCAAGGTCTGAATAGCCTCCAGAATAGACGCCTTCTGGGCGCGCAGGTCCGCCCCCAGGTTCTCCCCCAACCCCTCATGAACTGGCGAGATAACCTGGCACATTGGTGCCAGATGTCCACAGCACAGTAAACCCGAGGGGTCGAGGAGGACGCCGCAAGCCATCACGCCCGAACCGCCTCCACAAAGCCTCGCTTCTGAAGCCAGAAGGATTCAAAGTGGAAGCGGTTCAGACGAGGAGGGCGACCCCCTCCGGAAGAGAGGAGGAGCGGGGTATGATCGGACCCAATCCTAGTGACCGCCTTCAGCGAACACAGAGGGAATGCCACTTCCCACTCAATAGAAACAAAGACATGGTCGAGGACGCTGCGGATGGGATGGAGCTGCTTATTTGTCCATGTATATCTAGCGCCCACCCGCGTAATCTCGCGGAGAGCAAGATCAGCGATGCAGTCGTTGAACATACACATCCTAGGGAGGCCCATGTTAGCCTAGCTCTTGTCCTCGATAGAGCGGATCAGATTGAAATCACCAGCTATGACCACCGGGATCTCCGTCCGTTCCACCTTCGACTTGAGCTCAAGCAAAAACGCAGTGGACCTCCTATGGTCCGCGGGGCCATAGACAATAATCACCTCCCATTTGAAGTGAGTTTGTCTATGCGTGAGGGCCATGCTCACGAAGAATTCCCCGCGGTCCATATCATCAATCTCAAAGGTATCCTCCTTTACCCCCAGGAGGATACCCCCAGAGGGGCCAGAAGCAGGGAGCCAGGACCAGGAGAACTTGCAGCGGCTGAGGGCCTCCAACTCCGCGATGGAGAAGTCTTGGCGAATCGTCTCCTGAAAGCCAACAATGTCTGGCAGCTCCTGGCGGATGTAGTCCTTGATCTGGCGGCGCCGGCCCTCATGTCCGAACCCCCGGATGTTCCAAATGAACATCCGGAAGCCCCGAGGGAAGTCTATCAGGACCCTCAGGCCGGGGCGGTCCCCTTAGTGGGGACCGAGCGGGCACGGGGAGGAAGAGAGCGGGACGCAGTAGCCTTGGGAGGTCTCCCACGTTGCCTCCCCGAGGGGTGGGCACCTGGATGACCTCCAGCGCATCAGGGGCAGGAGGAGGATCCCTACTAGGGTCAGGCCCAGTGAGCCTGTCCTCCGTAAGGATCCGGGAGCGTTCCCGTTCCCGGGCGTCACGCGCCCGGGCAGCGGCGATCGCCCCCGCGTACCCCTCCCGCGCCTTAATGGCTGCTAGCTGCTCGAGACGCGGGCCCTTCTCTCCCCGGAAAACAATCCCACAGTCATCAGCTACCTCGCCTAGGTGAGCGAGCGAGACCTCTGAAAGAACACAGAACGGAGAACCCGACACACCCGAGGGGTCCGGGGCAGGCGGGGGGTCGACAAAGACGGAAAAGGTACCTGAGAACTCGTCGCGCGCCGCGACCCGGCGAGAGGCCCTCTCCGCCATGGTCGGCTCAGGCCCGGACAGGCCTGTCCGGGAGTCAGCGAGACGGACACTGTGGCGGGAGGGAGGCGGAGGAGGAGGCCTAGGAGCCCTGGCCCGACGCAGCTTGGAGGCCGCCGCAGGAGTGGCGGGGTCCCCGGTGATCAGAGTGAGACCCAGCGGGGCAGGTGTGTTCGGAGCGAGGGAGTAACACACCACACCAGGGGAGCGCGGGGACAGGTTTGGGCACACGACCAGCCCCTCACTCCCCGAGGACTCCAGCTCCAAAGGAGACGGGGCGACCGGAGAAGCCGACGAAGAGGTGATCCCCGGGAGAGGTTGGTGCCGTACTGCGCGATGTCGAGGTAGATGGAGGCAGGGGGTCAGGACGGAGGCAGCGAGGGAGATCCACCAGGGCCAGCTTGGCCGGGGCACTCAGAGCCAGGAGACGCCTCCCCGGTAAGAAGGGATCCCCTCCGGAGAGACCAACCGACCGAGCGGGGGCTAGGCCACCTCCAGTGCCCCCCTGGGAGGGGCGCGACGGTGGCGGAGAGGCCTCGGTGGGGAGGGGTGACTCGGGGTCGGAGCCCGAGTCACTGTCGTCGGAGCGCTCCGCCTCGCGGCCCGTCCCCGGGTCGTCAGCGCCCGGGGGAGGGAGGCTGGGCGGGGGACTGACCTCCGGGGTGACCTCCTCCTCGTCCAGCTCCACCAAGAGGTCCCGGCCCACACGGTCGAAGAAGAACCGGGGAAGCGAGACCGGGAACACCGAGGTGGACGGGCAGAGTAAGCGAAACCTGATCGCACTATGGCCCTCCAGAGACCCCAAGTCCATCTCCGTCAGCCTGCCAACCGCCTAGGAGATAAGCGCCACGACCTCCGGGGAGCGGGCCTCGAAGGGGACCCCATGGAGGCGAACCCAGACCTCCGAGAGGGTGGCAACCGTCTCCTGCGCCGCCGAGGAAGGCTGGATGGCAACCTTCAGCTGGTGGATAGGGAGCGTGAAGGAGGAGCCGAGGGCGCACATGCGCAGGACCGCCACCGAGGGGAACGAGACCACAAACTCGGAGTCAGAGATGCGGCGAACCGGCCACTCGTGACCCGACAGCACCGCGCGGAGTTCCTCCTGGAGAAGGGACTCCGTCGCCTCCACCGAGAGGGGAGGCACCTGGTCCGGGAGGATCATCACCCTCGCCAGAGTCTCAGGCACCGTCATCTGCACCCCGCCAAGGTCAATGTAGTAGAAGCCACCATTGACGCCGTGACCATAGTATTCCAGAGTCTCTCTGGGCCGCGGGATGGCGGCCGCCGGAACGTTGCCACTCCTCCGAGGGGCCACGGGGACGGGGGCAGGAGCCGCGGTCCCCGAAGTTCCTGCGGCGGCCAAAGGCGGGCCCTTCTTCTTCTTGCTCTTCTTCTTCTTTTTCTTAGGAGCCGCCACCGCATCCACCATGCCCTCGTGGCGGGCCGGCACCACGTCTGCGGGAGCCATCGCCAGGGCCTCCCCGCGCCAGGGGCCAGCGTCCGCGCTGCCAGCCCCCTGCCGGGCCGGAGCAGCCCCGTCGCGGGCCAGCAGCGCCGCAGACCGGAGGTGAGCCTCCCGGTCCCTGTGTGCCGCGGTTGGCCGCGGGGGGGGAGCGACGCTGGTCCTCCAAGCGGCGCCGAGCACGGAGAGGGGAACGCGAGGACCGGCGGGGAGGGGACCGTGAGGGGCGGCGGTCGGCCTGGCCCCGCGCCGGCGGCGGCGAGCGGCGGCCAGGGTGGCGGTAGGCCTCCTGCAGGCCCCGCGAGGGAGGCTGGCGGTGGCCACGCGCGAGGGAGGGAGAGCGGCGCGGGGACGCCGGGCGCGACGTCGCCGGCGGGCTGCGGGGACGGGGGGCCATCAAGGCGGCGAGATATGAGCGTCGAGGCGGGGAGCTGGGAGGCGGCAGCGGAGGCGGGGTAGGGCGGGGAGATACCGAGTCGCTGCATGCGTGTGCGGGGCTTAGGGCACCAGGGGTGGTCGATGCCACCTGGGCCGGGGTGTGCCTAGGCGGGCGACGGCCCACGGGGGCCCCCACCACACACGCATCGGGCGCCTGGGCCGGATGGGCCACACCACCCGCAGGCCGCGGACCACAGGCGCCCCGGCCACCCTGCCCAGCCACCGCGGGACGCCCTCCCCTCCCCACTCCACCGAACCCTTGCTGGGGCGCCACCGGGGCAGCCCTAGCCAGGGGGAGGAAATCGCCCAGGGAAGGAGGGAGAAGGGGGATTGGCATCGGGCCCGCGGAACGCCGTGCTCGCCGTCGGAGGTATCACCCTCCATGCGCACCCCGAGCAACGTCGCCGGCGCCTGCACCTCTTCCGATGAGGCCACCCCCGAGTCGCGCGCCACCGGCTCCTCCTCAACATCACCCCAGGCCAGGCCGTGGAGGTCGGCGAGCGCGGCCACCTGCTCCGGCGGGAGTGGGTTGGGGGGCGGCGGCGGCGGGCATTGGCGAGGACGGGTCGTTGGCGAGGGGGGCGACGAGAAGCGGGCCCCCACCTTCACCGCGTGCGCCGGGAAGATGACGGAGGCCCCCTGCCTCACGAACTCGTGGCGGCGGCGATCTCTGGCGTCGACGACGACGCCGGCCGCATTGAGGAGCACCAGGCGGCCCTCCGCCGGGCGGAGGACGAGCGTCGCCGTCGACCAGCCCGGGCGACAGCCGGCGAAGAGCGAGGACGAGGACGCCCGCCACCGCAGCGGCGGGAGGTCCGGCGAGGGGCGGCCAGGGACCGGCATGGGGGGGGGGAGGAGGGGGCAGACCGGCGCGCCGGCCGTCCGAGCAAGCCACCGGCGGGGTTCAAAATTTGAAAGCCATCCCCGCCCTCACCCAAGCAGTCCACTTCCCACTTCCCAGCCTCGAGGCCGTAGAACTCGTCGATCCCGTTCGTGATCCGCTCGAGGTTACTATGGGACATACACTCGATCTCCCCGGA
This sequence comes from Avena sativa, assembly GCA_916181665.1. Lineage (NCBI taxonomy): Eukaryota > Viridiplantae > Streptophyta > Magnoliopsida > Poales > Poaceae > Avena > Avena sativa. The sequence continues at coordinate 526,762,140 of OV702299.1, forward strand.
GATCATCGCCTCGGCGGCCGCATTGTGATCCAATTGGACATACTCGACACCGTGTTCACCTCTGATCCCTCTCTGATGTGGAAAGGGGTGGAGTTTGCGATAGAACTCCTCAAAAAAGAAATAATAAGCTGCACCGACAATGGCGGAAATACCCAGATTCTACGTGATCAATGGATTCCGAGACATGGGACTCAAGATCATATATAGGCCTAAAAATGAACTCACACTGTCGCTGGGTCAGTCAGTTGATCCATGCTGACACAAAGTCCTAGAACACCAGTCTGCTTCTAAAACTGTTCCATGATCACGAATGTCGACGCCATCCTCTAGATGGAGTCTACCAATTAGTCCTACTACTGATTTGTCTCCGAAACGTAATACAACCTACACAACAACTATACTACATTACTAGAAATATTAAATACAAAGCACAACGTACTACTACTTATGCATGTAAAATGGATCTATATTCTTTGTAGTTTATTGTGTTATCTGTCAATATATTTGCATCTTATCTATTGTTAGAATAATGTTTTACATTGATTTCAAGAATTTTAAAAGATCCCCTTTATCTTGATTCTAACTCTGTTTGGTAGAAAAAACTTTTTTTTTAGTATTTTAGACTTTTTAGGAGCTCCGGGACTCTTAAAAGGACAAAGCCGGAGAGCACGCTTCGAAATTTTTGAGATGAAACCAATGAGCTACATTGGGCCATTAAGAGGACAATGGGATGCAAATGGGGGCCCACCATGCGGGTAGATACCATGGCCACATGACAATAGCATGGAGGGGGTGGTCATGGCGTCCTCTTGGAGGGTTGGCTGAGCGGTCTAGTGATGGGGAGGTTTAAAGACTGTTCGCTCGCTACAAAAACATGGTGAGCGGTGGCACGTTTCAATCAGTTGATACTAACAGGTTGGGACCTAGTACGTGGAGAAGAAAAATAAAGAGAGGGTGGAGTAGACGACATGGCATGTGGACGCATAATCTATTGTCGGGGACATGGCATGCGCGCCACAACAACATGCCACCGATCGATATTTGGACAGATGCATTTGTTCCGTAAAAATGATTTGTTTCACGATGCACTCAGGCGGAGATCGAAAACACATAAACAGAGAACATACAGTTCGTCGCCGGTGAAGATCGAAGGCCCCCTTATTTTGTTTTTTGCATAATCGTGCATATTTTGTGCATAAATTTATTTTGATTTTAAGGATAGATCATTTAGGATCTCCAAATCTAGGTTTGGCGGGAACCCATTTCTTCTTCAAGGATAGAGCAATTAGGAAAACATGCATGTAGCCTTTAGAATTCTAGCACTCGGCTATTGGGCCTCTCTAATATCCTCCAAGATTTTTTTGTTAATAATATCCTCCAAGATTGTTGTTCTAGTAAACATAATAAGTTGAACAAAATCTCGAGGTCTACTTTGTCCATGTAATTTCCAAGACGCCTAACATGGTTTCGTCTTACTATCTTTACATTTTTTAGAACCTCTTACTTTTTTTACTGCCCCACCAAAAATTTCTAATTAACATATTTATGTGCTCGCACAAGCCACGGGTACCTTGAAACATGTCATGAAATACACAAGAATAGTATTTTTTTTTTGTGAGTAGAGAATACACAGGAATATTTTTTTTTGTGAGCGGAAAATACATAATAATAGCTTATGCTATCGACTTGACCAAAGCATTGAGGCCCGGTCCTAGAGGCCCACTTAAAACGGCTCTCGAGAAGTCCATGTACTGTTCAACAGGCCTATGTTTTTTTGAGGGGTCCAACAGGCCGTTGTAGTTTCTCAAAAAAAAAAAATATACTACTGTTGTGGCGACCGCCGCCACCTTCGGACAAAGCTTCGATGATTTTGTGTTTCCAAATTTCGTGGTAACTTGGTGGCAACATCCACTCTCTATCGTAGATTCAACGTATCAGATTACTCAAATTATAATGTAAAAACTAAAATTATTTAGAAAATTTTGAAAAAAATCCAGTAAAGTGTAAATGCCTTGTTTTGAAACCTATGAAAGTTTCATCCCATTCGGATAATAAGTTTATGGTTAAATAGCTTTTTACGTTTTTGAGCACTAGTTTAAACTAAGTACCTATTTAATCACAACCTTGTGGTCTAAATGGAATGAAACTTCACCAGAGTGCAAATCAAAATATGCATGATTTGCTAGAACTTTTTCAATTTTTTCCAAGTAGTCTTAATTATTTAGTTTAGAATCAGAGTCAATATGATATGTTAGATCAAAGATGGATGATGGATGTTGGCATCAAGTCACGATGAGACTTGGAAGCATCAAGTCACTCAAGCTTAGTCCGGGACCAAGCTTCGGTGACTTGATGTTATAGTCTCATCGTGACTTGGCGCTACCATCAACCATCCATCTCTGATTCAACGTACCATTGACCTAATTTTGAACTAAACAATTAAAACTATTCGAAAAAATTGAAAACGTAAGTGTATATGCCTTGTTTTGAAACCTGTGAAAGTTTCATGCCATTTGGATAAGTGGTTTATGATTAAATAGTATTTTATGTTTTTCAGCACTAGTTTAAACTAAATACTTATTTAATCACAAAGCTTTTATTCAAATGTAATAAAACTTCACCAGATTATAAATCAAAACATGCATAATTTACTACTCCTAGATTTTTTTCATTTTTTGGGGGTAGTTTTAATTATTTAATTTCAAATTAGAGTCAATCGGGTACATTGGATCATAGATGGATGGTTGATGGTGGTACCGGGTCAAAGTCACAGTGACATCAAGTCTCTGAAGCTCAGTCCCTCTGTCCGCCCCCTCCAGCTCCGGGAATCTGCATCGCCGCACATCTAACGCCGGCGGCGGCGCCTCGCCACCCGGCTGATCTTCGCATCGCTCCTTGGAAGCATATCGCAGAAGCAATAGCCACCACAAGCGCTGCTGCTTCCGCCGCCTTCACCTGCGCAGGCCGCCGCCGGCCGCAACGGTCTCTGCCTGATCCCATGGAAATGTCTCCTACGTGGGAATCGAGCTCATCCCCCACATCCTGCTCCTACGCCGTCGACCGCTAGCCTCTCCCGGCCCTCCTCTGCTACCCACCTCTGCGACGACTGGCTGGCTCCTGGACCTCCTCTAGGCATGGCAGCTTCTTGATCCACGTGATTGTCCTGATGCTGTGGCAGCTCTCTATCTGAAGCGCGCGAAGTAAGGGAAGGCAAAGATGAGGCACCACCCCTTTCCATACGATACCTTCCAGATTCTGGAGGTTCTTCAGTCGGAGCTCATCAAGGATTTTGAAGTACCACTCTGAATCCACACCTGCTTCACCTATCAGCAAGCTCTCCAAACTTTCTATTCCACACAATGCTAAGGTATCGAGCTGCTGCGCCCTTGTTTTGCTGATGAGGGTAGGTGACATATGGAGACGTCGCAAGCCTTGAACTCCTTGTATATTTAGAAATCTCAAGGGAAGGTTGAAAATCCTGTCAAGGGACTCACGATCAGTAACCGTGAAGCCAAGAAATTGTAAGAATGTCAAACTCTCCAACTCCTCAATGTATGCCCGTGTTTTGTCCTCTGGAAAAGGACCACTTTTGTACATATCAAGCACCCTCAGCAGACTTAGTGCAGATATGGTCCCATCTGGGATAGTTTTCAACTCATCTGTATATCCTAAATATAGGTATACCTCAAACTTTTCAAGAGCTGCATCTCTACTGGGATCAATTGGAGTGGCGTTTCCGAAAGATTAAGGTACTGCAAGTTCACTAATGCTCCAATATCTGATGGGAGTTGTTGAATACTAGTTTGCGCTAGACTCAAGTGAGTGAGAGATGGAGTACTTGTAAAAAGGCCTGTGGGAACCTTGCAAATCCTCATGTTTCCGTCCAGTACCAGAGTCAGCAACAGGCGAGCTGGGCAACTGCGAGAATCAGGAATGGCCACACCACTCTTGTTCCTAAGGGAAATTCTTTCGGTACTACTGCTCCATTCTCTCGTGGCTCCACCTCTTCTCCACGGTGACGGACTGGCCAGTTCTTATTTGGTCCGTCTCCTTGTTGGGTTGCTATAGTCCAAAGTGCTAGATCTCGGACGATATCATGCATCCTCACATAACTTTCCCCTCTAGGGTGTTCTTCCAACAGGCAAGCTCTTTTTAAGCATCCGAGGACTGAGTGACCTCTCAAATAGCTGTTCCTGACATCACCATCGTCACCTATTAATCCATGGCTCATCCAAAAATCTATTGTATATGGCACATACACACAATCATGACTAGTCGTCAAGACAAAAAAAAGAAAACATTGCTTTGTCCTCTCATCCGGCAGTTGGTCATAACTAACATGCAGTACATGGTATAGGTCACTTCCTGCATCTGGAACTTTGTGGAACTGTGACTGTTGAAGCAACATCACGGTATGTTCCCATTCATGTTCACTTCTTTTTGATGCCATAGCCTGCCCAACTATCTTGAGGGCTAGTGGAAGGCCTCCACAGTTTTCTACAATGATGTTGGCATAGCCTCTGATTTGAGAATTACTCGTGGTTAGTCTATTGCAGCCCGCATTTACTTCAAAGAGACTCCACGCTTGGCCAGACTTTAGCCTTTGGAGCACATTCACATTAGCGTGCGCTTGCATTCCATGACATACATGCTGTAAACGTGTTGTGATAACTATCATCTGCCTATTCCGAGGGCCAATTTGCGTGCAACCTTGTGGTACACCAACCTTGACTAGGTCCAGTATTTGCCAAAGGTCATCTATCAACAACAGAAACCTCCTTTCCTTCAAGAAGTTGTAAAGGGATGCAGATCTAGACATGGAACTTTCATCCTGTCCCAATGCCAGGCCGAGCTGGGCCGCAATATTGCGCTGAACTGTACTCAGATGTTGCTGCTGACCTACTTCCACATAAATGACATGATCAAATTCATGCGCTTCTGCAGCGCCGCTGAAGACGTTGTTTAATTGCTTCAGGAGAGTTGTTTTGCCAGGACCTCCCATGCCACATATCCCAATGAAACCCATGGTGCAGCCTTGCTTGATGTCACCAACAATCTTGTCTTTGTACTCAGTTTGCCCCACAATGTTAGGCGGCAGAGGCAGCTCTCTGCCAACCGGTGGAAGCAAACTGAAGATACTACCATCCCGGGGAACTTTCTTGTTGAGCTCATCCGCATCAGCCTTTGTCTTGGCAGCAGATTTGCCAATCTTGTAGTTGAAGAAATAATTCCAGGAGCAACCAAAGAAATGTATTTTCCTCCCCTCGTACTTATTTTTGATCCTGTATAATTCGTCTTGGGCTGATCGAGCACTATCTATCCACCGTTGTGCTTACTCTGTCAGTCTCTTGCTCTGGAGTTCACCCAGTTGAATTTTCTCCTCAATTGTGTCTTTGTCATCTTTCAAATCTGTAGTGGCCTTTGCTAGTCTACCAACAGCAGTCTTGGGTTTTAGACAGTAGCCAGAGTGCCGCTCCATATCTCATTTGCAAAGACGTGGACTACTGGGGACAGTAGCACCTGCAGAAACTGATACATGGGGCTCGCTGGCAAAAGAAAATGAAGGTATGTTCGAAATCAGTACATGGAAAAGTATAATAAGAGCAATTTTTAGGAGTTAATCAGGTCTCTAGCTTTCTGTCTATGGAAAATAGAATTACTTTTACTTTTAAGGTTTACCAAAATTGTAAGTAAGCTTATACAACGAATAACTCATGGGAGTATGGAGATCATAAAAAATCGTCTATATTGATATGGCATGTGTTCTAGACGAACTTCCGAAAGGGAAAACAAAAACGGTGCCTGATTATATTCGATAACAAAAAAAAAATCTTGTCTGCTGTTGTACTGAAATAAAACAATTCTGTCTTCTTCTGGAAAGAGGTGTTATATGCACAAAAAGAATTTCACCCAACTCCAAAGTGTTTTTTGACTGTGAATCTCCAAAGTATATGCTCTATCCGGTGTAGAACAAATAAGTTTCCTGATTTCTTGGAAACCATTTTGCAGGGAGGGAGCGATATTTGGACAAGACAGTACCTCCCGTCCGTGGTTGGGGGATCTTGCTCGGAGCGGAGCGGATGAAGATTCAAGAGGGAGGCCTTGGGCTCCTCCCAAGTGCAAATTTTTCACTTGGTTGGTCCTCCAAAACCAGGTGTGAACGGAAGATAGGATCGAGCGAATAGGATGGAAAAACTATAGGCTTTGCAAGATTTGGAATCAAGTCCAAGAATCTGCTGCACAGCCTGTTTTTCAAGTGCCCCTACACTACTCGCATTTGGACTGCAATAAAAGGGTGGTTTGGTCTTATTGATTCCACGATCTCTTGATCGTTAATGCGCGTGTTATAAAGGGTATGTAGCTAGATTTAATCTATCTCGTTACTTGCATCCCCTAAACTAGAATTGGATCTTGATCGCTCTCTCGTAGGAAAAGTTTTGTTCTCTATGCTACGAATCCCAGCAAACTCTGCCCCAAGTGGGGTAGATGATACATCTCGACCTACGGACGACTCTATCCAACACCGCCAAATCTCCTAAGTGGACCCATGACTTGTGCCCAAGCCAAAGACCTTCATGATAACGTGAGCTCTCTCCTATCTACGTGTGACTTCGATACTCCTTGGATGGATTGCACTTTGTATCCTTAGGTACGAACCCCACGGACTATGTCAAGTTGGATCACCAAGCCAACATGGATCCAAAGGCAAGAAACAAGAAAAGAACCAGCAAATTCGGCACCAACTCCGGTCCACTGGCTCCACCACCGGTCTAGTAAGTCAGCAGATGGTCCACAGATGCAATCAAGGCTGCATACAAAAAGGAGGCAGAGGATTGTACCAGCACCATCTTCGGCCGGCCTAGTCCACGGAACAATACATTGGCCCTCTCACTAAAGTGACCGATGGATTCGACCGATGCCTACCGACGTCAAGTAGCATGGATAAATCGGTAAGGCCTAGATCCCCGGTCAGTCAACCACCGACCCACCCAGTAGCTAGCCCGATGCCACCGACTTACCACTGACAGAGTCTGCCTGTGTGAAAATTTTGGTTTGATGCCTCTTATATTCCTTTTAGTTTCCGCTACCTACAAATTCACCCCTTGCACTATAAATATCACTTACGACTCAACCTTATTCCTTTAGACATAGAAGATAAGAACCATAGATTGGAATTATTATTGTGTCGAAACCCTCTCCGACTAGGATAGGAGGGGATGTCTTGCTCGAACGATTCTACTGGATGGCTGGCCACCGACAAGAGCAATCGGTCTTTTATCGTGATGTGTTTGCATTGAGTTATTGTGTTCTCCGTATGGTGTGTGTTTGTCTTTCGCTATCTTTCTGTCCCCACGCTTTACCCCTTGAATTCCACCATGAATCAGTGAATCTCGGGCCAACCCTAGAGGCTATTCCTCATTACCTTTTTTTTGCTTGCTCGCATTAATTTGACCTTGTAAGGTTGCGTGATGCAACTAGTTATGCTCTAGGTGTTAGAGCATCTCTACTCAGTGTTCTCCGGAAACCACTTTTCGACGAGTTTTACATTCGGATAGGCGAAATTCGCTGCACTCGCATTTCCAGGACGCTGATTTTATCCGGATTTAGGCCTTTTTCATTCGGCGTTCCCAGGCCGATTCCAGCGCGCTAGGAATCGCCTGGAAACGCCGGATGTAGCAAATCTCGTTGTGTGGCCCATGCGCCTGTGAGGAAAACGTTCTCTCTCCTCTCACATGCCCATCTTCTCTCTCCCTCCCCCCACACGCGGGCCTGGCCGGCGGAGCTCGGCGTGGGTCTGGCCGACGGAACTCGGCGTGGGCTTTGGCTGGCTAACCAGCGGCGCGCGGGCCTAGCCGGTGGAGCTCAAAGTGGGCTTGTCCGACGCGGATCGTCGCCATCTCCTCGCCAAGCTCGCTGCCATCTCATCGCCAAGCTCGTTGTCGTCTCGTCGCCAAGCTCGGCGTCGTCGCCAATCTCGTCGTCGTATCGTCGCCAATCTCGGCGCCGTCTCGTCTATGGCGAACTATGCACAACTATGTCGAACTATGTTTAATTTCATGCCGAACATTGCTCTGTATTCATATTTATACCGAATTGTATGAATTTGAGCCGAATTTGGGCAAAAACTTGCCGATTTTGCCTCACCTAGGAACCACGTCTAGGAATGCGAGTGGAAAAACGACCATTTTCACACTGAAAGTTACATCCGTCCGGCGCTAAATAGCACCGGATTTCGGCCCGATAACGTCCAACGAGTGGAGGTGCTCTTAGGTCCCACTTAGATTGCATTGTTTCATATGTAAAAATATGTATGAGTAGAATTTAAACAAAAGGCCATTGTGAGCACGTCTACTACAATTATTTCATCTTCGGGGTAGATGTGCATGATGATTTCAGCGATCCACGAAATTTACCGTGGATTTTGGCAAACCGTGGTAGATATTTGCCCCCTCCCGTGGTAGATGTGATGTGGGCCATAGCCATAACATGTACCATATTTTTTGGTTACGTTGTTCTACCCGGAAAAGTCCGTCCTTGATAGAAAGGATCGGAAATAAATCTTATAAGACTGAGTCTACTGATAGACCCTTTCCTGTGTCTGACACCTATCTTTTTTTCAACTTTCTATCCTTTTTTATCTGTTTATTAAAATTGAATGGAGCAACAGTTATGTATTAAGGTGGGTCTATCCTATATGATAATAGACCGGGTCTCATAGATTAATTTCCAATATGATCTATGGTAAAAGTCAACACGACTTTTACCATAGAAATGTTGTGGTCTTCCGTGGCCAACCTCCCTGTCTGCCCACGCTACTTCGTGCCTGCAGAGAAGATGCCCAACTATGGAGGGCTTGCCTCCCTTCGGAGCTCGACACCGATGCTGACATATGGCTTGGTAGTCAGGGCCTTGGCAATTAGTCTTGTACCCCCTCCCCCCTCCCCAAAAAAAAAAACCTTTGGCCCTTTGGCACTAGTGGAGAGAGGCCTCTAGTCCCGGGCCGTAAGGGACTCTAGTCCCGGTTTTTGAACCGGGACTAATCAAGCGGGACTAGAGGCCCAACACTAGTTCCGGCCCAGTTACCAGCCCGGACTAGTGGGTGCCAACGTGGCTGCCCCTGCGCGTCCAGGGTGCACCCCCACTAGTCCCGGTTGGTGCCATAGGCCGGGACTAGGGGTCTCTGCCGCGGCAGCATTTTACGTCTTTTCTCTGCTGCGGCAAAGCATTACCTTGGACTAGTGATTTCTCTGCCGCGACAACATTTTGTGCCCTTTCTCTGCCGCGGCAGAGAATTCATTTTGTATTGTTTTATTTATTTATTTATTTTTCATTTCAAAATGATTTTTATATTTGTATGCCACCACATATCATACACGTTCTTGCATATATATAAGATAACTTGTATTACGAAATCGAGCATACAAATATATATTACATAGTTACATGGAGATCACAGAATACTGGGACTAGAGCACAAAATAGTTCGATTACATGAAGATCAGTAGCACCTATTCACACTAAATTCTCCGGCATCGTCTACGATCTCTTTGAAAATAAATCCCTCCAGACTCTCCGCAATTGCTAGTACGCGTTGCTCTGGTAGTAGTTGATCCCGCATTCTCTCGAACTATATATAAGAAAAAGGAGATCAATATGTATCAATCATGATAACAAAAGGTGACAACAGTAAAATGATGGTGTGAATGCATTGCTTACATAGACTCTATAATCGTTGTGTTCGGTGGTAAACGTGCGGATGAACTCGCAAACATAGAATCCACATAGATTCGGCCCCCGTGGCTGCCTCGCGCACTTTACGAGAATAGAATTCAATCAAAATAATAATCTAGAGCATCATTATTGTATTGAAACTAGAAGTAAAGAGATACGCGGACATATCACGTGCTACTTACCGAGACCGCCTTAAACGTCAGCTTCTCACTAAATACACCCGTAACCTCGCGCTTGAACCAGATCCAAACCCTGCCCGACGAAGAAAATGAATGAATGAATGAGTTATTCATTACCTGATATCTCGGTAAATCAACGAAAGATACCGATATAGCGCGAAACTTACTAGCATTGTCCTGCATGCTGCGGAAATCTTCCAGGTTTCTCTTTGATGGGTCCATGACATCAACTCTTCCCTTATCAAGTTGAATGTCTAGCAGAACCCAGTGGAAGCTGCAAACATTTATATATACATCAGTTAAACTTATTAGCATCGACTAATCAAAAGTGAATGTGTACAACAGAGTAAGACCCTCACCTGAAATTGTAAGGAAATAGTATGTGGTCAGAGAAATTTTGCTCCATTAGAAACCTTAGAAGGTTTTCCTCCGTCTCCTCGGGGTTATTCGTTAGCGTGGCTATATGCATTTTATCTGGGTCAATGAACCCAATATTGTAGATTCTTTTTCTTTTACATTCCAGGATCTTCATTCTGCATAATAAGGATAATCACATGTTCCGAACTGAACAACTGAAAACTGAACATGTAGACAATGAATTCAACAACTTACAGACAATAGCAGCTGAGGATGGATTAGTCTAGGGCGTCGAGATGGTATAACTGGAACAGTTCTGGAAACTCAATATGTACCTCTTCGGGTCTGAAGTAGTACTCACGTGGGACTTTGCTACGATCATTATTCTCCCCTGCTTCATGACCGCCGAGTACCATTGATGGAGATTCCGCATTTGTATTGGCAGTTCTCTCAGCCTCTCTTTGCTGATCAAATCCTCACATGCGACATATTTAGGGGCTAGTGGCATCTTGGGTAGATGGTCGAGTTGGGGGCCTAACAGTTCATCAAGTGTAATTTCCATGCTGGCCGCCAACTCCGCAGCTATTGACATATCAAGTGGCTGTTGTGCGAGGAGTGGACGTTTTGTGAAACCACCTTGAGGGGTGCGATAGTTTGTTTTGCCTGTTGTCTGAGAAGGGGAATGTCTGATTTTTTACTGATTGCATTTTTGGTCCCGCTTGCACCTGTGCTTGCTGATTTTTTATCGCTTGCACTTGATTTACTTGATTTGCTCTTCGTCACTTCTTTCTGAAGTGTGCGTAGATAGTCATCTGGCTTATGGTGCAACTCATATTGCGATGGTGTGTTCAGAAAATCAAGTGGATATGCCTTTTGCTTCTCGGTGTATACCGGAGCGGGCTTGGGTTTCTTCTTCTCAAAATACGCCACCACTTCGGCCTTTGATATCGCTGCAGATTCCGCATCAGTACGATCGTAAGGTCTGATGGGAAGATTCTGACGAGACACTGTTGGGAGGGGCGACATTTTCCGTTTTGGGCTGCCGCGTCCTTTAGTACTCACTGACGGAGCACGCTTCCGCTTATTGTCCTTAGTGGGCGGCAAAGACTGCTAAGCCTGCGGCGGAGATCGAGATGGACTGGGGATGTGGTGGTCGTAGTCATCATGGGGTGGGATTCTTGGAGGTGATGGAGGTGGAGGTGGAGGTGAAGGAGACCTGCGACGACTCGGAGGCGGTAGTGTTATCCTTGGAGCCGAGCCTGGAAACCGTATGTTGTTCTTTTCCCAAAGAATTATCCCACCAAGTACTTCTCCCAGTGTGATCTCACCTTTAGGTCCAGGGATGTCAAGCTCCATTGAATCCCACTCCTTTACGATTTGATCCACCCCGACTTTAGCATAGCCTGTTGGAATCTCACGGCCATGCCAACGTGCTTCAGGCAGACAAGGCAAAGCCGATCCGACCGCCACCTTCACAGATACGTTCTTCAATATTTTATGGAGCTCACAAGGTATCTGCTCCTTAATTCCATCCACGGGGTAGCCGGGACCGCCATCTGTAGTATAGGATGCATCGTTAGACGGGACCTCCGATTCAGCGACGCTTCTTCTCCGCTGAGATGGGTTGGCGGTAATATCGAGTGGAGGATCTTGCTGCAAGCGCGCTATTCCTCTAAGTTCGTCGATCTGTTGTTGCTGCTTGTCAAGTCTTCCTAGCAGCTGCTTGAACTTGTCTGCCTCCTCCTGCTCCCGTCGTTGCTTTGCTCTTGCTCGGCTTCTATAGGTACCTTGGTCCTTAGGAAACCCAGTCTCCCACGTGAAACTCCCGTCAAGGCCTCGGACTCGTCCTGTATGTTCGGGATTCCCGAGGACCAAGGTCAGCAAGTCATTCTCTCTATCAGGATGAAACTGTTTTATTCCATCTTTAATATCTTTGACCACTTTTAGCCATGCAGTCCTAGGTACCTTTTGTAGGGGTTTGTAGCATGGAAAACAAAAAATTTCTACCGCATGCAAACAAACAAGCCAAGATCTATCTACTAGATTGTAGCAACGAGTCGATATAGGAACTCACCCTCGAAGATTCCAAAGCGGTTAACGAGAGCAGATTCTTGTGGGTGATGTAGTCGTACTCTTACCGATCTCAAGATCGCATAGACGATCCTTCCGGCGCTGCGTTCCGGCAGTGCTTTCGCAGTCGGTCACATGTTCCGGCAGTGCTTTCGCAGTGTTACCTAGTACATGATGCAACCATTCCATATTGTCATGACACATTCATGTACCCTTCCCCTCCGGAGTGTCGGACCTTCCGGACCCTTCTAGAACATTCCCGGTGAAAACACCGGAATCATTCCCCAACTCCAAAACAGGACTTTCCTTATATGAATCTTATTCTTCGGACCATTCCGGATCTCCTCGTGATATCCCGGATCCCATCTGAGACTCCGAACAACATTCGGTCTCTTACTCATCATTCCATAACTACTCAACAACATCGAATCCTTAAGTGTGTCTCCCTACGGTTCGTGAATTATGCGGACATGATCGAGACACTTCTCCGATCAATAACCAATAGAGGAATCTGGAAATTCATATGGCTCCCACATATTTCTATGATTACTTTGCGATCGAATGAACCACTTACATACGATACCAATTTCCCTTTGTCTCACGATAGTTTACTTATCTGAGGTTTTGATCGTCGGTATCTCTGCATACCTAGTTCAACCTTATTACTGATAAGTACTCTTTTCTCGTTCCTGTGGTATGTGATCCCTTGTGAGCCAGTAACATGCTTGCAAGCTAATTGGATGACATTCCACCGAGAGGGCCCAGAGTATATCTATCCGTCATATGGATGGACAAATCCCACTCTTGATTCATGTGTCTCAACCCATACTTTCCGAACACTCAATGCCACCTTTATAGCCACCCAGTTACGGTGTGGTGTTTGATGTCATCAAAGCATCCTTCCGGTGATGGTGATAAGCATGATCTCATGGTCGAAGGAATTAGGTTACTATGTATGAGAAAGCTTATAGCAATTGAACTATTAAAATGACTTGATCTTTATGCTACGCTTATCAATAGGAGTATGTCCATCATACCATTCTCCTAATGATATGATCTCGTTGTTAATAACATCTCAATGTTCATGATCGAGAAACCACGATCATCTATTAATCAACAAGCTAGTATTATTAAAGAGGCTTTACTAGGGACTCTAATTTAGTTTACAAATCACACAAGTATTAATGTTTCCGATTAATACTATTATAGCATGAATGTAAACATTTATCATAAACACAAAGATATAATAATAACTATATTTATTATTGCCTCTAGGGCATATCTCCAACAGTCTCCCACTTGCACTAGAGTAGATTACATGGTAATATACTGAACACCCATGGCAGTTTGGTGTTGGTCATGTTTTGCCCTCGGGAGAGGTTTAGTCAACGGATCCGTCACATTCAGATATGTGTGTACTTTGTAAATCTTTATGTCACCATCTTGGACATATTCTCGAATAGCGTGAAAACGTAGCTTGATGTGCTTCAGCTTCTTGTGTGACCTTGGTTCTTGCGCATTGGCTATGGCGCCCATGTTATCACAGTAGATAGACATTGGGTCCAGCGCACTTGGAACCACACCGAGCTCTGTAATAAACTCTTTCATCCATATCGCTTCTTGTGAAACCTCCGAAGCAGCTATGTATTCCGATTCAGTTGAAGATCTCGCCACAACGCTTTGCTTTGCACTCCTCCAGCTAACTGTTGCACCATTCAAAGTAAATACGTATCCAGATTGAGATTTAGAATCATATGGATCGGTGTTCCAACTAGCATCGGTGTAACCATTAACAACGAGCTGTTCATCACCTCCATAAGAAAGAACCATATCCTTAGTTCTTCTCAAGTACTTAAGGATGTTTTTGACCGCTGTCCAATGATCCACTCCTGGATCACTTTGATATCTGCTAGTCAAACTAACAGCATATGCAATGTCGGGTCTAGTACATAGCATGGCATACATTAGAGATCCTATGGCTGAGGCATAGGGAGTCTTACTCATCCTTTCTCTATCTTCTGCCGTTGCTGGACTTTGAGTTTTACTCAAGGTCGTATTGGGCAACATGGGCAAGAACCCTTTCTTGCTATCTTCCATTCCAAACCTCTTTAGAACTTTGTCCAAATATGTACTTTGTGACAATGATATTAGGCGTCTCGATCTATCTCTATAAATCTTTATGCCTAATATGTAAGCTGCTTCGCCAAGATCTTTCATTGAAAAACTATTATTCAAATATTCCTTGACACTATTAAGAAGGTCTACATCATTCCCAATCAACAATATGTCATCTACATATAGTATTAAGAATGCTACAGAGCTCCCACTCACTTTCTTGTAAATATAAGCTTCTCCATAAGTTTGTATAAAACCAAAGCTTTTGATTACCTTATCAAAACGTTGATTCCAACTTCGGGATGCTTGCTTCAATCCATATATGGACCGTTGAAGTTTGCACACCTTGTTAGTATCTTTAGGATCGACAAAACCTTTAGGTTGCATCATATACAACTCTTCATCAATGTCTCCATTGAGGAACGATGTTTTGACATCCATCTGCCATATTTCATAATCGTAATATGCAGCGATTGCTAACATAATCCTCACAGACTTTAGCTTCGCTACTGGTGAGAAAGTCTCATCGTAGTCAACTCCTTGAATTTGTCGAAACCCTTTTGCGACAAGTCGAGATTTATAGACAGTAACATTACCATCAGCATCTGTTTTCTTCTTGAAAATCCATTTGTTCTCGACAGCCTTCCGGCCATCCGGTAAGTCCACCAAAGTCCATACTTGGTTTTCGTACATGGATCCAATCTCGGATTTCATGGCTTCTTGCCATTTATTGGAATCTGGGCTCATCATCGCTTCCTCATATGTCGCAGGGTCATCGGTGTTGTCCACCAACATGACACTCATAACGGGATCATACCAATCAGGAGTGGTACGAGTTCTTGTTGACCTGCGAGGCTCTGTAGAAACTTCAACCGAAGTTTCATGATCTTCATCATTAGCTTCCTCTCTTATTGGTGTAGGCGCCACAGGAACTACTTCCGGTGCTGCATTACTCGCAAGTTCGAGAGAAGGTTCAACAACCTCATCAAGTTCTACTTTCCTTCTAGTCACTTCTTTCGAGAGAAATTCCTTCTCTAGAAAGGATCCATTCTTGGCAACGAAGATTTTGCCCTCGGATCTATGATAGAAGGTATACCCGATAGTTTCCTTCGGGTATCCTATGAAGACCCATTTTTCCGCTTTGGGTTCAAGCTTGTCCGGCTGTAACTTATTTACATAGGCTTCGCAACCCCAAACTTTAAGGAACGACAATTTAGGTTTCTTCCCAAACCATAATTCATACGGTGTCGTTTCAACGGATTTAGATGGTTCCCTATTTAAAGTGAATGCAGCTGTTTCTAATGCATAACCCCAAAACGATAGCGGTAAATCTGTAAGTGACATCATAGAACGAACCATATCTAAGAGAGTTCAATTACGACGTTCAGACACACCATTACGCTGTGGTGTTCCCGTCGATGTCAATTGTGAAAGTATTCCGCATTTTTTCAAATGCTCGCCAAACTCGTAACTTAGATATTCACCTCCACGATCAGAACGTAGAAATTTAATCTTCTTGTTACGTTGATTCTCTACCTCACTTTGAAATTCCTTAAACTTCTCGAAAGTTTCGTACTTATGTTTCATGAAATAGATATACCCATATCTACTCAAGTCATCCGTGAAGGTAAGAACATAACGATAACCACCGCGCGATGCTACACTCATTGGTCCACACACATCGGTATGTATGATTTCCAATAAGTATGTAGCTCGCTTCATCATACCAGAAAATAGAGTCTTAGTCATTTTACCCATCAGACATGCTTCGCATCTTTCAAGTGATTCAAGAAGTCCATCGGAATGGAGTTTCTTCATACGCTTCACTCCGATATGACCAAGACGACAGTGCCACATATAGGTCGAGTTATCGCTCAATTTCAAATGTTTAGCCTCAATGTTATTTATGTGTGTATTACTACAATCGAGATTCAATAAGAATAGACCATCTATCAAAGGTGCATGTGCATAAAACATATTACTCATATAAATCGAACAACCATTATTCTCGGACATAACAAGTAACCGTCTCGCAATAAACAAGATCCAGATATAATGTTCATGCTCAACGCAGGCACCAAATAACAATTATTTAAGTATAAAACTAATCCCGATGGTAGATGAAGAGGTAGCCTGTCGACCGCGATCACATCAACCTTTGATCCATTTCCAACGCGCATCGTCACCTCTTTCTTCGCTAGCTTCCGTTTATTCTGCAGCACCTGTTTCGAGTTACATATATGAGCAGCCGAACCAGTATCAAATACCCAGGCACTACTACGAGTACTAGTGAGATACACATCAATAACATGTATATCGGATATACCTTTATTCTTGATGTTGTCGCTCTTCAAATCTGCCAAGTACTTTGGGCAATTCCGCTTCCAATGACCTTCTCCCTTGCAGTAAAAGCACTCAGTATCAGGCTTAGGTCCAGCCTTGGTCTTCTTCGCCGGTGCGGCAACTTTATTATCGCCCTTATTGAAGTTTCCCTTTTGCTTAGACTTGCCTTTCTTGAATTTGGTGGTATTATTGACCAACAAGACTTGGTTCTCTTTCTTGATCTCCACTTCTGCAGATTTCAACATGGAGAAGAGTTCTGGCAACGTCTTGTCCATGTTTTGCATATTGTAGTTCATCACAAAGTTCTTGTAACTTGGTGGTAGTGATTGGAGGACACGGTGAATCCCCAAAGAATTAGGAATCACTATACCCAAACTTTGGAGTTTGTTTGCGTGCCCAGACATCTTAAGCACATGCTCACTAACGGAGCTGCCCTCTTCCATCTTGCAGTTAAAGAACTTTTCAGAAGCCTCATAACTCTAAACTGCCGCGTGAGCCTCAAATATCATTTTGAGTTCACGGACAATATCATGTGGGTCATGGTTCTCAAACCTTTTCTGAAGCTCCGATTCCAAACCATACAAGATAGCACACTAAACTGTGGAGTACTGATTCTTCCGAGCGAGGAAAACATTCTTTACCTCATCGGTAGCATCAGCTGTAGGCGGGTCACCCAGCGGTGCATCCAGCACATAGGTCCAATTACCAGCATTGAGGACAATCCTCAAATTGCGGAACCAATCCGCTAAGTTGCTTCCATTGTTTTTCAACTTTTCTTTCTCTAGGAACGCATTAAAATTGATGGTAGGGGCCGCCATTAATCCTCGAACATATTTGCAATAGTTTAGACTAAGTTTATGACAAATTGAGTTATAATTAATAGTTAAATTAATCTAGGTGAACTCCCACTCAAAACAATATCCCTCACATTGTTTTAGTGATCACACGAACCAAATCCACTACATCAAAACCGATCATCACGAGAGTTGATGTAGCTTCAATGGCGAACAATCAACATGTTCATCATATCTACTATATGACTCATGCTTTACCTTTCGGTTATCCGTGTTCCGAGACCATGTCTGTACATGCTAGGCTCATCAAGATCAAACCTTAGCTTCCGCATGAGCAAATCTGGCTTGCTCACGTTGTATACACTCGCAAAATCTAACACACCCGATCATCACGTGGTGCTTCAAAACAACGAGCTTTAGCAACGGTGCTTACTAAGGATTAACACTTTAAAACTTGAAATTTGTGTGATTGAGGGATCATCTTATAATGCTACCGTCGTTAACTAAGCAATACAAGATGCATAAAGGATTAACATCACATGCAATTCATAATATGTGATATGATATGGCCTTTCTTCTTTTGCTTCCGATCTCCATCTTCAAGCACGAACATGATCTCCATCATCACCGGCATTGCATCAAGGTCAATGACGCCGTTCCATGGTTGTCGTCCACCAGCTTCAACTATTACAACTACTTTGAATAGACACGCGGGTCTTAACAGAATTTAAAGACAACCATATGTCTCCTGTCGGTTGCCAACTTACAATAAGGAACATTGCATACATCAAATATAATCACAATCATGGCCATATCACATCACAACACACCCCTACAAAACAAAGTTAGACGCCTCTAATTTTCTTTGCATATTTTACGTGGTTTGGGGCTTTCAATAAGTGTCGATCTAACTTACGAACAAGAACCACAACATTGATACTAGCATTGTTAATCACCCGTTGTAAATTGGATCTTTACTATGATGGGAGAGACAGACACCCTCAAAGCCACTTATGCAATACAAGTTGCATGCTGAGCGTGGAGCAAGTCTCATGAACGATGTCATGTAAGGTTAGGCCGGGCCGCTTCATCCCATCATACCGCAAGATGCAAAGTACACAAAAAGCAATTAATAATAAAAGCACCACCACCCACAATTACCATTGTGTTCTACTCGTGCAACAGATCTACATATAGACACGGCTCTGATACCACTGTAGGGGTTCGTAGCATGGAAAACAAAAAATTTCTAACGCATGCAAACAAACAAGCCAAGATCTATCTACTAGATTGTAGCAACGAGTCGATAGAGGAACTCACCCTCGAAGATTCCAAAGCGGTTAACGAGAGCAGATTCTCGTGGGTGATGTAGTCGTACTCTTGCCGATCTCAAGATCGCGTAGACGATCCTCCCGGCGTTGCGTTCCGGCAGCGCTTCCGCAGTCGGTCACACGTTTGGTACTCGATGAAGACCTTCCTCTCCCTTGTTCCAGCAGGCAACGGAGGTTGTAGCACTCTCCTCGTGATTCCGGCAGCACGATGGCGTGGTACCGGAAGTAGAGGGAAGATCTCGTAGGGCTTCGCCTTAAGCCGGAGCGAGTATGGTGGACTATGAGAGAGGCCTTAGCGATCTAGAGTTTAGAGGGCACCAAGGGGCGGAGCTTGGCCGGTGGCTAGGGCTTGGGGAAGCCCCAAGTCGGCGGCTAGGAGAAACCCTAGGCGGCGGCAGCAGGGGTTGGTGGCGTCAGCGGCTTAGGGTTAGGGTTTGGGGTGTGTTGGGTGTGAGGGAGAGGGGCAGCCCAGCCCCTCCTTTTATAGGTGGGAGGGCGCGTCTTGGGAGGAGGGAGTCCTCCCCCAAGTTGGCCTCCTTGGCCGGCGGGTGGAGGGAGGAGGACTTCCTCCCCAAGTAGGTGTCCTACTCTCCCTCCACCAAGCAAACTCGCCGTTTGACTTTTTCAAATTGGCGTTTGACTTTCAAACTAGGATTTGATTTCTCCCTTTATTTTGCCCAGCCATGTTACCTAGTACATGATGCAACCATTCCATATTGTCATGACACATTCATGTACCCTTCCCCTCCGGAGTGCCGGACCTTCCGGACCCTTCTAGAACATTCCCGGTGAAAACACCGGAATCATTCCCCAACTCCGAAACAGGACTTTCCTTATATGAATCTTATTATCCGGACCATTCTGGATCTCCTCGTGATATCCTGGATCCCATACGAGACTCCGAACGACATTCGGTCTCTTACTCATCATTCCATAACTACTCAACAACATCGAATCCTTAAGTGTGTCTCCCTACGGTTCGTGAATTATGCGGACATGATCGAGACACTTCTCCGATCAATAACCAATAGAGGAATTTGGAAATTCATATGGCTCCCACATATTTCTACGATTACTTTGCGATCAAATTAACCACTTACATACAATACCAATTTCCCTTTGTCTCACGATAGTTTACTTATCCGAGGTTTTGATCGTCGGTATCTCTGCATACCTAGTTCAACCTTGTTACTGATAAGTACTCTTTTCTCGTTCCCGTGGTCTGTGATCCCTTGTGAGCCAGTCACATGCTTGCAAGCTAATTGTATGACATTCCACCGAGAGGGCCCAGAGTATATCTATCCGTCATATGAATGGACAAATCCCACTCTTGATTCATGTGTCTCAACCCATACTTTCCGAACACTCAATGCCACCTTTATAGCCACCCAGTTATGGTGTGGTGTTTGATGTCATCAAAGCATCCTTCCGGTGATGGTGATAAGCATGATCTCATGGTCGAAGGAATTAGGTTACTATGTATGAGAAAGCTTATAGCAATTGAACTATTAAAATGACTTGATCTTTATGCTACGCTTATCAATAGGAGTATGTCCATCATACCATTCTCCTAATGATATGATCTTGTTGTTAATAACATCTCAGTGTTCATGATAGGGAAACCACAATCATCTATTAACCAACAAGCTAGTATTATGAAGAGGCTTTACTAGGGACTCTAATTTAGTTTACAAATCACACAAGTATTAATGTTTCCTGGTTAATACTGTTATAGCATGAATGTAAACATTTATCATAAACACAAAGATATAATAATAACTACATTTATTATTGCCTCTAGGGCATATCTCCAACACCTTTACCCTGTAATTGCAAACAAGGTCCCCTATAAGTTCGTCATATGTACTCCCATGCCCAAGGAACCAATTTCTTGCCCTCAAATCCCATTCTTCGCGAATTGGTTCTGGAATGATCCCTTTATTATGAAGCTCTTTCTCTTTTGCATCCCACTTAGGCATGGCAGCCGCGTAGCCCCCTGGCCCCAAGTTATGGTGATATTTCTTCTTCGCAGCATTTATCTTGTTTTTTTCTGACTTTTCCTCTACAACTCCTGACCTCCTATACAGCACAAATGCATCCCAGTAAGGTTGCTGCTTCGCTAGATAGCCTTCGAATAATGGGGTTTTCTTGTCCTTCTGATACTGTTACCATAATGACTTCTTCCAGTTCTTGAATAGTTCGGCCATCTTCTTTAGTGCGAACTGCTTGACTTTCTTTCTCATTTCAGCAGTCTCGTCCTCAGTGTCACATTCTGGCAGCTTGAAATGTCCCATTAGGTCATTAAAAAGTTCATCTTTGAACCTATCGTCGATATACACATCACTCCATTCCGTCTCTTTGGTCTTATTCCACTCCCGAACAGTGATCGGGGTGCGATCTCTAGCAATAACTCCGCATTGTTGTACAAATAGTTGTTTTGTTTACTTTGGTTCCAATGGTTCGCCATCTCCTGAAACCTCTGTAATTTCATAAACAGTACCCAGGGGAAACTTTTTGGCTGGGCCGCACTTGGTTTTCTTGCTCGATGTAGATGCCTAAGAGAAGAAACATTCGTCAACATTATATATATACAACTAGGTACATCTAGTGACAATCATCGGACATCATATATATATACCTCGTCGGTCTGCGTTACGCGTCCATGGGCTTCTTCCTCCTGTCTGCTGGTCTCCTCTCCCTCACCGGATGAGTTCAGATACCTCGAGGGAGATCCCTCATCGGCATCGTGAATCATATCCTCGAGCAAGTGTTCCGAATCTAGGTCTCTACGGACTGGGGGACTAGGTGGATCCATAGTTCCTGCAAAATGCACATAATATTTATTCGAACTTAACAAAATAAAACCTAAACCCCTAAACCCGAAGGTGCGGTGGGCGATGGCCGGTGATGGTGGCCGCGGGAGAGGCAGGCGACTAAGCGGCTTCCCGCAAGAACCACCACCCTAACCCTAACTCCGGTCACCACCCTAAACCTGGAGGTGCGGTGGCGGTGGCCGGTGATGGTCGCCGCGGGAGCGGCAAGCGACTAAGCGGCTTCCCGTGAGAACCACCACCCTAACCCTAACTCCGATCACCACCGAGCACCAACACCCTAACCGTTACAAAGAGGGTCTTACAATAATTACCCTAACCCTAACCCTAGGCCTCGACACCTAGTCGTGCCCATGCCCTTCACCGATAAACTTACACTTGACTAAAAAAATCGTATATACAGTAAAGATCGAAGATCCTAAAAATCCAAAAAATTCTACATACAAATCCTAATAATAATCACCCTATTATTAAACACTAACACAAAATTAACCTAAAAAAATCCTAATTAAGCACTAACAAATCCTAAACAAAATAATAATCCTATAAACAAAATTAACCTAAACAAATCCTAAAATATAATCCTAAACTATACATTAAACTAAAAATCCTAAACTATAAAACTAAACAAAAAATCCTAAGTACTAATCCTAATCCTAAGTAAAAATCCTAATCCTAATCCTAAGTACTAATACTAATCCCTAACCCTATATATACATTAAGTACTAATTAATCATATGCATAATCCTATAAATATAAAAAACTAATTACCTATATTAATTGATGAGGAGGCCGAGAGGGGGCAGGCGGCAGGCGGTGGCGCAGCCGGCGGCGGTGGCCGGTGGCAGGGACGATGGCCGGTGGTGGGGGAGTTGGCGGCACCGGTGACGCGGCGGAGGTGGGGTACCCGCGGGGAGTCGCCGGCACGGGGGCGAGAGAGAGGTGCGCGCGGCGGTGGCACGACCGGCGTGGAGGGTGGAGGCACGGTGGCGGCGTCGATCGAAAATCCGGCAGCCTGGTGGCGAGCTCTGTTCGTGTGGCCTCCAACTTCTCCCAGTGCGTGGAACACACCGGGGGAGAAGCCCCCATTTATACCCCCCCCCTCTAGTCCCGGTGCGTGGCACCAGCCGGGACTAAAGGGGGGGTCTATAGTCCCGGCTGGTGCCACGCACCGGGACTAGAGGGGGGCGCGTTTCATTTTTGTACGCTGGGGCAGACCTTTAGTCCCGGCTAGTAAACTGGGCCGGGACTAAAGGCCCAAATTTGCGCGCGCTGGGCCAAAAACTCCAGCGCGCGTGTGCTTTTTTTTCAAAAAATTTCAAAAATATCATTTAAAACATTTAAATTATACTTTTTTACATACTTGTGAATTTGACAAAACTTTCAACATGAAAAGTTATTGAATTTGAATAATTAATCCAAATCCATTTTCTGTTTTATCAAATAAGTATTTTAAATAGTCAAATTATTAACCATTTTGCCATTATCAATTTAAAAATGCATTAACTATTTTTTTGCATACTTGTGAATTTGACAAAACTTTGAACATGAAAAGTTCTTGAATTCGAATAATTAATCCAAATCCATTTTCTGTTTTATCAAATAATTATTTTAAATAGTCAAATTATTAACCATTTTGCCATTATCAATTTAAAAATGCATTAACTATTATTTTTTTTTGCATATTTTTGAATCTCACTAAACTTTCAACATGAAAAGTTCTTAAATTTGAATAATTAATCCAAATCCATTTTCTGAATAAGCTTTAGGCCGGAGTGGCAGGTGCCCCCGTTATATGCCATGGTTGGGCTCAGGATCCCCGGAGTGGCAGGTGACGATGACGATGACGAAGAAGACCCTGAAGCTTTAGTCCCGGTTGTAGCCACTAACAGGGACTAAAGATTTTTCCCGCCATTTCTCACCGCTTCCCGCCAAGTTTTTCCGCCCTTTCCTCTGAACCGAGCTTTTAGTCCTGGTTGTAGCCACTGACAGGGACTAATGATATTTCCCGCCATTTCCCACCGCATCCCGCCATGTTTTCCCGCACTTTCCATCTATATATAGGCCGACCGCGCCATGGTTATGCACACATCCACACCTTCCTCTCTCACAGAAATGGACAACGCCTACTGGGCCATTCTGACCCTCGAGGAGACGGAGGCGCTGTGCGCCTCAAGCTACCCTTGCCCACCAGGCTACCGGCCGCCCGCCGGCTGGATGCTGAGTGTTGGAGGTGTTCATGTCCCTCCCATGCCTCAAGGCTCCGCCCGACAGGCGGCCATCACGAACCACTTCTACCACGAGCTCACGCCGGAGCAGCGGATGGATCCCTAGTGGGATCCCGACAACTACGACACCTGGAATGCCTTCTTCGCTAACCGGCGGGAAAGGGAGCTCGCCAGGTACGATGGTGATGGCCCGCCCCCGGTGAACCACAATGAAGCCGGTCGTCGTCTGTGGTAGGCGAACCGTACTATCATAGGCGTGATGCGCTACATCGCAGGGGGAGACCATCCTCGCCTGCGGTGCCCACAAGTCCACCCGCCCGCCATGAATCCCAGGCCGGAGTGGCAGGTTCCCCCGGTATATGCCATGGCTAGGCTCAGGATCCCCGGAGTGGCAGGTGACGATGAAAATGATGATGACGATGACGAAGAAGACCCTGAAGCTGTCTACTATAGGACTAGGCATGATTATGACTAAAGGGGGTGGCTTTAGTCCTGAGTGTTAGCTAGTCCCGGTTTGTCCCGGTTTTTAATATTAATAAATGTATTGAGTGTTAGTCCTGGTTTGTGGCTGGACTGGGACTAAAGGGGGCATTTAGTCCCGATTCCGTAGTCTCGGTTTTTAAATATTAATAAATGTCTTGAGTGTTAGTCTCGTTTTATGGTTGGACCGGGACTAAAGTGGGACCTTTAGTTTCGATTCGTACTTACCATGAAGATCTAATCTCCAAACACGTGCGGTCACATATTAGGGAGTGCCTCTATGACCAGTTTCTTGGAGATGCCGGAGGATTGGGCTCCGGCGGCATCTCCTTGAAACTGGCCGTAGTGGTGTCCCTACTCTCGAACACCATCTTGCAGCTTGTAACTTCTCTAACTAGATCAATATGCCTGGGAGCTAACCTAATTTCACATATTAGAGAGTGCCTCTATGACCAGTTTCTTGGAGATGCCGGAGGATTGGGCTCCGACGGCATCTCCCTAAAACTGGCCGTAGTGGTGTCCCTGCTCTCGAAGACCATCTTGTAGCTTGTAACTTCTCTAACTAGATCAATATGCCTGGGAGCTAACCTAATTTCACATATTAGGGAGTGCCTCTATGACCAGTTTCTTGGAGATGCCGGAGGACTGGGCTCCGGCGGCATCTCCCTGAAACTGGCCGTAGTGGTGTCCCTGCTCTCGAAAACCATCGATCTTGGAGATGCCTCAAACTGGCTGGAGGACTGGCCTATTTATAGTACAAGCAGCTCGGGATAGTGTCGACACTCACGACATAATGTCGACACTCACCCCTATTATTAGTGCTCACTCGTGTTTTGTCCCGGTTGCTGTCTCCAACCGGGACTAAAGGTTCATCCAACCGGGACTAAAGGTTCAACCCCTATTATTAGTGCTACCTGGCCCAGCCTGCCGTAATCCCTTCAGTCGCGGTTGGTTTCTCCAACCGGAACTAAAGGTTCAACCCCTATTATTGGTGTTG
The DNA here is from genome assembly GCA_916181665.1 of Avena sativa. Taxonomy (NCBI): domain Eukaryota; kingdom Viridiplantae; phylum Streptophyta; class Magnoliopsida; order Poales; family Poaceae; genus Avena; species Avena sativa. The sequence goes on from OV702299.1 coordinate 526,787,597, forward strand.
CCTGGCCCAGCCTGCCCTGCCATTTACCTCTATTTATAGTGCGGCCATCATGGCCATGGAGAATCTTCATCATTTAACAATATGATTACATAAAAGGTTTAATATATTACACCAACATCCCTATCTAGTGTTGTTGTTTTCTTCTGCGCCGTAGCCAGGAGAATCTTCATCATTTAACAAGAGGCTTGGGTCAGTTTTCACTTTGAAGGGCGGAATTTCATGAAACTTATTATAATCTTCTGACATATCTGTCTTGTCATCCACTCCCACGATGTTTCTTTTCCCTGAAAGAACTATGTGGCGCTTTGGCTCATCAGACATTGTATTCTTTTGCTGATTTCTTTTTCTCGATTTCGTAAACATGTCCTTCACATAGAAAACCTGAGCCATATCGTTGGCTAGGACGAATGGTTCGTCCATGTACGCAAGATTGTTGAGATCCACTGTTGTCATGCCATACTTTTCGTCTACATGTACACCTCCTCCTGTCATCTTGACACATTTGCACCGAAACAAAGGGACCTTAAAAGTAGGTCCATACTCAAGTTCCCATATCTCCTCTATGTACCCATAATATGTGTCCTTCTTCCCATTGTCATCTGTTGCATCAAAGCGGACACCACTGTTTTGGTTGGTGCTCTTTTTATCTTGGGCGATCGTGTAAAATATATTACCATTTATCTCGTACCCTTGGAAAGTACATATAGTCGAAGATGGTAACTGTGCCAACAAGTACAGCTGATCTTCAACAATGTTGTTATTCATGAGATGCTTCTGCAACCAACTGCCGAAAGTGTCCTCGTGTTCCACTTTAATCGAGGAGTCAGGCATCCCCGGGTTTTCCGAGCGTACAATAATCTTGTGTTTCTCGATATACGGAGCCACCAAGGTGGAATTGTGTAGAACTGTGTAGTGTGCTTTATTGAAAGAATCTCTGTCCATACATACCATTGTTTTCCTTTCTAGTGTGCCTTTTCTAGTCAGCCTCCCCTCATACCGAGATTCAGGAACACCAATCGGCTTAAGGTCAGGAAGAAAGTCAACACAAAACTCAATGAACTCCTCTGTTCCATATCCCTTGGAGATGCTTCTTTCTGGCCTAGCATGGTTATGAACATATTTCTTTAAGACTCCCATCAACCTTTCGAAGGGGAACATATTGTGTAGAAACACAGGACCGAGAATTCTAATCTCTTCGACTAGGTGAACTAGGAGGTGTGTCATAATATTGAAGAAAGATGGAGGGTACAATAACTCGAAGCTGACCAGACATTAGACCACATCAATCTGTAACCCTGATAGACTTTCTGGATCGATAACCTTCTGAGAAATTGCATTGAGGAATGCACATACCTTCACAATGGCCAGCCGAACATTTTCCGGTAGAATCCCTCTCAATGCAACCGGAAGCAATTGCGTTATAAGCACGTGGTAGTCATGGGACTTTAGGTTTTGAAATTTTTTCTCTTTCATATTTACTATTCCCTTTATGTTAGATGAGAAGCTTGATACTGAAAAGGACTTCAAAAAAGATTTTCTTCTCTTCCTTGGTAAGAGCGTAGCTGGCAGGCCCTTGAAACTACCCTGGATGCTTGTCGTCTCGTCCTTTATGACATTGCTGGTCCTCCCGTGCTTCCGGTGTATCTTTTGACTTCCCATACAAGCCCAAGAAGCCTAGAATATTCACGCAAAGATTCTTCGTAAGGTGCATCAGGTCGATTGCAGAGAGGACCTCATGGACTTCCCAATAGGGTAGCTCCCAAAATATAGATTTCTTCTTCCACATGGGTGCGCGTCCGTTGGTGTCTTTCGGAACAGGTTGTCCTCTGGTGCCTTTTTTCCTTAAGGGGTGTCTGGGCGGAAGAAAACGACGATTGTACGGGTACACATTCTTCCTAGATTTATCTAAATATATACTTTCAGTCTCATCTAAACAGTGTGTGCATGCATTATATCCCTTGTTCGTTTGTCCTGAGATGTTACTAAGAGCATGCCAACCATTGATGGTTACGAACAGCAACGCTCGTAGGTCGAATGGCTCCTGTTTGTGCTCATCCCACACACGTAAACCCGGTTCGGCCCACAACTGTAAAAGTTCATCAACTAATGGCCTTAGGTACACATCAATGTCGTTGCCGGGTTGCTTCGGGCCTTGGATGAGCACTGGCATCATAATGAACTTCCGCTTCATGCACAACCAAGGAGGAAGGTTGTAGATACATAGAGTGATGGGCTAGGTGCTGTGACTACAGCTCTGCTCCCCAAAAGGATTCATGTCATCTGTACTTAGACCAAACCATAAGTTTCTTGCTTCACCAGCAAAGTCCGGAAAGTCTCTCTTGATTTTTCTCCACTGTCGACCATCGGCGGGGTGCCTCAACATCCCGTATTTCTTACGTTCTTCCATGTGCCATCGCAAAAACTTGGCATGCTCTTTGTTTCTGAACAAGCGTTTCAATCGTGGTATTATAAGAGCATACCACATCACCTTGGCAGGAACCCTCTTTCTGGGTGGCTCGCCATCAACATCACCAGGGTCATCTTTTCTGATCTTATACCGCAATGCAGTGCATACCGGGCATTTATCCAAATTCTCGTACTTCTCACCGCGGTAGAGGATGCAGTCATTAGGGCACACATGTATCTTCTGCACATCTAATCCTAGAGGGCAGACGAGCTTCTTTGCTTCGTATGTACTGGCGGGCAATTCGTTATTTCTTGGAAGCAACCTCTTCATGAGTACCAGCAACTTTTCAAATTCCGAGTCAGTCACACCGGTCTCTGCCTTCCACTTCAGCAATTCCAGTGTGCTACCCAGCTTCTTCTGGCCATCTTCACAAGTTGGGTACAACAATTTGTTATGGTCCTGTAACATCTGCTCAAATTGCAACCTCTCCTTTTCTATGTCGCAGTCTCGCTTTGCATCAGAAATGACCCGACCAAGATCATCAGCGGGCCGGTCTAGTTCCCGTTCTTCACATCCTTCTTCTTCATTGTCTTCCATTGCGGTATCAGCGTATTCAGGGAACATAGATCAGTAGTTGTCATCATCGTTCTCTTCTTCATCGCCGTCTTCCATCACAACCCCTCTTTCTTCGTGTTTGGTCCAAACATTATAGCCGGACATAAAACCAGACCGAAGCAGGTGGCTCTGAATGACTCTTGCAGAAGTGTGAGCCTTCTCATTCCTACAGTCAACACATGGACAACACATAAAACCATCCCGTCGCTTGTTCTCCTCGGCCATAACTCGAAAAGAACGCACACCTTCTCTGAAAGCGGCAGAGCATCGATCACCGTACATCCATGGATGGCTCATCTGTATCATACAAATATATGTCAAACGCAATCACTATGCTAAAATTAGTACCGCACGACGGTCTTAACGAGAAAATAGTTGCTAACCTTTTATTACACTTGGAAACAAAGATGAGAAAACTTAAGTGTGGCTCGGGCACCTCATATCATGTCTGTCTTGTGTGACCTAAACTTGCATCGCTCTAATGGACATTTCACCGAACATCTCTAGTGCATATGTATGAACAAGAAAAAAAATAGCACAACAACACTCTCTCCCACCAGAAAAAAAACAATTGATAGGGGGAGAGGGCTGTGCGTATATATAGGGCCAGAATACTAGTCCCGGTTGGAGATACAAACCGGGACTAAAGGGAGTGCCCCCAGCGAGCGGCAGGGCCAGGGCCCTTTAATCCCGGTTTGAGCCTCAAACCGGGACTAATGAGGTCTAATGGGTTGGGACATATGGTTCTGGGTGGCTCGGGCTGTCCGGCCAGGGCCATTAGTCCCGGCCAGCCGGGACTAATGGCCTGGACGAAAGGCCAGTTTTCTATTAGTGTGGGTCAACTTATATTAATATATGAAAATTCAGGTGGGGAACCTCTCCTCCGTTGACCTTTAAAAAAAAGTCAACACGACTCAATTCATCGGGGCGGATTTGACCACACATGACATTCCCGGAGTTGGTGGATCCACGGGTGTAAGTGTATCCGTATAAGAAAGCATGTGTTGTGCTAATTGTTTTGATATTTTAACCGTGACTGATGTCTCCGATTATAATTAATGGACTCAGATTTGTGATTGATATCTCCGATCCAAATTAATGGACTCAGGTTTGTCTAGATTTGGTGGATTCGTTTTTGCTTTGTATTGTTTGCTGTTTCTTTTAATGCCAAAATCCTTATTCGCCAAAAAAAATTGACATTGTTAAGTGTGGGCGGCTTATGCTCTAGGTGGCAGGTCCCCGATAGCAGCCTCTTCGTGCAAGTAGAATAACGATGTATAGCTGTTTGATGCTGCAGTTTCATTTGTCTGCGCAACCTGGCTTACAATTTACTGTATTACATTGTTCTTGTTATACTATATATAAGTACATCTTAGGCTGCCTAGCTAGCTAAGAGTCTTGGATAGGTTAATATGGCTACTCCTGAAGGGACACCTTACCTCGTCGGTCCGGTACCGTTTGAGGATGTCGTTGTCGTCGTCGGTGGCGGCGAAAACCACATCGTTGCTGCTGTCCCCTCGCCGGAAGATGAGTACACGGACATCGTCTCCGCCATGCCTAGCGCCACCATGATAGGGGGTGGGCATTCGGTTAATTCAGTTCGGTTTTTCGGATTTTTCTATAATTCGGTTTTTACAAAATAGGCACCAAAATTATTTCGGTTTTCTAATTAATCGATAGTTCGGTTAGTGAACAATTCGGTTCGGTGTTTGGTTTTTAACCGAACTTCTAGAAATAACAACATTGTGCCATAATTTATGTCACATCCATACGAGCTAAACCACTCATCGGCGCACCGGAAGCAAACTCCAGGTCGGCGAGGACCTGAAGCAATATATGGCTAGCTGATGTCTTGAACGCACGTGTATTGTGTAGGAAAAGAACATAATAAGCATGATGACTATCTTGCTCGTTCAAAAAAATATGTCTTTCTTCTAAATCGTATACATTCACAAATTGTATGTGTTGAGAGTTCAGCTAAAATACATGATTATATCCGAAACAGAAAAACAATTGAAAGGCTTCCAACAAAATTTATAGACACAATTAATAATTAAACCATGAATATGTACGTGTATGTGGCTGGAGACATACGTACATACATGGGCTGCCTGACAGCTTTTGCATGCATGTCTTTTATCGCATGAGCTAGTATCTACGTACAGTAATAGACACCTGGGACAGAATCATAAATATATTTAGCTCTGTCACGTATATTTTTCGGTTTGTACGGTTATTTTGATTAACAGAGAGTCAAAACCGAATTAATATTTATAAATTCGATTAATCATATTTACCAATCGAAATTAGTTTCGGCTAATTCGGATTCGATGTATTCGGTTTCGGTTCCGGTTAATTCGGTTTCGTTTTTTTATGCCCACCCCTACTTCCCCGGGCAGCTGGGTGCTAGAGCATTGGGTGACGGGGGTCCTCTCCGTGCAGCGGCGCTTTGCCCCACGCCCCGACGACGTGCTCCTGGCGAGCCTGCCCAAGTGCGGCACCACGTGGCTCAAGAGCCTGGCCTTCTCCACCATGCTGGCGCGGGCGGCGTACACGCCCACCGCCGCCGACCACCCGCTCCTCCGCCTCAACCCGCACCAGTGCGTCCCGTTATTGGACGGCCTGTTCAGCTCCGGCGACGTATCCAAGGTGGTGAAGGCGTTGCCGTCGCCGAGGCAGGCTGATGAACACGCACATGCCCTACTCCCTCCTGCCTTCCTCCATCACCGCCGGCAAATGCAAAATCGTCTATGTCTGCATGTAATAATTCAACCAAATTTGTCTCTACTACACTATCTCTGGTTCAAGCTAGCTAGTTCCCTGGAATAGAACAGAACAAATAAATAAATAAAACATCATGGTCGCAGGGAGCCCAAGGACACGCTGGTTTCCATGTGGTACTTCGCAAAGAGCATCATGCCGGCAGGGTCACTTTCACCGACCTGTTCGAGCACGCCTGCCAGGGCGAGATTCCCAGCGGCCCCATCTGGGACAACATCCTCGATCGGCTACTGGCATCATGCCACCAGTAGGGCCCACACAGACAAGGTCCTCCTCTTCCTGAGGTACGAGGAGATGCTGCTCGACCCAGGTCACGCGCGCCGTCACTACCAGAATCAGGACTAATCCTGTGGGCTACAAACCGACAGAAAAAGGGAAAAACCCCACAGAAAAATAATTACTGTCGGCCAACCGTCAGGAGTAGTCGACAGGGATAGCTTGCCAGGAATAAAAATGTATGCCTGACGGGTAACCGACAGGAATATTACTGCTGTCAGCTACAGCTGTCAGTCGGCACACAGGAAAAAAGAATTGCGACAGATTTTATGTTACCGGAGAATGCATAATCCTGTAGGTTCTAACCGCCAGGAAATTGTTCTATTTGCCTAGATTTGCTCTGTTTCTCTGTCAGTTTGTTGGCTGTCAGGAAAACAACATGATATATCGCAGGTTTTACAATTAATGCATGATTCTGAAAAATAATTCAGACCATTCAATCCTGATCAACATGACACAGCAGATTGCATATATAACATAATTCGGTTACATACATAGTGCATCAGTTCCGTACAAGGCCACATCCACATTTTAAAACTATACCACAACATCAGGCTACAACAACAAAACATCAAGTTTCACACATCCATAATTAAGCCAACAAAAGGTAGCACTCACTACTACAATAGCAGCAAAATAATTCATCTTGCAACTATCACCATACAAGAGTTCTCAGGCCTAAGTCATACCACAAAACAGGACCACAAAAAGAGCATACCCACCCCACATCCATGCTCAGGTGCTCATGTTGTTTGAGCCATGTGTGCCTCCATTGGCATCATCACCGATGTTCTCATTGGAATTGTTTGCATCATTGTCCTCGCTCGAGTCTTCGCCATTGGTGTTGCCATCAACCGATTGGGATCTAGCATAAGAGGAGTTGTTGTCCCCTAATTCAACCAAGCATAAAGGATTAAACTGGAGCAAGAAAAGAACATAAGTTGGTGCACTTCTTTTCTTAGAATTTCCAAATGTTTAATCAACAAATATAGGAACATTGTAACCTGTTTTACTATCAGAATTTTTTCATGACCAAGAAGTGTGAATATGTGGACATTCAAGTTATTCATGTACTTACTTGTTGCACACCAATTAGCTGGCCTAGTATATTTGTTGGTAGCTCTTTTCCTATCTCCTTGGAAAGTGTCTGCCAAGGGAATAAACATTACTACGATTGATTGTTGAGACCCACAATTTTAAAATATGTGCGTGAATTTATACTTACAATTATGAGCTGCACATGCATCTCTTGTTTCTGTTGTAGCATCTCATTAGTACACCCGAGTTGAGCATTTCCTTCATTTGAACGCCTAAGTTGTTCCTTTGCCTGAAGTGTGAGAGAATTAGATGCCCTAACATTCCATTCTTTAGCGGATGGTATAATGACTGCTTTCTTAACTGCCCCATCGGCTATCGACACAAGGCCGTGGGGAAGGCCACCTGATGCCTCATATAACACCTCACCATCCAATTCTCATTCCTCCGAATCATCTGGATACTTCGCTTTAGCCAGTGAAGGATATGTATCCTGCAAATTGCAATTTTGGTTTGTATATGTAGACACAAATGATAACATACAAGGTTGATTTCTGCCAATAAAAGAAGAAGGTTGTGGATGAATGTTCAAATCTCCAAACAGATTATATTTTCATACTTCAATTACTCTAGGTGGCAGGAGTAATTTACAAAAATAATGCAAGCATATGGGATCAGGAACAAGCATCAGATTTAAGAAACCATAAGGGACACCAAAAACAACAAGCATGCTAGTAAATTAATAACTTCACAGTCTAGTAATTAGTGTGGCAGTAGAGAAACAATGACATACGATGCGTTCTTGCGCTTTCTTGGTGATGGTTGAACTGTTGTTGCCACTGCAACATCTGTAGAACTCAAGCGAGATTTCTGTCCCCTCTCCCTGCTGGTCTTGTATGCTTTTGAAGTCCAATAACGACATAGTTTAGGCCATCCGTCTTCCTTACACCATGGTATCCTACTCTGCATGTACTGCTGATAATCAAGTTCTCTTGCACGCGCCATCGAGTCATCAAAAAGATAACAGACTTGAGAACAACAATGCTGAAATAGCGATTCACATAAAAATGGTTATTTAGCAAAAAAGATAACACACTTAAGAACAAATATGCAGAAACAGTATGACACGGAAATGGTAATTTCATACTCCCTCCGTTCTAAAAAGGATGTCTCAAATTTGTGTAAATTTGAATGTATCTAGATACTATATATAGATACATCCAAATTTAAACAAACTTAAGACATCCTTTTTAGGACGGAGGGAGTACATGAATTTAAGAGCTGAAAGATACAACTTACCAAAATCTTGTCCGAATTGCGAATATTATGGCGTGAGAAAAGGGTGTCCGACCAACTCCCAAAGTTGTTTGCTGTTGTTTCAAATTGGAAAAAAATCATTAATAAATTCCACTACAGGATTAGCTAGTACATTATTAACTGAAACTAATAGGCCCTGAAAAATATTATCCGTTTGTCTTTAGTTCTTTCTATAAAAAGCAAACAATATTGCCCCTGTCTATCTCTCACTCTCTAGGTCATTAGTTCATTGTTCTACTAAAGCCCCGCTTGTTTGACAGTTTCAGTTACGGAGAGATCTAAATATTACGGAGGTTAGGAAGAATTTAGTCGGACCTCAATAGGTCCGTAAAACTTATGCCCTGATATCCGGCGAACCAAGCGGGGCATAAGCGTTTTTTCACATCAGGAAACTATTTATCTCAAGCGGGGATGTCGAGGCGGGACTCGTGCTCGGTCGGAGGAAGGAGGTAACGACCGGGGATGTCGAGGCGGGACTCGTGCTCGGTCGGAGGAAGGAGGTAACAACCGGGGATGTCGAGGCGGGACTCGTGCTCGGTCGGAGGAAGGAGGTAACGAACGGGGATGTCGAGACGGGACTCGTGCTCGGAGGAGGTAACAACCGGGGATGTCGAGGCAGGACTCGTGCTCGGTCGGAGGAAGGAGGTAACAACCGGGGATGTCGAGGCGGGACTCGTGCTCGGTCGGTCGGTGAGTGGAGGTGATCGACAGCAGGATGCGGCCGCGGCGTCGGACTGGAGAACGGATGCAGTGGTGGCGGGATGGAGAACGGAGTAAGCGGAGAAGGCGGGATGGAGATTTGATGCGGCGGCGGAGGGATGGAGAACGGAGGCGGCGGCCGTATACTGCAGCGACGGAGGCGAGCGTGCTCTGGAGAAGCTGATTTGGGAACCAGGCTTTCTTCTCTCTGTGAAAGAGAAGGGAACGTGAGGCTTCGAGTGTCTTCCTTTCCTACTGGGCTTTAATCTTGTTTGCCTAAAGACACAGGAAACAAAAATAAAGGCGGGCTTCCCTCTCCCGGTGCGCGCGCAACGAAATAGATGGCGGGAAGTTGCAGGCCGCGGGTGCGAAGGGCTAAATAAAATTTCTGTGGGCCGACGACCTACAGGAATATAGGTTCAGCCCTGTCGGTTCTCGATGACGCACAGGAGTACATATTTTCCTGTGAGTTTTTCTGCAGCCTACAGGAATATGTAAATTTTCTTGTGAGCTGCTGCGGGGCCGACAGGAAAATAAGCTGGCTCACAGGGTTAGTCGTGTTTCTGGTAGTGCGTCACTGACCTCGCGTGCTTCCTCCGGGTGCCGTTCACGGCCACCGAGAAGGCCGTGGGCACCCCCTGCGCACATATATCGTCAAGCTCTGCAGCTTCAACACCATGAAGGCTCTGCCCGCCAACAACACGGGCACCTCGGTATCGAACACCGCTCCTTGTTCCGCAAAGGGGTCGCCGGGGACTGGGTGAACCACATGACGCCGGAGATGGCGCGCCGCTTCGACGGTATCGTGCAGGAAAAGCTATGTGGGTCGGGCCTCACCTTAATTTGCGCGGCTTGATGATTCTCACTACTGCCGAGTTATTTTCTCTATTGGTCCCTATTGTTGTTCTTCTGCCTGCTTCTTAAGACCTAGGACTTCGAGGATCTAGGGTGTTGGATGTTCTGACATAAAGGTTGCAACATGGCAGATGAGTGATATGATGAGAGTTCGACATATCATGGAGAAGGATCGGGGAGCAAGAGGCCTGAGGCCTTGGATGACCTGTTATAGAGGTTGGGGATCGACGATGCTGATATTGACGATCACGGTTTTTAGGAGGAAGAAACGGTGTCGAAGGAGGAAATCAGGTGGCTAGATATTTCTAGGGTTCATACGACAAACTACTTTAGCCCTACGACGTTCGAGCAACACATACGCATGGCAGGAGCCCTGCGAGGCAGGTGATCACCAAACCTTTGGAGGAAATTTTATTTACCATCCAATGTCATTGTATCGGAGATTGGTTGAAGCACTACTAGGGAAAGGCTTATAGCGGTTGCGTGTACCGCCGGAGCACCAAGATATCAGTGCACTTGTGCTATTTACCACCGGCGCATGGAAAAGAGAAGCGTCGGTGCTCTAGTATTATCGTTGACGCACGGAAATATCGCTACGTCGGGGGTATAGCTAGGCCCCACCACAAGCCCCGGCCCAGGCCGCACCGACACTTATCGCCGATGCACTGGGTATCGGTGCACCACTGCTAATTTAATATATCTGCGTCCCCTGCCCTGATCTGGCCCACCCCAATCGCCACCGGCCACACGCAATGCCCCTGCGTCTCATCCCCAATCGCCACCCCATGCCTCCTCCGCGTCGTCCGTCCGCCCGCCTTGGTCGCCGTCGTCCGTCTGCCGACCGTCGCCCGCACCGCGCCGTCACGACTCACGAGGTGAGCCTCCCCCTCTCCCCTCTCCCCATATATACATTGCTATATTGCTAAGTAGAAATAGTTTGTAGATAAGTAGAAATATTTGTTTGTAGATAAGTAGAAATAGTTCATATTGCTAAGTAAAATAATTGTTTGTAGATGCTACATTAGATGGTATATTAATTTAATAGCTATATGCCTCTGATGATTTTTGTCTTTTTAAGTAGTATGTCATGGTCAGAGCGGAAGTTCCGTGGTGTGCATAGGAGGCCAACGAAGATCTAAACTTTGAAGGCTCGGATCACGATGAATAGAAGCAAACTGCACCTTGGGACATTTAGGTCCACCAAGCAGGTAGCACGACCCTACTACTGCATGGAAATCGAGCACCACGGTGTGAGTGTGATCCTCAAATTCGAGGAGGATCGAGCCAGGGCGATTTAGAATGCACCAGAGGGTATGATGGCGCAGGAGCAGGAGCACCGAGAGATTGAGAGGCAACTTCTTGACCCCGTGGTCGCCATTCTCCGTGAGGATGCTATGGTGATGGAGGAGTAGTACGAGGTCTGAGCTAGGTGCACGCGTCAGCAGCCCAGCCAAGAGGTGGGTCCCTCTAGGTCTGACGGCGCAGGATCCTCCACCGCTCGCCTTCAGCCCCCGTACTGCTGGTTCAGCCCCGACGACTTTACCCGCCCCCACTGTCGTCGCCTCTACACGTCTTAGACTTTGACCTCTCCGATGATGATGACTTCTAACAAGGACAAAGTCATAGATTAGCTACTTCATGGTACTTATTATGCTAGACTTTATGATATCCTATGTTTAATTATTGTGCTAGTCACTGTACTACTTAATAACTCGTCTGCTAGCTACCTATATTTACTGTGAATGCAAGTTTACTTATGCGTATGTGTCTTCCTTCTTGATATTTGTAGAATGGATCATCGTAACGAAGTGTGTGGCGGTTGTGCTCAACCGTTGGGGCGGTGCCTGGACAAGAAGATCCCCATACTACTCCATGTGAAGTTTGATATTAAGACGTATGTGTTCTAAAATTCATATATGCACAATCTATGCATGTTGATAGAAGCATCAATGAACCATGGGCTTTGGTGGTCTGTTATGATTGTATTCAGTCAATTCCTTGCTTTTGGCGAGGTGACTTCATGGAACATGTTCATAGAAGCATGGATGATGATGTCGGGTTTGAGGTTTCTTTGGTGTCCTACACTGAGCTCGATGGGAGTTACATTGTTACAGTCACCAACATAGATATTCGTACATCACTCGGTGGATCTGGTTGGACAAACCTGTTGAATGAGCATGACATCTAATACAGATACAAGATAAAATATCTTTCTTAATCATCAACAAGATGCGATCTAGTTCCCCCTATGACGATGTCCAACAGTGAGCTAGCTATGCACACCCAAACTACTATCTATTTACTATGTATGCAATATTTTTATGTGTCTTCCTTCTTGATATATGTAGAGTGAATTATAGTGAAGACGCGTGCGGACAATTGCTATCAACTGAGTTGGCATTTCCGGGACAGGAAGATTTACATATCGCTCCCTCCAAACTTTGTTGTTAGGATGTTATTTCTTCTAAAATTCATATATGTGCAATCCAACTATAAATACAACAAAAATCAAATCTAATTGTTGTTTATTTTGATTATAGTCAATAAATCCCCTGTAGTGCACGATGTGGCCTCATGGACCATGTCTATAGAAGCATGGATGATGATGTCGTGTTTGACATCACTTTGTCGCATTACCATCATCCCAAGATGGGTTACGAGGTTACGGTCACCAACAAATAGATCTGACATATTTTAGTGGACTTGGCTGGACAAGTCTCCACAATGACTACGGTGTCATGGAAGATGGACAAGAGTTCAAATTTATACTCGATCATTATCATGCCATGATCTACTTCACGTGCATTCCTTCTCCTGACTCTACTTGTCGTGGTGGTGGCACGGCAGATGCCATTGGTAGGCTAAAGTATGGGGCCAATGGATGCTAGAGGGATCTGGAGAGGGAAGATGTAGTTAATTCTACACACAAATGACTAACATACGGATCTTTATTTCTCCTTTCTTGGACTACAAGTGCTTCTTGAGCTGTATGCAGGAAGAGAGGATGAACTTTTACCAGCCTAACGGTATAGAAAGAGCCGATCCCTTTCTCAGTATCCAAGCCTCTCCCTATAAAGGGGCACCTTGGCTCCTCTAGGGCTGACGAAAGGAGTTTCCACTGTCATATTCGAATATGCTTGTCCCAATATAGTAACTTGGCGGCCTCCTTTCCGTGTCCCTCTTCTAATGATGGCAAGGTTTCAGAGAACCCCACTTGCACGTCTCGGGCTCCAGGACTGTCACCTTCGTGACCTCCTTCTGCCCTTCTGCTGCTCTACGCCTTGTCCTTTGCGCTTGGCTCCGTTCAGATTCTTCCTAGCCTGTGACTAGGGTTTGACTATAGGCACCTCCTTCTCCTGCAAGCTTCATGTCATTCGACCCTGTCTCGCTTAACTCAGCTTGGCCTTCACCTGCATTTAGGTTATTCGGACTTACCCGGCCGACTTAAACCGTACGTCGGCCGGGTAACGTTCAACCCTTCTCATAGGTGTCATGCTCGTGCTTACCTCGGCCGACCCTTACATGATTCGGCCGATATAGACATTAACTCGGAATATGACAGGGGAAACTCCTTTCGTCTTTCCCCGTCATAACCCTATCTGGGTCACCTCCCCAACATTAGTCCCCGAAGCTAGTGTGGTCCTGCCCGTAACCTCGGCCGGGCCATATCAGTTTCCCAATATTCGTTTCTCCTTGTTTCCGAGTTATTCTTCCCCTGTCCGAGGTATCCGCGCAGCTTCTCGTGCACACCTCGTCCTACGTGTAACACTTATCATTGTTTCTCTAGTTTTTTGTTCCCCTACAGTGCCCACTGACAAGCTACAGTAATTACTGCGCCTGTCGCGTCGGCGCTGCGACGCCTCGCACACCGTATCGGTCAGGGGGCCTGATCGTCTCCTGCGTCGTGTGGTCGTCGGTGTGGCTCCACTCAGCCGCGAGCGGTTACGCCGCTCACACAATCTACATGGTTAGTGCCCGCACGCACGATCCCACTACCGCCAAGGCCACGCGGTTATAAAGAGGGGCACCGAGCTAGAGGATTTACTTTCCTCCTTCGCTCACCGTTGCCCTTCTTCCTCCTTTCGCCCTTGCCCCTGTTCGTGCTCCCGCGGCCGCGCGCTCGTCGGAATCTTCGACGGCGAGGCCCTAATTCCTCTGTTCCATCGACCTCGTCCCCGTACGCTTGCTCCGTCGCCGTCGCCGGTGAGTTTCTCTGTGGTATCATCGCCTAGATTTTTCTCTAGACGCGTCTGCCGCTCTCTAGGTTTCCCGCGGCGGTTCCTTTTCCGCTCCGCCGCCGTTTTCGCCTAGGACCACGACGGGGCCTTGCACCTCTAGGCTTTGCTCCGCTGCTAGTTCCTCTTCTGTGGACTCCTCCGGCGACCCTATGTCAAGCTCAGTTAGCGGAGCGCTCATCGAGGATGACGATGCAGCGTCTGGTCCAGAGCGGGGCTCCTGGCAAGGTTCCACCGTTACCCGCCGAGAGGTTGAGTGGTTAATTAGAACTCGCCGGATTCCTGCCGAGGTAGCCTGTCACTTACCCGGCAGCGAATCTTCTCCCGTTCTTAACGAAGGCGAGTACGTCATTTTTATGTCCCATTTTGCTCGCGGGTTTGGTCTTCCCCTTAGCGATTTTGCTAGGGAATTCCTCGATTACTTCGGCCTGCAGCCGCATCATCTTCCGGCTAACGCCATTGCTTCTCTATCCGCTTTCATCTCGGCCTCGGAAGGATACTTCGTCCTCTGGCCGTCTGTGCATGTATGGTCCAAGTTCTTCCAGATCCGATCCAATGTCGTTCCAGACAAATCCCTTCATCCTTCCGAGAAATTGCTTACCCAGTGTGGAGCCGCGTCCATCACACCTCGGAGGAAATCCGAGTTTCCTCGCGTTGTTGGTCTCGAGTCATGCAAGAAATGGTATAGATCGTTTTTCTATGTCAAGAATTCTGGAAAGAAAGACAAGATTCGGCTCCCTGCTTTCTCCATCGGCCCCCCTTCCAAGAAGAACTGGACTTATAATCCCAGGAAGAGCCATGCTCTGGCCGAGGCCTTCGAGATTCGGTTGAAGGAGCTGATCTGCGCCGGGTTACGTGGCGAGGATCTGATGACCACCTTCGTCAGCAGCCGGATCTGCCCTTTTCAGCAATGCACGCACAAGCTCTGCTATATGAGCGGTCCCCTTGATCCCAACCGAGTCTCAATGGTTGAGCTCGATAATTATCTTATTTTCAAGCGTGTCCGAGCTATCTTTAAGACGGAGATGCCGGAGGATTGGACCTGGGGACTGAATCCGTTCACCCGCGGGAATCCCCCTCTCGAGGTAAGTTCATGCATTTATGTTTTTCCCCCCAATTGCGTTTGTGATTCCTTTTGCTAATTCCTTTTTGTCTCTTTTCTTGCAGAGATTTGTGGAGCAGAAGATTGAAGATGCCGAGGTTCTGGCCCTCCCGTGGACCGCAGATCGGAACACCCCGGATAGCGGGGAGCCTGACTCGGAGTAGTTCGTTCCCAAGTCGGACCTCGCTCCGGCTCGCGCCCGTGGCAAGACCTCGGCTCACGGGGAGGAAGGTGATTCGGACGACGTCCAAATTCTTGAGGTAGTCGCTGCAATGCCTATCTCTTATGCATTTCTGGCTTCTACTTCCCCAGCTAATCATGCCGGTGAGGTGCACGACGCCGAGCCTCTCGCCTCCCAACCTTCTGCTACCTCGCGGAAGCGTGCCGCTCCAACAGGTGCCTCCGAAGCCGCTCCCAAGAAGCGAACTAAAAAGTCATCCTAGCACCTTCCGAAGCGTAAAACTATGTCTGGAGTTACTGGGTACGCTCATTTTCATTTGTATTTCTTGTTTCTCTTTTTTCCGTCTTTTGATTTGACTTTCTGTGCTTTTGTAGCGCTCCTCTTTCTGTTAAGCCCAGTGGTCCAAGCATGACGAGTCATACTACTCGGCTGCCTTCTCCTCCGCCTCCTGAAGATACCAGAGTTCCTAGTCCTGCTCGCGTGGACTCTCTTCCTGCTCCGAGTCAAACATTACCTCGGCAAGATGCACCCGTGGTTTCCATTGCTGATGCCAACGTAACCCGGACAGTAGATCCTCCTACCGAACCCGCTGCCCCTATCATGAACCCCGGAGATTGGTTGAAGCACTACTAGGGAAAGGCTTATAGCGGTTGCGTGTACCGCCGGAGCACCAAGATATCAGTGCACTTGTGCTATTTACCACCGGCGCATGGAAAAGAGAAGCGTCGGTGCTCTAGTATTATCGTTGACGCACGGAAATATCGCTACGTCGGGGGTATAGCTAGGCCCCACCACAAGCCCCGGCCCAGGCCGCACCGACACTTATCGCCGATGCACTGGGTATCGGTGCACCACTGCTAATTTAATATATCTGCGTCCCCTGCCCTGATCTGGCCCACCCCAATCGCCACCGGCCACACGCAATGCCCCTGCGTCTCATCCCCAATCGCCACCCCATGCCTCCTCCGCGTCGTCCGTCCGCCCGCCTTGGTCGCCGTCGTCCGTCTGCCGACCGTCGCCCGCACCGCGCCGTCACGACTCACGAGGTGAGCCTCCCCCTCTCCCCTCTCCCCATATATACATTGCTATATTGCTAAGTAGAAATAGTTTGTAGATAAGTAGAAATATTTGTTTGTAGATAAGTAGAAATAGTTCATATTGCTAAGTAAAATAATTGTTTGTAGATGCTACATTAGATGGTATATTAATTTAATAGCTATATGCCTCTGATGATTTTTGTCTTTTTAAGTAGTATGTCATGGTCAGAGCGGAAGTTCCGTGGTGTGCATAGGAGGCCAACGAAGATCTAAACTTTGAAGGCTCGGATCACGATGAATAGAAGCAAACTGCACCTTGGGACATTTAGGTCCACCAAGCAGGTAGCACGACCCTACTACTGCATGGAAATCGAGCACCACGGTGTGAGTGTGATCCTCAAATTCGAGGAGGATCGAGCCAGGGCGATTTAGAATGCACCAGAGGGTATGATGGCGCAGGAGCAGGAGCACCGAGAGATTGAGAGGCAACTTCTTGACCCCGTGGTCGCCATTCTCCGTGAGGATGCTATGGTGATGGAGGAGTAGTACGAGGTCTGAGCTAGGTGCACGCGTCAGCAGCCCAGCCAAGAGGTGGGTCCCTCTAGGTCTGACGGCGCAGGATCCTCCACCGCTCGCCTTCAGCCCCCGTACTGCTGGTTCAGCCCCGACGACTTTACCCGCCCCCACTGTCGTCGCCTCTACACGTCTTAGACTTTGACCTCTCCGATGATGATGACTTCTAACAAGGACAAAGTCATAGATTAGCTACTTCATGGTACTTATTATGCTAGACTTTATGATATCCTATGTTTAATTATTGTGCTAGTCACTGTACTACTTAATAACTCGTCTGCTAGCTACCTATATTTACTGTGAATGCAAGTTTACTTATGCGTATGTGTCTTCCTTCTTGATATTTGTAGAATGGATCATCGTAACGAAGTGTGTGGCGGTTGTGCTCAACCGTTGGGGCGGTGCCTGGACAAGAAGATCCCCATACTACTCCATGTGAAGTTTGATATTAAGACGTATGTGTTCTAAAATTCATATATGCACAATCTATGCATGTTGATAGAAGCATCAATGAACCATGGGCTTTGGTGGTCTGTTATGATTGTATTCAGTCAATTCCTTGCTTTTGGCGAGGTGACTTCATGGAACATGTTCATAGAAGCATGGATGATGATGTCGGGTTTGAGGTTTCTTTGGTGTCCTACACTGAGCTCGATGGGAGTTACATTGTTACAGTCACCAACATAGATATTCGTACATCACTCGGTGGATCTGGTTGGACAAACCTGTTGAATGAGCATGACATCTAATACAGATACAAGATAAAATATCTTTCTTAATCATCAACAAGATGCGATCTAGTTCCCCCTATGACGATGTCCAACAGTGAGCTAGCTATGCACACCCAAACTACTATCTATTTACTATGTATGCAATATTTTTATGTGTCTTCCTTCTTGATATATGTAGAGTGAATTATAGTGAAGACGCGTGCGGACAATTGCTATCAACTGAGTTGGCATTTCCGGGACAGGAAGATTTACATATCGCTCCCTCCAAACTTTGTTGTTAGGATGTTATTTCTTCTAAAATTCATATATGTGCAATCCAACTATAAATACAACAAAAATCAAATCTAATTGTTGTTTATTTTGATTATAGTCAATAAATCCCCTGTAGTGCACGATGTGGCCTCATGGACCATGTCTATAGAAGCATGGATGATGATGTCGTGTTTGACATCACTTTGTCGCATTACCATCATCCCAAGATGGGTTACGAGGTTACGGTCACCAACAAATAGATCTGACATATTTTAGTGGACTTGGCTGGACAAGTCTCCACAATGACTACGGTGTCATGGAAGATGGACAAGAGTTCAAATTTATACTCGATCATTATCATGCCATGATCTACTTCACGTGCATTCCTTCTCCTGACTCTACTTGTCGTGGTGGTGGCACGGCAGATGCCATTGGTAGGCTAAAGTATGGGGCCAATGGATGCTAGAGGGATCTGGAGAGGGAAGATGTAGTTAATTCTACACACAAATGACTAACATACGGATCTTTATTTCTCCTTTCTTGGACTACAAGTGCTTCTTGAGCTGTATGCAGGAAGAGAGGATGAACTTTTACCAGCCTAACGGTATAGAAAGAGCCGATCCCTTTCTCAGTATCCAAGCCTCTCCCTATAAAGGGGCACCTTGGCTCCTCTAGGGCTGACGAAAGGAGTTTCCACTGTCATATTCGAATATGCTTGTCCCAATATAGTAACTTGGCGGCCTCCTTTCCGTGTCCCTCTTCTAATGATGGCAAGGTTTCAGAGAACCCCACTTGCACGTCTCGGGCTCCAGGACTGTCACCTTCGTGACCTCCTTCTGCCCTTCTGCTGCTCTACGCCTTGTCCTTTGCGCTTGGCTCCGTTCAGATTCTTCCTAGCCTGTGACTAGGGTTTGACTATAGGCACCTCCTTCTCCTGCAAGCTTCATGTCATTCGACCCTGTCTCGCTTAACTCAGCTTGGCCTTCACCTGCATTTAGGTTATTCGGACTTACCCGGCCGACTTAAACCGTACGTCGGCCGGGTAACGTTCAACCCTTCTCATAGGTGTCATGCTCGTGCTTACCTCGGCCGACCCTTACATGATTCGGCCGATATAGACATTAACTCGGAATATGACAGGGGAAACTCCTTTCGTCTTTCCCCGTCATAACCCTATCTGGGTCACCTCCCCAACATTAGTCCCCGAAGCTAGTGTGGTCCTGCCCGTAACCTCGGCCGGGCCATATCAGTTTCCCAATATTCGTTTCTCCTTGTTTCCGAGTTATTCTTCCCCTGTCCGAGGTATCCGCGCAGCTTCTCGTGCACACCTCGTCCTACGTGTAACACTTATCATTGTTTCTCTAGTTTTTTGTTCCCCTACAGTGCCCACTGACAAGCTACAGTAATTACTGCGCCTGTCGCGTCGGCGCTGCGACGCCTCGCACACCGTATCGGTCAGGGGGCCTGATCGTCTCCTGCGTCGTGTGGTCGTCGGTGTGGCTCCACTCAGCCGCGAGCGGTTACGCCGCTCACACAATCTACATGGTTAGTGCCCGCACGCACGATCCCACTACCGCCAAGGCCACGCGGTTATAAAGAGGGGCACCGAGCTAGAGGATTTACTTTCCTCCTTCGCTCACCGTTGCCCTTCTTCCTCCTTTCGCCCTTGCCCCTGTTCGTGCTCCCGCGGCCGCGCGCTCGTCGGAATCTTCGACGGCGAGGCCCTAATTCCTCTGTTCCATCGACCTCGTCCCCGTACGCTTGCTCCGTCGCCGTCGCCGGTGAGTTTCTCTGTGGTATCATCGCCTAGATTTTTCTCTAGACGCGTCTGCCGCTCTCTAGGTTTCCCGCGGCGGTTCCTTTTCCGCTCCGCCGCCGTTTTCGCCTAGGACCACGACGGGGCCTTGCACCTCTAGGCTTTGCTCCGCTGCTAGTTCCTCTTCTGTGGACTCCTCCGGCGACCCTATGTCAAGCTCAGTTAGCGGAGCGCTCATCGAGGATGACGATGCAGCGTCTGGTCCAGAGCGGGGCTCCTGGCAAGGTTCCACCGTTACCCGCCGAGAGGTTGAGTGGTTAATTAGAACTCGCCGGATTCCTGCCGAGGTAGCCTGTCACTTACCCGGCAGCGAATCTTCTCCCGTTCTTAACGAAGGCGAGTACGTCATTTTTATGTCCCATTTTGCTCGCGGGTTTGGTCTTCCCCTTAGCGATTTTGCTAGGGAATTCCTCGATTACTTCGGCCTGCAGCCGCATCATCTTCCGGCTAACGCCATTGCTTCTCTATCCGCTTTCATCTCGGCCTCGGAAGGATACTTCGTCCTCTGGCCGTCTGTGCATGTATGGTCCAAGTTCTTCCAGATCCGATCCAATGTCGTTCCAGACAAATCCCTTCATCCTTCCGAGAAATTGCTTACCCAGTGTGGAGCCGCGTCCATCACACCTCGGAGGAAATCCGAGTTTCCTCGCGTTGTTGGTCTCGAGTCATGCAAGAAATGGTATAGATCGTTTTTCTATGTCAAGAATTCTGGAAAGAAAGACAAGATTCGGCTCCCTGCTTTCTCCATCGGCCCCCCTTCCAAGAAGAACTGGACTTATAATCCCAGGAAGAGCCATGCTCTGGCCGAGGCCTTCGAGATTCGGTTGAAGGAGCTGATCTGCGCCGGGTTACGTGGCGAGGATCTGATGACCACCTTCGTCAGCAGCCGGATCTGCCCTTTTCAGCAATGCACGCACAAGCTCTGCTATATGAGCGGTCCCCTTGATCCCAACCGAGTCTCAATGGTTGAGCTCGATAATTATCTTATTTTCAAGCGTGTCCGAGCTATCTTTAAGACGGAGATGCCGGAGGATTGGACCTGGGGACTGAATCCGTTCACCCGCGGGAATCCCCCTCTCGAGGTAAGTTCATGCATTTATGTTTTTCCCCCCAATTGCGTTTGTGATTCCTTTTGCTAATTCCTTTTTGTCTCTTTTCTTGCAGAGATTTGTGGAGCAGAAGATTGAAGATGCCGAGGTTCTGGCCCTCCCGTGGACCGCAGATCGGAACACCCCGGATAGCGGGGAGCCTGACTCGGAGTAGTTCGTTCCCAAGTCGGACCTCGCTCCGGCTCGCGCCCGTGGCAAGACCTCGGCTCACGGGGAGGAAGGTGATTCGGACGACGTCCAAATTCTTGAGGTAGTCGCTGCAATGCCTATCTCTTATGCATTTCTGGCTTCTACTTCCCCAGCTAATCATGCCGGTGAGGTGCACGACGCCGAGCCTCTCGCCTCCCAACCTTCTGCTACCTCGCGGAAGCGTGCCGCTCCAACAGGTGCCTCCGAAGCCGCTCCCAAGAAGCGAACTAAAAAGTCATCCTAGCACCTTCCGAAGCGTAAAACTATGTCTGGAGTTACTGGGTACGCTCATTTTCATTTGTATTTCTTGTTTCTCTTTTTTCCGTCTTTTGATTTGACTTTCTGTGCTTTTGTAGCGCTCCTCTTTCTGTTAAGCCCAGTGGTCCAAGCATGACGAGTCATACTACTCGGCTGCCTTCTCCTCCGCCTCCTGAAGATACCAGAGTTCCTAGTCCTGCTCGCGTGGACTCTCTTCCTGCTCCGAGTCAAACATTACCTCGGCAAGATGCACCCGTGGTTTCCATTGCTGATGCCAACGTAACCCGGACAGTAGATCCTCCTACCGAACCCGCTGCCCCTATCATGAACCCCGGAGTTTTCGTCGAGACTCCTTTGGCCCGCGCAGTTTCAACCACAACTCCAACTCCAGCCGAGGATGTCACCATCTCGGCGCCCTAAAAAACTATAGTTCCTCCTGTTTCCAAGGACACCACCCCTAGTGTCGAGGTAACGGCTCCTGCCGACGCCTCTTCTAAGGCCAAGAAGATCGTCGTCACCAAACCTCCCTCATCTCAGAAAGGATTTGCTAGCTCTTCTCAACCTACAATTGCTGATGCGCTCCGCAAAGGGGTTTCCTCTGCTAAGACCGTTGTCACCCCGACCGCAGATACTCAGCTCACTCTTCACAAGAGTCCCGCGGCAGCGGTGGTTACACAACGTGTCCGAGGTAAAGTCCTGACTCGTACTGAGAGTGGAAACAACCTCGGCTCGTTGGTTGAGTATGCCAATAATTGGAATGTTGCTGATCAGCTCGAGGGCAATCCAAGCAGTCAGCCATTTCAACTCTCCGACATCAGCAGTCGCTTGCATCTGGCTGCCAAGATCGTGCTTGACAGCGATAAGATGAACAAGGTAATTGTTTTTATTGACATTTTATTAGTTATTCGAATGATATTATATATACTCTAGTCCTCGAAGCTTGCAACCGAATAACTTGTTATTCGTTTGGAAGTTTTATTAGGCTTTGCCTGATTCGGATTTGTCTTAGTGTTCGAATATCCAGTCATCTAGATCTGAGTTATGCTTTGCTTGATTCGGATCTGTCCTAGTGTTCAAATATGCCCACCTAGATCCGAGTTAAGCTTTGCTTGATTCAGATTTGTATTAGCTTCGAATATCCAGCCACCTAGGTCCGAGTTAAGCCTTGCTTGATTCGGATCTGTCTTAGCTTCGAATATCTCACTTCAATTTATTTTGTCGCTTAGGTTGCCCATGATCGGCAGACCGCCGAATTCCAAAGGCTGCTTTTCGCACATAAGAAATTGCAAGATAAGTATGAAAAAGTTGTTCCCGTGGTGAAGAAAGCTGGTAATTTAACAAACTTTTGTATTGTCCCTAAAGTTCTTAATATTGTCGACTTGAGGTGTTAGCTCATTTTGCTGGTAAATAGGTAATATCAACAATCTTAATATCCGTCTTGAGAAGAAAGTCAAGGCCCTGGAAGGTTAGTTATCCTTTCTCTTTACAGATTTCCGTTCGAAATTTATCCCGGGTTCCTTTTAACCTTTTGGCTTTGGTATAGCCGAGTTACAAACTCTTGCAGCGTCACATCAAGAATGCATACCCATGCCTGATATGATGCTGCATTTTTTAGAGCAAGCCGCTACTCACTCGGCGTAGCTGAAAGAGAAAGATGACGAGATAATTCGCTTGCGCGTCGAGGTGGAGTCCCTCAAGCTCTCTCAGAAGTCTGAGTTAGAAAAGGTTGATCAGGAATTCTCCGAAGAGAAGAATCGGCTAGCTCTGCAATTGCAGAAAAATAAAGAACTCCTCGAGGCTGCCGAACTTAAGACACGGGCGATGAGCGAGGAGATCACTCGCTTTGAGAAGACCAAGGTTGATTGGGCTCAAGATCTTCAGAAAATGTTGAGCTATATTCATCGTAAGTCTCTGACCGTGGCCGAGTTATCTTCTTCTCTTTCTTACTTTTGAGTGATATACTTTTATTCTGCGCAGACCATTTTCCGGAAGCTAAGCCTGTGAGCTCTAGAGCGGTGATTAATGCTCGCGTGCGCCGAGGTGTTCCCGCAGATGCTAGCCCAGAATACTCGATGGAAGACTTCTTGGTTGCCGTTGGCGCTGTTGTTGGTCCGATGAAGATTATGGGCAGAGATTTGGTGCAAGCAGCCATTCGGGCCTACCATGTTCTCTGGCCGAATACTTCTGGAACTCCTGATATTGATGAGATCAAGATATTGGTGGAAAGATTAATGGCATCCCAGAACCAGTTAAATCTCTGGAGGGAATCCGCTGGACGAGCTGGTGCTGATATGGCGCTCACAGTCATTATGTCATGGTACGAGGATATTTCGCTCGATACCTTGATAAACTTGCGCACTGGCTCCCGTTGGGTTGAGGATCCAGAATTCGTCGCTCGCCGACAAGCTCGTGCCTTCCAGCTTGTTGAGTATGCTGACGTGCATAACTAGATAGAAGGGCCGAGTTTCCTTCCTAACCCAGTGGATGACGTCGAAGTCGAAGATGCCTCTGATAATAGTTTGGCCGGTCAAGGCGAGAGTGA
This sequence comes from Avena sativa, assembly GCA_916181665.1. Taxonomy (NCBI): domain Eukaryota; kingdom Viridiplantae; phylum Streptophyta; class Magnoliopsida; order Poales; family Poaceae; genus Avena; species Avena sativa. The sequence goes on from OV702299.1 coordinate 526,811,607, forward strand.
GGGCGACTCGGATAGCTCTGGTGATTCCAACGCCAGCTCGGATGGGGAGGGCGATGCGCGATCATCTTCCAAAGGGACTGGGCACTCTCAAGCTCAACCTAACGTTTCTCAACAGTCCCGGGATTCCCCCGAAGTCGCTCCTGGTTCTGTGGAGGGCGAAGAAACTTCGGCCGAGGTGCCGTCTACCTCGGAGCGCCTAGTGCCTGACCAAGTCGCTGCCCCTTAGGTTCAAAAAACTTTAAGTTATTTCTTCACTCATAAAATGTTACAATTATTACATATCATTTCTTCGCGTGTGTTCCTTTCTGATCCCGTCGTATCCATGGAGCATCTTCATTCATTAACATGATGTTTGGGTCATCCTTCACCGCGAAGGGCGGAATTTCATGAAACTTATCACAATCTTCTGACATGTCTGTCTTGTCCTCCACTCCCACAATGTTTCTTTTTCCTGAAAGAACTATGTGGCGCTTTGTCTCATCGTCTGATGTATTCTTTTTCTTATTTTTTCTTTTTCTAGGTTTGGTAGACATGTCCTTCACATAGAAAACCTGAGCCACATCATTGGCTAGGACGAATGGTTCGTCTAAGTACCCAAGATTGTTGAGATCCAACGATGTCATTCCGTATTTCTTGTCTACCTCAACCCCTCCTCCTGTCAGCTTGACCCATTTGCACCGAAACAAGGGGACCTTAAAAGTAGGTCCATAGTCAAGTTCCCATATCTCCTCTATGTAACCATAATATGTGGTCTTTGACCCATTGTTATCTGTTGCAACAAAGCGGACACCACTGTTTTGGTTGGTGCTCTTTTTTATCTTGGGCCATCGTGTAAAATGTATACCCATTTATCTCGTACCCTTGGAAAGTCGATATAGTCAAAGATGGTGACCTAGACAACAAGTATAGCTGATCTCCAAGAGTGTTGTTCTTTATGAGATGTTGCAACCAACCGCCGAAACTCTTCATGTGTTCATCTCTAATCAAGAGTCATGCTTTCCAGGGTTGTTGGAGCGTAAGATTTTCTTGTGTTCCTCGATATATGGGGCTGCCAAGATAGAATTCTGTAGAACGGTGTAATGTGCTTCGGTGTAAGAATGTCCGTCACTACATATTATTGATTTCCTTCCTAGAGTACCCTTTCCACTCAGTCTCCCCTCATACCGCGATTGAGGAAGACCAATCGGCCTAAGGTCAGGAACGAAGTCAGCACAAAATTCAATGACCTCCTCTGTTCCATAGCCCTTGGAGATGCTTCCTTCTGGCCTAGCACGGTTACGAACATATTTCTTTAAGATTCCCATGAACCTCTCAAAGGGAAACATATTGTATAGAAATACAGGACCGAGAATGGAAATCTCTTCGACTAGGTGAACCAGCAGGTGCGTCATAATATTGAATAAGGATGGTGGGAACACCAACTCAAAACTGACAAGACATTGGACCACATCATTCTGTAACCGTGGTAGATCTTCAGGATTGATTATCTTCTGAGAGATTGCATTGAGAAATGCACATAGCTTCACAATGGGTACTCGAACATTATCTAGTAGAAGCCCCTTCAATGCAATCAAAAGCATTTGCGTCATAATCACATGGCAGTCATGAGACTTTAGGTTTTGGAACTTTTTTCTGCCATATTTATTATTCCCTTTATATTCGACGAGAAGCCAGACGGGACCTTAATACTGCTTAGGCATTCAAAAAATATTTCCTTCTCTTGTTTGGTAAGAGCGTAGCTGGCATGACCTTGAAACCATTCTGGATGCAGGCCATCTGGGTCTTTCATACGTTGATGATCCTTTCATGCTTCCGGTGTATCTTTTGTCTTCCCATACACGCCCAAGAAGCCTAGCAGGTTCACGCAAAGATTCTTCGTCACATGCATCATATAAACTACAGAGCGAACCTCTAAGAATTTCCAATATGGTAGCTCTCAAAATATAGATTTCTTCTTCCACATGGGTGCGTGTCCTTCAGCGTCCTTCGGAACAGATTTTCCTCCAGGACCCTTTCCAAAGGTTACCATTTGATCCAAATCTTTGACCATATCAAATATATCAGCACCAGTACGCTCCTTAGGCTTCGTCTGGTGACATGCCAGACCATTGAAATGCTTGCCTTTCTTTCTTAAGGGATGCTTGGACAAAAGAAATCGACGATGCTTATTGTATACATTCTTCTTACAATGTTCCAAATATATACTTTCAGTCTCATCTAAACAGAGTGTGCATGCATTATATCCCTTGTTTGACTGTCCTGAAAGGTTACTAAGAGCAGGCCAATCATTGATTGTTACGAAAAGCAATGCTCGGAGGTTAAATTCTTCCTGCTTGTGCTCATCCCACACGCGTATCCCGGGTTCGTGCCACAACTGTAAAAGTTCTTCCACTAATGGCCTTAGGTACACATCAATGTCGTTGCCGGGTTGCTTCGGACCTTGGATCAACACTGGCATCATAATGAACTTCCGCTTCATGCACAAACAAGGAGGAAGGTTATAGATGCATAGAGTCACGGGCCAGGTGTTGTGACTGGATATCTGCTCCCCAAAGGGATTCATGCCATCTGTACTTAGACCAAACCTTAAACTCCTTGCGTCATCTGCAAAGTCCGGGTACTTTCTATCGATTTTTCTCCGTTGTGACCCATCAGCGGGGTGTCTCAACATCCCGTCTGACTTACGTTCCTCTTTATGTCATCGCAACAACTTGGCGTGCTCTTTGTTTCTGAATAAGCATTTCAACCGTGGTATTATAGGAGCATACCACATCACCTTGGCAGGAACCCTCTTCCGGGGGGGCTCGCCCTCAACGACACCGGGTCATCTCGTCTAATATTATACCGAAGTGAAGTGCATACCGGGCATGCATCCAAATTCTCATACTCCTCACCGCGGTAGAGGATGCAGTCATTAGGGCATGCATGTATCTTCTGAACCTCTAAACCTAGAGGGCAGACAACCTTCTTTGCTTCGTACATACTGGCGGGCAATACGTTATCTTTTGGAAGCATATTCTTTATCATTTTCAGCAACTTTTTAAATGAGGAGTCAGGTATAGCACACTCATCCTTCCATCGCAGCAATTCCAGTGTGCTGCCCAGCTTTTTCAGACCATTTTCGCAATTTAGGTACAACAACTTTTTGTGATCCTCTAACATGTGATTGAACTTCTCCCTATCCTTTTTAGTTTCACAATCTCTTCGTGCATCGGCAATGGTCCGACCAAGATCATCAGCGGGTTCATCATGTGTCTCTTCTTCATCCTCCCCTTCAGCATCCCCCATGAAAGTATCTCCGTACTCAGGGAAACCATGATAGTTGTCATCCTCCTCTTCTTCTTTATTGTCTTCCATTATAACCCCTCTCTCTTCGTGCTTGGTCCAACAATTATAATTGGACATGAAGCTGGACTTCAATAGGTGGCTGTGAAGGGTTTTTGAGTCAGAGTAATCCTTCTGATTCCTACATCCATTACATGGACATAATACAAAACTATTGCGCTTGTTTGCATCAGCAACACGGATGAATTCATGCACGCCATTAATGAACTCGCCAGAGCGTCGGTCAGTACCGTACATCCATTTTCGGACCATCTGCATTATAGTAAAAGTATATCAAAAACCATTACACAACATGATAAAATTATTACAAGTTATATTGAGAGCTGCTAGAGCATTGATTTTGAATTTTGAAAAATTTACATGCACCAATTTGTGAATTGGAGAAAACAACCAACATGATAAATGTGGAGTTTTTTATTATTGTTCTATCAGTGAAAACCTGATTCCATTCTAAGCTCTTAAACTCTAAAATTACACATTTCAATTTTCAGTAATTATGTGCCTAATCAAAATTTGTTACACATATATATCAAAATACTTCTAGCTACTTCTAGAGCATGCATGCATTAATCCATATGTCTATACTTCTAGAGCATTATAGAGCTAAAGTAGCAATAAGAGATGAAAGAATGAAGTGGGAGGAAGGTGTCGATGCTCGAGAGTGGGGGAGGCTGTAGGGTCGGCGGGTGGTGGCCGAAAGAGATCACTATCGAAACAATCAAATCGTGCTGTGCTCATCATGCCCAAACGAGCCCTCGTGCACTTTTTAGTACTCCCTCCGACTCATATTAGTTGACTCCAATTTTCTAGATTCCTATCTAGATAAATCCAAATCAACTAATCTATTTTAAAATATAAGATGTTTTAGCTTTGTGAAACTATTATATCTAGACATCTTTTAGTATGTAGGTTCGGAGTGAACATATACATTAAAAGTGGTCTAAATTTATTAACTTTATGAAGCTAAAACATCTTATATTTTAAAACGGAGAGGACCTCTCCGTTTTAAAATATAAGATGTTTTAGGTTTGTGAATAAAATAAATCTTATATTTAAACTGAGGAAATAGAATTCATTTGCTCATATTTTGCGAAAGAGGCCGTTTTTCTTCAACGGTACAAAGCCAATTTCTTCCCCATCTGCCCGCGCACCCTCCCCTCGACTCGACCTCTCCCCAGCCAAAACCCTAGCCGCCGCCGCCACCGCCACCGCCACCGCCCATGGCGAAACGCCCGCGCAACTTCCGGGCCGTCCGCTCTAACTCCTTCGAGTCCTACCTCCGGCGCCTCATATCCGAGGGAGGCCTCGCCGCCCCGGGCTGCTCCGCCGACGACGTCGCCTCCGCGCTCCGCTCCCGCCACCCGGACCTGCGCCGCAAGCAGTTCGCTCCCCTGGTGGCAACCGTACGCCGCGCCCTCCTCTCCCTACCACCACCCGCCCCCGCCTCCGACGACGACGCCTCCGACTCGGACGTGGACTCCCGCGCCTCCTCCCCGTCCTCCCGCCGCGCCCGCCGCCACGACGCCCACGCCACCGCCTCCTCCTCCACCTCCTACTCCGAGCACGACGACGACGGCGCCCGCCCGCCCTCGCTGCCCCCCGCCTTCGACGTCACCAAGGCCATGCTCCGCACGCGCTACGCCAACCTCACCCCCAAGAAGGACCCCGCCGCGCCTGCTGCCAGCCAGCAGCTCGAGATCGAGGTCAGCACGGAGAAGCCCCGCCGGCGCATCACGTCCGATGGCGGCGGAGCGGGTGAACCCAAGCAGGAGGCCGTGGCTAGCGAAGGGGGCGGCGGAGGGGGGAAGGGCCCCAGGTTCGCGGACCTCGGCGGGATGGAGGCTGTGATTGCCGAGCTTATGATGGAGGTGGTGGTCCCTCTGTGCCACCCCGAGCTGCCGCGCCGGCTCGGGGTTCGGCCTGTGGCTGGGATTCTGCTGCACGGGCCGCCTGGCTGCGGGAAAACCACTCTCGCCCATGCGATTGCAAACGAGACAGGCGTGCCATTCTACAAGATATCGGCGCCGGAAGTCGTGTCTGGGGTCTCTGGTATGCTATCTGATCCTATTGCACTAGATTTTCCAACAAGTCCTAGGCTCTGATTATGCATGCCAAAGTTAATCTTACTGCCCAGTATCATGCTGGAAACAAGTAAAATGGGACGGTGCTTCATGAATGATAGTTTTGCTGTAGATATATGCCTGTTTTCCTTGGTATCAAGTTGCTGCACGCCACAGCCCATTCTTGGTCAACGAACAGAGTTTTATGTGCTGACCGCTGAACTCTGTAGGTGTCTGTATTGTGGAAATAAGTATCTCCTTGGTGTATTCCAATTAGAAATTTAAATTTGTGAAGTGTAAAATAGCTAGTGCTCAGGTTTAATACTGTGTGAAAGTGATCTTTAGTTTGATTAAATACCTTTAAGTTCTATTGTGAAGTTACATTTTGCTGCTTTGCATGATTGAACTTATTTGTGAATGTGAAACATCTGGCCAACCTTGCTTTATGCATAGCCAATAGTTGGACAAATATTTCTCAATAACTATATAGTGTTCATGAAAGCATTGTACTTAAATGGGTAGTTCAAGGTTTTGTTACATTGTGAATAGCTGAGAACTAATTTTGTGGGTACAGCTTCCAACACGTCCCTGTGGATTAACTAAAGAGTAATTTGTCAGAGGTGCTTTGATCCTCTCCTGGGAAGTGAGAAGCAAACCTTTTGAAGCAACCACACACTATCCCCCTGTTAACAGAGTAACAACAATACTGCTTTGTGATCTGATGAAATTTACACTTAAGTAGTGCATATAATCACTAATCTAAGTTGCCCCTTGTTTGTCTTCAATGGTGTGTTCATTCCTGCTCCTGTATGAAAATTAATCTGATGGCAGTCTCATGCTGTCAAACATGTAAAACGTGATAGTATATAAGGAATTGCAGTTTTGGAAATGCTATACCTGTTCTTCCTGGGTTTCAACTTGCGGTACCACAGCCCATCCTTTGTTGATTCATTGGGGTTTTATGTACCAACATATGGACTCTCTGTATTTTAGTATTTTGCAATATGACATCCTCGATTTATTCCAATTAGAATTAAAATTGCTGACGTGTTGAATAGCTAGAGAGGTGCCGAGAACTAATTTTATGGATCTATCTTCTCACCGCCAGTTGGATTAACTACTGCATATCATCACTACCCTTAAGTTGTCCTTATTTTCCCTTATAATGGTCTTACATTCCTCGTCTAGAAAAATTCTATGTGTAATGTGTAAGTTCACCTCATTAACCTTGTACACCTGCAGGAGCTTCTGAGGAAAATATCAGAGTCTTGTTTAAGAAGGCATACAGGACTGCTCCCTCAATTGTGTTTATAGATGAGATAGATGCGATTGCATCCAAGAGGGAGAATTTGCAACGAGAAATGGAGCGACGGATAGTTACACAGTTAATGACATGCATGGATGAATTCCACCAGAATCTTGGGTCGGATGGTGGTGACCTGGACTCGCAATCATCTGAAAAGAAGCCTGGGTATGTTATTGTGATTGGAGCTACCAATAGACCTGATGCTGTCGACCAAGCGCTTCGGAGACCAGGGAGGTTTGATCGAGAGATATCTCTTGGTGTTCCAGATGAGCATGCACGGAAACAGATTCTGATGATGCTTACTCAGAACCTTACACTGGAGGCGGATGGTCGATTTGACCTGTTCAAGATAGCAAGGGCCACACCAGGGTTTGTTGGAGCGGACCTGAAGGCATTAGTAGATAAAGCAGGGAATCTTGCAATGAAGAGAATAATTGAGAAAAGGAAAAAAGAGAGTTGTGGGGGCGATGATAACAACAATCACGACTGGTGGAGACATCCTTGGAATGAAAGCGAGATGGATAGCCTATGTATTACAATGGCTGACTTCGAGGTAAGTGGCCATTCTTCTTTCTTCTATTACTTACCTGTCTGATCATATTATATCGTTTTTTGTTTCTGTTGCCTGCCATGTTTCCTCCCTTTTATTAGCTTTCAGCAGTGTGTTCCATGTTTGACACACTTTGTTACTTCAATCGCTTAAGGAAGCAAGCACAATGGTTCAACCATCGTTGAGAAGGGAAGGATTTTCTTCTGTGCCTGATGTTACATGGGAGGATGTCGGAGGTCTTGATTCATTGAGGAAAGAATTTAACCGGTGCATTATTCGTTGTATCAAGCACCCTGAACAATACAAGGTAATCACACGAACAGTGTTCTACACTATTTTTCTTCTGTCTGTTATCTGTCATCATCTTGACTGCCAGCTTAAAAGTTAACCCACTTCTGAGTTGTAGTGAAGTTGGTTCATAGACATCTGTAGTCCTATTTGCATTTTATAACCTGTAGCACTTAATCTGAATGCTTTAAATACTTAATTTTGTTTCCATGTCCTCTTTTTGTTGTCTGCCTTTCAAGGATTTTGGAGTGAACATGCAAGCTGGGTTTTTGCTATTTGGACCTCCAGGCTGTGGGAAAACACTAATAGCGAAAGCAGTTGCGCATGAAGCAGGGGCTAATTTTATTCACATTAAGGTAATTGATTTTGAGATTTCCTTGTTCTTACTGCATCTATTTTGTGTAGTTACCGCTAAGATATTTCTTTTTTCGAAACATTAGGGGCCTGAACTATTGAATAAGTATGTTGGGGAAAGTGAATCAGACGTAAGAAAAATATTCACCCGTGCACGGACCAACTCCCCGTGCATCCTATTTTTTGACGAGGTAAAAGTTTCTGTTGAGCTATTGTATTTATTCCTTCTAGGAGCACTTTGTAGTTACAGGTGTTTCCCCAATTATATTATGCTCAATTGTCCATTCCATGTGATTCGGCAGATAGATGCCCTGACAACAAAACGAGGGAAAGAAGGCGGTTGGGTTGTTGAACGTCTCCTAAACCAGGTTTGAACATTGTCCTGATCACCTATATTCGCATTTACAGAGATTCTGACACATTTGTGCGTTGTAGTTACTTATTGAACTCGATGGTGCTGATCAACGTCATGGTGTTTTTGTTATTGGAGCGACAAACAGGTAGTCTCAGCTAGCACTGCTCCTTAATACGTACTTGTACCTAGGTGGAAGGTTGATAACACAGCTTCCTTTCTGGTGCAGAATTGATGTTATAGATGAAGCTGTTCTAAGGCCTGGCAGATTTGGGAAGAAACATTTTGTCCCTTTACCTGGTGCCAACGAGCGGGCTGCTATATTGAAAGCACATGCTAGCAAGAAACCTGTCTCCCAAGTCGTTGATTTGGGCGCACTTGCACGCAGAGAGGAGTGCAATAATCTCACTGGTGCCGACTTGGCATCACTCGTAAGTTTTGTGATTTTTTCTTCGAGGAGTTGTCCTGTTTGAGTTTGTTGAAAGATGCATCATAACTAGCTTATGTTTTGGTGATTTTTTTTTTAATTCTGAGCTCATTCGAACATCTTCATACATAGAAGTGTTCATCTGTTTGGAATCGAACTAACCTGTTGGAACATGTCTTCACCAGGTGAACGAAGCAGCCATGGCAGCCTTGGAAGAGAGGATCGAGTTCCTGGATAATGGGATGTTATCAATGAGTTCATCTGGTCTGATTGAACTCTCGCACTTTGAACATGCTCTATCGAAAGTAAAGCCATCAGTATCAGAACAGGTACAGTAAAATCCAGACATCAGATTGATCTTATGACATCCAGACATCAGATTGATTGAACAGTCACTGAGTTTGACATCTCTTCATGTTTCCGGTTGCAGCAAAGGAAATACTTTGACATGCTGTCGAAGAGATATTCGGCCGACTGATCCATACGCCGTGCATCTTGGTGTGCCTACGAGGACCAAGCTGCAGTTTTCTTTGCTCATACAGCGAGTTTTATTTTTGTTCGTGAGGGGCAAACCCCATCCATGAAGATGACACTGCAGGGCATGCGACGACATCAGCTTCCTGCTTTGGTCACATGTGGTGTTTTCTTTGGTTTTGTTGATCGCATGGGCGGCCAGTGTTATGTATCAGCAATTTTGATCGACCTCTATGTAGATGAATGAGTGATATGGTTACATGTGCGGAAAATGGCTGTATTTTGCTTTGGTAGTGCTACCTCCGTTCCAAAAGAAGTGTCTTAACTTTGTCTAGATTCGCATGTTTGTATGAAGAACAACCTTGGCATCCTGTGAACAATTAGAAAATTGAAGTGTACCACCATAAGTTTCTTTTATTACGCCACTAAGCTAGTCTCAGTTTGAGTGTTGACTTGATCGTAGATTTCTCGCCAGTGATATAAGATCCCCTAATAATCCAAGTGTCTAGGGACAAGGGGAGTGGCTGCCCCATGTTTCAATCAGGTTCACACAGCCGCTACTTCGCAAATTTATGCAAACTTTATTGTGGTGAGAAAGTTTGTGAAGCAATTATTCTTTCAAAGTGAGCATACCTGAAGAACACTGGTGGAATGAACTATCAGATTTCTTAAGTGTGACGTTGGAGCTAACTTTGAACACCCAGCCGTAAATGGCAGGGATAAAAAAATTGTTCGTGATAAATATTTGTTTGGCTGCTGTCTTTTGGAGAATTTGGAAAATGTGGGATGATCTACATTTTGCGAAATGCGAATAGATGGGCTTGCAGAAATTGAATTGGTGCGCATGGTCGGGAGATGGAGACCGCTCTCCCCATAAAAGGATGAGAATGTAGAACTTGGAGAGGATGGATGGAACCGAGGACCTGAACGGTGGAGTTGATTGGAAGAAGCCTGGCCAAAAGGAGCAGGTGAAATGGTTAAAAAAATGTTACCTGGCGAAGAGATAGCCTACACAGCATATCCAACACACGATCAGGTGTAAACAATAACATGGTGAACATTCACAGCGAGCGTGTCTGAAATTTTACCCTCCAACGTCGCCATTTTCGCCATTTCCCATCTCATGGGCTGACCTCCACCGACACCTCGAGTCTGATTTGCAGCAGCCGGACGGGTCAGTTCAACTTGCGGACAGAGAGGGACATGGCTTCTGACTGCTAACTGAACAATTTAAAATTTTATCTCCAATTTTTTTATCTAGGACACGTCTTGAAAGTTAGCACTGCTATAGCATTGCTCTGTGGTTGTGTGGTTTTTTAGATAAGGAGTTTTTTTTTTTCATAATGGAGCCTTGCCTCGGCCTCTATTTACCTGATTTTTACATGAGGCCTTCTAGATAAGGAGTTAAATGGAGTATTGTTATTGTTAGGCCAGGGAGTAGAAATTTACCTGATTTTTGCTTGTCTCTGGGTGGTTGTGCATTTCTTGGAGTTCATTTGCTTTCCTTTCCTTCAAAATAGAGGTTCAGACTTCAAACTTACAATAAAGGCCACCTGGTCCCTTTAAAAAGAAATTCAAAGTTTTTCCGCTAATTATTACAACGATTATTAGCAACGCCATTGTCTGCTAGTTGTGGACGATTTTTTCTAGTACTGGATCTTCCATAGTTGTTTGATCAAGATTCTATTTCCGTGAGTATTTGTTTTGGCAGAGAGCACTGACATATTTGCATCTAGAAGCAATAGTACGCAAAGAGAGCAGTGACATAGTCATGGATTCCATAGTTGCCTTTCTCTCGATGTATATATATCTAATAACGCCGCTGAAGGATTCCTTGAGTCGCATAACCAAACTCTACCTTGTTAATCTTAAATAAACAATCAGAATTGGCTAGACATTTCAGTCTTAATTGTGTGGTCAACGCAACCCGCATCTTAAAAATTAAGGATGTTGAGACCTTATTGGTGCTGACATAGAATTTTCTGGACAATTAAGAATTTTTCAACCCGCATCATCAAAATTAGCCGGCGGGTGACATCGGGAGGATACGCACAATGATCATACCTAGATCACCCCATGCGCTAGATTACATGCATATATATATATACGCATCCAATCGGTTCTAGTCACACACATCCAGCAGCTCCAGTTTGTTGGTTATAGTGCAAAAGCAGCACCGAAAGGTATAGCGATGAGGGGAAGCGAGAGCCACGAGTTGGGGACTGATATCCCAGCATCTGAGCTATGGGAAGTCTATGGTACACTTCATGGGTCGCTTTTGCTGCCTAAATTGCTTCCGCAGCTCCTCGCCAAGGTTGAGGTCGAGAGCGGAGGCGGTGATGTCGGCACCATCTTGCAGCTAACATTTGCTCCAGGTGAGATTTTGAGACCACCCTTGAATCCCGAAATTAATGGATGTGATGGCAAGCTATTTTCTTTCTCTTGCTAGGCATTCCTGGCTTGGAGAACTACAAGGAGAAATTTGTCAGAATTGACAATGAAAATTACATCAAGGAAGCAGAGTCAATAGATGGAGACATTCTGAAGCTTGGATTCCTCTATTACATGGTGAGGTTCGAGATCATTTCGAAAGGACCCGCCTCCTCAGTAATAAGATCGACTATTGAGTATGAGGTTGGTGGTGGGCATCCTGAGCTTGCACCGTTGGTCGGTGCTTTGGCCGCAATTGCTGAAGCAGTTACAGGCTATATCAAGGAGCAGAAGATCGAGTAGTACTTGAAAATACCCCCGACCAAAATGTATCAAGAAATATAATTGTCTAGTATCAAGACAAATAATGTATCATGATGTATTATCACATATGTTGGTTTGACTGTGTCAATAAACATTAGACTATGACTTCAATTGTCTATTCACACTTGTCATGTTCTCAGAACGCAATGGCCTAAAGTTCGATGTAAAAAAATGTATGTACTGACAAGCAAGAATGAAAGGGATGCTATATTGGAACCGGAATCACTGCGTATAGTGGTAGGGGTGATACAAGAGAAAAAAACCTGATAATTTTATGGTGGTGGCCTTTTATGTTTAATGCGATCACCAATCTCTTAGGAAACAACTCACTTTGGCCAACAATATATCATATTTTCAAAAAAGAACTTGTAGTGTAAGTCTCGTGTTAATTATTTTCCTTTTATTTTGATATTTGATGATCCATATATCGCATGCACCTTTTAGTAACTTAATTTCCTAATGATCACCACTGATCACCCATGCTGAACAAGAGTGCGTATTTTGTTTTGCAGGGATAAGAGAGAATTTATTAAATGTTTAGGTTGGTACAATCAAGGTTTATCGCTTCAGCGATCTCTAATGGATAACCACGCAGCTAAACTGTGGTTCTACCTTGTACCTGGCTAATTGAGCTAACTCATGACTAGTCCCATTGGCGTCATGATTAACTTTATTCTAAACAACCTCTTATTCTGAACAACCCCTCTCTCTCCCTAATGAGAGTAGACAAGAGAACCATGAACCCTGCTCCACTTTTTATTATAATAAACCAGTTTTACTTGTTTTTAATGCCCTTTATATTTTCTGCAAAAAATAAAGTCGAATATATAAAAGTACTTTCACTTTCTACGAACAAAAACACAAACTAAAAAGAACTTTATCTTATTGTTTTTATTTGTTTTTGTCTAGTTATAGATTGTTTTACTTCAGTTTTTACTAATACGAAACCTTGTGTTTAACAACCAACATTGGAGTTAGGTACACAAGGAAAAAACTTTATTTTGTAGGTTGCTATAAGAGTGTAACACCCCGTCCACCAGGACTCATGGATGTCACTTCTGGCAGCTTACTAGGATCTCTAGACTAGCCCCACTGACCAACATTTATCTTTTCTACGCACTTTCCTGACTTGTGCGTATCTGGGAACAACTTCTCGATCAGTCACACATCCTTAAATTGTTCCAGGCCAAACACACTTAACCTTAAAATTCTTTTCAGATGAGCTTTCGAAAAAAAGTTACTACTTATTGGTATGAGTATCCTATCAATCCTATTAAGCTACACGTCAGGATCTCACAACGCGACATGCAAATTAGCTGCTCCGGAGTCTAAATATTCAGGATGTATAGGAAACTGAAATCTGTTTTGAAGGAAACCAATAAATTCAACAAAATTTTAGGAATGTAGATTTTATTCCATGGGAAGATTTTTTTCATTCCGATGTTATTTAATTTTGCTTCGTTTCTAGAAATCTTTGCATCCATTACGACCAAATGTTTCTTCAGCCTAAAGATATTTATTTTAAACGTATCAAAATATGTTTCCATGGAATATTTCTTCCATGGTGAAAGGATATTGTTTTTATACTTGCAGAAAATTTTAGTGCTTCTTACATTAACTAGTCATATTTCGGAAAACATACATATTTGCTTCCTTTAAATCATATAAATGTGTAGCTTTGTACTTCCTCATATTATATGTTACAAATTTGCTTCATGTTACAAACACTCAATTCATTTTCTTCGGCACCGTGGAGATGTCAACCCAAAAGGTCGTAGCCCTTCTTGAACTACAGATGTAGCTACGAGCTCCCTTGCTTGTTGTTACTCCTCATCGACCACTGCTAGGATGAAATTCATTGACGAATTGGTTGAAATACAGAGGCAGGGGTAGTCTGATCCTATTGATAGGATCCACCTAATGTGCAATAATCAAAACATTGACAAACATAAGCATCAGATCTATGGTAATGCGGCACAACGGGGATTATAAAGAAGCAGAGGAATTTTAAAATTAAAATATAACAACGTTGCTGCCAACTGCGTGAAGATGCAACCTATTAGATCAGCAATTATATAATGATTGGGAAGCATGTTTAAAATGAAATCATGCTTGTCATGGGAACGATTTGGATGGAGCATGGATGGAGGGTGCATAAGTGGTCTGACGAAAGCTTTGCCATTTTTTACCATTTTTACCATTTGGTGGTTTATAGTTTTTACCATTTTTTTTATCATGTCTATAGTTTTTACCATTTTTTTATCATGTCTAACTTAGCTCCACATTTGGTGGTTTCAATTTTTTCTTATCAGGTAGCGCCAATCCTGATCTACTCCACTAAGCAACTTGTACGAGTATCTTATTTTCAAAAGGGAACTTGTAGTCTTAGTATAGTACCGCTAGCTAGGGGCTTTTGATTTCTACGCGGATAATATCTGCACTTTATTAAGTGGGAGCAGGTACATGAGGATGTTATGCGTAATAATAATTGTAATAAACTGCTCCCATTCTAATTGCAAATCATTCTATATGAGCACTTCTAGAATACACCGAGATTAACACAGACTACCACCTGACTTTTTTTTTTTTGAGATGTACCTTGACTTCAAACCTCCGCAATCGACGACGAGAGCATGCTTGAGTGAGGCTATGTGCAGATCAGTTGTTGTAAGAGCATCTCCACTCGTTGGGCGAACTCATGCCGAAATCCGGACCTTTTTTGGCCGGACGACGTAAGTTTTCGGTCTGGGTACGTCCAGTTTTCCACTCGCGTACCCAGGCCGAGTACCCAGACGAACACAAAACGACGATATATTTGAATCTTTATCGTTCCCGTCGGCGAGAGCTCGGCCACAAGGTGTTCGACAGATACGCCCATAAGTTCGGCGACAGATTTTTATTACATAACAGGGGAAACGACTCTCAGTCGTCGATAGGGATGGGCTCCTGCGGCGTGGCCAACGTGGCATTGTCGTCCGTCTCGCCGGCAAAGGCGGCCGGGTTGGAGGAAGTCGAAGCAGAGCTCAGTGTGGGGGCGTTCGGCGCAGACACGTTCGGCGCAGAGGAAGGGGAAGCCGTGATCATGCCCTGCAGGATGGCCTGACGTTGCGTCATGTACCAGGCCTTGACCGGCGAGCTCATCTTCGACGTGTCCTCGCCGCCCATGAGAAACTTGAGGTCCGTGTTGCGCTTCTTGGCGGCATAGTTGGCCTTCTTCTCGGCGAGGTTGACTTTCTTCTCGGCGAGGTTGGCCTTGATGAGGGCCACCTTTTCCCCTTGTGTCTTGATCAGCTTCTTCCAGCGCTCCTCGCTCTTCTCAGCCCTCTTCTCGACCTGCGCCCTCGTGTCGGCGATGCATTTCTCGATCGAAGCCTGCAGACGCTCGGCGGGAGGTCCGGCGGCCTTGAGCATCTTCGCCTTCTTCTGGCCGAGCTCAGGTCTTCCTTCGCTGGCAGCAGCTGCCGGGGCCTCGGGGTTGTAGACGCCGTCCTTGCTCTTGGAGAGACTCAAGCGAGTGTCCCGCCACTTCTTGCAATGCTCGATTTGCTCGAAGACATGATGGAACTTGAACTCCATCTTTATGTCCTCTCGAAACAGAGCAAGTGCACGACACAACTGCAAAATGAAAGTGTGTCAAGTTTGTCAAAATGGAAGAGAGTGCACGACAAAGATAGTGTTCGCGAGTACCTTGTTGTCCATGTTTTCCCCACTGGCTTGTGTGCGGTCGACCTCTTCCAAGCAGCTGTGCCACTTGCTGCATGCAGTCTGGATGATCGCCCAATGATTGGTTATTGTCTTCTCCCGTCGCTCCATGTGGATCTTGCGATACTTTGGGTCGCACATATGCTTCGCTCGTCGAATGCTGCCTTCACGCGCCGTCAATAATTGTCGGAATTTTGGTTCGCTCCGGTGATCGGATCCATGCTCATCGTCTTCCAAGCTTCGGCGAGGCAGGTGTCCTCGGCCACAGTCCATTTGAGCTGAGCGTCCGCCGTCTTCTTCCCCTTCTTGCCTTTTGCCTCAGTCTCGGCGTCCTCTGGCTGGGTCTGCTCGGCCTACGTCTCCTCGCAATCGATGTCGGCGAGGTCCTGGGACTCGATGCCGCGCTCGGCGTCGGCCCGGGTCTGCTCTTCCGTGAAGGAGGGGTGGTTGGAGGCCGATCCTGTTGCAATCAAGTCCTCCATGTATGCCTCGGGCGTCATGCCGGCCGGAAGTGCGCCCGGCATTCCGCCGAATAGGTTGCGCGCGTTGGCCTCGCCGAAGGGCGCCGAGCTTCCGCCGAAAGGCAGCGGTCTACGACGCAGAGCAGGTCTTGCGTACGCCGGAGAGGTGGAGTAGGGGAGGTTGATGTCCACGCCGAAGGCCTAAAGAGGGCGCGACACCAGACAGGGGAAGATCACGTTCGGGTTGAAGCCGTCGTCGAACTCCGGCGACGAGGAATACCTCTGCCGAGCAGCCGCCTGGCTCTCCTGGAAGCCAGCCGGAGAGATCGGCGAGAATCCGGCGGGTGAGCCGACGCTCGCTGGCTTCCCCAGTGTGGTGGGTACGGCACGACCATCAACGCCGAACGCGTCGCCGCCGCCTGCTTCGCCTTCACCATCGCCTGTTCTTCTGCCGCCGCCTTCACCATCGCCTTCTCCTCCTCCGCTTGCTGTTGCTGGAGCTTCGCCATCTCCTTCCTGTCCTTCCGCTCGGCCAACGAGATCTGCCTGGCCTGCTCCTTCTTCTCCCAGTCGGCGGAGGACATGCCCTTCCGTTTGGTCGGTGGTGCTCTCGGCTTCCTCGCCTTCTTCTCCGCCAGACCCTCGCCGAGGATCGATCTGGGTTGGACGAAACTCTTGGGCGGCATGTCGGGCGAGGAGCTCGGCGCAGTGGCGGGGTGGGGGAATGGGGAAGAAAGGCGGGAGGGGGAAGAAAAGGGCGGGAGCTCAGCGAAGTGGCGGGAGTGGTGCCTTCTCTCGCCGACAGAGCTGGCCCACGATCGTTTTCGCTGAGTCCGGCGTTCCCAGGGCGTACCCGGGATCCTGGGTACGGCCTGGGTAGGCCAGGCCAAAACATGCCGAAATCCGGACGAAAACAGGTCCCTGGGTACGCGACTGGGCCGATTTTCGGCGTCCGGACTGAAATTCGGCGTCCGGACCGGCGTCCTGGGTAGGCGAGTGGAGATGCTCTAACAATATGTGATGATAACGTGTTCCACATACTTTGCCAGCGAGTCCGGTCCAAGGGTAAGGAGCGAGATTATAGTCAAATGAGTCTTAGATCATCTCCACTCGTTGGGTGAACCCAAGCCGAAATCCGGACCAAACTTTGTACGAACGAAGCAAGTTTTTGGCCTGGGTACGCACAGTTTCCCACTCGCGTACCCAGCCCGAGTTCCCGAATCGTCTGTTTCCACTCAAATTCGGCTCAAGTTCGTCCAAATTTCGGCATACAATGAATACAGAACAATTTACGGCCAAAGTTCGGCGAAATTTTAAACATAGTTCGGCGTAAATGTAAACATAGTTCGACCTGCAGTGAAACTACAACATATTTCAGCCAAGGTCGGCCAGTTCATGCTCGGCATCTACGACGTGTTGCCGCTGCGTATCCATAGGTGCTCAACAAGATCATCCTGCAGCTGTTGATGCACCGCCGGATCTCGGATCTCCTGACGCATGGCGATGAATGCAGCCCAGGTTGGAGACACCTGATGATCATGCTCGGCAAGAGGACCCTATCTGTTGTATGGCTCGTTCTCCTCGAGCAAACTCACTGGATCCTTCCTCTCATCCTCAATGATCGTGTTGTGCAAGGCCACACAACAGTTCATCACTTCCCACATCTGATCTTTCGACCAGGTCATAGCAGGGAACCGGACAACTAGAAATCTCTGCTGGAGCACACCGAATGCCCGCTCCACGTCCTTCCTGCAAGCTTCCTGTTCCTTGGCAAAGTGAGAATGCTTGTGGAGCACTGGGTTTGAGATAGTCTTCACAAATGTTGGCCATCTTGGATAGATGCCATCTGCTAGATAGTATTCCTTGTTGTAGTGGTGCCCACTGATCTCAAATTCCACAGGGGGAACATGACCCTCAACAAGCTTGGAAAAGACAGTTGAGGAGTTGAGGACGTTGATGTCGTTGTTCGATCCTACCATGCCAAAGAAGGAGTGCCAGATCCAAAGATCATGTGTAGCAACTGCCTCAAATATCACAGTGCATCCTCCTTTGTGGTCTTTGTACATTCCTTGCCATGCAAATGGACAGTTCTTCCACTCCCAATGCATGCAATCTATGCTTCCAAGCATACTAGGAAATCATCTACTTTCATTGACTGTGAGGATCCGAGCAGTTTCTTCAACAGTGGGTGATCTCAAGTACTCTTCCCCGAACACTGCAATTACTGCCCTGCAGAACCTGTACAAGCAATCAATGGCGATGGACTCGGCGATGCGGAGATAGTCATCGGCACTGTCAGCTGACGCTCGATATGCAAGCAACCTCATCGCCACAGTGCACTTCTGCAGTGAGGAAAACCCAACCAAGCCGGTGCAGTCCTTCTTGCAAACGAAATAGGGGTCGAACTCCTGGATGGCATGCACGATCTTGAGGAAGAGCTTCTGGCTCATCCTGAAACGGCGGCGAAACACGTCCTCTCCATGGAGTGGCTGGTCGGTGAAGTAGTCGGCGTACAACATGCAGTAGCCCTCTATCCTTTGTCTCGCCTTGCAATTCCGGCGACCTGGCACCGAACCACCGCGCTTCGGCTTCGCCATCTGCATGTACAACTGGGCGAGCGATGCGAGGATCTGCAAGTGCTCTTCACCTTCGGCGATCTCGGCGCTCTCCTCCTCCAGGAGTACGGCGAGCATCTCCTCGTCATCGGAGTCCATGGCGAGTATCTCGTCCTCGTCAGAGTCCATGGCGAGTATCTTGTCGTCGTCGGAGTCCATGGCCGAATCCGGCCAAATGCCAAACACTTGGCGGGCGTGGTGGTGGGAGCACACAGCGAAGCAGAGCTACGGCGAAGCTCGGTTGGCGAAAGCGGCGGCGGAGAAGGTGTGGAGGTGGGCAACAACTACGGTGAGCATATCTAGAGGCGTGGGCATGTCTTGGCGCGGGGGAGCTTCGCCGACGAAGTCATGGCGACAGGGGGCGCTGGGAGCTCTTCGCCGCAGTCTGCGCGAGTGGAGTGGGTGGGAATGAGACTGTCTCGCCGACAGAGCTGGCCCACGCCCTTTTTCACGGCGTCCGGCGTCCCTAGGGCGTACCCGGGAACCTGGGTTCGGCCTAGGTAGGCCGGACCAAAATATGCCTAAATCCGAACGAAAACAGGTCCCTAGGTATACGACTGGGCCGATTTTCGGCGTCCGGACCTAATTTCGGTGTCCGGATCGGCGTCCTGGGTAGGCGAGTGGAGATGTTCTTACACACACGAAGCAATCACAAATGCATAAAATAAAGCAAAAACATGTAGATAGGGGAACTAATCTTCTATTACGTCCTCCCATCCATAATAAGTGTCGCTCATTTTATACTAAGCTAGTATAATCTTCTATTACTTTCTCCCATCCATAATAAACGACACCTATTATGAATCGGAGTGAGTATCAAATTGTGTATCTCTATCCATATATCGTCGAAAGAGGTTTGTGGATGTTGACCAACCAAAGAGAAAACATGCAGCCAAGAAAAGGTGGGACCCACACATGAAGGGGTTTCCCAACAAATTGTACCTAATTCCTTCCTTTCTTTTGATTTTCTCTACTACAAAGGTACTAATTTGGCGCTTTGGTGTCTCATAAACGCGAAATATTCTTTCAGTGGGAGGTGACGTTTCTGTCGATAACGAGGCGTCTGTGGTGACTTCGTCAATCTCAAGACCCGTCGGTTCAGTCTCTCGGAGGTGCTCATAGGTATAGAATGTGTACGCGTGTGTTTATAGAGTGTATGTAAGCATTGTGAGCACGCCTACCGTACTAAATTTGAAATTAATCCTGAGATTCTGCATGTAGCATGATCTTTTGCATGGTATTTTTGTAGGGACCCACCCAACCTGTTGATTCATTTCATCACTGATGACGAACCCCCATGCATGCGTCCTCTGAATTTTCTAGTAAAAAACGAAGTGCACTTTCCATGGGTATGGCTACAAAATGACATTCTTGATTGAAGAGAGAAACAAAATAAGTCTCATGCATGGAGCCGGAGATGGAGTACGAGATGCCCGGTTTCCTGCGTGTGCACAAGAGCGGTCTCGTCGAGCGGCTGGACGGCACCGACACCGTTCAGCCGTCCCCCTCCGGCGACCCCGCCAACGGCGTCGCCTCCAAGGACGTTGTCCTAGCCAACGGCATCCCCGCCCGCATATACCTGCCCGCCGCCGCCGCCGCCGAAACGGAGCCCGGCGAGAAGAAACTCCCGGTGGTCGTTTTCTTACACGGCGGCGCATTCTTCATCCACACGGTCGCATCGCCTATCTACCACAGGTACGCCGCCTCCCTCGCCGCCGCGGTGCCCGCCATCGTCGTGTCCGTCGAGTACCGCCTCGCCCCGGAGCACCCCCTCCCGGCAGCCTACGACGACGCCTTCGCGGCCCTCGAGGCGGTCGTGGCCGCGTGCCGCCTGGACGGCGACGAGCCCTGGCTCGCATCCCGGGGCGACGTCTCTCGTATCGTCCTCGCGGGCGACAGCGCCGGCGGCAACATGGCGCACAACACGGCGATAAGGCTGCGGAAGGAAGGCATAGGCGGCTACGGTGACATGGTCAGTGGGCTGGCGCTCCTGCATCCCTACTTCTCCGCCGGGACGGAGGAACCAGCGGGCGGCGTCACGGAGCGCACGCTGGGTGTCGCCTCGGCCGGCAAGTTTGGCCCCGGCCACCCGTATTTCAACCCGGCGGCATCGCCGGAGGAGTGGAGGCGGCTCGGGTCCGGCCGCGTGCTGGTGACCACGGCGGAACGATGCTGGTTCGTGGAGATGGCGCACGCGTACGCGGAGGGGATCAAGGCGTGCGGGTGGGCCGGCGAGGTGGAGCTGCACGAGACCAAGGGCGAGAAGCACACCTACTTCTTGTTCAAGCCCGGCTGCGAAAATGCCACCAAGGAGCTCGCCGTCGTGGCTGATTTCGTCAGGCGTTGTTGACCTTGTTGCTTCCATTGTTATGATTCATCGGTGCTAATTGATACTTTTGTGCAAGTTTGAGTGTTATTTGTCCTATGCATGATAGACCATGCTTCCGTATCGAAAACTATATCTTCAATTTCAAATTTGAATGTTCAGAATTTGAAAATTATTGTCTAATAATTGTTGAGTATTTGAAACTATTTTGAACATTGAGTAAAATGAAAGTGGGAAAACTATTGATACACTGGTTATTCAAAATCACAAGTTATAGAGATCGAGGCTAGGCGCCGCACCCGAGTTGCTGACTAAATATTTGTACTAGGAAACTTTGCTAGAGTATCATAAAGCTCTTCCCTTTTTTAACGACATATGTTTTCATTTCATTTCCCTTCTTATGCATTATTATTATTATTTAAAGGTCGTCTCCTATTTCATACTAATTTGGCCTTGAATAATGTGTATGCAGTTATTCACTAGTTCTCGGGCTCGTTTTGTGTCCACTTGAAGCATTGAATAACAGTATATAAACACTAAAAAAAAGTGTACAGTCACTTGGGTTTGTGCTGCTCTAAAATGTCTTGCATGTTAGTTTTTTCTTCCGGTTGGAAAACCATGTTGAATAATTTAACCTGATTAAATAACATATCTGCCTGTTTTGACCAAAAAACACCAGTCTTCCAGTATTCCTTCAAATGATCTTTATATATAGATCTGAGCAACCTTGCAGCCTTTCCAAGATTAAAAATAAGAAAGCATTCTGACACGTCCAACTGCTGCTGTCAATTAGTAGCCATAAGCCACTAGTAGGTTTTCACCACTTTTCTCATCTATCAAAATCTAGGTATATAGCTAGCACCGCTTGCTCCAAGCAAAGCCATGGAGTCCAACAACAGGTTGTGCGTATGAATCAAGGAGAAGGGAAACAAGCTATGCTCTCAACTCTACTTACCAGGCATCTTCTCCTATCTTAATTCATTCGCGTGTCGGATTCCTACGACTTTTTCCGCTGGGGGCGCCGTCGTGCGGGCTCGCCAGTACCGCTTTACCAAATCTCAGTGTCGTGTTGTGATTGTTTTGTATTGGATATATCTACTTTGCATCTCCGACGACAACAATAAGAATACGCAACCTAATAATCTTGTGCTGGCAGAGCAGGGCTTTCGCCAATGAAACATAATGAAAATGGAATTATCTGTAACACAAATATAAAGTTAAGGACAAAAAGTAAAGTAAACTGGAAAACAAAACTGAACTTTATTGATAAAAAAGGAGCAGTGTAGACCATGTGATATCCTGAGAAGAATGAAATATATGTTCTCGCTTGCTGACGCGCCACTGCCTATCTGCCCTACGGTATGGATTGATAAAAATAATGATTTGGAGGAGTAGCAAACCATTTTGCGAGAATATTACACTATATTTTCTCAAAGAATAAAGATCAATTGCAGAATGCTGAGCAGAACAGGATGAAGCCTCTCATAGAAGTGGCCATCCTTGAATTATATATGTAGCAACAGCAACACCTTGTTGCACGGAAAGATGGTGATCACAGACTTGGGCTGCTCCTCCGTCCCAAACACCTTGTCAAGGCCATCCATAACCACTTCCTTCGTTTACAGCAGTCACCACCCGGAGGTGTGTGTGCGCGCTTCTCAACGGCCTGCCTGGTAACGACTTGAACGAGTTGATACCATAAAACTATCACTTTACATGTCAATTTTTCCGAATGGTACCAGTTGATGTTTCAATCGCAAAAACTACCACATCAGAATTAAGTTTTCGCAAAAAGCACGAATCCACATTTAATCGTGAATTGACACTGTTTCTAACAGCGGGACCCACATGTAAGGAGAAAAGTGGAATGGCCCCATCTGTCGGCTCTATTAAAAAATAGTCAAAATATCAAAAAAAGGGGCATCACGATAACATCTCCCCCCATCGACTGCCTCCATCACCTCCGCCCTCCCCTCCCTCTCTCCCATGGCCGCCGCCGCCCTCCCCTCCCTCTCTCCCATGGCATCACCGAGGCACCGGGCGAGGACGACACCGTCCTCGAGCACCGTTCACGCGCCCTGCGCCAGGTCGGGCGTCGTGGGGGTGGAGGGCGTCGCTAGCAACGTAGACGTTCCCCTTGCTGATGCTGGCAAAGAGGAGCGAGAGCGGGGAGCGGTACCGTAGCGGCGTGGCAAACACGTCGTTTATCTCGCTCCTCTCGACGGCCTCCAGCACATGGGCACTCACCTCGGCGCTCCTCATCGTGGCCAACACAAACTGCTTCATCGCCGCCGGGCTCCGGTCAACGGCGCCAGCGACAGCGAGGAGGGTGGTACCGGCACGGGCGTGGAGATGAAGGCCATGGGCCTAAGCTCGAGAGGGGACGTGGGGCACTGGGAGAAGAGAGGGGTCAGGGAAGGTTGTAAGGAAAGAAATCAACGGCGAGAACCATCGACCGGTGTTGAAGAAGATGACCTCGATTCGCCGGATTCTAAGTGCCTCGCATAGATTCCTTAGGTGAGGAGCTTCTAGGCGATGCGTAGGTGTGGAGGGCATGCTCGGAGGAGCTTGGGGTGACTTGAATCCGTGGCGCTAGGCGGCGGCCATGGCCGAACTCTCGCGATCTTGCAGGAAGAGCAAGGAGGGGAAGAAGAGACATGGAAAATGACTGTGGGTAGAGGGCTGTGGCTCTTCGCCACATCAGTTGGGTGCGCCGCAACGACGATGGCGAGGGGTGCGACAACGATGGTGAGCAGGTGGCGGCGACGAACAGGCCTGGTAAACAGAGGAGAGAGGAAAATATTTATTTTTATTTTTCTAATGTTTTTGTATTGTTTTTAATTGTGCTGACACATGGGGCCTGGTCAACGTCAGCAAATAGTGCCTGATAAGTGGGTCTCACCTGTGAGATTTGGTGTCAATTTACGGTCAAGCCATAATTTGTGTATTTTGCTAAAATTAATTATGATGTGGTAGTTCTATGCGATTCGGAGGTCGACTGGTACCATTTAAAAAATTTAATATATAAAGTGATAGTTTTATGCTAACAACTTCAACTTAAACAGAATGATGAAGAGCTTGGTCACTCTGCATACTATGATTGTACTATGGTTGTTCTGACACCACGGTCATTTTACGAGAGGCTCTTCGAGAGTGGCTCCGTGCATCTTGTGTGCTCATATTTTAGCCTGCACTGTCTCTTAAAGGTATGTGTTTTCACACGACTCATCCACTACTGCCTAATTAGTTGTCGATTATGTAAGAAACAAACATTGTTTGAGAGAACTGACAAAAATTTGTCGTTTTCGTGTTTTATGGCTGTTTTTATGAACTATTGCCTATAGTTTTGAGGTTTTATGGCGATATACACGACTCTGTAACAACCGATACCCGTTTGAGAGTTATGAGCAAAAATCGTCGTTTTCACGTTTTATGGCAGTTTTCATGAGCTATTGTCCACAGTTTTGGTGTTTCAGGGCGATTTTCAAGGCCCATAAGACCCGAAACAATTTTGAGATAAATGATCAAAAACTCGTCGTTTTCGCGTTTTATGGACGTTTTCATTAGCTATTGCCCACAGTTTGTTCTATGGGGATTCGATGGCCCGTAAAACACGATACATGTTTAAGAATTATGACCAAAAACTCCGCGTTTTCGCGTTTTATGGATGTTTTCATTAGCTATTTCCCACACTTTGGGGTTTCCATGGGGAATCACATGGCCCATAACACGATACATGTTTGAGAGTTATGACCAAACACTCGGTGTTTTCACGTTTTATGAACGTTTTTATGTGCTATTTCCCACAGCTTGGGGGTTTCAAGGTGAATCACATGGCCCATAAAACACGATACATGTTTGAGAGTTATGACCAAAAACTCGGTGTTTTCTCGTTTTATGGACGTTTTCATGAGTTATTTTCCACAGTTTTGGGGTTCCATGGGGATTTGCATGGCCCGTAAAACACGAAACATGTTTGAGAGTTATGACTAAAATCTCGTCGTTTTCGCGTTTTGTGGCTGTTTTCATGAGTTATTGCCCATAGTTTTGGGGTACGAGGGCGAATTACACGGCTCGTAACACCCGATAAACGATTGAGAGTTATGAGCAATAAATCGTCGTTTTCTTGTTTTATGGCCATTTTCATGAGCTATTGCCCACAATTATGGTGCTCCTGGGCGATTTTCAGGGCCCATAAGACGCGAAACAAGTTTGAGATACATGACCAAAAAACTCGTCGTTTTCGCGTTTTATGGACGTTTTCTTGAGCTATTGCCCATAGTTTGGGGGTTCCATGGAGATTCGATGGCCCGTAAGATATGATACATGTTTGAGAATTATGAACAAAAACTTGGAGTTTTGGCGTTTTATGAACGTTTTCATGAGCTATTTTCCAAAGTTTTGGGTTCCATGGTGACTCGCATGGCCCATAAAACACGATACATGTTTGAGAGCTATAACCAAAAACTCGGTATTTTCTCGTTTATGGACGTTTTTATGAGCTATTTCCCACAGTTATAGGGTTTCATGGGGATTTACACGACTCGTAACACCCGATACATGTTTTAGAGGTATGAGCAAAATCGCGTCGTTTTCGCGTTTTATGGCCGTTTTCATAAGCTATTGCCCATAGTTTTGGGGTACGAGGGCGATTTACACGACTCGTAACACCCCATACACGTAGAGGTATGAGCAAAAACGCGTCGTTTTCTCGTTTTATGCCCATTTTCACGAGCTATTGCCCACAATTTTGGTGTTCCAGGGAGATTTTCAGGGCCCATAAGACCCGATACGAGTTTGAGATATATGACCAAAAAGTCGCCGTTTTCTGGTTTTATGGATGTTTTCATGAGTTATTTCCCATAATTTTGGGGTTCCATGGGGATTTGCATGGCCCGTAAGACACGAAACATGTTTGAGAGTTATGTCTAAAAACTCGTTGTTTTCGCGTTTTGTGGCCGTTTTCATGAGTTATTGCCCTAGTTTTGGGGTATGAGGGCGAATTACACGGCTCGTAACACCCGATAAACGATTGAGAGTTATGAGCAATAAATCGTCGTTTTCAAAAGCTATTGCCCACATTTTTGGTGTTCCAGGGCAATTTTCAGGGCCCATAAGACCTGAAACAAGTTTGAGATACATCACCAGAAACTCGTGGTTTTCGCGTTTTATGGACGTCTTCATGAGCTATTGCCTACAATTTTGGGATTCCATGGGGATTCGACGGCCCGTAAAACACGATACATGTTTGAGAATTATGACCAAAAACTCAGCGTTTTTGCGTTTTATGAACTTTTTCATGAGCTATTTCCCACAGATTTGGGGTTCCATGGGGATTCGCATGGCCCATAAAATACGATACATGTTTGAGAGTTATGACCAAAAACTCGGTGTTTTCGCATTTTATGCACGTTTTCATGAGCTATTTCTCACAATTTTGGGTTCCATGGGGATTTGCATGGCCTGTAAAACACGATACATGTTTAAGAGTTGTGACCAAAAACTCGTCGTTTAAGTGTTTTATGGCCGTTTTCATGAGCTATTGCCCATAGTTTTGGGGTTCGAGGGCGATTTACACGACTTGTAACATCCGATACACGTTTTAGAGGTTTGAGCAAAAACGCGTCGTTTTCTCGTTTTATGGCCGTTTTCATGAGTTATTGCCCACAATTTTGGTGCTCTAGGACGATTTTCAGGGCCCATAAGACCCATAAATGTTTGAGATCCATGACCAAAAACTCGTTGTTTTCGCATTTTATGGATGTTTTCATGAGCTATTTCCCATAATTTTGGGGTTCCATGGGGATTTGCATGGCCCGTAAAACACGATACATGTTTGAGATTTATGACCAAAAACTCGTCGTTTTCGTGTTTTGTGGCCGTTTTCATGATCTATTGCCCATAGTTTTGGGGTACGACGGCGAATTATAAGGCTCATAACACCCGATAAATAATTGAGAGTTATGATCAATAAATCGTCGTTTTCACATTTTATGGCCGTTTTCATGAGCTATTACCCACATTTTTGGTGTTCTAGGGCGATTTTCAGGACCCATAAGACCAGATACATGTTTGAGATACATGAGCAAAAACTCGTCGTTTTTGCGTTTTATGGACATTTTCATGAGATATTGGCCACATTTTTGGGGTTCCATGGGGATTTGCATGGTGTGTAAAACATGATACATGTTTGAGAGTTATGACAAAAAACTTGGCGTTTTCGCGTTTTATGGCCGTTTTCATGAGCTATTTACACACAATTTTGGGGTTCTAGGCAGATTTACACGACCCATAAGACCCGATACATGTTTGAATGTTATGACCAAAAACTCGGCGTTTTTGGGTTTTATGTCCATTTTGATGAGCTATTGCCCACAGTTTTGGGGCTCGAAAGAGATTTACATGACCCATAAGAACCAATACATGTTTGAGAGAACTGACCAAAAACTTTTCGTTTTCGTGTTTTATGGCTGCTTTCATGAGCTATTGCCCACGATTTTGGTGTTCTAGGGCGATTTTCAGGGTCCATAAGACCCGACACAAGTTTGAGATACATGACCAAAACCTCGTCGTTTTCGTGTTTTATGGACGTTTTCATGAGCTATTGCCCATAGTTTTGGGGTTCGGTGGGGATTCGATGGCCCGTAAACCACAATACATGTTTGAGAATTATGACAAAAAACTCCACGTTTTCGCGTTTTATGAACGTTTTCATGAGCTATTTCCCACAGTTTCGGGGTTCCATGGGGAATCGCAAGGCCCATAAAACACGACACATGTTTGAGAGTTATGACCAAAAACTCGGTGTTATCTCGTTTTATGGACATTTTCATGAGCCATTTCCCACAGTTTTGGGGTTCCATGGGGATTTCCATGGCCCGTAAAACACGATACATGTTTGAGAGCTATGACCAAAAACTCGTCGTTTTCGCGTTTTATGGCCCTTTTCATGAGCTATTGCCGGAGATTTACACGTCTCGTAACACCAGATACACGTTTGAGAGGTATGAGCAAAAACGTGTCGTTTTCTCGTTTTATGGCCGTTTTCATGATCTATTGCCCACAATTTTGGTGTTCGAGGGTGATTTTTAGGGCCCATAAGACCTATACAAGTTTGAGATACATGACCAAAAAGTCGTCGTTTTCGCGTATTATGGATGTTTTCATGAGCTATTTCCCACAATTTTGGGGTTCCATGGGGAATCACATGGCCCATAAAACACAGTACATGTTTGAGAGTTATGACCAAAAACTTGGTGTTTTCTTGTTTTATGGATGTTTTCATGAGCTATTTCCCACAGTTTGGGGGTTCCATGGGGAATCGCATGTCCCATAAAACACGATACATGTTTGAGAGTTATGACCAAAAATTCATCGTTTTTGCGTTTTATGGACGTTTTCATGAGCTATTTCCCATAGTTTTGGGGTTCCATGGGGATTTGCATGGTGTAACATCCCAGCATGTAGGAACAAACGAAGGTTAGATTTAGGAATTTGTGCATATGCATGCATTCCTCTGCAAAACTTAAAGTGATCAAAGTTTCTTTCACTCTTTAAGTTTAGGAATAGCTTTGGAGAATGATCGTTATAAACTTTGACATGATATTTATGAATTAGTGTGTTTTGGGGGAAGGAATTTGAATTCAAACTTAAGATTTGAAATTATATTTTAAAATAATAGAGTTATGATTTAGTAATATTATTTAATCAAGAAAGAATATATAGTAAACAGAAACTCTAAATAATAATTGTAATCAAACAAATGAATATTTATTTCATACATTCATTTCATTAATAAGTTACAAAAAGTAACTCATAAACTCAATAAAGAATCTTTACAGTAATAAAATTAAAAAAAGAAGAGGAATATTTACATGTTAAGAACTATTACAAAATTCGTTACAAAAGAATAAATTAAACATTACAAAGAATTACATATGTCTAAAAGAAAATCTACACTACTCTTGAATCTTCAAATCTTGTACCTGCAAAACAAAGAATAAACAAAAAGAAAAATAAAGGATTAGTTATTAACTTTTACTCTCAGTAGAGAGCTGTGAGATGCACTGCTCCATTTTACATCATTGAGTAAATCTTTTAGGGGCAAGTTTCACCGATATAAAAGAATCAAATCTTTCGTAACAAATAATCCATAAGTCAAATGATTCCAATCAGTAAGAGGGACAAGTTTCACTAGGCAGGTTATTAGTAACCAGATAAAAGGTAGAACACCTCATTGAGCATGTCCACAACTATGCAGCAGACACACAAGCAGCTCACACACCAAAATGCATGGATGTGCTGTTGACACAGCCACAACTGCTTCCACAAGTAAAAGATCCAAGCACAGCCTTGGGAAAGCACAAGTGCACCACTCCATTGCTCACACCACACCAGAACTAGCAGCTTAGCCATAGCCCAACAAAACCAGCAAGCAAAACTCCACACTTGATCAACCCAAACATCACCAGATAGTGACATAAGGAGGGGGAAGAATCATGTGGACAGCAAGGCCAAGCCACGAGAGCTAGGAGGAGCATGCTAGATCAAGGACAAGCACATGAACTGACGGAAACAAGAACATCATCAGGAGGTGAAGGACAAGATCCAACCAGCAACACCAACATCACCACCAACCACAACAATCATCAGTTTTTGTGGTGAGTGTCATAAACCACCACATGATCTATTCATCTTATCCAGACAGAAACATGTGTTGTTTCATGAAACAACCTCTCAACGATCACCCTAGTGAGGTGAGTATCCTAGAGGTTTTGAGTATAAATATTAGAAATCAAACCTAGCAAAAACACCAAAATCTCCGACCAGCCTCACAGATTTGGCGTTAGCACATGCAACTTCTATAATCTATCATTTGTTCTTACAAGATCAGGGCACATCTCCCAGAAGGAGTAGCACCTCATATCTTATAATTTACAAACAAATCCATTCACTTAAAGCAACTAGGACCCTAGATCCTAGAGCCTCAGACCAGCATCATAGGCATGATCAAACAATAATATTTCCAACTTATTAATAAGCATCTATCAAGTTCCAGTAATGACCATTAGTGAAGCCAGCAACAAAATCCACTTGTGTACCATTCTAAGAAGGTTTCACAAGCACTAATCTTACTACTTAGACAACCAGACAGTCTAGTCTTATAAATCAACTAGCAAATCAAAACATATCAATTCCCGGAGACCAGACTCAGAGATCATACCATATATATCTATTCATTTTCATAGAATCATTAGACTCTATTAGATATAATTTAGATTAAGGATAAACAGGCAAACCAAAAAACACGTGTGCAGTGAATCATCACTGACAAGGTTACTGTCAGTATCAAGATACTGACAACAAATGAATACACTAAGTCACCATATACTCAACCAGAGGCAACACTATGTAATACCAACATTTGATGAACCATTAGCATCAGATCCAACATTAGCCTCAAACCAACAAACACAACATCATATAATCAAAGGATGACAGTAGACACTGAAGTGCTGAGAACATAAATTCTCACCAAGCATCAAAATCAGACCATAGCATCATCACATAAGCACTAGAGATGAACCATAGTATCAGTACAAACACAGAATAGAGATTGTCCACTAGACACACACAGTGGAACTCGAGGTATCTAGATGCACTAGGGTTCACAAAAGCACAACTCACCGGAGGTCCTCGCTGACGAATTGAAGAGGAAGCAGAGGGGCCGACGAGCTCGTGGCGGCACAGGGAGCACCCCAGGGGGCGCTGCAACCCGCACCAGCCACAGTGGCGGCCACAACAACACACGAACACCGCACACCAACACATGAGGGTCATCGGCGGCGGTAACATCACCATCCCCAAACCCTAGGGTTCGGGAAGGGGGCTAGCCTGGCCATAGGAGGGCTCCATAATTAAATCGAAGCGGAGGAGATGAACAAGCATAGTCAACAACCTTGCTCTGCACCACGCAGCGGCCAGGGAGGGCCACGGCGGCGGGTACCGCACGACGGCGGTGCCAACACCCCACGGGGTCGAGTAGGAGAGGAGATGAGGACGAGAGAGAGGAACCGAGGGAATGGGCCGGTAGGGCCAGAACCCCTTCGGGGTGTCCTTTTGGTCAAGGCCACTTGGGCCAAATCAGCCCAATAGGCCCAATTGAATCAGCCCAAAGACTTAAAAGAAGTTTTAAATGATTAATTAAAGACCAAAATACCCCTAAACTTAAATAAATTCTAGAAAATAAAATAAAAATCCAAAAATTATAAATAAAATATTTTTGGATTCATAATAATCCAACCTATTTAATTAAATTCAGAAATAAATAGTGATATATATAATTTTTGGTCAAGAATTTTATAAAATAATTATGCTTTATGGAATTTTATAAAATTAAAGAATGAAGATAAAAAAATCACTTTTATTATATATTATTATCCTAGTATTTATGAAAAATGCCAAATAAATGGTTTGGGTCATAAAAAGAAATTATTTTATTTAAATATTAATCCTTAAAAGAATTATTAAATAAATATAGTAATTTATATTAAATTTTAATAATTTATTATCTTATTTAAGGGAAAATATAATATTCAACAATTATAAATATTATTCTTAAAATAGAATCCTTTATTCTTAAAGGAATTCTTGTAACTAAAATGATGGGTAAAACACACAAAGAAAATCAATGATAAATAATGCATTGCATTACTATGCATATTCATTTTGCCTCTTTAAATATTGTCTTTACTGGGCAATAATGATGTTTTGTAGACAAAGAAGCTCAAGGTCCAGTGCAAGCATCCGACTTCACTACCTTGCAATCACAAGGCAAGTTCATCACTATCTCATGTCCTTTGAAGAGTCTTTATCAAAGTATTTGCAAATTGTGTGTTATCATCTACGTTTCAAGGAAAGAAAATATTATTTTCTCAAATAAATAAATTGTTGATATCATCCTAAGTGATGATAAAAAGGAGCAATAGAACTTAAGTTTCTATTTGCAATAATGATAATCAACTATGAACATAACAACCCATGACATTAGTGATTCTAGCACCGTATATAACGTGTTAGCCATGAGATTTGGAATGGGACAGAGAAGTCAGCTGTATCCTTTTACTCTCGTATGAAGGCAAGACGACCTTAACGTGACGTTGTGATTCCTTGTGTGGATCCTACATATGCGTGGGCACCCTTATGCCCCACACTTTTGGTGTTTAGATTATCTATGAGTGGTTTTTAGTGGTATAGTCCATTTGATATGACACTTGCGAGGGCATCACCAGGTGATAGAGTCTTTGGGAACTCATCAGGGTTTTAGCCTGCCCGGAAGGGGGCTTAACGGAGGTGAGCCAGCCGCAAAGGATCGTGCAGACATATGGGGTCGCGGAGAGGGCAGTGATTGGCTTGGACCAACTACTGGGCCCCACATCATGGAATTGTGGAAGGGAAAGTACGCCCGGTTGTGCAACAAGGAGTTGATCTCTCATGGGTAAAGTAACGCACCTCTGCAGAGTGTAAGAATTGTAACATGCTACCCTTGTTCCGGGAAGGAGCTACGAACGCAGAAGGAAAGGAACTCCATGAAAGTTCTGTTCAACCTATGAAGGCTGATGGTCATATATTTTCATAATAAAATCAATCTTTGAAGAAAGATTTACAAAAACTGCATAGTGCCAAGGAATTATAGTCTGAGGTGGTAGATAGAGCATCAAACTTCCCACCTTGCATATAATGAACTTGCTGGGTAATGCTGTTACTCACCTTTTCCTTTGATCCCCTGCCTAGACTCTGAGGATCCCGAAGAAACCCAAATGTATGCAGTTAAGAGTCAAGAGGAGGTCTTCTATGAAGAGCCCAATATGTACGGTGTCGTGGAAGGAGTGGACTACGATGTTGTCTACGGAGGAGAGCACCAGGAGTCAGAATAATTACCATAGTACTAGGAGCCAATTGACCCGAGCAACATAAACAAGAAATAGCAATAAGTTGTTGAGCTCAATTTGGAGTTTAAGTCATCACTTTAAATATTCCGCTGAAACACTTTATAATTTGGTTTGTAAGTTGAATATTTTCAAGTCTTGAACTTCTGGTATTGTAATGATAATATGTGTGTATGTTTGTAATTTGGACCCACAATGTTTCTGTTGTACCACTCTGAGGGATGTGATATTTACGGAACGGTGTTCTATGGATGTCATATCAACGACTATAGTGTACTACACATGCAGTGGTATCCTGGGTCACCGCACATGGCCCGTAAAACACGATACATGTTTGAGAGTTGTGACAAAAAACTCGGTGGTTTCTCGTTTTATGGTCGTTTTGATGAGCTATTGACCATAGTTTCGGGGTACGAGGGCGATTTAAACGACTCGTAACACCCGATACACGTTTGAGAGGTATGAGCAAAAACGCGTCGTTTTCCCGTTTTATGGCTGTAACACCCTCAGATCGGCCCTATGCAAGTTTCAGCGATTCCTGCTAAACCCGCATAGAAATGATAAAGGTGCTCACCAGGAACTTTTGTGCGGATGGAAAACAAAGTAATATCATTACACAATAGTCCACGATTGAACCCACAAAACAGATATATACAACAACGACTCATCGAGTCAAGAATACAAATATACAGTACAAAGATCCAAATCACCTTGAAAACGATACAGTGTCCGAGTACGGACAAGATGCAAATGGGGCTAAGAGCCGTTAAGAATAACCAATGGCGTCCATAACCCTGCCCAGGCCAAGCCGGAAGGGTAACACTGCTAACAACATCGATCTCAACCTGCTAAACAAAAGGGGTGCCGACAAAGGGGAAATGAAAAAGAGAGAGCGGTCAGTACTAAGTCCAGTACACGACGAGACTTAGAATTCGCCGGTCCTCGCCTACATAGGTATGGTGACTGATGCGGCAGCGAAGCATGCACTAAACAACCTATAGAGACTCGATATATCTGGTGGCTATCAGGGAGGGATAAAAAATACCTATTCGGATCAAACCTGATACTATCACCAAGCATACCCATCCTGATATTCCCCCTCGAGACCAAACGAGGAAGTCATATCGAGGAAACTCACACAGTTGGCAATTTTATTCATTCCATTATAGTTACAACAATTACTAGTTAGATATAGATAGCTTGAGTCATCCTAATAAAATAAGCAGTGGGCAGTTTTAGTTAACCATTCCGTTCTAGTTGCAATACTTACTAGTCAGATACATATACCATGAGACATTAAAAAAAACCCAGCAATTGTTGGTACTTTTATTTAGCCATTCCGTTACAGTGAAGCTGATTACTAGTCATTACAAAGTCAAATTTATAGCACTACTTTAGTTATAGTTGTCTATGATCGAGAACTGTGCTCCAAGTCATCCATAACCGTGGACACGACTTCTCGAAAAGATTTAACCCTGTAGGGGTGCACCAAAGTTTCCACACGCACCTACACCCTTGTTGTCAGATCAGGTAGGTACAAGATCACAAAACATACACCCAACGGTATGTCGACGGGGTTTCGGACATGACGTTTCCCAGACCCAAAGAAAGCACATGGGGGCCATCCCACTAAGCTACCCGCAACGAAGTCGACCGGTCTCCGAGATGGACCCAGGGTTTGTGTCGACGGCTGTAAACGACTGGGAACCCGAAAGTGTGACTGGGCTTGTCGATACAGCAAAAATGTATCATGGGGTTCCTAAACAGTACAGGCGCTCCACGCGCAATCGTAAATAAAGCAGTAAAGCATGGCATAAGTACAGGATAGTAATAAAGCCCGAAACTAGTTTCTGGCCCCCAGTACAGTACTTTGAAATCAGGTACTATATCGATGGGGGGTGCCCACACACCCCACCTGTGGTTAGCGTGCTCGATCTCGGAATAGGTGTCAAGAACTCGGGGTCCTACGGGACACAAGTGGGCGGTTAAAAACCAAATATTCTGTATTACCCACCGGTGCCTCTGCATTATTTACCTACTTTCAATTTTTAGTTATTAAACGGTAATTAAAGGCATGATTATCTCCACCATTAAGCATGTGTCAACCACCCAACAACGGTGGAACATCGACGACGTGAAGCAGCATCTGAGGAAGCGACTACGACTCGCAAGGCCGACTATCTATCAAACAACAGGTAATAGGAGGTGCCCATGGCAATATAATGGATGCAAGAGATATCTCGGGTACGAAAACTAGAGAATTGCAACACAGATAGCAATAGATCAACAAGATTAAATAAAGACTATAAAAGTAAGATATGTAGAAAGGGGGAGAATGCTCGCCTAGAAAACATTGCTAAAGATTCATCCAAATATCAGGTCGATACTCGCATCAACTGATCGGCCTAATCCGTGAAGAAGGAAAGCACTAAAAGAAACACCAGACGCACTATTTAATACTACGACAGAAGATCGGGTATGATGCATGTATGAGGTATGACATGGCAAAGATGTGATGCAATTAGGACATAGTAAGCGGAACCGGGGTCCCGACAATTAAGAATATGGTTATAGTTGTTTAGCTACCCCGCAATTTAAATGTTGTCTTAACAAGGCGAAATTATGTCATCGGTTCGCTACACAAATTTAAATAGAGCCAATATAAGAATAGATTATCCCACATATGGTCACCATATTTAATTATAAGGTGAATCTGCATCATGCCCCCAAATAACCACAATATGAATGCAAACATGTTTAATTAATATGCAACAAGTGGATATATGGCATTTATAAAATAGGGCTCTCAAATAGGGGTCACACCTAGGGGGTTCGGCGAGGTTCGGTCTTTGAGGTATCGGGATCAGGCTTTGGAGTCTTGGCCATCGAATCCTTGAAGGAGGTCATGGCGTGTCGATGTTCGGGATTGGCCTTCGGATCCGAGAAGTAGACCTTGCATGTCTTCTCGGAATCCCTTGTGCACTTTAGCATCCGCTATCTGCGAGTGGCACCGAAGTGGTTCCCGTAGGTGGATCTTGGCACCAGTGCGGATACATCTGATGGCGTCGACCCATGGGATTTGGGGGCGACACAGGCACATCTTGAGAAAGACTAGTGCCAAATTGTTGTCACAGCGCTACAGGGTCTAACGAATGTTTACTGGTGGCCCACGTGAACACTTAACCGAAGGCAGCATCAACATTGCAGAACCAGGAGGCATCCCAAGGCATGTGAGAGCGTAAAGGAAGGTAGGGGCGGCTCCTGATCTCTTGCTGAACTCACTCGGGAGAAGGAGAACGCAGCCAGCCGGGCAGAGGAGTTTCCAGACAAGGACAGGCTCGCGACAGGTAGTGGGGCGATGACACTGGGGCCGGCTCGCAAGGTGACGGTGGTGGCACCCTGGACGTGAACGAGGGAGAGTAGGCGGTGGCTGACGACGATGCAGGCACAGAGGCAGTGACCGGGGACACTGCGGCGTGGGACTGCTTTGTTGAGGAGGACACGGGCGCGACGGCGGGACGCTGCAGCGGTGGCCGGAGCGGTGAGGGCCTGGATGGCGACGATGGCCTGCGCTGGTGGCAGAGGTCGCAGCAGGAAGCAGAGCTTGGTCGGGGCCGCTGCGGAAGGAGGGTGGCGGTGGAGATCGGGGGGCGGGCCACAGGAGGGGGTCGTTGGCGCTGGGAGGTGGGGAGTGAGAGGAAGGGTGAGGGAAGCCCGACGAGGGCCTGCAGGGCGGCGGCAGGAGCGCTGTGAGGGAAGGGCGTCGCAGGCGGAGGGGAAGCGGGTCGGGGGTGGGACGACAGAGAGAAGAGCGGGTCGTGCGGGCAGGGGTGGGACCGGGGTTTGCTAGGCGTGGGGTTCTCATGCGTGGAACGGGTCAAGGCGGGGCAGGACGCGCTGCAGTTGTGCGTGCGTTGCCGCAGGGCGGCGGCGGCAGGGCGAGGAGTGGGGCTTAGCTGGGATGTTAGGGTTTGGCTAGGTAGGTTTGTTAGATTTGGGTTTCCACCGGTTGGGCCTTTGGGCCTGACTGCTTTAGTTCTAGGTAGTATTTTTTATATTTAAAATATTTTCTATTTTATGTACTTTTGTTCAAAATCATTTTGGTAAACATCTTTGCACGATTTAAATAGTAAGAGATATAATTAGAATGTAAAGAGAAGATGTAAAGTAGAAAACGATATGGGGTTTTACAGGTATGCATGATGATGATGTCATGATGATGCACAGAGGTAACCGCAGGCGATTTTCTAGTGGTGGTTTAACCCGCGGGTGCTACAATGGCCGTTTTCATGAGCTATTGCCCACAATATTGGTGTTCCAGGTCAATTTTCAGGGCCCATAAGACCCGTTACAAGTTTGAGATGCATGACCAAAAACTCGTCGTTTTCGCGTTTTATGGATGTTTTAATGAGCTATTTCCCACAATTTTGGGTCCCATGGGGATTTGCATGGCCTGCAAAACACGATACATGTTTGAGATTTATGACCAAAAACTCGTCATTTTTGTGTTTTGTGGCCGTTTTCATGATCTATTGCCCATATTTTTGGGGTACAAGGGCGAATTACACGGCTCGTAACACCCGATAAACGATTGAGAGTTATGAGCAATAAATCGCCGTTTTCACGTTTTATGGCCGTTTTCATGACCTATTACCCACACTTTTGGTGTTCTAGGGCAATTTTCAGGACCCATAAGACAAGATACATGTTTGAGATACATCAGCAGAAACTCGTCGTTTCGCTTTTATGGACATTTTTATGAGCTATTGGCCACGTTTTTGGGGTTCCATGTGGATTTGCATGGCGCGTAAAACACGATACATGTTTGAGAGTTA
The DNA here is from genome assembly GCA_916181665.1 of Avena sativa. Taxonomy (NCBI): domain Eukaryota; kingdom Viridiplantae; phylum Streptophyta; class Magnoliopsida; order Poales; family Poaceae; genus Avena; species Avena sativa. The sequence goes on from OV702299.1 coordinate 526,849,404, forward strand.
TGACCAAAAACTTGGCGTTTTCGCGTTTTATGGCCGTTTTCTTGAGCTATTTGCACACAGTTTTGGGGTTCTACGGAGATTTACACAACCCATAAGTCCCGATACATGTTTGAAAGTTATGACCAAAAACTTGGCGTTTTCGCGTTTTATGGCCGTTTTCATGAGCTATTTGCACACAGTTTTGGGGTTCCAGAGAGATTTACACGACCCATAAGAACCAATACATGTTTGAGAGAACTAACCAAAAACTTATCATTTTTGTGTTTTATGGGTCCTTTCATTAGCTATTGCCCATAGTTTTGGGGTTCTAGGGCGATTTTCAGGGCCTATAAAACCCGAAACAAGTTTGAGATACATGACCAAAAACTCGTCGTTTTCGTGTTTTATGGACGTTTTCATGAGCTATTACCCACAGTTTTGGGGTTCCATGGGGATTCTATGGGCCGTAAAACACGATACATGTTTGAGAATTATGACAAAAAAGTCGGCGTTTTTGCATTTTATAGACGTTTTCATGAGCTATTTCCCGCAGTTTTGGGGTTCCATCGGGATTCGCATGGCCCATAAAACATGATACATATTTGAGAGTTGTGACCAAAAACTCGGTGGTTTCTCGTTTTATGGCCGTTTTCATGAGCTATTGCCCATAGTTTTGGGGTACGAGGGCGATTTACACGACTCGTAACACCCGATACACGTTTGAGAGGTATGAGCAAAAACGGGTCGTTTTCTCATTTTATGGTCGTTTTCAAGAGCTATTGCCAACAATTTTGTTGCTCCAGGGCGATTTTCAGGACCCATAAGACCCGATACATGTGTGAGATACATGACCAAAAACTCGTCATTTTCACGTTTTATGGATGTTTTCATGAGCTATTTCCCACAATTTTTGGGTTCCATGGGGATTTGCATGGCCTGTAAAACCCGATACATGTTTGAGATTTATGACCAAAAATTCGTCGTTTTTGCGTTTTGTGTCGTTTTCATGATCTATTGCCCATAGTTTTGGGATACGAGGGTGAATTACACGGCTCGTATCACCCGATAAATGATTGAGAGTTATGAGCAATAAATCGTCATTTTCACGTTTTATGGCCGTTTTCATGAGCTATTACCCACACTTTTGGTGTTCCAGGGCTATTTTCAAGACCCATAAGACAAGATACATGTTTGAGATACATGAGCAGAAACTCATCGTTTTCGTGTTTTATGGACATTTTCATGAGCTATTGGCCACATTTTTGGGGTTCCATGGGGATTTGCATGGCGCGTAAAACACGATACATGTTTGAGAGTTATGACCAAAAACTTGACGTTTGCGCCTTTTATGGCCATTTTCATGAGCTATTTGCACATAGTTTTGGGGTTCTAGGGAGATTTACACGACCCATAGGTCCCGATACATGTTTGAAAGTTATGACCAAAAACTCGGCGTTTTCGGGTTTTATGATCGTTTTCATGAGCTATTGCCCACAGTTTTGGGGTTTCAGAGAGATTTACACGACCCATAAGAACAATACATGTTTGAGAGAACTGACCAAAAAATTTCCGTTTTCGTGTTTTATGGCTGCTTTCATTAGCTATTGCCCATAGTTTTGGGGTTCTAGGGCGATTTTCAGGGTCCATAAGACCCGCAACAAGTTTGAGATACATGACCAAAACTCGTCGTTTTCGCTTTTTATGGACGTTTTCATGAGCTCTTACCCACAGTTTTGGGGTTCCATGGGGATTCGATGGCCCGTAAAACACGATACATGTTTGAGAATTATGACAAAAAACTCGGCGATTTTGCGTTTTATGGACGTTTTCATGAGCTATTTCCCAAAGTTTTGGGGTTCCATGGGGATTCGCATGGCCCATAAAACACGATACATGTTTGAGAGTTGTGACCAAAAACTCGGTCGTTTCTCGTTTTATGGCCGTTTTCATGAGCTATTGCCCATAGTTTTGGGGTACGAGGGCGATTTACACGAGTCGTAACACCTGATACATGTTTGAGAGGTATGAGCAAAAACGGGTCGTTTTCTTGTTTTATGGCCGTTTTCATGAGCTATTGCCCACAATTTTGGTACTCTAGGGCGATTTTCAGGACCCATAAGACCCGATACATGACCAAAAACTCGTCGTTTTCATGTTTTATGGATGTTTTCATGAGCTATTTCCCACAATTTTTGGGTTCCATGGGGATTTGCATGGCCCGTAAAACACGATACATGTTTGAGATTTATGACCAAAAACTCGTCGTTTTGCGTTTTGTGGCCGTTTTCATGATCTATTGCCCATAGTTTTGGGATACGAGGGCGAATTACATGGCTCGTCACACCCTATAAACGATTGAGAGTTATGAGCAATAAATCGTCATTTTCACGTTTCATGGCCGTTTTCATGAGCTATTACCCACATTTTTGGTGTTCCAGGGTGATTTTCAGGACCCATAAGTCAAGATACATGTTTGAGATACATGACCAAAACTCGTCGTTTTCGCGTTTTATGGACATTTTCATGAGCTATTGGCCACATTTTTGGGTTTCCATGGGGATTTGCATGGCGGTAAAACACGATACATGTCTGAGAGTTATGACCAAAAACTTGACGTTTTCGCGTTTCATGGCCGTTTTCATGAGCTATTTGCACACAGTTTTGGGGTTCTAGGGAGATTTACACGACCCATAAATCCCGATACATGTTTGAAAGTTATGACCAAAAACTCGGCGTTTTCGGGTTTTATGTCCGTTTTCATGAGGTATTGCCCACAGTTTTGGGGTTCTAGGGAGATTTGCACGACCCATAAGAAAAAATACATGTTTGAGAGAACTGACCAAAAACTTGTCGTTTTTGTGTTTTATGGCTGTTTTCATGAGCTATTCCCCATAGTTTTCAAGTTCTAGGGCAATTTACATGACTCGTCACAACCGATACCCGTTTGACAGTTATGAGCAAAACTCGTCGTTTTCACGTTTTATGGATGTTTTCATGAGCTATTGCCCATAGTTTTGGTGTTCCAGGGCTATTTTCAGGGCCCATAAGTCCCGAAACAAGTTTGAGATACATGACCAAAAACTCGTCGTTTTCACGTTTTTTGGATGTTTTCATGAGTTATTGTCCATAGTTTTGGGGTTGCGTGGGGATCCGATGGCCCATAAAATAGTTTTGTATGTTTGAGAGTTATGAACAAAAACTCGTCGTTTTCGCGTTTTGTGGCCGTTTTCATGAGTTATTGCCCATAGTTTTGGGGTACGAGGTTGAATTACCCGACTCGTAACACCCGATAAATGATTGAGAGTTATGAGCTATAAATAGTCGTTTTCACGTTTTATGGCCGTTTGCATGATCTATTGCCCACAGTTTTGGTGTTCCAGGGCGATTTTCACGGCCCATAAGACCCGAACCAAGTTTGAGATACATGACCAAAAACTCGTCGTTTTTGCGTTTTATGGACGTTTTCATGAGCTATTGCCCACATTTTTGGGGTTCCATGGGGAATCACATGGCCCATAAAACACGGTACATGTTTGAGAGTTATGACCAAAAACTAGGCGTTCTCGTGTTTTATGGATGTTTTCATGAGCTATTTCCCACAGTTTTGGGGTTCCATGTGGATTCGAATGGCCCTTTAAACACGATACATGTTTGAGAGTTATGACCAAAAACTCGGTGTTTTCGCGTTTTATGGATGTTTTCCTGAGCTATTAAACACAGTTTAGGGGTTCCATGGGGATTTGCATGGCCCATTAAACATGATACATGTTTGAGAGTTGTGACCAAAAACTCGTCGTTTTCGTGTTTTATGGCCGTTTTCACGAGCTATTGCCCATAGTTTTGGGGTACGAGGGCGATTTACACGACTCGTAACTCCCGATACACGTTTGAGAGGTATGAGTAAAAATGCATCGTTTTATCGTTTATGGCCGTTTTCATGAGCTACTGCGCACAATTTTGGTGTTCCAGGGCGATTTTCAGGGCCCATAAGACCTAGTTTAAGATACATGAACAAAAACTCGTCGTTTTCGCATTTTATGGATGTTTTCATGAGCTATTTCCCACAATTTTGGGGTTCCATGGCGATATGCATGGCCCGTAAAACACGATAAATGTTTGAGAGAACTGACCAAAAACTTGTCATTTTCGCATTTTATGGCTGCTTTCATGAGCTATTTCCCATAGTTTTCAGGTTCTAGGGAAATTTACATGACTCGTCACAACCGATACCCGTTTGACAGTTATGAGCAAAACTCGTCGTTTTCATGTTTTATGGATGTTTTCATGAGCTATTGCCCACAGTTTTGGTGTTCCAGGGCGATTTTTAGGGCCCATAAGTCCCGAAACAAGTTTGACATACATGACCAAAAACTCGTCATTTTCGCATTTTTTGGATGTTTTCATGAGTTATTGTCCATAGTTTTGGGGTTGCGTGGGGATTCGATGGCCCATAAAATACGATACATGTTTGATAATTATGACCAAAAACTCGGCGCTTTCGCGTTTTATGGATGTTTTCATGAGCTATTTCCCACAATTTGGGGTTCCATGGGGATTTGCATGGCCCGTAAAACACGATACATGTTTGAGAGTTATGAACAAAACTCGTCGTTTTCCGCCTTTTGTGGCCGTTTTCATGAGTTATTGCCCATAGTTTTGGGGTACGAGGGTGAATTACCCGACTCGTAACACCTGATAAACGAATGAGAGTTATGAGCTATAAATAGTCGTTTTCACGTTTTATGGCCGTTTGCATGATCTATTGCCCATAGTCTTGGTGTTCCAGGGCGATTTTCACGGCCCATAAGACCCGAAACAAGTTTGAGATACATGACCAAAAACTCGTCGTTTTTTGCGTTTTATGGACGTTTTCATGAGCTATTGCCCACATTTTTGGGGTTCCAGGGGTATTCGATGGCCCGTAAAACACGATACATGTTTGAGAATTATGACCAAAAACTAGGCGTTTTCGTGTTTTATGGATGTTTTCATGAGCTATTTCCCACACTTTTGGGGTTCCATGTGGATTCGAATGGCCCTTTAAACACGATACATGTTTGAGAGTTATGACCAAAAACTCGGTGTTTTCTCGTTTTATGACGTTTTCATGAGCTATTTCCCACAGTTTTGGGATTCCATGGGGATTTGCATGGCCCATAAAACACGATACATGCTTGAGGGTTGTGACAAAAAACTCGCCGTTTTCCCGTTTTATGGCCGTTTTCATGAGCTATTGCCCATAGTTTTGTGGTACGAGGGCGATTTAAACGACTCGTAACACCCGATACACGTTTGAGAGGTACGAGTAAAAATGCATCATTTTCTCGTTTTATGGCCGTTTTCTTGAGCTATTGCGCACAATTTTGGAGGTCTAGGGCGATTTTTAGGGCCCATAAGACCCGATACAAGTTTAAGATACATGACCAAAAACTCGTCGTGTTCGCGTTTTATGGATGTTTTCATGAGCTATTTCCCTCAATTTTGGGGTTCCATGGGGATTTGCATTTCCCGTAAAACACGATACATGTTTGAGAGTTATGAACAAAAACTCGTCGTTTTCGCGTTTTGTGGCCGTTTTCATGAGTTATTGCCCATTGTTTTGGGGTACGAGGGTGAATTACCCCGCTCGTAACACCCGATAAACGATTGAGAGTTATGAGCAATAGATTGTTGTTTTCACTTTTTATGGCCGTTTTCATGAGCTATTGCCCACAGTTTTGGTGTTTCAGGGAGATTTTCACGGCCCATAAGACCCAAAACAAGTTTGATATACATGACCAAAAACTCGTCGTTTTTGCGTTTTATGGAAGTTTTCTTGAGCTATTGCCCATATTTTTGGGGTTCCGGGGGGATTCGATGGCCCGTAAAACACGAATTATGTTTGAGAATTATGACCAAAAACTCGGCGTTTTCATGTTTTATGGACGTTTTCATGAGCTATTTCCCACATTTTTGGGGTTCCATGTGGATTCAAATGGCCCGTTAAACACGATACATGTTTGAGAGTTATGACCAAAAACTCGGTGTTTTCGCGTTTTATGGACGTTGGGGTTCTAGGGCAATTTACATGACTCGTCACAACCGATACCCTTTTGACAGTTATGAGCAAATCTCGTCGTTTTCACATTTCATGGATGTTTTCATGAGCTATTGCCTACAGTTTTGGTGGTCCAGGGCGATTTTCAGGGCCCATAAGTCCCGAAACAATTTGAGATACATGACCAAAAACTCGTCGTTTTCGCGTTTTATGGATGTTTTCATGAGCTATTTCCCACAGTTTTGGGGTTCCACACATGTTTGAGAGTTATGACCAAAAACTAGGTATTTTTGCGTTTTATGGACGTTTTCATGATCTATTTCCCTCAATTTTGGGGTTCCATGGGGATTTGCATGTCCCTTAAAACACGATACATGTTTGAGTGTTATGAACAAAAACTCGTCGTTTTCGCGTTTTGTGGCCGTTTTAATGAGTTATTGCCTATAGTTTTGGGGTATGAGGGTGAATTATCCGGCTCGTAACACCCAATAAAATATTGAGAGTTATGAGCAAAAATCGTCGTTTTCACGTTTTATGGCCGTTTTCATGAGCTCTTTCCCATAGTTTTGGTGTTCTAGGGCGATTTCCAAGGCCCATAAGACCCGAAACAAGTTTGAGATACATGACCAAAAACTCGTCATTTTTGCGTTTTATGGACGTTTTCATGAGCTATTGTCCACATTTTTGGGGTTCTGTGGGGATTCGATGGCCCATAAAACACGATACATGTTTGAGAATTATGACCAAAAACTCGGCGTTTTCGCATGTTATGGACGTTTTGAGGAGCTATTTCCCACAATTTTAGGGTTCCATGGGGATTTGCATGACCCGTAAAACACGATACATGTTTGAGAGTTATGACCAAAAACTCATTGTTTTCGCGTTTTGTGGCCATTTTCATGAGCTATTGCCCATAGTTTTGGGGTACGAGGGAGAATTACACGGCTCGTAACACCCGATAAACGACTGAGAGTTATGAGCAATAAATCTTAGTTTTCACGTTTTATGGCCGTTTTCATGAGCTATTAGCCTCAGTTTTGGTGTTCCAGGGCGATTTTCAGGAACCATAAGACCAGATACATGTTGGAGATACTTGAGCAAAAACTCGTCGTTTCCGCATTTTATGGACATTTTCATGAGCTATTGGCCATAGTTTTAGGGTTCCATGGGGATTTGCATGGCACGTAAAACACGATACATGTTTGAGAGTAATGACCAAAAACTTGGCATTTTCGCGTTTTATGGCCGTTTTCATGAGCTATTTGCACACAGTTTTGGGGTTCTTGGGAGATTTACACGACCCAAAATACCTAATACATGTTTGAAAGTTATGACCAAAAATTCGGTGTTTTCACGATTTATCGCCGTTTTAATGATCTATTGCCCACAGTTTTGGTGTTCCAGGGCGATTTTCACGGCCCATAAGACCCGAAACAAGTTTGAGATACATGACCAAAAACTCGTCATTTTTTGCATTTTTATGGACGTTTTCATGAGCTATTGCCCACATTTTTGGGGTTCCGTGGGGATTCGCTGGCCCATAAAACACGATACATGTTTGAGAATTATGATGAAAACTCGGCGTTTTCGCGTTTTATGGACGTTTTCATGAGCTATTTCCCATAGTTTTGTGGTACGAGGGCGATTTACACGACTCATAACACCCGATACACGTTTGAGAGGTACGAGTAAAAATGCGTCGTTTTCTCGTTTATGGCCGTTCATGAGCTATTGCGCACTATTTTGGTGTTCTAGGGCGATTTTCAGGGCCCATAAGACCCGATACAAGTGTAGGATACATGACCAAAAACTCGTCGTTTTCGCGTTTTATGGATGTTTTCATGAGCTATTTCCCTCAATGTTGGGGTTTCAAGGGGATTAGCATGGCCCGTAAAACACGATACATGTTTGAGAGTTATGAACAAAAACTCATCGTTTTCGCGTTTTGTGGCCGTTTTCATGAGTTATTGCCCATAGTTTTGGGGTACGAGGGTGAATTACCCGGCTCGTAACACCCGATAAACGATTGAGAGTTATGAGCAATAAATCGTCGTTTTCATGTTTTATGGAAGTTTTCATGAGCTATTGCCCACAGTTTTGGTGTTCCAGGGCGATTTTCATGGCCCGTAAGACCCGAAACAAGATTGAGATACATGACCAAAAACTCGTCGTTGTTGCGTTTTATGGACGTTTTCATGAGCTAGTGCCCACATTTTTGGGGTTCCGTGGGGATTCGATGGTCCGTAAAACACGATACATGTTTGAGAATTATGACCAAAAACTCGGCGTTTTCGCGTTTTATGGACGTTTTCATGAGCTATTTCCCACAGTTTTGGGGTTCCATACATGTTTGAGAGTTATGACCAAAAACTAGGTATTTTCGCGTTATATGGACGTTTTCATGATCTATTTCCCAAGGTTTTGGGGTTCCATGGGGATTTGCATGGCCCATTAAACACGATACATGTTTGAGAGCTGTGACCAAAAACTCGTCGTTTTCGAGTTTTATGGTTGTTTTCATGAGCTCTTGCTCATAGTTTTGGGGTACGAGAGCGATTTACACGACTCGTAACACCCGATACACATTTGAGATGTATGAGCAAAAACGCGCCGTTTTCTAGTTTTATGGCCGTTTTCATGAGCTATTTCCCACAATTTTGGTGCTCCGGGGAGATTTTCAGTGCCTGATACATGTTTGAGACTTATGACCACAAACTCGTCGTTTTCGCGTTTTATGGATGTTTTCATGAGGTATTTCTCACAAATTTGGGGTTCCATGGGGATTTGCATGGCCCGTAAAACACGATACATGTTTAAGAGATATGACCAAAAACTTGTCGTTTTCGCTTTTTTGGCCATTTTCATGAGCTATTGCCCATAGTTTTAGGGTACGGGGGAGAACTACACGGCTCGTAACACCCGATAAACGATTGAGAGTTATGAGCAATAAATCTTCGTTTTCACGTTTTATGGCCATTTTCATGAGCTATTGCCTACAGTTTGGGTGTTCCAGGGCGATTTTCAGGAACCATAAGACCAGATACATGTTGGAGATACTTGAGCAAAAACTCGTGGTTTTCGCGTTTTATGGACACTTTCATGAGCTATTGCCCATAGTTTTGGGGTTCCATGGGGATTTGCATAGCGCGTAAAACACAATACATGTTTGAGAGTTATGACCAAAAACTTGGCGTTTTCGCATTTTATGGCCGTTTTCATGAGCTATTTGCACACAGTTTTGGGGTTCTAGGGAGATTTACATGACCCATAAGACCCCATACATGTTTGAAAGTTATGATAAAAAATTCGTTGTTTTCGGGTTTTATAGCCGTTTTCATGAACTATTGCCCACAGTTTTCGGGTTCCAGAGAGATTTACATGACCCATAAGAACCGATACATGTTTGAGAGAACTGACCAAAAACTTGTCTTTTTCGTGTTTTATGGCTGCTTTCATGAGCTATTGCCATAGTTTTGGGGTACGAGGGCGAATTAAACGTCTCGTAAAACACGATAAACGATTGAGAGTTATGAGCAATAAATCGTCGTTTTCACGTTTTATGGCCGTTTTCATGAGCTATTACCCATAGTTACGGTGTTCCAGAGCGATTTTCACGCCCCATAAGACCAGAAACAAGTTTGAGATACATCACCAAAAACTCGTCGTTTTTGCATTTTATGGACGTTTTCATGAGCTATTGGCCACATTTCCGGGGTTCCGTGGGGATTCGATGGCCCGTAAAACACGATACATGTTTGAGAATTATGACCAAAAACTCGGCATTTTCGCGTTTTATGGACGTTTTCATGAGCTATTTCCCACAGTTTCGGGGTTCCATGTGGATTCGAATGGCCCATAAAACACGATACATGTTTGAGAGTTATGACCAAAATCTCGGTGTTTTCGCGTTTTATGGACGTTTTCATGAGCTATTTCCCACAGTTTTGGGGTTCCATGGGGATTTTCATGGCCCATAAAACACGATACATGTTTGAGAGTTGTGACCAAAAACTCGTCGTTTTCGCATTTGATGGCCATTTTCTTAAGCTATTGCCCATAGTTTTGGGGTAGGAGGGCGATTTACATGGATCGTAACACCCGATACACGTTTAAGAGGTATGAGCAAAAATGCGTCGTTTTCCTCGTTTTGTGGCCGTTTTCATGAGCTATTGCCCACAATTTTGGTGTTCCAGAGCGAATTTCAGGGCCCATAAGACCCGATACAAGTTTAAGATACATGACCAATAAATCGTCGTTTTCACGTTTTATGGATGTTTTCATGAGCTATTTCCCACAATTTTGGGGTTCCATGGGGATTTTCATGGCCCGTATAATACGATACATGTTTGAGAGTTATGAACAAAAACTCGTCGTTTTCGCCTTTTGTGGCCGTTTTCATGAGTTATTTCCCATAGTTTTGGGGTACGAGGGTGAATTACCTGGCTCATAACACCCGATAAACGATTGAGAGTTATGAGCAATAGATCTTCATTTTCACATTTTATGGCCGTTTTCATGAGCTATTGTCCATAGTTTTGGTGTTCTAGGGCGATTTTCAGGGCCCATAAGACCCGAAACAAGTTTGAGATACATCACCAAAAACACGTCGTTTTTCTGTTTTACAGACGTTTTCATGAGCTATTGCCCACAGTTTTGGTGTTACAGGGCGATTTTCAGGGCCCATAAGACTCGAACAAGTTTGAGATACATGACCAAAAACTCGTCATTTTCGCGTTTTATGGACGTTTTCATGAGCTATTTCCCAAGGTTTTGGGATTCCATGGGGACTTGCATGGAAAAATAAAACACGATACATGTTTGAGAGTTGTGACCAAAAACTCGGTCGTTTCACGTTTCATGGCCGTTTTCATGAGCTATTGCCCATAGTTTTGGTGTTCTAGGGCGATTTTCAGGGCCCATAAGACCCGTAACAAGTTTGAGATACATGACCAAAAACACGTTGTTTTTCTGTTTTACAGACGTTTTCATGAGCTATTGCCCACAGTTTTGGGTTCTGTGGGGATTCGATGGCTCGTAAAACACGATACATGTTTGAGAATTATGACCAAAAACTCGGCGTTTTCGCGTTTTATGGACGTTTTCATGAGCTCTTTGTGACACCCCCGGGATCAGGGGTAAACAAATCCCAGACCTTATCTGAACATAAGCTTAACCTTGAGCTCGAGAATATCCAGTGAAGAATCGGTAACACGGCAGTGACCCTACGACACAAAATTTATTACAGCAAGCTCATAACTGAGCAGAGAACCAAATTATTATAAGCAGAGGTCACTGACCACAAACATCAACCAACAGAAGGCAAATTATGCTATTAAGTATAGAAAACTTAACAAATGGCCTAAGAGGCCTGAAGCATAACGATGACGTCCCAGCCCATAGATTCCAGGCTGCCGTTCGGGAACCCCAAGCTACTCGTCGATGTCGATGTAGTACAGAACCCATCTTTAGGTGAACACTTACTCTGCCAAAAGTATCAACAAAGCAAGGGTGAGTACAGGGTGTACTCCGCAAGACTTATGGCCGGTGGAGTTGTTTTACGTAAAGCCATCTTTTGTTTATAAAACAAGAGAGAGAAGAAGCTCGTCTATTCAGAATATTTTAAAAGGGATAAGAGAGCGACATCTCCAAAGTATTGATCATCATCTTTTGATATCCACCGAATCATCATCATCTACCAACTAGGATCACCCTGTCGTACCCTTGAGGAAGCATCCTTAAGCACATGTTGATCTGCCAAGTTTTACGATTAGGTTAAAGTTCTCTATGATCTTAGAATCTGGTCACCAAGCGTTCATAACCGTGAACACGGCTTCTCGAAAATATTTAACCCTGCAGGGGTGTACAACTTTACCCACATGTACCAACCGACTCTTAATGCCAAGCTATTATCCCTCTTCCTTGGAAGGCTGGCAGAGGGTGGTTGGCCATGACCTTTACCTTGCTTTCGCTGAGACCATGAGTCACGCAATAAGTATGGTTCCGCTATAACGGGTCAAATCCCGAAGCCGGTACTTAAATATCTGAGGCGAGGTTGGTTAACAGGGGCGCCATCTACCCCAAGCAACCCGGTCCATGCTTACCTACCTTTTATGAATGCACCAACTTCACCCGGCAAATCTTTCAAAAGATTTTATATGCATATGTCGAATGGAATGCCCGAACTATGTGACTCATAGAATCTACTAGGAAATTTAATTAGGCATGGGGTTCCCAAGCCCCGTGTGGCTGTACGCTCATCTCGGTTCCAAAGGCAAGAACTCAGTTCCTAGTGGTGGCGAGCATGGGACTACAAAAACCACATCCCACTGTGGCCTCCCATACAAGCCTTAGCAAGTTTAATCTCATATACTGATCTCATCTCATCACGCTCTCCTGTCATACTAGATTCTCTGCATCTGATACATCATCTGGATGGACCAGAACTGACAGCTATGCATGGCTAAGTAGACACATATATAAGCTCTAGCAGTGCACAAAAGCCAAACCTAGTTGAGCTAGGAGCAGTGGATCAGGTAATATAAGCTCAAAGGGAGTAATGCAATAGATAGGATACTTTATCTATCGATAAAAGACCACGGTAGAATCGTATGCATTATGGCAGAATTGAAATGATTTCGAAATCGTACGATTATATCATGGTGGGGCTATGCTTGCCTTTTCCAGTTGATAACAGATAAGCAGATCTTCGGGAGCCTTGAACTTGACTTGGTTACAGTTGGTCAAGTATTGTTCGTCGATCTTCGATCTTACATGGTGTTGTCCTCGGGCTTCGAACTCGATCTCGATATCGTATCCTACCGCGAAGAACCAAACACCAGAAAGAGAGGGGGAACAATCAACACTTGGCATCGATGCAATGCTCAATCAATAATGATGATATTACAAGTTAATTTGCATTGAATTGAAACCCTAAAGCATGCTTGACAAATTAATCGGGGTTCCGTGGGGTGAAAACCCTAACTCGGGAAAAACTCCGGAATCACCTATTAGGGTTACTAGGATGTTCTAATTAAACTTGTTATTTAAGTTGTTGAACAATGCATGATTATATCTTAAATAACTAGGTTTCATTTTTCTGAACATTTTGATATATTATTTGTATTTTTCTGACTTATAAATCAAAAGTTATTGAATTTACAATATTCCAACAATTTATGAAATTATTAAACCAATTTAAATTGTTTTACTGCGTCAGCATAGGGTCTGGGTCGTTTAATACCACGGGTTGGGCTAGCCACAGACACTGGCTAGTGGGCCCAAGGCCACATCAGCTTCCATGTAGGCAAAGTGGGACAGAGGGGCGGTTTGGTTATTTCTCACCGAAGCAGAGGTTACCCACTGGGGTTGGCAGGTGGGGGCGAGGCCACGTTGGCAAGCCACGCAGGCGCCACGTGGGCCTCGCCGGAGAACGGCCAGATGACGGCGCGGGACGGCGATTGACGGTGAACTGGAAAGCGCGAAGGGGCGGGTTCGAACAAGCTCACCGAGAGGGACCTAACCCTGACGGCGCTGCCTCGTTTTGGTTGCCGGAGAGACGGCTACGGCGGTGAATTGCGGCGCTCGGTGGCGGAAAATGGCGCTGAGATGATCCAGTGAGGGAAGGGGCTAGCGGGGTGGTCCAGGAGGACCATGGGCTCACCGTGGTTGTAACGGGGGTGACGACAAGGCCGGAGGAGGTCGAGGCCGACGGTAATGGCGCCGGTGGTGGTCGTCGGTGGTGGGGAGGAAACTTCGATTCCAGCGAGCAGGGTGCTCCGGGGCTTGCGTGCTTCGACAGGAAGAACGGGGAAGGCGAGGCGGACCTCGTGGCGTGCTCGGCTGGCCTCGGGGTGGTGCAGGGCGACGCGAGGGGCGGAGCCCGAGTCTAGGGTTTCGCCAGGGGGATGGAAACGGGAGAGGGAGGTCACTGGGGAGGGGAAGGAATGGATTAGGGAGCGAGGGGGACGGCGTGGCGACCTTATCCCCACCTCGGGCCTCGTTGGATGGCCAGGGAAAGGCGGTGGTGATCAACGGCGGCGTCGGCGACACGGAGTTGTGCGCCTATGAGGAGGAAGACGACGAGGCGGGAGGGCCAAGGGGTACGGGCCCTGGCTGGGCTGGCTTGGGCCGGCTGCGGCTGCTGCGAGCGGCAGGAGGAGAAGAAGGGAGGTGGGCCGGCCTGGTTAGCTGGGCTGCTCCATTTTTTTACCGAAAACCTTTTTCTCTTTTCTATTTTGCATTTTTGTTTGTATTTTCATTTAAAATCTATTTTGAACCATTTCAAATTACGAGGACTTTTATAAAATTATTTGAAACACAGAGGGGCCATCTATACTGTTGGGATCCACACATGTTGCACTTTCCAAACATTTTCAGAACCATTTGAATTGTTTTCAAATAGAGTTAGAGGGTAGGGTTTAGGGTTTTGTTATTTTCTTTAATGCATTTTAAAGGAATAATGCTCATGGATGCACAATCAACCCTAAATATTGATTTACTAAAACTGGGGTGTTACAGCTATATCCCCCTTACGAGAATCTCGACCTGAGATTCCAAAGGTAGGAAGAGAGACAAAGAGAGAAAGAGACAAGGCCACTCTAAAAATAAGAGGGAAACACACTAAACAACACACCGAGTATCTCACGGTCAACTCATGAATGGAGTGTTTGAAACAACTCTGAGATGACAACATGGAACACGTCAAGGTAGAGGAGGAAACAAGAGGAGAAGGTTTCAAGTTGTTAGATAGATGGTCTTCATAAGGATTGAGACCATGGAGCTCACAGAAGGGTTTAAGCTTCTGGAGAGGAAAGCTTCCAACAGAAAGAACATAACACATACTTCGATGAGGAACCTCTACTAAATGGCTTAAGTAGAGATATTAGGTTGCAGAGATATGGATCAACAAAACCAAGCTGTTGAACTACTTTTGACACAGAAGGATCACTCTTTCATTCAACAGAAGGTCCAGACAGAAAGGTGTTTTGTGGAGAGGACTCGTAAAAGTTACAAGAAACATGTAGCAAGAGAAACTACAGATTACCAAAATCATGGTCACTATTCGAACATGTTTAAGAGAACAAGAAGGAAACTCTTTAATTCATCCAGGCTATCAAAATATTTATCAAAGATCGTGATATCACTTTACACCACTAGACGAATTGGTAAGAAGATTCCTGATAACACGAGAAGAAAGAAACTTCGTTCTTAGACTTCAATTACTTGGCACAACAAGATGCTTGCCAACATAAATGGTCTAGAGGATCGACCGAGAGACATTTAGCAACACTACTTTAAATGTTCTCCTCGATGTTTGAGAAAACAAACATCAGGTAAAAGTTGGACTTCGGATACAAAGGAAACCATAAGCACAACTCCTATAGTGGATCATAGAAGAAGCCTCATGAAGAGTGGTTGTTATTGCTGAATCAAAAGAATATGACAAGAGGTCTTTCTGGCTAAGTGTGTCAACCATTACATCAGCCTTGCCAGATTTATAAATAGACCTATGTCAAAGCCTTGAGGAACACCAACCATCGTATCTGCTTGAGATTCAGATTTGGTTAGGTGAGATGATACTTCAGACTCAGCATGTCTGAATAGAAAGTTTGCAACATTTACCGCAAAGGTAAAGCTACTAGATTCTCAAGACAGGGACTACAATGTCAAGTTCCGAAAGACGATCTAGATTGCTATACTCCTGTATTAGCATCTTGTCGAAAGACAACTGCATACATGTAAAGTACTAACAATAAAACACACATGTGTCCTTAAGTAACAGAGATAACTCTTCTTGAATCCATGGCGACATCTTTCAGCATTTGCATGTGAATGAGAGAAGGTCACTTCTAACATCCAGAACACATACTTCGAGATGACTCGAAGATGGTTCTCGATTTTTCCCAACATTAATGCCCAATGTTCCGTATGAATCAAATCTAGCATGGATAAGATAAGGATGTCATCGGTGGGCTCAACAACAAACTTATCGGGACACTCCAAGAAGATGGACGCATATGTCATATGAACAAGGCAAAAGTATTGGTCAGACCAAAGAAAATGAAGATGTACTCAAGTGAAACATCACAAGTAGAAACACCATCAAGATAGTCCTTGGAACTGAGTTTGGTTTGACGATAACCCAAATCAAATCAAAGGTGGGGGAAAATAACATATCTACAAAGGAAATATTATCATTTCTTCATCACAACAAAACTAAACATCCCCTTAAGAAGGAACAAAGTCGAATATAACTTTTGTCTTACAACTCTCCAAGTTATTGTTTAAGCTCAACCAACTAGTTCAGGGGTATCCAATATGGATCCTTGGAGAAAAGATCAGTTCAAAGAACTTGCTTACTCGAGAACTTGACAACATGGTCATGTGGCAACAAGGCGATACTTCTAGTAGACATTTAGAATATCACAAACCATCGATATGTCACATAGTTCCAGAGGAGACTTGCTTAGTAAGGCAAGAAGACATAGTCTCAGAGCTTCGGCACAAGCCTAACTCTTTGACCGAAGAGAGTGCACCAGAATGTTAGACTTGGTAGCACAATCATCCTTTGCTTAGTGACGGGGTTAACCGATCACGCTAAGAATGACACAAATGTACTTAGAGTTCAAAACAATAATAATTGCTAAGAACCTCAGATAGCCACATTATTACGCACACGCATCACTCACGAGCGCGAAAGCTCGAGGAAGGGTGGGTAACGTTGTGTAAAGTATCACTTCATTAAGGGGTCATGGAACTTCACACGACCTCTTAGTATAGAAGAGCGTGATACTTTAAGATAGAACAGATAGAAACTAATCAATGCCTCTTGATCTGCGGATTACAACACTTTGACCTGGTCCTAGATATGACGAGGTACTGGAGTTTGTTTCTCCTAGACATCCCGAAATGGTTTGTCTCGACAGACCACAAGAGTATCGTACATCGAAAGACACCGATGCACATTTACTACTTGGCTACCAACTGGTAAACAAAGGTCGGAAAACAACAAGGGGAAAGGAACATGCTCAGGATAGAATCCCAAGATGTGGATGCATAAGTCAACAATCTTCCGAAAACCAATGCATAGAAGAGGTAAGGTGTGGTAGAGTCACGAGTATAGATGTGAGACTCTCGAGGAGTACTCTTGTCGTGATCTTTTTGGTTCCATTAAAGAACATCTGCCATAGTATGTGGTAGGGGAAGTCCTTAATTGTCACAATTCAATCGCGACAATGACCACAAGCTTGAAGACTGGAATTGTACTACCAACCATACTGAGGTAATGTGTGAACATTAACAACAGGGATTAAAGGGATGGATCTTGGATTAAAGGTCAGCTTCATGTACAAGATTCACAACACCAGAATCTAGCACAATCGGGGATCTTAAGTTAAAGTCCAAGGGTTAAAACCCAAAGAAAGGAGTAACTACTACTTGAGTGACATAGTGTACACTGCAAGATAGTATTCACGAGGTAGCTTCCAAGAGAATAAACGACTTCTGAAGTACCCAACAAACGAAAAGAACGCACACAAGGCGAAAGGAAACCTCGAAGCCTAAGACAGAACACTACAGATCCAACAATATAATATTGTGGGTCCCAAAAGATAGAGAGATCATGATAGGAAGGAATCTCTCAGATGAACAAGAGCAAAGGGGAACAAAGAATTCATAACACACAACTCTACAGAACTCAACACTAGGTCAACTGGTTGAGAAACGACATGCCAAGAAGGCACCTAAGTTTTGAAAGATTAGAAGAGATATCAAAACTTTTCCAAAGTCAACACCAGATAAGATAACCCAGAGTTAGAGCGAAACTGGATAAGGAGTAAAAGAAGCATACTAGAGTTTCACAAATACTTTTCATCTTTGAAATAGTTTTCAAAAGCACTAGACTCAAAATCGACCAATATCAAGGTTTTCCTACAGTCGGTACTGCTCTGATACCAAGAACCGTGACACCTCCGGGATCAGGGCTAAACAAATCCCAGACCTCAGTCCGAACATAAGCTTAACCTTGACCTCGAGAATATCCAGTGAAGAATCGGTAACACGGCAGTGACCCTACGACACAAAATTTATTACAGCAAGCTCATAACTGAGCAGAGAACCAAATTATTACAAGCAGAGGTCACTGACCACAAACATCAACCAACAGAAGGCAAATTATGCTATTAAGTATAGAAAACTTAACAAATGGCCTAAGAGGCCTGAAGCATAACGATGACGTCCCAGCCCATAGATTCCATCATGTATGCCATGCTGTGTACTAGACCGGATGTGTCCAATGCTCTTAGTTTGACGAGCAGATATCAAAGTGATCTAGGAGTGGAACACTGGACAGCCGTGAAGAACATCCTAAGGTACCTAAATAGGACTAAAGAAATGTTCTTAGTCTATGGGGGTGATGAACAGCTCGTCGTAAAAGGTTACGTCGATGCTAGTTTCGACACCGACAAGGATGATTGTAAATCTCAGACAGGATACGTGTATATTTTGAATGGAGGAGCTGTGAGCTGGAGAAGCTGCAAGCAAAGCGTGATCGCGGGATCTACAGTAGAAGCGGAATACATGGCTGCTGCAGAAGCGTCAAGTGAAGGAGTTTGGATCAGAAACTTCATCACTGAGCTTGGCGTGGTTCCAAGTGCATTGGACCCACTGGAGATATTGTGTGACAACACTGGCGCCAGAGCACTCGCTAAGGAACCAAGATATCATCCAAAGACCAAGCATATCAACCGCAAGTTTCATATAATCCGAGATTATATAGCAGATGGAGATCTGAAGATTAGCAAAGTACATACAGATCTGAATGTCGCAGATCCGTTGACTAAACCTCTTCCACGTGTAAAACATGATCAGCACCTCAGTGCCATGGGTGTGAGATTGTTGCCAAATGTAAACTAGATTATTGACTCTAGTGCAAGTGGGAGACTGTTGGAATTATGCCCTAGAGGCAATAATAAAGATGTTATTATTATAATTCTTGTTCATGATAAAGTTTATATTCCATGCTAGAATTGTATTAAGCGGAAACTTTAATACTTGTGTGGTTTGTGAACAACACCGTGTCCCTAGTACGCCTCTATGGACTAGCTCATTGATCAATGATGGTTAAGGTTTCCTAACCATAGACATGAGTTGTCAATTGATATTGAGATCATATCATTGGAGAATGATATGGTGGACAGACCCAAACTAAGCGAAGCAATTAGATCGTGTCATTGTGTTCATCTTTGCGAAGCTTTTCCTATGTCAAATATTGTATTCCTTAGACCATGAGATAATACAACTCCCTGGTATCGGAAGAAAGCTTTGAGGTCATCAAACGTCATCCTATGAGAGGGTGATCATAAAGGTGTCTCTCAGGTGATCGGAAAGTATCTGTTGGGTTGTATGTATCGAGATGGGATTTGTCCCTCCCAAGTCGGAGAGATATACTTTGGGCCCACTCGGTAATCGATATCAACACCGCTTGCAAGCATGTGGTTAAGGAGTTAATCACAAAGTGATATTGGATTACGGAACGAGTAAAGTACTTGCTGTGAACGAGATTGAACTAGGTATGACGGTACCGACGATCGAATCTCGGGCAAGTAAAATATCGCGAGACGAAGGGAATATATATATGGGATTGATTGAATCCTGGCATCGTGGTTCATCCGATATGATCATCGATGAATGTGTGGGAGTCAATATGGGTGCCCAGACCCCGCTGTTGATTATTGATAGAAGATCATGTCTGCATATTCTCGAACCCGCAGGGTCACACACTTAACGTGTCTCGACGCTAGGATAGATTGGATAATTGGTTTATGAATTTTTGTTCGGATTCTCGGATGGGATCCGGGACATCACGAGAGGTTCCGGAATGGTCCGGAGAATAAGATTCATATAAGGCAGTGCAGTTTTTGGAGTTCGGAATTGTTCCGGATTAATCGGTATTGTACCGGAAGCTTCTAGAACCTTCCGGAAGGGGACCAACGTGGCCCCACCTTCCGGGAGGGGGCATGGGCCTATGAGGGAGTGTCCTGGCCACATTGGGCCAGGGGCACAAGGCCCCATAGGGCCCAACCGATCCTAGAGAGTTTAAATCGTTTAAACTAGAGATAAGATAAGATAGGATTTCTAGATAAGGGAGAGTTTAAATTGTTTAAACTAGAGATAGGCTTGGAGGAGAGGCTAGGGCTGGCCGCACCCCCCCTCTATATATAGAGGGCTGGTGCGCCCCCTCTCACACACCCTTACACCTTCCTCCAAACCCAGTTGCCCTGCTGCCCTTCCTCTCTCCCTCCCGACTGTTTGTAGGCGAAGCCCTGCGGCAGAAATTCTCCACCATATACACCGCACTGTCGCATTGTAGATCCAATCCATCTCTCCACCATACTTGCTGGTCCGAGGAAGGAGGAGACGTCGAGGTGCTGCACGTGTGCATCTCATGGAGGCACCGCCACTTGTGGTGCTAGATCGGATCGGATCGCGAGGAGGAGAAGCGAGTACGACTACATCACCCACGTTCCGACGAATGTTCCACTGTGCGAATATTCAAGGGTATGAAGATCTAATCCAATCTCTCTCGTTGTTTGCATCTCCTAGATTAGATCTTGGCTTTCCCTCTGTTCGCTTCCGTAGAAAATTTTGATTTACTATGCTGCGAAACCCTTCAAATAGCAGATAAGCAGATCTTCGGGAGCCTTGAACTTGACTTGGTTATAGTTGGTCAAGTATTTTTCGTCGATCTTCGATGGTGTTTTCCTCGGGCTTCGATCTCGATCTCGATATCATATCCTATCGCGAAGAGCCAAACACCGGAAAGAGAGGGGAAACAATCAACACTTGGCATCGATGCAATGCTCAATCAATAATGATGATATAACAAGTTAATTTGCATTGAATTGAAACCCTAAAGCATCCTCTACAAATTAATCGGGGTTCCGAGGGGTGAAACCCCTAACTCGGGGAAAACTCTAGAATCACCTATTAAGGTTACTAGGGTGTTATAATTAAACTTGTTATTTAAGTTTCCTACCAATGCATGATTATATCTTAAATAGCTAGGTTTCATTTTTCTGAACATTTTCATATATTATTTGTATTTTTCTGACTTATAAATCAAAAGTTATTGAATTTACAATATTCCAACAATTTCTGAAATTATTAAACCAATTTAAATTGTTTTACTGCGTCAGCATAGGGTCTGGGTCGTTTAATACCACGGGTTGGGCTAGCCACAGACACTGGCTACTGGGCCCAAGGACACATCATCTTCCATGTAGGCAAAGTGGGACAGAGGGGCGGTTTGGTTATTTCTCACCGAAGCAGAGGTTACCCACTGGGGCTGGCAGGTGGGCGGCGAGGCCACGTTGGCAAGCCACGCAGGCGCCATGCGGGCCTCTCCAGAGAACGGCGGACGGCAGCGCGGGACGGCGATTGACGGCGAACTAGGAAGCCCGAAGGGGCGGGTTCGAACGAGCTCACCGAGAGGGACCTAACCCTGGCGGCGCCGCCTCGTTTTGGTCGCCAGAGAGACGGCGGCGGTGACTGGCGGCGCTCGGTGGCGGAAAACAGCGCCGAGACGATCCAGTGAGGGAGGGGGATAGTGGGGTGGTCCAGGAGGACCATGGGCTCACCGTGGTTGTAACGGGGGTGACGACGAGGTCGGAGGAGGTCGAGGCCGACGATAATGGCGCCGGTGGTGGTCGTCGGTGGCGGGGAGGAAACTTCGATTCCGGCGAGCAGGATGCTCCGGGGCTTGCGTGCTTCGACGGGAAGAACAAGGAAGGCGAGGCGGACCTCGTGGCGTGCTCGGCTGGCCTCGGGGCGGTGCAGGGCGACGGCGAGGGGCGGAGCCCGAGACTAGGGTTTTGCCAGGGGGATGGAAATGGGAGAGGGAGTTCGCTGGGGAGGGAAGGAATGGATTTGGGGAGCGAGGGCGACGGCGTGGCGACCTTATCCCCACCTCGGGCTCTTCGGACGGCCAGGGAAAGGCGATGGTGATCAATGGCGGCGCCGGCGACACGGAGCTGTGCACCTGTGAGGAGGAAGACGACGAGGAAGGAGGGCGAAGGGGTACGGGCACTAGCTGGGCTAGCTTGGGCCGACTGCGGCTGCTGCGAGCGGCAGGAGGAGAAGAGGGGAGGTGGGCCGGCCTAGTTAGCTGGGCTGCTCCATTTTTTTATAGAAAACCTTTTTCTCTTTTCTGTTTTGCATTTCTGTTTGTATTTTCATTTAAAATCTGTTTTGAACCATTTCAAATTACGAGGACTTTTATAAAATTATTTGAAACACAGAGGGGGCATCTATACTGTTGGGCTCCACAAATGTTGCACTTTCCAAACATTTTCAAAACCATTTGAATTGTTTTCAAATAGAGGGAGAGGGTAGGGTTTATGGTTTTGTTATTTTCTTCAATGCATTTTAAAGAAATAATGCTCATGGATGCACAATCAACCCTAAATATTGATTTACTAAAACTGGGGTGTTACACTCTTTCCCACAGTTTTGGGGTTCCATGGGGAATCGCATGGCCCATAACACACGATACATGTTTGAGAGCTATGACCAAAAACTCGGTGTTTTCGCATTTTATGGGAGTTTTCATGAGCTATTTCCCAAGGTTTTGGGGTTCCATGGGGATTTGCATGGCCCATAAAATACGATACATGTTTGAGAGTTGTGACTAAAAACTCGTCGTTTTCGCGTTTTATGGCCGTTTTCGTGAGATATTGCCCATAGTTTTGGGGTACGAGGGCGATTTACACGACTCGTAGCACCCGATACACCTTTGAGATGGGGATTTGCATGGCACGTAAAACACGATACATGTTTGAGAGTAATGACCAAAAACTTGGCATTTTCGCGTTTTATGGCCGTTTTCATGAGCTATTTGCACATAGTTTTGGGGTTCTTGGGAGATTTACACGACCCAAAATACCTGATACGTGTTTGAAAGTTATGACCAAAATCTCGGTGTTTTCGCGTTTTATGGACGTTTTCATGAGCTATTGCCCATATTTTTGGGGTTCCGTGGGGAGTCGATGGCCCATAAAACACGATACATGTTTGAGAATTATGACGAAAAACTCGGCGTTTTCGCGTTTTATTGATGTTTTCATGAGCTATTTCCCATAGTTTTAGGGTTCCATGTGGATTCCAATGGCCCATTACACATGATACATGTTAGAGAGTTATGACCAAAAACTCAGTGTTTTCGCGTTTTATGGACGTTTTCATGAACTCGTAACACCCGATATTGCCCATAGTTTTGGGGTACGAGGGCGATTTACACGACTCGTAACACCCGATACACTGCCATCAGCTTCATCCTCGAGCTCCTCATGCATTGGTTGCTGTTGCTGTTTCTCAATAGCAAGTTTTAAGGCCTCTATGGAACGTTGCAAAGCTGTCACGTTCGTGTTGAGGTCTGTCACTTGTGTCTTGATAGTAGCCACGTCCCGAACGTTTGCTTCCAAGGTCACTTGCACGTCCTGAAGCCTCTTGTCAATGGCATCTGTTGTGTTGTTAAACACTAGTGTCACATGGGATCTCAATGCTTCATATTCCCGCCAATTGACACACTCATCATCCTTCTTTTTCTGTGCTACAACATCAGAAGCACTAGTAGACATGATTAGTAGATTAGTGCAATAAATAAAATCTGTTTGGTGGAACACTCAATTCACTCACACTGACAAGAAAGTAGATCTTACCGTTCCAAAGTGAATAGAGATGCGTAACCAAAACAAGATCAAGACTGATGCACTGATGTGATGAAGTGAATATCAAGGGTATAGAGACGATCACAGGGCACCCAGGTTATTTATGGTGGAGCTGTAGGTATGTAATCCTAACTACACCGTAGACAAGTCCTAGTGCTGATCGTTATGATAACCCGCAAAACACACACGGTGGAGATAAACGTGGCAAAGCAATTTATGAACGGGAATATTGCAATGCACAAGAGAGACGCTAGTAATAGCTCAAAATAAACAGACACAATATTGCTCAATCTACAAGTGCTATGATCAACTAGGCCTCCAATAAAGCACACTTTGATATCTTTTTTTGTCACGCTTGTAGCTCTATTCTCGCTCTTTTTTTTAATACGGAAACTCTTTTCCTTTTCTGTTTTTCTTCCTTTTTTTAAACTATATGACTCAATGCAAAACGAATGCAAACTAGGGAGGGCCGGATAATCCGGTATGTCGGGGCAAAAATTGAGCACTTTCAAAACCCTAATGAGCAGCCTATCAGAGCAAAGCGACTAGTCTCGTGGGTACGCTCCTAGGCACGGATGCGGTAGATAGGCTGTAGCTAGGTTTGAAACACCAAAGTATGTTATGTGGACTCGGAAAAGTAGATGGAAACTTGCAGAAAACGGTGATGGTGGACTCGGTGGAAACAAGATCAAAACCCTAAACACAAACGAAAACTAGACTCCTATGAGAAAAACCTGCAGATCGGATCTACGAGAAGACACGACCAGCAACTAAAACTTGAAAAACGATGCAATCTAGGCTAGGGCAAATATTTTTGTATGGCTTTTTCTGTATAGGACGAAAACAAGAACTAATCTATGGATGGATTTGTGGATGCTCACCGAGGAAACAAGGAAATCTGATACCAAGATGATATGGGGTGGCCCGATCTTCTCAGCAAGCACTTGTCGATGATGATGGTGGATGATAGATAACTAGCCTGTAGATATGAACTCTCCCGCTCGAACCCTGATGCCAATGCAACAGCTCTCGAACCCTGTGGGATATTCACAACACCACGCTCTTGCGCACGCAGCCGTCGACCACGAACGGTAGTTTGCAATCTACTAATTCCCAATGGAACAACAGATCACACTCAATTGCAGTAGATAATTCGATCACAGGGTAATTTCAGAGGTTCTAGAAAGAATCAACTCCAAAATATTTTAACGTGGTCTACCCTAAACAAATGGTACCCCCATCTATTTAAGAGAGAGGGGGCGGCTAGGCTAAGAGTCCAAGACGCAAACGACTACAACTAAGATACATGCCGACCCAAGTGGGACAACTTTCTAGGCGCACAGGCATGTTCCTGCCGTGGCAACATATTGGGCCTAAAGCGTGTCGTGGCAGGACTCTTCTGCCATGGCAGGATTTCAGCCACTTTCTGTGACGCAGTAGCCTACCGTGGCAGGATTTGGCATCGTTTCTCTACCGCGGCAGAGACTCTGCCAGGTGTTGATCCCTTCCTTTGTAGCTCCTTGCGCTTCCTCCCTCTCCTCCCTCGCGCTTGCCCTATTGATCAACTAGGGTAGGTGTAAGTATATGGATGTCCTCATCAGTTTTGGGGTACGAGGGAGAATTACACGGCTCGTAACACCCGATAAATGATTGAGAGTTATGAGCAATAAATCTTCGTTTTCACGTTTTATGGCCATTTTCATGAGCTATTGCCCATAGTTTTGGTGTTACAGTGCGATTTTCAGAGCCCATAAGACCCGAACAAGTTTGAGATACATGACCAAAAACTCGTCATTTTCGCGTTTTATGGATGTTTTCATGAGCTATTGCCCACAATTTTGGGGTTCCATGGAATTCGATGGCCCGTAAAACACAGTACATGTTTGAGAGTTATGACCAAAAACTTGGCGTTTTCGCGTTTTATGGACGTTTTCAATGAGCTATTTGTACACAGTTTTGGGGTTCTAGAGAGATTTACATGACCCATAAGACCCGATACATGTTTGAAAGTTATGACCAAAAATTCGGTGTTTTCGGGTTTTATGGCATGTTTTCATGAGTTATTGCCCATAGTTTTGGGGTTCCAGAGAGATTTACACGACCCATAAGAACCGATACATGTTTGACAGATCTGACCAAAAACTTGTCGTTTTCGTGTTTTACGGTTGCTTTCATGAGCTATTACCCATAGTTTTGGGGTTCTAGTGCAATTTACACGACTCGTAACAACCGATACCTGTTTGAGAGTTATGAGCAGAACTCGTCGTTTTCATGGTTTATGGTTGTTTTCATGAGCTATTTCCCACAGTTGTCGTGTTCCAGCGCGATTTTCATGGCCCATAAGACCCGAAACAAGTTTGAGATACATGACCAAAAACTCATCTTTTTTGCATTTTATGGACATTTTCATGAGCTATTACCCACATTTTTGGGGTTCCGTGGGGATTAGATGGCCCTAAAACACGATACATGTTTGAGAATTATGACCAAAAACTCGGCGTTTTCGTGTTTTATGGACGTTTTCATGAGCTATTCCCAGTTTTGGGGTTCCATGTGGATTCGAATGGCCCATAAAACACGATACATGTTTGAGAGTTATGACCAAAAACTCGGTGTTTTCGCGTTTTATGGACGTTTTCATGAGCTATTTCCCACAGTTTTGGGGTTCCATGGGGATTTACATGGCCCATAAAACACGATAGATGTTTGAGAGTTGTGACCAAAAACTCATCATTTTCGCGTTTTATGGCCATTTTCAGGAGCTATTGCCCATAGTTTTTGGGTACGAGGGCGACTTACATGACTCGTAACACCCGATACAGGTTTGAGAGGTATGAGCAAAAATGCGTCGTTTTCTCGTTTTAGGGCCATTTTCATGAGCTATTGCCCACAATTTTGGTGTTTTAGGGCGATTTTCAAGGCCCATAAGACCCGATACAAGTTTAAGATACAGGACCAAAAACTCATCGTTTTCGCATTTTATGGATGTTTTCATGAGCTATTTCCCACAATTTTGGGGTTCCATGGGGATTTGCATGGCCCGTAAAACACGATACATGTTTGAGAGTTATGACCAAAAACTCGTCGTTTTCGCTTTTTGTGGCAGTTTTCATGAGCTATTGGCCATAGTTTTGGGGTATGAGGCAGATTTACACGGCTCGTAACACCCGATAAACGATTGAGAGTTATAAAAAATAAATCGTTGTTTTCACGTTTTATAGCCGTTTTCATGAGCTATTGCTCACAGTTTTGGTGTTCCAGGACGATTTTCAGGAACCATAAGACCAGATACATGTTGGAGATACTTGAGCAAAAACTCGTCGTTTTCGCGTTTTATGTAAATTTTCATGAGCGGCCATAATTTTGGGGTTTCATATGGATTTGCATGGCATGTAAAACGCGAAAACGCGAAAACAATTGAGAGTTATGAGTAATAAATCGTCGTTTTCATGTTTTATGGCCGTTTTCATGAGCCATTGCCCATAGTTTTAGGGTACGAGGGCGATTTACACGACTCGTAACACCCGATACACGTTTGAGAGGTATGAGCAAAAACGCGTTGTTTTGTCATTTTATAGCCGTTTTCATGAGCTATTTTCCATAATTTTGGTGCTGCAGGGCGATTTTCAGGGCCCACAAGACCTGATACATGTTTGAGATGCATGACCAAAAACTCGTCATTTTCGCGTTTTATGGCTGTTTTCATGAGATATTTCCCACAATTTTGGGGTTCCATGGCGATTTGCATGGCTCATAAAACACGATACATGTTTAAGAGTTATGACCAAAAACTCGTCGTTTTCGAGTTTTGTGGCCGTTTTCATGAGCTATTCCCCATAGTTTTGGGGTACGAGGGAGAATTACACGGCTCATAACACCCGATAAATGATTGAGAGTTATGAGAAATAAATCGCGTTTTCATGTTTTATGGCCGTTTTCATGAGCTATTGCCCGTAATTTTGGTGTTCCAGGGCGATATTCAGGACCCATAAGATCAGATACATGTTTGAGATACATCGGCAAAAACTCATCGTTTTCGCATTTTATGGACATTCTCATGAGATATTGCCCATAGTTTTGGGCTACGAGGGGGATTTACACGACTCGTAACACCCGATACACATTTGAGACGTATGAGCAAAAGCATGTCATTTTCACGTTTTATGTCTCCTTTCATGAGCTATTGCCCATATTTTTGGTGTTCCAGGGCGATTTTTAGGGCCCATAAGACCCGATACATGTTTGAGATATATGACCAAAAACTAGTCATTTTCGCGTTTATGGATATTTTTATGAGCTATTTCCTACAATTTTGGGGTTCCATGGGGATTTTCGCGTTTTTTGGCCGTTTTCATGAGCTATTGCCCATAGTTTTGGGGTACGAGGGATAATTACACGGCTCGTAACACCCGATAAACGATTGAGATTTATGAGAAATAAATCTTTGTTTTCACATTTTATGGTCGTTTTCATGAGCTATTGCCCACATTTTTGGTGTTCCAGGGCGATTTTCAGGAACCATAAGACCAGATACATGTTTGAGATACTTGAGCAAAAACTTGTCGTTTTCGCATTTTATGGACATTTTCATGAGCTATTGGCCATAGTTTTAGGGTTCCATGGGGATTTGCATGGCGCGTAAAACATGATACATGTTTGAGAGTAATGACCAAAAACTTGGCATTTTCGCGTTTTATGGCCGTTTTCATGTGCTATTTGCACACAGTTTTGGGGTTCTTGGGAGATTTACACGACCCAAAATACCTGATACATGTTTGAAAGTTATGACCAAAAATTCGGCGTTTTCACGTTTTATCGCCGTTTTCATGATCTATTGCCCACAGTTTTGGTGTTCTAGGGCGATTTTCACGACCCATAAGACCCGAAACAAGTTTGAGATACATGACCAAAAACTCGTCGTTTTTGCATTTTATGGACATTTTCATAAGCTATTGCCCATATTTTTGGGGTTCCGTGGGGAGTCGATGGCCCATAAAACACGTTACATGTTTGAGAATTATGACCAAAAACTCAGCGTTTTCGCGTTTTATAGACGTTTTCATGAGCTATTTCCCACAGTTTTCGGGTTCCATACATGTTTGAGAGTTATGACCAAAAACTAGGTATTTTCGCGTTATATGGACGTTTTCATGATCTATTTCCCAAGGTTTTGGGGTTCCATGGGGATTTGCGTGGCCCAATAAACACGATACATGTTTGAGAGCTGTGACCAAAAAGTCGTCGTTTTCGCGTTTTTTGACCGTTTTCATGAGCTATTGCCCATAGTTTTGGGCTACGAGGGCGATTTACACGACTCGTAACACCCGATACACGTTTGAGAGGTATGAGCAAAAATGCGCTGTTTTCTCGTTTTATGGACATTTTCATGAGCTATTTCCCACAATTTTGGTGCTCCAGGGCGATTTTCAGGGCCCATAAGACCGATACATGTTTAAGAGTTATGACCAAAAACTCGTCGTTTTCGCGTTTCATGGATGTTTTCATGAGCTATTTCCCACAATTTTGGGGTTCCATGGGGATTTGCATGGCCCATAAAACACGATACATGTTTGAGAGTAGTGACCAAAAACTCGTCGTTTTCATGTTTTATGGTTGTTTTCATGAGCTCTTGCCCATAGTTTTAGGGTACGAGAGCGATTTACACGACTCGTAGCACCCGATACACGTTTGAGAGGTATGAGCAAAAACGCGTTGTTTTCTCATTTTATAGCCGTTTTCATGAGCTATTTTCCATAATTTTGGTGCTCCAGGGCGATTTTCAGGGCCCACAAGACCTGATACATGTTTAAGATACATGACCAAAAACTCGTTGTTTTCGCGTTTTATGGTTGTTTTCATGAGATATTTCCCACAATTTTGGGGTTCGATGGAGATTTGCATGGCTCGTAAAACACGATACATGCTTGAGAGTTATGACCAAAAACTTGTCGTTTTCGCTTTTTTGGCCATTTTCATGAGCTATTGGCCATAGTTTTAGGGTACGAGGGAGAATTACACTGCTCGTAACACCCAATAAACGATTGAGAGTTATGAGCAATAAATCTTCGTTTTCACGTTTTATGGCTATTTTCATGAGCTATTGCCCACAGTTTGGGTGTTCCAGATTTTCAGGAACCATAAGACCAGATACATGTTGGAGATACTTGAGCAAAAACTCGTTGTTTTCGATTTTATGGATATTTTCATGAGCTATTGGCCACAGTTTTGGGGTTCCATGGGGATTTGCATAGCGTGTAAAACATGATACATGTTTGAGAGTTATGACCAAAAACTTAGCGTTTTCGCATTTTATGGCCGTTTTCATGAGCTATTTGCACACAGTTTTGGGGTTCTAGGGAGATTTACATGACCCATAAGACCCGATACATGTTTGAAACTTATGATAAAAATTCGTTGTTTTCGGGTTTTATAGCCGTTTTCATGAGCTATTGCCCACAGTTTTGGGGTTCCAGAGAGATTTACATGACCCATAAGAACCGATACATGTTTGAGAGAACTGACCAAAAACTTGTCGTTTTCGTATTTTATGGCTGCTTTCATGAGCTATTGCCCATAGTTTTGGGGTAAGAGGGTGAATTAAACGTCTCGTAAAACCCGATAAACGATTGAGAGTTATGAGCAATAAATCGTCGTTTTCACGTTTTATGGCCGTTTTCATGAGCTATTACCCATAGTTTTGGTGTTCCAGAGCGATTTTCACGGCCCATAAGACCCGAAACAAGTTTGAGATACATGACCAAAAACTCGTCGTTTTTACGTTTTATGCACGTTTTCATGATCTATTGCCCACATTTTCGGGGTTCGTGGGGATTCGATGGCCCGTAAAACACGATACATGTTTGAGAATTATGACCAAAAACTTGGCATTTTCGCATTTTATGGATGTTTTCATGAGCTATTTCCCACAGTTTGGGGTTCCATGTGGATTCGAATGGCCCATAAAACACGATACATGTTTGAGAGTTATGACCAAAATCTCGGTGTTTTCGCGTTTTATGGACGTTTTCATGAGCTATTTCCCACAGTTTTAGGGTTCCATGGGGATTTGCATGGCCCATAAAACACGATACATGTTTGAGAGTTGTGACCAAAAACTCGTCGTTTTCGCATTTGATGGCCATTTTCTTAAGCTATTGCCCATAGTTTTGGGTAGGAGGGCCATTTACATGACTCGTAACACCCGATACACGTTTAAGAGGTATGAGCAAAAATGCATCGTTTTCTCGTTTTGTGGCCGTTTTCATGAGCTATTGCCCACAATTTTGGTGTTCCAGAGCGATTTTCAGGGCCCATAACACCCGATACAAGTTTAAGATACATGAAAAATAACTCGTCGTTTCCACGTTTTATGGATGTTTTCATGAGCTATTTCCCACAATTTTCGGGTTCCATGGGGATTTGCATGGCCCGTAAAATACGATACATGTTTGAGAGTTATGAACAAAAACTCGTCGTTTTCGCCTTTTGTGGTCGTTTTCATGAGTTATTGCCCATAGTTTTGGGGTACGAGGGTGAATTACCCGGCTCATAACACCCGATAAACGATTGAGAGTTATGAGCAATAGATCTTCATTTTAACATTTTATGGCCGTTTTCATGAGCTATTGCCAATAGTTTTGGTGTTCTAGGGCGATTTTCAGGGCCCATAATACCCGAAACAAGTTTGAGATACATGACCAAAAACACGTCGTTTTTCTGTTTTATAGACGTTTTCATGAGCTATTGCCCACAGTTTTGGTGTTACAGGGCGATTTTCAGGGCCCATAAGACTCGAACAAGTTTGAGATACATGACCAAAAACTCGTCATTTTCGCGTTTTATGGACGTTTTCATGAGCTATTTCCCAAGGTTTTGGGGTTCCATGGGGATTTGCATGGCCCATAAAACACGATACATGTTTGAGAGTTGTGACCAAAAACTCGTCGTTTTCGCGTTTCATTGCCGTTTTCATGAGATATTGCCCATAGTTTTGGGGTACGAGGGAGATTTACATGACTCGTAACACCCGATACACGTTTGAGATGTATGAGCAAAAACGCGCCGTTTTCTCGTTTTATGGCCGTTTTCATGAGCTATTTCCCACAATTTTGGTGCTCCGGGGCGATTTTCAGGGCCCATAAGACCCGATATATGTTTGAGAGTTATGACCAAAAACTCGTCGTTTTCGCGTTTTATGGATGTTTTCATGAGCTATTTCCCATAATTTTGGGGTTCCATGGGGATTTGCATGGCCCGTAAAACACGATACATGTTTGAGAGTTATGACCAAAAACTTGTCGTTTTCGCGTTTTGTGACCGTTTTCATGAACTATTGCCCATAGTTTTGGGGTACGAGGGAGAATTACACGGCTCGTAACACCCGATAAACGATTGAGAGTTATGAGCAATAAATCTTCGTTTTCACGTTTTATGGCCATTTTAATGAGCTATTGCCCATAGTTTTGGTGTTACAGGGCGATTTTCAGGGCCCATAAGACCCGAACAAGTTTGAGATACATGACCAAAAACTCGTCATTTTCGCGTTTTATGGACGTTTTCATGAGCTATTGCCGACAGTTTTGGGCTTCCATGGGATTCGATGGCCCATAAAACACAATACATGTTTGAGAGTTATGACCAAAAACTTGGCGTTTTCGCGTTTTATGGATGTTTTCATGAGCTATTTGTACACAATTTTGGGGTCCTAGAGAGATTTACATGACCCATAAGACCCGATACATGTTTGAAAGTTATGACCAAAAATTCGGTGTTTTCGGATTTTATGGCCGTTTTTATGAGTTATTGCTCGCAGTTTTGGGGTTCGAGAGAGATTTACATGACCCATAAGAACCGATACATGTTTGACAGATCTGACCAAAAACTTGTCGTTTTCGTGTTTTACGGCTGCTTTCATGAGCTATTGCCCATAGTTTTGGGGTTCTAGGGCAATTTACACGACTCGTAACAACAGATACTTGTTTGAGAGTTATGAGCAGAACTCGTCGTTTTCACGTTTTATGGCTGTTTTCATGAGCTATTTCCCACAGTTGTCGTGTTCCAGCGTGATTTTCACGGCCCATAAGACCCGAAACAAGTTTGAGATACATGACCAAAAACTCGTCGTTTTTTGCATTTTATGGACGTTTTCATGAGCTATTGCCCACATTTTTGGAGTTCCGTGGGGATTCGATGGCACTAAAACACGATACATGTTTGAGAATTATGACCAAAAACTCGGCGTTTTCGCGTTTTATGGACGTTTTCATGAGCTATTTCCCACAGTTTTGGGGTTCCATGGGGATTTACATGGCCCATAAAACACGATACATGTTTGAGAGTTGTGACCAAAAACTCGTCGTTTTCGCGTTTATGGCCATTTTTATGAGCTATTGCCCATAGTTTTGGGGTACGAGGGCGACTTACATGACTCGTAACTCCAGATACACGTTTGAGAGGTATGAGCAAAAATGCGTCGTTTTCTCGTTTTAGGGCCGTTTTCATGAGCTATTGTCCACAATTTTGGTGTTTCAGGGCGATTTTCAGGGCCCATAAGACCCGCTACAAGTTTAAGATACATAATCAAAAACTCGTCGTTTTCGCGTTTTATGGATGTTTTCATGAGCTATTTCCCACAATTTGGGGTTCCATGGGGATTTGCATGGCCCGTAAAACATGATACATGTTTGAGGGTTATGACCAAAAACTCGTCGTTTTCGCGTTTTGTGGCCGTTTTCATGAGCTATTGCCCATAGTTTTGGGGTATGAGGGAGATTTACACGGCTCGTAACACCCGATAAACGATTGAGAGTTATAAACAATAAATCGTTGTTTTCACGTTTTATAGCCGTTTTCATGAACTATTGCTCACAGTTTGGGTGTTCCAGGGTGATTTTCAGAAACCATAAGACCAGATACATGTTGGAGATACTTGAGCAAAAAATCGTCGTTTTCGCGTGTTATGTAAATTTTCATGAGCTATTGGCCATAGTTTTGGGGTTTCATAGGGATTTGCATGGCACGTAAAACGCAAAAACGCGAAAACAATTGAGAGTTATGAGTAATAAATCGTTGTTTTCATGTTTTATGGCCGTTTTCATGAGCTATTGCCCACAGTTTTGGTGTTCCAGGGCGAATTTCAGGGCCCATAAGACCCGAAACAAGTTTGAGATACATGACCAAAAACTCGTCGTTTTTGCGTTTTATGGACGTTGTCATGAGATATGACCCATAGTTTTGGGGTTCCGTGGGGATTCGATGGCCCGTAAAACACGATACATGTTTGAGAATTATGACTAAAAACTTGGCGTTTTCGTGTTTTATGGACGTTTTCATGAGCTATTTCCTACAGTTTTGGCGTTTCATGGGAATCGCATGGCCCATAAAACATGATACATGTTTGAGAGTTATGACCAAAAACTCGGTGTTCTCGCGTTTTATGTATGTTTTCATGAGCTATTTTCCACAGTTTTAGGGTTCCATGGGGATTTACATGGCCCATAAAATACGATACATGTTTGAGAGTTATGACCAAAAACTCGTCGTATTCGTGTTTTATTGCCGTTTTCATGAGTTATTGCCCATAATTTTGGGGCACGAGGGTGAATTACACAGCTCATAACACCCGATAAACGATTGCGAGTTATAAGCAATAAATCGTCGTTTTCACGTACGTTTTTGGCCGTTTTCATGAGCTATTGCCCACAGTTTTGGTGTTTCATGGCGATTTTCAGGGTCCATAAGACCCGAAACAAGTTTGAGATACATGACCAAAAACTCGTTGTTTTCGCGTTTTATGGAATTTTTATTAGTTATTGCCCATAGTTTTGGGGTTCCGTGGGGATTCGATGACCCGTAAAACACGATACATGTTTGAGAATTATGACCAAAAACTTGGCGTTTTCGTGTTTTATGGACGTTTTCATGAGCTATTTCCCAAGTTTTTAGGGTTCCATGGGGATTTGCATGGACCATAAAACACGATACATGTTTGAGAGTTATGACCAAAAACTCGTCGTATTCGTGTTTTATGGCCGTTTTCATGAGCTATTGCCCATAGTTTTAGGGTACGAGGGCGATTTACACGGCTCGTAACACCCGATACATGTTTGAGAGGTATGAGCAAAAACGCGTTGTTTTCTCGTTTTATAGCCGTTTCATGAGCTATTTTCCATAATTTTGGTGCTCCAGGGAGATTTTCAGGGCCCACAAGACCTGATACATGTTTGAGATACATGACCAAAAACTCGTCGTTTTTGCGTTTTATGGCTGTTTTCATCAGATATTTCCCACAATTTTGGGGTTCCATGGCGATTTGCATGGCTCGTAAAACACGATACATGTTTAAGAGTTATGACCAAAAACTCGTCGTTTTTGCGTTTTGTGGCCGTTTTCATGAGCTATTCCCCAAAGTTTTGGGGTACGAGGGAGAATTACACGGCTCGTAACACCCGATAAATGATTGAGAGTTATGAGCAATAAATCGCGTTTTCACGTTTTATGGTCGTTTTCATGAGCTATTGTCCATAATTTTGGTGTTCCAGGACGATTTTCAGGACCCATAAGATCAGGTACATGTTTGAGATACATGAGCAAAAACTCATCGTTTTCGCATTTTATGGACATTTCTATGAGCTATTGCCCATAGTTTTGGGTTACGAGGGGGATTTACACGACACGTAACACCCGATACACATTTGAGAGGTATGAGTAAAAGCATGTCGTTTTCACGTTTTATGTCCGCTTTCATGAGCTATTGCCCATATTTTTGGTGTTCCAGGGCAATTTTTAGGGCCCATAAGACCCGATACATGTTTGAGATATATGACCAAAAACTAGTCATTTTCGCGTTTATGGATATTTTTATGAGCTATTTCCTACAATTTTAGGGTTCCATGGGGATTTGCATGACTCGTAAAACATATCATTACATACCGGCATATATGACATTGATGAGCATGCTAGACGTGAAAAGACAACTCTTGGTACACAAGGCTTACGCACCCAACAGTTCATGAAAGATTTCACAAATTTCGTGGAGCTGAGAGCCAAAGAATTGGCCCCCATCCCGCCCAACTTTTTTAACTTATGGGTAGGCATGGCTCAGATTCTAACCATCATCACCTCAGAGGTACATTTCCTCAGATTTTTCGAGCATAGCAAATAGTATATCACTTGCATCCAACACACCCGTGTTTGACTAGTTGACTGTTGTTATGGGTGACAGGGTGCGATCGACAAAGAGAAGCTTGATTCGATCACCGAGGCCCATGTTCGTTTAGTCCATGGAAGACATGTATTGAGCTGGATTGTGGCTTAATCCTGATTTTTCAGGTTGGACGGATTTTTTTTCCAGCCCACAAAAATTTGCTATTCGTTTATATCCAGATGGGGAAAAATAGTCCAACCAATCCAATCTCCCTTCCACTAATAAGGCCTAAAAAAACTCTCTCCACCTGACATGTGGAAAATTATCCACGACCGGGAGAAAGAGCGCACGCAACATCTCGGAGACGTGATGGATGAGTTTGTGAGGGTCAGGGGCAGGACGAACTTGCAAAGACCAAGATTATTGTGGCCGTATCGCTCACCAACGCATGAGAATCTGATAATGGCAATACCACTTTTCACGGAACTATTTGATTTATCTCCGACATTACTACTAGAAAAAAGGCTATAGATAGGTCTATTACTCGTGGCACATCAATATGCAAGAGCGTACAAGTATATACTTACGACGCACCATATATTGATGTGTCACGACTATTCACTTACTAGTGACGCATTATATAAGAGATGTGCCATGAGTAGTTGAAGTATGGATCGACAGGGGTGTCCCCCTTATTTGTGGCGCATGGCACAGTGGTGTGTCACGGGGGACACTCCTACTATACACGGGTGACAGGTTACTCGTGGCGCACCAATATGAGATGTACCACGAGTAAGGGAGAGCGGGATTCGAATTCAAACAGGCCATCCTACCTTCCACCTCTCCTTCTCCCACCTACCATCACCTCTTTTCCTTTTCCTCCCCTTCTCCTCTCCTTATCATCCCTGTCTTTTTTCTTCTCCTCCTCTCACTCTCATCCCTTTCTCCTTATCCTCTCTCCGCCGCTAACCACCATGCAGTCCTCCCGCTCTCCCTCGACCCCCGCCTAGAGATCTTCCCTGACATCCGCGCCGCGCCTTGTCCCGCTCCAGCCCATGCTCCACCTTGTCATCCTTGCCCCGAGCCCGATCTCGTCGTTCTCGCCCCTATCTTGTCGTCCTTGGCTCCAAGCGCCCTGACCTCGAGCTCCTCGTCCATGCCCCCGTGCCTACCGTCGCCGCTGTTGCCCACCCCCGCGGCCACGGATAGGAATCACCAGCGCAGCCATGGCCTCCCGCACCTCCATGTGGTGGTAGGTTGTGCTTGCAGCCACGGCCTCCACGCCCGAGCTCTGGCAAGACGACGACGGCGACAGGGGACTCGATTGATTTTGTTTTTCAAAATAAGGGTGTTTTCTATAAATGTAATTTTTTTATTCTCCAAAAATCTTACCCGTGGAACATTGATTACCTCTATCATTGGCGCACTGTATGGTTCGCCAGAAGTAATGACATTACTCATGGTGTGCCACCTAATGCGCCACGAGTAAGAATTACTAGTGGCGCCTTGCTCGTGGCACATGGGTGGTGCATCACGAATAAGCAAAATAGATGCGCCACTAGTAAGCTTTTTCATAGTAGTGCTAGAGCAAGCCTGGGCATGCACATCAATGCTGCCAGATTTGTTTCCTTTGTCCGTGTTCTGCAACAGGAGCTTGACGGCGCAGATCGTGCGTATGAGCTTTTCATTTGCTTCCTGAAATGCTGGCAAGCCATCGGTATGCATGTTTTTCATGGATACAGAACCAATGTTGAATCAATTACAGCTCACGACCGATTAGGAAAAATGCAACCGCGAGCACTCGAAAGCACACTCCTCAGTATATTGTTTCACGGTTTGTTAGATGTGGCAAATATTTGATTTTCATGTTTCATACTCTTACGGAGCATAGATTTTTCTCTGACTGCAACAAGAAATACTCTTCCATTTGCTCCTTATTTGTCTTCAGTTTTTCTTGGCGGGTGCACATTTTTTGTATCAAAGCTATCACGCAACGAGGCCCAGCGGAATCATCTCGTGGGTCATAAATTGTGTAACCATTGGAAACAACATGTTTTCTGTAGCACATAACCTAACCCATGCTTTTTGAAGCCAAATTTGTGCTCAAAATGTACTTTGAAATACATCTGCACAATTGAGATAGACATAGAGGAAGTACACAAACTTTAAGTACTGTGTAATTTAAAAACACGCACTCTTCCACAGGCCAGAACGGAACCAGTGCGCTTTTATTTCTTCCACTTAACTAATTATATAAAAATAGGGAACTTAACTGAGGAGCGTAATACAAGTAGTTAATAAGTACTAACAGTGCTTTCCTTTGAGAAGTCCCACCGGTGAAGTGATTAAAATTTGATAGTATACCAGAAGGCTACAATCAAAATATCTATAAGGTGAAATAAATAAGAAAATAATGAACAGCACCGTATGACACCCCAACAACGACGAAGGAAAGTGGCAATACAATGAAGAGGATAATGGGCCTCTTCCCTCGTTTTCCCAACATGGCCAGTGCGAAGGGGTAAAGGAGTGCCATTACCCAAATATTGAATACAAGACCTAGGATTGCATGCCTCATCTGCACTGTTGTCCAAGCTCCATTGAGTATAATCACCTTTCCCAGGGCCACACCAATAGCCCCAACATTGACAACGAAAATCAAGGTTGTCGGGATCAATATTGGAACCCATCGAAAAACATAAAGATCGGCAAACTTGTCATTAGTGTCCGCTGATGTTTGCTTTGAGGTGATCCTAAATTGTATCCCTTTTCCGGTAACGAGCTTCACTAGCATGTACAACACAGCATTTGGGTATGCACTTGTTGCTCCAATCATAAAGAACTGCTCATTGCGCCACCAGTCCATCCATGTGATCCCCGCCCACTTTATCTCAAACACGCCAATAATGTGAACCATCAAGATTATCATGATGACATACAAGACATACCTAGTAAAAGGCCTCTGGATGTAGAATTCTCCGGGTAAAAGCCACATCAGTGGGCATAGCCCATATACCACAATAAAAAGTGATGTTATTGGGTATATTGTCATGTTAAGGTATGCCACCCTTTGCATGGGGTGTAGCCAACCGCGGGCAAGAAGGGGATTGTTGTGCGAGAAGAAGAGCTCCAGGGATCCGCCAGACCATCGCATAATCTGGAGGAGGCGCTCTATAAGATTGATTGGTGCAGTACCCCGAAACGCATCAGGTTTTATGGTGCAGAACTTGGAGCACCAGCCTTGTCGATGTGCACGAAATCCCGTTGCAATATCCTCAGTTGCGATGTTATATATCCACCCGACATCCTTGCCCCACCCAGTACAAACTTCATATGCACATGACATAACATCTGCCAACTCAAAAATGCCTATCTCATTTAATTTGATAGGCATTTCCTTCTCTTGACCAGGGCTCACCATAGAGTGCAAGAAAGATTTTGAGTTGCCAAAAATGTTAGCCCTTATTGTTCCACCATCCGGGCCTCTCCACCGAGGTGAGTCAATACCATAAAGTGCAATGCGACGAAACATGCAACCAGTGCCAAGGTAAGAGGGGCCTTGGAGGCCATTGAGAGCAAGCATAGTACCATCAAAGAAGACACGGTTGTGATTGCAGTACCTGTCTGTCGGGTCGACATTGTCAAACCTCTGTGGAAACTGCACAAAGGCTGTGTTTTCTCCTTCTCGCGGATCAAGCATGAAGCATACCGCAGCACGGAATGACTGTGAGTTGTTGATGTAGTGATCACAGTCAAAGTTGATGATGAAGGGTGCGTTTGATAGCAAAGCCGAGACGCGCAACTGCGTGTTCATGGCTCCAGCTTTCTTCTGGTGGTCATAGCTTGGATGCTTCTCACGGGAGACGTATACAAGCATCGGTAGACGTACATCTATGGTACTGAAGTCAAGAGTGTCATTGGCCCCAACCGGTAGTCCAAGATGAGGTGTATGGCTCGGCTTGTTCACCACAATCTGACAACTAACAAAGTTCGTATGAGTAACTAATTTATTTTGAAATTTTTATTCAGTGAAAACATATATTATTTGTGCAAACACCAGATAAGTAATCTATGCATAAAAATCAAATACTATTTATTATGGGAATTTGTACCTGAACGATGGATGCATGATGCCCTTTTTTATGGTTTTCTGTCGGATCAATCCATGTACCAGGCCATTGTGTTCCATCCTCCATCAGAGTGGCATTCATATGCATAATGTTATATGCATTAGAACGCTCATGAATAGTTTCCGGTAGCATTTCTATGGTCATCTTGAGCTCTTCATACTTCCTATGCACATATCTATGGTCAATAATGAAATCCTCTACTGAACTGCCTGCATATGGTGTTGCTTTAACCTCAAAATAGCTCTCGGGCGCCCTTGGTTCAACACAATACTTCCTGCAGAAGGGAACCCACAAAGTCGCAAATTTTGCTGTTTCAACCAATGCCTCGTAGGTGACAAGTGCGCCGGCATCATCAGATAGGTAGCAAGAATTCTTGTCAACAGGGTAGTCGACGGCGAGGATGGAGAGAATGCAGTTCATGGTGTATAATATTGGCTCATCGACGGGGTTGGCTGTGGTGACAAATACATCTATTCCTGGGAAGCTTGAGGTCCCATCACCCATGTCGCACTTTTGCTTGAGAGCATCAAGGTCAGGGATGCTTTTAACGGGGCTGACTTTGGGTAGTTGGTTGAGGAGCCAAGAGAAACCAAACCAAATATCTCCAGCAACGGACATTGCCCAGAGCCAAATGATATCAGAGTTATTGTTCTTTAGGCGCCATATGAAGAAAAGAATGACTGCAATCAGGCGAGCGAAGATCAACATCCTGTTAATGCATTATAACAAAGTTAGACTTAAAGTTCTAAATATATTTATGGAAATGAAAATATATCTTCACTCCTAAAATTGCAGGAGGTTTAGGTGTTAAAAACTTAGAAATTCAAAATTTCTTGCTTATAAAATCATGCATGCATCAAACCTCCCATGGCGAGACTGTCTGCTATACCACTCACCCTGTTGTTGCAGATCTCTCTTCTCACTCGCTCGTGTATGCACTTGGCTAGAACACAACCAGGTAGAAGAGACGCAGGACACAGGGAGTTTGCGCTGCGTGCAACTAACTGCAGCCTTTTCGGTTTATCTCCATTTATTCTCTGATTACAACAGAAAGAACGAGAAAAACGGATCGTGTGCGAGGCTAGTGGAGCTGCCATCCCAACTCCGCTCGAGCACGTCCCGTACTGGTCCACGATGATCCTAGAGCTCGTGCCATCCCACGTAGCAAACCACCGTGTCCACTAACTAACTTATCTGCTAACTTAAACGACTAGAATGACTGACCAAGTCGCATACAACAAGGTCACCTTATTCTGCTAACTGAAAACTACTGCTACTGACGCAGATCTTCAGAGTTTGTAAAGTGCAGTGTTTAGCCAACACACCCTACCCCCAGACACCATCCGTCCAACACCACTTACTTAGAAAAAGTCATCAAGTAACACCTTAGCACCTCATTTCTCGGTGTAAGATAGGAAACGGTCAAAGTACCTTATTTTGGCTTGATAGATGGCTCCTTCATGAGCCTTTATCTAATGCATTCCCTCCCATCTTCTAACACCACCTTAAACCATATATTCTAATTTCTTTGGATCTGCGGGTCGAATTTGAATCTGACCTTTGTAACAGGCTTACCTCGGCCGCTGCTAGCGAGCTCTTGTCTCTTTGTGTCTAGCTGTAGGATGTTGAGCTTTCAAGTGAGATGGACCAGCGGGCGATGCTTGATGACTCCTGCTTCTCTACTAAAAGTGTGTATGCCGTCGTCTCGACTCAACTTCAGAACCGACATCTGGAGTATGTGTGGAAATCCTTCGTCCCTCGGACTAACAAAAAATTGGCTAGCTTGTCTCCCCAATAGATTAAACATGAGAGAAAATTTGCACAAGAACACTATCGTTCACTAACCTATCTGCATGAGGGGTGGCCACCCCGTGGAGACAAGAGACCACCTTTTTTCCTCTATAATTACGCGCAAGGAGATTTGGGATAATATCAACATTCAGCCATCCTTTGGGACCTTCTCTGACTTGTGGACTACATCGGTCCACCGGGGATTCACTCCTCCATTTGGCCATATGGCGCCCTAATGATATTATGGAAAATTTGGGACCCGACAAACA
This sequence comes from Avena sativa, assembly GCA_916181665.1. Classification (NCBI taxonomy): domain Eukaryota; kingdom Viridiplantae; phylum Streptophyta; class Magnoliopsida; order Poales; family Poaceae; genus Avena; species Avena sativa. Next base: position 526,891,478 of record OV702299.1, read on the forward strand.
GTTGGTCTTCAGGAATATTGATCAAACATCTTACTGTATTTAATAATCTCTAAGATTATAGTTGGCATCACTCTTTGGGGAAACTAGCAAGGCAGCCCTTACTATTAAGAACCATTTTTATCTGCATGTATTTCTCTCTCGTTTATCCTCTGTTTTTTACAAGGTGTCAAAATTAGCAACTACAAACATCCATGTAGCCTCTTGTTTGTCAGAAAATTGCTTTAGAGCTCGGGCTACATGGAGCCCTTTATTTTAAAATTTTAAAATGTTGATTTCAAAGTTTAAAAAATTGCGAACAAAATTTTAGATATAGATAATGATATACTCTACTAAGACACATAGTCTAAACCCGAAATACCATATATTCTGGGCTTAACAAAATGACAAAATCTGATATAATATGGTGGTTTGAAATTTGCACAGTTCACTACTTTAGATGTTAGATTGTTTTTATTTTTGTGTAGCCTAAAATACGGAGTATTTTGAGTTGAGTTTTTTTCAGGTTGGTACATACATTATTTCTACATCTAGAATTTTTTATCAATTTTTTTTGAAATTTCAAAATACAGTTTTTCAATTGCTCAAAAAAAAAAAGAGCTCCATGTCGCCCGAGCTCCAATTGTTTGTGCAGTAATTATTTTTTGGGGACCAGGTTATTTTCCTAAGTAGTAGTAGTAGTAAAGTTGGTTGTACTCCATCTTCCGACAAGGTCAAAATTAGCACCACGTGTATGCCATCAACACCGGCCGATTATTGTTTCTAGCAAGCAGCCATTATTTGACCTCGCGAGACACTATATGGTTAATCAGTAAGTAACTATTCATTTGTGAGCCATCTGTAGCTGGTTTAAATCTTCTCATCAATAGATTGATCCATTACTCTTTTTGTTTACTAATCTAATTTTGTTTGTCCATTGTTGAATCCAACATCACAACCGAAAAAAGGTGTACTTATATATGGCGGAACGGACCAGTCTGGTCTTTCATAATACAGAAATTAGGAAAAAAAATGTTGTCTACTGGTCCTCCACAGTCCGGTAATGCTTTTTCTCAATTATTTCGTTAGTTTTTTGTTATTGTTTTGGTTGTCTTGCTTTGCTAGCTGGAGGTGGAGGAGAGGGGAAAGTAATACTACTACTCCCTTCGGTTTTAATTTAGTTCGCGTTCAGAAAACAGTGAAAGTCAAACTTTGTGTGATCAATAATAAAGAAAACATATCAACTTTCAAAAATACCAAATACACATAATGTTAAGATAACACTAGATTATAGATTGTGGGTGTTAAAAGAAGTTTTTTACTTTTTGATGCAGTCGAAGTATATATGATATAGAGGGAGAGAAATAGCAGGAACAAGGGAGCCAGCTAATGTCGGGGAATTGTAACGTGCAGGAATGAACGAACGCACCGGTACGGGTAGAGGATCCTGCGCTTGACCTTCTTGTTCCGGAACAGCAGCAGCAATGGCTGGCCGTCTTCTAGATCCTCGTCGCCTGCAGGCTGCTGGTCGATGTCCACCCAGTACTTATTTTTCTTCTTCTTCTTCTTGAGACCGTTGGCCTTGGCCATGGCCCCCGCCTTCGGTTGGTCGTGGACGGCGGTCCCGCCGTTCCCGTTCGCGAGCAGCAGAGGCTCGCCGAGCTTGCCGGCATTGTCGACGGCAGTCACCGGAGACATGGCGGCTTGCCTTGCGTCTGTGTGTAGCTAGCAGCCTGCAGGTTGGTCACTGGACAGCCATGTATTTGTAGGCAGTACATATGTATACACCACTGATGGTGTGACGCAGTAGCAGACATCTCCATCCATCCAGGCCTCGTGTGTACGCAGCGGACCAAGAGAAATCCACGGTATAAAAGATATATATGACTACAAAAAATGTTGAATTGTGAAATACTCCGAGTGATGATGTTATTTCAGTTTGATCAATCTCAACTAATATTCTACATGTTCACAAAAAAAAACTAATATTCTACACATATGGCGCCAATATAACAAATGTTTGGCTGGATGTTTTGTGCACTACAATCTATTTCAGAAGAGCCGTGACACTGTTTTTTCCATTTCTTTTATATATGTAAAATGATTGTGATTGAACCTAAACTTGTCGAAAACAGGCCCGTGCCACTCGCTTCACACCGACCACGGACGGAAACGCGCGTGCATGACCTAAGAGCAAGGTTTTGGCTACCGGAGGGCGTCGGTATTTTGGGTTACCCTGGTTACCGGATGGTTACCAAAAATTACAAATTTTGAAATACAATTTGAATTAAATAGAGAAATTTTGAAATATCTGGTTACCATCCGGTTAACGCATGTTACAATGTGGTTTTACCGCCCATTTCTCGAGAATTACACAAATTAAGTCCAAATTCAGAATGGTCTGGATTTTTTTTTATCCATGAATACCATTACGGGGTGTTATCGGTAAAATGGGTCCATGGTGATTAACCAAAGCCATGCGTTAGAGCGAGGACCATCCATCCAACGGAAAACACGAGGGAGAAGCTAAGAGACAAGAGTGCAAGAGACAACGTCCAGCAGTGACACCGTACCTTGAGAGCTCTCCTCCGTTGCTCCCTGCCAAGATTTGGATCCGGCCGGCGTGATTGGCCAATGTACGTGCCAATGGAATCGGAATCCTGCTGGCTAACTAGCGTGGACCAAAAAATACTCGGCGAAAAGTCAGAAAATACTCGGCCACATATTTACAAGTGTTACACTCGGCAAACACGGAGAGCTTTTGCCAAGTGTCTTTCATCGGGTACTCGACAAACCTTTTGCCGAGTATCACATATATGCATGTTTGGCAAAAATAAGTACCGGGTCAAGAAATCTGCCTCCAATGGTGGTTGAGCGTCCCGGCCAATTTGCCGAGGGTCGCAGTACGGCAATACTCTGCATATGCTTCGCCGAGTGCTAGCTCAGATACACGGCATACTTTTTCGCCGTGTGTACTCAGCACGGCAAAAGGGTGTTTCTAGATCACCACCTTGTAGCCAAGATGCTGAGGGTCAGGGACCGTACTCGGCAACGTACTCCCTAGATCATGACATGTGGTCAGTTTGGTGAGCGTAAGACTCGGCATACACTCGGCGAAGGGGGTCTCTTATTTTAATTTCTTTACTCCCTCCGTCCGCAAATAACTGCAGATTTGAATATATCTAGATGTATTTTATATATAGATACATTCAAATCTAAACAAACCTAATAAGTCAAAAGGAGTATGTTTTTGAAACATCCCTACGGTTCAGAACAAACATATGCCAATTGGTTTCATATATATAGGCACGCACATATACCAGATTCACTAATATCCATAGAACCGACAAACAGACAATTATCCATCACCCAAATTAGTCAAGTGCATAACGAACAAGTACATAGAGCTTACCACAGATTATCATGTTTTTGTTTTCTATGTAGATCTTTAGATTAAAACAATTGATGAATCCTAGAGAGAATTCATTTTTTACTAAATAATATGTATTTGAATTCGTCCTCATGGATTTTCTTTACGTGAATTTAATATTTAAGAAACTACTCACTCTGTCGCAAATTAGTTCTCTCAAATTTGTTTAGATTCTCATGTATCCATACGTATTTTAGTGTGTAGAAAAGTTGAGACAATTAATTTGAGACGGGGGAGTATAATTTTATGATCCCAACCTTCTCCTGAAAAAATGCATAGAAAATGTAATTCGAGTGTTAATAATACTCACAGTCTCCAAAACCTCTAACCATACTCCTCTGTGAGCCACCGCCGTGGCGCCGCCCCAAGACCTTTTCGGTCTCTGCCTCATCTTTTGCTATTTTTGTAGGTGTGTTTTCCCTTTTTGTCTCCCTAGCGGCATCGGCGAGGTGAAGCAGCGATGGTGTGTTGGAATAAGGTCTCTCTGTCCTCTTCCTACCTTGTGGACAGCCGAGCTGGTCAACGAAGCACCCGTGAGGGTTAGCATCGCCAGGTCTATTGATTCTCTCTAGATCTTGGCAATTGGTGTGTCTATCAAGAGACTTCTTCTGGTTGCGGGATCTACGAATTGTTAAGGAGCTTCATCGATGGTCACTTCTTCATCTTCGTCTCTAGGACAGATGTGGTCTTCTAAACCCTTTTTATGACTTCTCACCTGCAACCAACAACGTCAGGCTGGCTCAGGGAGAAGCGGCAATGGCGGTGTGCCGTCGACATGGTCTGGAGGTTGAAGACGAAGGGCATCTCAAGAATTTCGTTATAATTTTTGTTTTTCTTGTGGTGATTTGTACTGTCTGTATGTTTCTTTACAGGGTTCTTTCCCAAAGAAAAAATACTCTCAATCTCCCTTTCTTTTAGGAAAATGCTCCTAGCTTTTTGTAGGGCTTGCTGGGCGGAGTGATGGAGGCCCAGCCCAACCCAGCCCAGTTCAGCCCGCCCGATCACAGACGAAATCAGCGGAGTGTGTTTCTGTGACCCAGCCTGACTCCAGTCCCCCTCCATCACACTCCTACACCTCGAGCTCCTCGCCGCGGCGCCCCAGACTACCGACGAGACGAGACTACGGCGGCGAGGAGATCGGGCCCCGCATTCCCCGAAAAACAACAGTCCTCGCCGGCGCAGTCTTCCCGTTACCCCCTTCGTCCTCCTCGCCGACGGTCATCCGCCTCCTCCTCTCCGGCCGTGTTCAGCCACGCCGACCGGCCAAGAATCCGCCGTCGCCGTGACTCGTGAGCCCCCCTCCCCTCCCTCCTTTCTCGTTGTGCTCAGAGACTCAGAGTTCGGGCTGTAATTTCGGTACTGGTCTGCAGGCAGGACGACTGAATCCCCCCTCCCCCCGGCCGCCCTCCAGGCAGCAGGAACTCGCCCTCGTGATCAATCATCTACGGCAGGCAGAAATGGTGGTAAGATCTTCCCCTCCCTTCATCTCCTCCCGCTGTCGCTCTAAGCATAGCTTGGGTTGTATCTCCTCTCTCCGCGCGCACTGGGCGAAAAAAAAGGCGGGCCTTTTTCTCTGTATTTCATGCCTCTGGTGCGTTCCAACCGAATGAAAACGCCGCTTCGGTGACTGCTCATCTGAGGTTTCGGTTGAATCATGCCGGCTTGCTGCCTAGTGTGCCTGGGACATGTGCTGCCCAGAATTTCAGGTTTCTTCAGTAGGTGGCCGTCTTGCAGCTGGGCTTAAAATTTCAGGTTTGTGGCCTAGTGTGTGTGTATGAACGAGACATAGAGTTTCAGGTTTCTTGGGTAGCTTGTTTGGTAGAAATCGCAGGCCCTTCCAGAAATGAACCACCTTAATTGTGGGTGCTTATATATATGCTTGTTGGTCTTGGACAGTTGGACTCTTGGTGCTATGCTTCTTGTAATGCATAATTACTCTTCTTGTTTCTGCATCTGGGCCTTAGCCAGCTATTCTGCAAGTGGGTGTCACTTTCTTCCTTCAAGAATGTCATCTCCTCCTTTCAAAACCATCGAACCAAATTGATGGCTGCTCATCTGAGGTTTCAGTTGTATCCTCGAAGATTCATATGTAGGTGCCCTGAGAATGACGCTAAGTGCCATATTTCTTCAGTAAGTGGTTTGGTAAAAGTTGTAGGTACATTAGTTTGACCCTGGGATGCCTATGTCTATTGGTTCTAGTGCATGCCTAATGCTTGATGCTCGGCTTCTGTCTTGTGAAATTCATTGGCTGTTAACAAACTTTATTGTCATGGCCTCAAAAGGGTCACTTCTCATTCAGCTACTTAGAATTTCAGGTTTCTTGAGTAAGTCGCCTGCTGCCCTAGCTTCTTTTTGGTAAAAATTGTTATTTGCTTAGTTTCCTTTCATTGGTTCATGGTGTATAATAATATTGGCTCATCGACGGACGGGGTTGGCTGCTATGACAAATACATCTATTTGGTAGAAATCGCAGGGCCTTCCAGAAATGAACCGCCTTAGGGGTGCTTATATATGCTTGTTGGTCTTGGACAGTTGGACTCTTGGTGCTATGCTTCTTGTAATGCATAATTACTCTTCCTTTTTCTGCGTCTGGACAGTTGGATGTCATTTTCTTCCTTTATGAAAGCCATCTCCTCCCTTCAAAACCGTCGAACCGAATTGCTGGTTGCTCATCTGAGGTTTCAGGTGTGTCCTTGAAGATTCATATGTAGTGCCCTGAGAATGACGCTAAGTGCCATGCTTCTTCAGTAAGTGGTTTGGTAGAAGTTGTAGGTACATTAGTTTGACCCAGGGATGCCTAGGCCTGTTGCTTCTTGTGCTAGGCTTATTGATTGTTGACGCACATGCTTAATGCTCTGTGAAATTCATTGGCTGTGAGCAAACTTTACTGTCATGGCCTCAAAAAGGTATTCAGCTACTTAGAATTGCAGGTCTCTTGAGTAAGTTGCCTACTGCCCTAGCTTGTTTTTTGGTAAAATTTGTTATTTGCTTAGTTTCTTTTCATTATTTTCAGTGTGTTTGAGATGTACTGCTTAACTCATATTGCAGATCTGGACTAGCGATAACAGCGACAGTGACAAGTCTGATTCGGACTGGGATGATGAGGCTGAGCTCTCGCCTTCTCCAGCCACGAGAAACCCTGATCCCCCCGGTCCGTCCATGAGGGTGTGGCAGGTAAATGGCACTTTGGGTGGCTTTCGGTAAAAATGCACGAGAAATACTAATGGCTTGTATCAAGAGCTATAATCATGACCGTGTTATGATGTATGTTAATGACCTACAGGAGAGGGCCAGTGGGGCAGCGTCATATTGTTATTCAATTGAGGATTACGTGGCAATGGGGTTTCCGAAAGAACTAGTCTTGAAAGGCATCAAGAACGTTGGAAAAACCAGTGGTGATGGTGATGGAGATGATGCAAACGCATTGCTTGAGCTACTTCTCACGTATAAGGTGAGCTTATGAATGTATCCTGTTATCCTCTTTCCTCTGGTGGGAAGGAATGCATGTCACATCTTGTCGCGTAAAATGCAGGAACTAGGTGATGACTCCTTAGTGGGCAATTGCTCTACTTCTGGCTCTACCCCCCAAATTGTTGAAGATGAAGATGGCAAAAAGCTGGGCTCTTGGATCTTCTGGTTCTGATGTTGAGGTATATATTTAATTATCTTCACCTTGGTAACTAGGATTTCGTTGATTGGATGGATGTTTGTATGGCTAGTTGTTTTATTAAGTTAACTGTTGAAACGTGTTTTGTGTGGGTAGAATGCATGATGCATGTTAACATAAACAGGAAACGCATAAGAAGCAGAGTCATAGTTCAAGTGATGCTGTAGTTTCTGAAAGTAAAGATGCGAAATTAGTGGAGTCCATCTGGATCTTATGCAGGTTTTGCATGCATGATGCATGTTTAAAAACATCATTGATATCTTGCCGATGTGTTTTATGTTCAGTAAGGACAAGGTTCAGAGTTCTCATGTGGAAAATTCATTTCATTGTACTATGTGCATTCTTGTGAGAAACATTTTTGTCAGAAAAATCCTACTCATATCAGATAAGCTCAATGTTTTATAAGACTTTATTTGCATTAAAAAAAGTAAAACTAGAGTACAGACCTTATTTTCACAACATATTTGTTAAATAGTTGATCTCTGCAACAGATTTAGGGGAAAAACTGTTACTGTGCATTTTTGCTACAAGAGCATGTTGCCGGATGTGATAACTGAATACAGTCAAGTGTGCTACAGCAATATTTATCATGAAACAAACATGTTCCTTGTCTTCTCTTCTAACTAGCTGAGCAGAGGAGTGGCGATAGAGGTAGAACCTTTCAAGGAGCTTAAAACACAGCTCATGGTCAATTAAAGTTCTAATCCACCAGTGTGCAGCTGATGTTCTTGCGATGTGTATGAATATTAGTCAATTCTTGGTCTAAATGTACCAATGAAATGATCCTGGTTAACTAATAAATGTTGTAGGCAGTAAAGTTCTACTCATAGCATACATGCTCTGTTAAGGCTTCTTTTTCATCAAAGTGTAAGTAAAACTACAGTTCAAATCGTACTCTAAAAAGCATATGATCAAAAAGTTAATCCTCTGCAATAGGATTTTAAAAAGAAGATCAAACTCTGTTATTACACTTCCAAGGAGCATGTTTCCTAATGCGAATACTAATGAATAGATCGAAAATACACTGCAACAAGATTCACTATGATGTTTGCACATTCGTTGTCTATTGTTATTAGTGGATGAGCAGAGATAGTGGTAGAACTTTTCTAGGAGGAGAGTGTGTTCTTGACCTTGAGCTCGCAGTCCATCCTAACTTGAGATTCACCATCTGCAGCTGCCTCCTCCTGTCGTAGCCATGGTCTCCACTGACCCCTAAACCTGGAACTGGATCACGGTCCATCCAAAAGACAAATGACCAACTAGTGTCCATTCTAACATGGTCCAATCCATGTCCATCCCATGTTTAATTTAATTATATCCAAATCCATCCAGTCCATGTAGCTGTAAATACTGGATATCCAATATCCAATGGACTTGCGCTGTGCAGGAATCTCGGTGTGTCCTGGGCATGTAGCTAGCATTAGTACTCATACATGGAGCGGTCAGGGACGGCGCGCAGCCACAGACTAGAGCCGGACAAGCTTTGGTGTTGCAGTCGCGAGCTCCAGTTCGTACGTATGCTTGGCGTCATCGGCAGGCTGTTGGTGGATGTGCCCAGCAGGGGCGACAGGTGCGGAGCCAGCGACTTGCACATGCGGCAGCCAGCAGCTGGCGAATGTGTGCATCAGCGGCACCGGATGTGCAGCTGGCAGCAAACACGTGCAGGGCAGTCGAAGCTATGCAAGAGGGAGTGAACGAGTCCAATGGAGATTGGGCTATCAAACTTTGAGGTCCAATGCGTGTCAGTGTTGTTGGATCTTAGGATCCATCGATGTCCATGCTGTGTAGTCCAGTCCAACTGAGTCCAACGAAGATTAGGTCCAAAGTCCATTGGACTATTGAAATCCAATTCCAGATTTACTGACCCCCCAACAGCCTAGACAGGTACTCCAAGCTGCCTCCCATTCCCGTTGCAACCTCTCTCTGTCTCCCAAACTCTCAACAACAAAAGCAAGGAGAAGCTTTCAAGAACCAAGAGAACCACTGGCCAAAGATAGTTTTCTGAATGTCACTGAGATACGAGAGGAAGCAAGGCTGGCCGATCATTTATATGCGTGTGGTGCTCCTTGTACAGTGACAGCAGCTAGCAGAGGACTACCTATGTGAAACCTTTTATCCTCCCTCTCCAACAGCAGTTGCATTGATGTGACCAAGACTACAGGGAAATGAATGAATGGTGTGAGGAAAGGGAGAGGACAAGAGCTGCGAAGGATATCAATGTCTTGTGAAAGAAGAGATGGTTCCTGGAAGCCACAGTGGCCTAGTCGGCTAGTCTAGCTAATGGCCTGCCTGTCTCGTGCAACCATGTGTGCTTGCATGCGCCTTCCTTCCTCTGTAGTACTAGGCCTTTGAAACGTGTCTCGAGTGTTCTAAAATTAACGTGGACAGTGAGAAGCATCTAAAAAAACATAGACAGTGATATGTAGAGAATGTTTGTAATATCTTTTTTGTGTGCTTTTGTGCAGGATCTTCTACAAGACATATCACACAGGGACAAGAAGGTCCAGTACTTACTGCAAATGGGGTTTCCAGAAGATGAAGCGAAAATGGCCATCAAAAGATGTGGTATGCCTTTTTTTCTGAAGTCGTTTCTTCAATGGGTATGCTTTAATGAAATGGCATCTGATGTTCTGTATTTTTTTAAAACTTTCTCAGGATTGGACTGTGCCATGTCTGTGTTGATTGATTCTATCCATGCCTCACAGTTTATAGGAGATGAGCATGAGGTACATTCTAGATTGCTGTACATGCAAACACAAAAGCTGGTCTGTTCTTAGTTTTGGTGGACTGATTCTGGAATTTGTTTGCAGATAAAGGACAGTAATTGTATTGACTCCTCTTTGGAGATACAGAAAGCAAAGCTCATAGAAGACTCCAAGAAAAGGAGAAAGCTGTATGGAGGTGGAGCACAAGGAAATCCACTCGTGCTGGATTGCAGCCATGAAGATCCAATGCTTCCTCCAAATCCAATGGTAGGATTCAACCTGCCTAGTGACCCATTTCATTCGGCACAGAGAAGGATTCCTATACATGCCACTGGACCACCATTCATCTACTTCGAGAACATGGCACAAGCTCCAAAAGGTGTTTGGGATACAATCTCACAATTTCTAGATGGTGTCAAGCCAGAGTATGTGGACTCCAAGTTCTTTAGTGCATCTACCGGAAAGAGAGATTGTCTCCATAACCTTCCAATTGATGGTAGATACCCTCTGCCACTCTCTCGGAAGACCATTTTCGAGGCTCTTCCCCAATATGAGAAGTGGTGGCCGTCGTGGGACCCAAGATTGCAGTTGAATTGCTTGAGAACTCGCATGGCAAGCCCAAAGCTGGTGGAGCGCATCAGCCGTACTCTTGCAGAAGACCCAGGCAACCCACCCGCTAAAAGTGTTCAGAAGTATGTGCTTGGAGAATGCAGAGAATGGAATTTGGTGTGGGTTGGGAAAAACAGGGTGGCTCCCTTGGAGCCTGATGAGATGGAAGTCTTGCTGGGCTTCCCAGCACACCACACCCGTGGGGTTTGCAGGACCAAGAGATATAGATCTCTACGTAACGCGTTTCAGGTTGATACCGTCGCGTACCACCTGTCTGTTCTCAAGAAGATGTATCCGAACGGTCTCAACGTTCTTTCGCTGTTCAGCGGCATCGGAGGAGCGGAGGTGGCTCTCCACCAACTCGGGATACGAATGAAGGCGGTGGTGTCTGTTGAAAGCTCAGCCGTGAACAGGAGCATTCTGAAGAGCTGGTGGAACGAGACTCAGACCGGCAGACTAATCGAAATCGACAGTGTGGAGTCCCTCACGCACGAAAAAATCGGATCACTGGTGAGGGAGCTCGGCGGCTTTCAGTTGGTCATCGGGGGCAGCCCATGCAACAACCTGACCGGCAGCAACCGGCGCCACCGCGATGGCTTGGAAGGCGAGCACTCCGTGTTGTTCCATCACTATGTCAGGATCGCGCGTTCTGTGAAGTTGGCTATGAAGACAATGTAGTATAATGGGTTGCAGCTTATGTTCTCTTAGCCTTTATCTCTAGGACCTCCTGATAATGCTAGGAATGATGAGGAGGATCAAGATGCCACCCACGCAACGGATGGTCTTTCTGTAGAGGAACAAGAGAAGTTGGAACAAGACGCCATTCATGAGCAGGGATCAACTGAGAATGATGATGCCTTGGAAGATCAGTAGGTGCTGGAACTTTTTTGCTATGCCACTGTACAGATATGATTGGATCGATAGGCACTCGTTGGTAACATGCTGGATGGAGCATACCGAATGCGTGGACCAAGTCCTGAACTGTGTTAAAGGGGGGCGACATGTTCTGTCCAGGTTAGCTTTGCAAAGGATGATTGCAGTTTCCGTGTTGGGGGGTTTCTATCTGGTGCCTGTTTGCAGTTTATGTGCGTGCATGGCTGTCAGTGCGTGCATGCCTGGTATTCTAAACTGCTTTTTTCACTGTCACTGGATACGTATATTTAGTTTCTGTTTCAAAGCTGCAAGGTGGTGATTCTGTTAAGCTTTGGATGCGGCGGTTCCTGGTTTGGGTTTGGGTTTGGAGTTTGGATGGGGCGGGCGCCTGAAGAGTGGCTTTCTCTGTACTAGTATTTAGCCAGCGCCATGTGTTTGCTTGCCCAGTTTGAGTTCTGAATACAGGAAATGACGATTAGTTTCCCACTGTTTTTGCCAACTTAATTTTTTTCTTACTGTCACTGAATACCTACTTGGCTTCTGCAAGGCGATGATGGTGATTGTTTGTACAGTATGTCTAGTCTGAACTTTTGAATGGCATGGTTCTTATTACCCTGATGATCCAGTCTTTCTGCTGTTCTTACTACCCTGATGTCCCAGTCTTGCTGTTCTTATATTACCCTGATCATCAAAGTTTCGTCAACTTGTTCTTTCTGCTCTTCTTAATACCCTGATGAGAGATTCTGAAACCTTGTTCCTTCTCTTCCTCTTTACCTGATGATTTCTGGACTCCCTTTTATGTCCCTGTGCTTGTCTCTGTGGGTCTGGTTGAATGGTGCCTGAAGATTGTGATATTTCGAAGCCACAGCAATCATGATCAAGGTTTGTTTGTTTGTAACTCAAGATTGTATAGTCGTCTTCCTGTAGAAGCCAAAATGTTTGTTGGAGTTGAAAGGAAAACGTGCACGTGTTTTTCTTCACAACTTTTTCCTTGCTCCTATTTGAGGAAAGGCAATGTAGTGTATAGTACTACTCCCTCCAATCCATATTAATTGACTTGAATTTACCAAATTTTGGATGAACCTATATACTAAATGGTGTCTAGATTCATTCAAATTTTGATAAATCCAAGTCAAGTAATATGGGTCGGAGGGAGTATATCTTTTAAGGGGTAGTATTAGAGAAGAAAAAAAAGAATATTATGCGTAGTTAAGAATTGAATTTATTATTAGGGCCGTCCATCGGATCTGGGTTCGAAATGAGGTTGAAAAGTAGTACGTACTAGTAAGAGCACAACAAGAAGGAAAGCACCGAATGTACCGAGATTAGAGGAGGAGGAGAAGAAAAGTTTCAAAATCTCAAATGTTTTCTGGGCTGAGAGAGATCGAATCTGAAATGCACGAAGAAGAAGAAATAAAAAAGGAAATCGCAGGCAGCTCAGCTCAGTTCGCCACTGGAACGGCAGGCTCCTGGTCCCCACCAACCACCGCCTCGGGACCTCCGCCGGCAGCAACAGCAGCGTCCAGCGCCGCCCAGAGCCTGGCGTCGCGGTAGTCCCTGACGACGAGCGACGCGCCGGCGGCCACGACCTTCGCCTCCCGGCCCTCGCCCGCGATCGCCACAACCGGCATCCCCGCGGCCACGCCGGCCCGGATCCCAATCACGGAGTCCTCGAACACCACGGCGCGGCCGGGCGCCGAGCCGAGCAGCTCCAGCGCGCGGAGGTACGCGTCGGGCGCCGGCTTGGCCCTCCCCACGCCGCACTCCTCCCCGCACACCACCACCTCGAAAAACTCCGACAGCCCGAGGATGTCGATCATGAGCGCGGCGTTGGGCCTGGGCGCGTTGGTCACCGCGGCGCGCCGGAGGCCGCGGTCCCGCGCCCAGACGCACAGCTCCGCCAGCCCGGCCACCTCCCGGAGGCCCTCGCGCGCGTACCGCGCGAACAGGGCCTCCTTCTCGGCGAAGAAGGCGTCCAGGCGGGCCTGCGGCCAGTCCGGGAACAGGAAGCGCCCGATCTGCTCGTTGCTGCGCCCCGCCATGTGCGTCATCCCGAACTCCGGCGTGATGGGGACGCCGCCGTTGTAGCCCAGGCCCTGCAGCAGCTCCGAGAAGGCGCGGTGGTGGAACGGGTCCGACACGCACATGGTGCCGTCGATGTCGAACAGCACCGCCTCCAGCGGCGGCGACAGGCACAGCACCGCAGCGCCGCTGCTGCCGGAACATCCAAGGCAGGGAGAGAGAGATGTCAGAGATCATCAAGCAGAAAAAGATTGTATCTTGGCCGGTGTGATCGACAGAGTAAAAATGAGAAGAAAAAAAAGGGGAGGAAATCATGGATCGTCAGTGTACCTTTCCATTGTTTTCTCCATGTTCTTCAGAGTGCGCTGCTAGTCTGCAAACCGATGGATTTCTTTTCTGGTGGCTACTTGATGATGATGTTTATATATTAGCAATGAGAGAAGATGGTTGGTGGTGTTTGGTCGGTGCTGCAGTTGGTGGCATCTCACCAGTCCCAACTTTTGACCTTTTTGAAGGAAAAAAAAAGTTCACATTGCAACATACACATCAATGCCATATCTTTTCAGATTATCAAGAAAGATATACAAGATCAAACAATGTGAACTTTTCAAGGATATACTATAAGACAGCCATAATATAATAATTAAGATTATATGCCCAACAGATTTGCCATGTCCATAGGTGCCAACAATAATCTCAAGTCATAAAGGCCAAGTTTTTTTTTATTTCGTTCCCTAACAATAATCTGAAGCATACACCAAACTAAAAGCTCAAAAATACCCTGACGAGCTCTAATAGACTAAAACAGACAATATAATCGACTGTCCTATCAATTAAGGCGGTTGGAATCCCTCCAATCCTAAAACCGGGCAATGGATCTAATCGACCGTTCATCAGCACCGTCATCATCATCAACTCACGCCGCACCGCTCTTTAGCTTCGCCTCCGCCGCGTCGATCTCTTCGAGCGCGCTCCACAGCTTGGAATCCGCGTAGTCCTTCACAATCAGCGAGGCACCAGCCTCCTGGAGGGAGTTCTCTGGGTTCCTCGTCAGCACGGCGACGACAGGCATCCCCGCGGCGACGCCTGCACGTGTCC